>CM054122.1:119416966-120035784 GCA_028751855.1 Ambrosia trifida
TTGAAGAATTCCTATGGGATTCTTCCCTAGACACAATAACAAAGGCCTCTTTTACAGAAGGAAGAGAGTCCTTTGTTAAAAGATTAGTCCTAACACCTTGATAACAATCATCTAATCCCATTAAAAACTGCATTAGTTTGATCATGTGACTATAGTTGTTAAATTCTTTTGAGGATTCACAAGTACAAGAAGGCAGTTGTAGAATTTGATCAAGTTGTTTCCACGTTACATTCAATTTATGATAATAATCAGCAACAGTTAAACCACTTTGTTTAAAAGAGTTGATTTTCAAGTGAAGATCAAAAACAACTGACCCATCCACTTTATTATATGTTTCCTTTAAATCCTTCCACACTTCAGAGGCTAACTTAGAGTATACTTGACCTAAGTATAACTCTTCTGATATGGAATTCAGAATCCAAGTTAGAACCACTGAATTGCTTCTATCCCATTGTCTCATTAACACATTCTCATCATCAGGTTTAATGCAACTACCATCAATAAAACCAAGTTTATTCTTAACTTGCAAAGCTAAAACTATGGCATTAGACCAAACATTATAATTCTCAGTACCTTTCAGTTTAACATTAACAATGTTCAAGTTAGCAGAATTACTAGCATGAAGATACAAGGGATCACTAGCATCAAGTTTACTAATCAGAGTAGCACCAAGTCGTGCATCACCAGATGACTCACTAGACTGACAATTGTGATCAGACATAGTTAACACAGAAAGCAAACAACCTTCAAGAAATTAATCAAACAAAGGAAAAAACAACAAGGTAGAAACACAAGCACACATAGAAGAAACCCTACCAGTGATCAAGATACCAGGTTCATCACTCAAAGGTGCATGGCCATGTCTTAACAGGGGAGTCTGATTCCTAGATCTAGCACACACACGCACCCATATATCAGAAAGCTTAACTACACAAGTATCAATCAAAACCGACGACTCAACCAGGTACTGAGCCAACTCCGATCCCCCTAACCCGGACAATGCTCCTAGACACAATGTAAAACAATAAAATATAAAACAAAGTTCAGGAACAATCTTATCAAATGGGGACCCAAGATAGGGTTTCTCCAAACTCGTAATCTGTAACCTTCGCTTAGGGTTACAAATCAGAGAGCAATCAAGAATAAAGCTTCCAAGCGTTCAATACTTCTTGAAACAGCTACTCGTCCTTCTTGACACCAAACCCTAGATCCAATTAGATCCAAAGATCCACAGCCAAAATCAGATCTGAGCTAGATCTACGAACCAAGAACTGACACAGACTATCAACAAGAGCGAAAAACAACCAAGAACCCTATAAATCAGCGGAAGACACCAACCAGAGCCTTAAAGCTCTGATACCATGTCAAATGGTATGAGACCAGATAAAAAAGATCAATCAAAGAACACAACTACTTTATTAAACTCTTGATCAAGACCTAATAACAACTAGAATCACAAACACAATCTCTAAACAATAACAAACTCAAGAACTAGACAGGAATATTATCAACCCTTAGCACTTATTCGAGATGAATAAGTGCAGAACTATACAGAAAACCCTAATCGTTATGAGAAAGATGTGAGAGACAAACAATAACAACAAAAACAATATGAGAGACATAACTGGTAAAGAGAGGCGAAGAAGAGCTTTTATAGCCAGTAGATAGGCTCGGGTAAAAACACACCCGAGCTAATGGACGCCGTTGGATCATCACCAAGACACACAAAATGCTATAATCTGAGCCACACATATAGGAGTGGAGATTGCCAGCGTGGCAATCCACGCTAACTCATCAAAACATCAGCTGGGCCATATTCTGGCCATATCCTTCTGATCTTCACGAAGCCCACACGAAGCCCACTTGAACAGCTACCCAACGTCCTTCCTAAGCCCATTAGCATCAACTTCCTTAGCCCATATCCATGTCCGATCCATATCCATGAATTTATATAAAACACAAATATAAAATGTGTAAAAATAATATAAACAAATAATATGCAATAATAATAGGTAATTTTAACACCAAACTTTGGCCAAAACTTTTTGCTTAGAATTACAAGAAATTGAGACATAAAAACATGAAAGATAACATAATCCACGTATAAAAGTTGACTTCAAAACAATGAAAACAACAATAAGAAGAATAAAACTTGTAATATTTGATACTTTAGTATTTCTAGGAATGTGTTATGTGAAAATATTTGATAAGTATAGTATGCATGACTTAGACTACACGGTATGGGGTGTGGTATGGGTGTGTGAAGTCCCTGCACACCACCAACACCACCCCCTATATGGCGTGGAGGGGCGTGGCCCCTTGGGGCTAGAAGATCTCCAACGGCGTGGGGCAAAAGGTGAGGATGAGGTGGATGGTTGTGATTGATTGTTGGATTATGGATTATTTTGATTGTGAAGAAACAACGAGTACAAAGGGTGTACGATACTTACCTCACAGGAAGTACGTGGGGTGGCGACTCGTGTTTGCTGCAAGATATAATCCTTTGCTTCACACTGTGGCTGGAACCGTGACCTGTAAATAATCAAAGGGTCGTACGAAAGGAGGCAACCGCCTAGAGTCTCGAAAGACCCGTGATAGTAGAGACGAAAATGGTGGTTTGACCCGATAAGTGTGAGTGTGTTCTCTAAGGATTTCGAATCCGGTTGAAGGAGGTAAGACCTCCTATTTATAGGAGGTACATGGGTTGGTAACCATTTACCCATAACCTCGACGATGGGCTTGGGCGTGGGTTATGGGCTTGCCTTCCCTTCGGCCCAAATAGTTAAATTTGGATAAGGGATTACATAAAGCAAACTAGATAAGGAGAGAGAAAGGAGTACCGCCTTGCCATTGGTCCACGTGGTGAGGTGTCATTGGCTGGAGGCGGATATTTTTCTTCCTGCATCAGAGTGTGTCAGGAGACATCAGTCTGTGTCAGTCTGCTCCTTTTGGAAGACATTCTGAGGTGACGCCTGACACTAAGGGGAACAGTGCAGCAAGTGGGGTTCAGGGGGCGACACCTTCCCTGCTGGCACGCCGTCCTGGCGGGCAATACCTGAGACACGTCAGGCTGTGAGTTATCCGCGGTAGACCATCACTGAGTTGGGCACATGGTTCCGTACGGGTGGATTGCACTCCACGTATGATCTCTGAAAGGATCGAGCTCCGCCGAGATTAATGCTCCGCAGAGGGAGCTCTGCGGAGAAGTGTCATCTTCTTGTACCTAACAATTTCAAATGGTTTCTGTAAGGATTGAGCTCCGCCAAGATTGAGGCTCCGCGGAGAAGTGTCATGCTCTTGTACTTAACCATTTCAAATGGTTTCTTTTCCGCAGATGTCTTAAGATGATGATGATGTTGTGTGGTAGGGTTCGCCTATGCGTTAGGAATTGGGACCCTACCCCTTCAGATTGGTTGTTTGATTAAAAATAATAACAACAAAAACGCCTCCACCCACTATCCCACGCCATCACCACTTCGTGGTTTTTTGGTGTTGAATGAAAATTCCACATGTTAATCAATGGCCCCCCTCAAAAGCATGACCACACCATATAGTCTTAGGGTTTTTATATGAAAATTTCCGAGTCAATGTATTTAACAAATATAATAGTCATGTTAGTAATAAATTATGGTGCTAAATAATATTTAAACAAAAATTTGTCACTTATGAATATAGAATAATAATCGAGTGTTTAGGAAACCAATGGGTCATTTAAGATAATAATTTTAAAATGATAAATATTTCATTAAGTCTAGTAATTTGGGTGAACAATTTATGAATGTGGGTTTCATTAAGTCTATTGAGTTGGGTAAACAACCCACATGTTTGAATTGAGAGTTAACCATAAGGTGTCCTTGTAAATAGGAAACAATTAGGTGTGGATATTATTTGCTTGGTTTGTACCAAAATTTGATAGTAATTAAGATGAGATTCACAACCCTTTTTAAATGTTTTTACGTTTTTCATAATCAGGGGATAAACATGTCGTTGTTTATCATAAGTACTAAATGTTTATGTGACCTTATGAGGGCCTAGAGTATTGCGGTTATTTCCAACGCGTGGTAGGATTCCCCCACGATCATAATCTTGAGCTCCTGGAGGGAGCCACATAATATATTAATAGATATATCAGGCGTGACATTCGGCCCTCGCGACTGATCGCTCTGGTCGGGTTTTACGAGGAAAGATATTTTGAATTATGGTGTTTGTGAGTACATCATGGGCCATGGGTTAATTATAGGCTATTGGTTGAGATAATGTCGTATGGTCTAGCCAGTCTATGAGTTAGTTCAGGGTTTTCAGTGATACGATTATCACAAACGATCTTTAAAGGAAATTCAGAGAATCACATGGTTGGTCCCTGTAGTTTTCCAATATTGCACTCTTGATTCTAATGCTTCAATAATTACACCATCAATTTTCTCAGTTAAAAACAAGTAAATTACATGTTTACCCTCAATTATATAAATAAATAATTGAAGAACATAATAAAAAGTGTATATATCAACCACTACCAGCACCACACTTATGCCAAAACTACCACCAACACCACACTTCTGCCAAAACTACCACCACCACATCCCTAATCACTAGTTACCCAAGACAAAACCCACTCATCGGAATTTCATAACACAACCCCGAAACAAAAACCCACTCATTGAAACCTTAGAACGCAGCCCACAATCAACACCTGCACCTGTCTCCAGCATCACCTAACCGGTCTCCAATCTCAAAAACCCATAAAGATTTCTAATCATAATCAAACCTAAATCTGCACACACAATTTCAAATCAATAAATCATAAACACATAAGATTGGAAGCTTTATGGGGACTATGATGTAGATATTATGTTGTTTTGGACAACTTTTTAATAACTATGGATCTGAACGATGTTTTGTAATAATTTTACCTAACTTTAAAACTTGTGATATCCATTTTAGATAATGTGTTTGCTTAACTGTTAGTTGTCACCAACGTCTGTTACACCCATCACACTTACCTTTTTACTGTGATTTATGGGATGTGACATCTCATACCGATAAAATCGAACCCATAGCCATTAATAGAGAGTAACCTCTTTTAATACATGTCTGATTTTTTTACTAAATATGTGTTGCATTAGCGAATAATTGTCTGTTTCTAGAAACGATAATAATTAGCTTTTATTTCTATAATTTATCTATACTTACTATATAGTGCATTCTAGATGGGTAACAAGGTAATTTAACTTCATTATAGAAGGACATCATTGTAATTTATATCAAATCATTAATACATTATTTAATATAAACTTCTAACTAATTAATACTTTATTTAATAAACTTATAAGTATAATTAAATGAACTATTTTCTCTAACAATAATTTTTATGCTTATAAATAAAAAAAATAAGATAGAGATACATATATAATTAGAACAAAACCAAAATTAGAGAAATTTATAAAAACAAAATAAGTAATAGTATTATGTTATTATATACAACTAAGGAGCAAATATGTAGACTTAAAGTTATGTATTTCTAAATATCATACCGTTGACACGACACATAAAATTGAAAATATTATATTCTTTAAATTAAAATAACATTATTAATTATATGTAATAAGAGTAAGTTATTTAACATTTTAGCAAATGCATTATATTTCTTTAAATTAAAATAGCAATAATTAATATGATATGTAATAATATTAAGTTATTTAACTGTTTATTAAATGTTTAAAAACTATAATTTGTTGACTAAATCAAACTATAGATTATACTTTTTTTTTTCTACCGGCAGCCCTAAAATGCATTGTATTACTTATTAGGAACATTATAAAAAAATTACTCTTGCACATAATATAATTTGAAGGTACGTGAGGAGATGAGTTCATTGCAATTGTTACTGGATATTCATATTGGTTCAAGTTCTCTATCCATGCCTCTGAATAAATGAATTATTGAGACTAAATGGGTATTGAAGTGATTTTTAAGAAACTTATATTTCAACGTCTTTGACAACAATATAGAGAAAAAAATGCTCGAAAAGTGTCCATTACATTAAATTAGCCTAGACATAACTCCTTTTTTTTTCTCAAACTAGTTTGGGTTTAAAACAAGTTTGGGTTATTTTAAGTTCTTTGGTCAAATCGACACGGGCTAGAAACCACGATGGACAAAATGTAAACAAAACCTCCTAGAACCGATTGGCGTTGGGGAAAACTAAAGATTATTTTTTTTACAATATTTTAGTTTTAGGTTTTTTTTAGTGTTATTATTACTATTTCGTCTACATTTCCATTTAACTTTCATTCAAACTTGGTTTGTCCCGCTGCGTAGCGCGGGATCACTTCTAGTTTACTTAAAATGATGCATCTGAATTAGTCAGCATTAAATGTGTTTGGTTTACCATAAGGACACTTATGAATCATGCAACAAACCTTAAAATGATGTTGAACATAAATTTTACATATTTGTCCCTTTGCATGTGTTCAATACCCTAACTAGGCCACTCACGCACCATCTCCTTGACCCCCACCACTTCCTCCACTACCAACCACCACCACATCAACACACTCTTACTAGTTTAACACTTATTAATTCAAAGTCTCTTACACATATTATTGGCTCATGACTTAATGGTACATAGGTTGTCAAACAACCCTAGAGTGTTTAGTTTTTTTTAAGTAAACTTATATGCTTTGAAATTAAAATAACTCATATAATAATGATAACAACGCAGTCTTCTTTTTCAATAAAACATGAATACAACCCCGTAGTGTAGTTTTTTTAAGTAAACTTATATGCTTTGAAATCAAATTAACTCACATAATAATAACTAGTGGGTATGTCCGTGCATTGCCGCGAGTACTAATACTTTTTTGCGCATGCGGTTTAATGTAATTTATTTTAAAAACAATTTGCTAATACAACTAAAATAACAATCTATGTATAGTATGAAACCCGTGTGATGCTTACGGTAGTGAAAATTTGCAGTGGTCATAAAGCGAAACTCAACAAGCTAGTAATCTCAACTTTGTATTTTTGAGTCTTTAGCTTAAATGTTTGCTATAACACACGTCACCCTTTAAGGTAAAGAATTGGTATTAGTTACCAGCAATTGATATAGTATAAATAATTCAAATACCATATTTGAGCTTCTTTAGCAAAAATAAAAAGCGTCTCAATGTCTCTATTTATGTTCATATGTTAAAAACATATGTTTGAAAAAGACATTCTTAAACAAAATATATTAACCACACATAATTAAAGAGGACAAATTGTTACATAATGAACTAACTAATTGATTGCAAATCCATACATATGATAATGTGGTATAAACTTGAGAAAAGAAAAAACATAGATGTCAAAGGGTTCAACCTATAATTCATTTTCTTGTAGCATGATTACGTTCCACAGTCAAACAAATACCCCTTCAGATTTAGGACTAGACAACCCATTGTGTTATGGTATAGATAACATATGTTGATGCATTATTTCCCTATAAGAAAGTGCATGCACTTAACTATCCAAAACAACACATTGTGTTTTGATTTCTTTGCTTCAGCAGCCACCTCTCAACAGAGGATACCAAAACTGACCTTAACTTTCATTTGTATCTATTAAAACACCTTCAAACAAGATGAATTCAATAGAAAATATTAAAGATAACATTAAAAAATAGCAAGAAAACACAAAAGCAACAATACTTACTTTATCAGAATCATATATGTTATGCAATAGAAGCAACATTTGAGAGCATGCTTGTTTGATATCTTCATTCTAATCCCGACATCGCCCAAGAGAGTTTTCCATTGCCCCATTGTGCAATCGCTGTTGAATTTTGTATCGTACGGATCAAACGGGCAAAGTAAATAATAAGTTAAAAAGGAAATGGGTCAAATGGGATGAACTTGAAAGTTGCTACAAGTGAACTCCTTAACGCATAAACCTCAAAAACCATTTTATTAAAAAAATTTAGATGCTAAATGTACCGGTTCATAACCAAGCAAAAAATTGTACACCACCAAATATACTTTCCGGCCAAGAAAGACGCAACCAGAAAGAAACTATAAAACTATGTTTTATTCAAAATAATTTTCACACAATCCGCATAGTTATCTTCTTGTCTTTTAACCTTTTCGCGATATATGGCTCATCTTGTTTCCTTCGTTTATCTGCCAAATATCTCATCTTGTAAATCATTGTGTTTATCGCCTACATTTGAAACATCAAACCCTAAAAGTTGGAGGGTTCATGGTATTGTTAATTATATAAAATGCCTGATTTATTAACTAAATGAAGCAAAGTAAACATTACAAATTTTGTAACACCCATTACTAAAACCATATTTTAGAGTTAATAGCAAAAAAAATTGCTTTTACATTCATAGGCATTACATAAAGGAGGACAAAGTAACCTGACAACTCCATATAAATGATAGATTAAAACAGAAAGAAATAGTGGTCCAAAAATCACTCAACTCACTGACCTGCTTTGGCTAACGGATTTGTAACTAATGAATCATGAATCCAATAGACTGGCATAATAATTAATCTAATTACAGATGAATGTTACATGATTAAGGATTCATACAGGAATGAGCTTATGCTGTTGGTTATAGATCTAATCGAACAAGATGAAAACAGAGAGAACATCTTTTGTCCATATAAAGGCAGGGGAAGGAAGAGGGAAAATATCCTTGTAACTGATATAACATTGACGCTGTGTTCCAGAGTTTCATTTAAGGGGGAAGAGAAATGATTGAGAAGGAAGTGGGGGAAAAATGTGTTTCAGAGTTTTTTGTAGGAGGGAAAGGGGGAATGTGAGGGATAATACATAGCTTTTTGAGGTGATTTTCAATCTTTCCAATTTGAAAGGAATTGGAGTGAAAGGAAGAGGAGGGAGATCCTTTCTCTTCCCTCCTTAAGTCAATCTCTGGAACACAGCGTGAATTGGTGTTTGAATGGGTATTGTGAGGGGATGAATAAAGGCAGGGGAAGGGATTTGTAACTTATATGTTGAATTGAGTGTTTATGAATGAGGTTACATATTGAAATGGATATAAAGTGTGCATTAGACAATTATATAATTAGCATTATATGTTGTACATGAGGGGCATAAAGAGAAGAAAATGACTAAAAATTAAAGACTTGTGAATAGACCCTTCAACTCCCATCTTAAAATATGTGTGAAATTACATTATTGAATATCTTTGGTCCTTAACAAGGTAATAGAGATGAAACTATAACAGGTGATGATTTGGAACAAGACCCTGAATAATGCTTCGGTTTCACCGGAAGAATAATGAATATGATTAATGATAATAATGGCTCACATTGAAGACATGTATTGATGAAATTATGAGGAATAAATGAATTGAGATAAATGTTACGATTTCAGAATGTAGTGGTTTGTGTGAATCTTCATGGGTTGCATTACTGACTTATACAATTGTCATCAAAAGTTATACACCAGAGGGCGTAAATGGACGAAAATGCATAAAATTAGAGGTTTACACTTGTGTCTCTTAAGATACCATCTTAAAATTGGTTTGAAATTACAAAAATGTCCTTGGAGTTTATTTAATCTATTAAATAATTGAAAGCAATAAATCCTACATGACATTCAAAGAGGGCATCATCCCCCTTGAGTGTGCCATGTGACATTAATTGATTTTAGGAAAAAAATTTAAAAACAAAATTGGATTTCTCTATCTCATGTTTCCTCCCATAATTTTTAAATGTTAATATATTTTATATACGAGATTTTTTAAAGAAAAAAGTTACACCAAATTAACGAGCGTTTTATTATCTTTCCAAAGAGTACCATAGTGCTATATAAAAAACAGAGAAAAAAACGACTATTTTGTGGGGTTTTATTCATATAGGAAAAAAAACACAAAGTATTTAGGTAATTCATTAATTATGTATAGGCAAGTCCCTAATTATATTTAAATAAGTAAATATGAATTCTATTTTCAACATGTGTTAACATTAGAGTTGTACATTGTTTTAGCTTATGTATTAATATTAGAGTTATACATTATTTAAGGTTAGACGTTAACATTGGAGATAGATTGTTAATTGTTTTATGTTAGGTGCTACCCGAAGCTTTCCTGCGTGTAACTGTAAACCGCGTCATTCTATTTCATATGTAAAATTAATATGTCATATTAAATTTCTTAAACTTGGGACATTCCCGAGACATAATCTAGTAAAGTAATATACATACTACTTTTTCAACAAAACACAATCTACCTTTTCAAACTTAATGGTTCAGAGGTTATCAAACAACCTCGTAGTGTTTAGTATTATTTTGAAGTAAACTTATATACTTTGAAATTAAAATAACTCACATAATAATAACAAAATCTACTTTTTCAATAAATATACTTTTTCAATTAAACATGAGTATAAAATACCATAGATATAGGTTACTGTACAAATGATGTTTTTTGTGAGAAGCGTAAGAAGCCATAAAAAATTGACATGTGGCAATCTTATTTATTTAGCAACAAGGGTAGATTAGTCAATTTAACCATTAATTATAATTAATCCATTTATTATTTTCGGAGAGTATCGTGCATTTACATACATTTTTATTTTTTATGGAAGATTATATCTTTTTCTTCAATTTTTTTATTCAACCCTAACACAACAACATCATCACGAGTTGTTTAATCCGTATTGTGTTTTATTAAACAACAATGTTGTTTTTGTTTTTCTATCCATGGTGTTTTAAAACACAGTAGTGTTGTATCAGTATTTTCAATCGTGGTGTTTTAAAACAGAGTAAAGTTGTATTGGTGTTTTCAATCCATGGTCAGGGCCGACTCAAGACTTTTAGTGACCCCAAGCAAACTCTAAATTTAGGGCCCTTAAGTCTACTGTTGATTGGAAATTGAAACGATGTTACTGCATTAAAATACATAAAAATCAACTAATCGATTACGCAGATTGACTAACAGTGTTTGATATAGAATTGACAAACCTTTTAAACTAAAAAAGTTGTTTACTTTTTGTGTCTAATAGACTCAAAACTTACCCACATCTCAATACCATGTGTCCTTTCTATACACAAGTTCATCAACCCAACCTACAAATGAAACGCAAGTCCATCAACAAACAATGGTAAATACAAAAACAAGAATCGATGCTTACACTTTGTGAAGCAATTAAGTCCACAACTACAAATCCCACACACATTTTGATAGTAAATATGATGTTGTTGAACCTCTAATACTTACATCATTCCATATAAGACTTTTGTGACATTTCAGTTGAGAGCTCTTGAGGATCTACGAGTATCACTTCTACAACCCAACAAATAGTAGATACCTGCAACACCATAATTTCATTATTCTAACTAAGAATTTTAAATAAGCTGGAACAAATAGATATTAACAGCTCGATATTTTTTTTTTAATAAAATTACTCTTATTGGCGCTTCACATATTATCTAAATTCCAACAGCCATAAATGTAATTTCAATGCCAGTTGATCGTTCTTTTACAATTAACTCGACCAAGAACATCGTGGATAAATAAAGAAATCAAAATGAAGGAGATTCCACGGGGTGATAAAAAAACAGGACAAACCAAACTGACTTGGTTGCCCATTCATATATTTACTGCAGCCTCTAACTATGAAACCCTAGATATATAATATTAGCTTTTACAAAAAAAAATGGGGGCCCAAAGCTCAAGCCTCAAAATAATTGGGCTTGAGTCGGCCCTGTCCATGATGGTATACATATAGATCAGGTGCATTATTTTTAAAACACTAAAGAAATCTAAACACATCACCATACAACCCATGAGTATAAACCACAACAACATAATCATGATAAAATACAACATCCATAACCAATCAAAAATCAAAGAACTTAAAAACAATTCCAATTATCACGAACATATAACATATCACAAATAGGAAACAAATAAAACACCATGTTTGAAACCTGACTAATACACAAAGAAACCTAAAGACACCACTTATGAGTATAAAACACAACAATATGCATGATAAAACACAGTAGGACCTGTTACCGCCATCCTTTTTCCTGTAAAATCAAAAAAGAAAAAAAAAAGAACACAGCCTTCTTCATGCTAGTTCTTGTACATGCAACAAACAAAAGAAAACCCCCCAAAATGAGTTTGGTCATATATGGATAAAAATTGTATAAAAAAATTAGGGTTTTTAGATGTCTTACTTTTGTATGCGAAGACGATTTTTTGTTTTGATTTTGATTCTGTAAGATTTCTGATGATGATGGAGGATTATTTTTTTGTTTTGATTTGATTGCTATCTTTGTTTGGAAATATCCCACGAAGATTGACAGGTTTTAAAAAACGAGGAACAATTTCTATCTTGAAGACACACCAAAAGACTAATATACCCCTATAAAGTCAATTAATTAAATTATATCTATAACACTTATTACAATTTTGCCACTACTCAATCTCAACCCTCCATTTGAAGATCTATTGATCCAAAACACTTCTTATCCTTCTCACAAAAAAACACCATCTGTACACGAACCCTACCCTATATACTCCATATACTATATACTACTTTATTTAAAGTAACAAAAAATAAAATTTAGAGGGTGTTTGGGATTGAGTTTCAAACAACTTATTGACATATTGTTTTTTCAAGAAGTCAATACGTTAATAAATTGTTTGTGTAACTTAAAAGCACTTTCTGCTTTGACTTTTAGCTTTTGGCTTTTAAGGGTGGAAAAACTGTTCTTGAGAAGTTAGAAATCCTGGGTTTTGGAAAAAAAATACAAATCTACCACCCATACAACCAATATTCACAATAAGTTAAGCGAAACACTTAAAAAAAATCTATTGACTTTTTGACGTTTCTCATCCCAAAAGCTAATCTAAACACTTTTTTTTAAAACTCATTTTCAAAATGTTATAAGCCAATAAACACTTCTGACCAAAATTATTCCAAAATCAATCTCAATCACCCTCTTAGTTGAAAACTGGTAAGGGCCCATATTTACATTTCGGTTTAGACCTCTGATGACCCTGATTTTAATAAATTCACAGCCCAATACTTCAAGTTGGGTTTGCAACAGCTGCCAGCCCAGGCCCAAACATTATTATCCCAAGAATGGGCCAGAGCCCACAAAGCCCAATTCACCCCTTAAATAAATTCACACACTTCTCCAAAACCCTAATAACAACAGACACACACACAATAATCCCCTCTCTCCCTCACTAGCAAAACTAGGGTTAGTAACGCACCATGGCGTCGGCAGCACCACCAAACTCCGTCCAGTGCTTCGGCCGTAAGAAAACCGCCGTAGCCGTAACCCACTGCAAGGCCGGCCGTGGTCTAATCAAGATCAACGGCGTCCCAATCGAGCTCGTCCAACCCGAAATCCTCCGTTACAAGGCCTTCGAACCAATCCTTCTGTTAGGCCGTCACAGGTTCGCCGGAGTGGACATGAGGATCCGCGTCAAGGGAGGAGGTCACACGTCACAGATCTACGCCATCCGTCAGAGTATCTCGAAAGCGTTGGTTGCTTATTACCAGAAGTTCGTTGATGAAGAACAAAAGAAGGAGATTAAGGATATTCTTGTTAGGTATGATAGGACTCTGCTTGTTGCTGATCCCAGACGTTGTGAGCCGAAGAAGTTTGGTGGACGTGGTGCTCGTGCTAGGTTCCAGAAGTCCTACCGTTGAACACAGAGTATTATTATTATTATCATCGTTTTTTTTTTATCAAACTATGTTGCTGTTGCCTTTTTGAAGTGTTTTGAGACTTATGTTATGGTTAATTTTGCTTTGCTGGTTTTATGACTGTTTGGATCGGTTATCTTATTTTATATAAAATGGATTAGGTTTGAACTTGATTATTGCTAGTAATGTTGCTTTTGATTGTGCTTGCTTATTATATTCATACATTTTATTCTCAGTTTATGATGTTTATGTTTAGCTTTTGTTTTTTTGATAACACTAGACTGTAGAAATGCTAATATGCTTTGGGGGTGAAAGCAGTAGTATTTTTAATGTGTAGTTTATTGTGTTAGAATGTATGTCTTTACATTATCAAATTATTTTGTGAAGTCTAATTGGGCTCTTAAGGTATTGTTTATATAAAGCAGGGCACGTTTTAATTTAAATTTATACAATAGAGTGAAGATACCTTGTTGTTAGCTTTGATGACTTTATTGAGTCTTAGCTTCAAAATGAACTATATTTTGTTAGTGTTGATGACTGTATCGAGTCTGAGCTTGAAAATGAACGACGTATTCAGTTTCATAACTTTGAGCCCTAGACTCAATGGTAATGGTTTCTTTATAACGATTAAGAGGAACACTAATATTTGCGGTCGAAAGTTTAGAGTTTACTTGTTTTGGACATGATAGTGTTAGTAATTTTTCCTTAAACGTCATCTTTGTATTAGTAGTACTCTATACAACTCTTTTTGCTGATATGAAATTTTTGTTCTGGACTCGACCTCTATACAAATAATGCTTCTTCATAGCTGGATGACATGGGTGGCTAATGGATGTGAACTAATGGAGTCCCTTACCAAACCCTTCCGACCTGACCGTCTTGCCACTTTTATATTTCACTTGAAAGCAATTATATTATCAAGTGTGGTTTCACTTTCACACCTGCCATTTTAACGCCACATCATTTCCACATGGTTTCACGCATGAGTGTGGTTTCACATCTACGCCAGCCACTTCAAAGCCGCATCATTTCCACATGGTTTAACATGAGGTGTGTTGTTCCACTTTTCATATCCAAACTCCACACCTTTTTCATTAAAAAACCAACTTTTCACCCCAATGGCTAGCTTTCTCACATTTCATGTTAACCTTCGGTCCTGCGGGTCTCCCCACGTCATCCGGTCCACGCCATAGCAATGGCATTAGGGCCCCCGTGTTGTGAGGCCGCACCAGCTTTATCTCATGACCCAAAGCACTGCACCACACCACACCGTGTGGTCCTAATGTGTTGTAGAAATTGTTGCAAAGATCTTGCTTCACAATCCTAATGTGAATCTTAACTTCATTGACAACATGGTCGTCTACAACACATAGATTAGCTAAAAAAATATAAATCAGTTGCGATGTCCGTTTAGTGTACTTTTGTGAACAGTCTCAGATTAGGGAAAAAAAGAAGCAAGAAGAGTTGTAATGTAATGTGAGTTTTAAGAGCTCCGATTTGAGCAACGTGGCAACTTTAGTTTGGAAAACGCTTTAAACAACTTTCAGACCCACAAGGGTTTTGGCTTGGTCACACCAGATGATATTGCATCTTGTTTTTTTTATATTCATTTTAAAGTGAAGTCAACCTGTTTATCTGTATTGCCTAGCACGATGATGTTATGGAAAAGAATAATAATAGTCGAATCTATGCAACTGGTATATATTTATATTTCATTGTCATACAAATCCAGTTATCCATGCATGGATATCATTTGTACTTTATTTGCTTCTTTCTCTTCTTCAAGCGTTTAATTCATGGTGCTCGGCCAAATCATTTGCTGGACCATAAACATGCTATCAAACCTCTACACTTTGCTATCCTGCATCACCACCTGCCTCACTTCACTAACACTCAAAGCATTAAAAATCCCTGGAGCAGCATTGCACTCTGCAATCAAACAAATCGGCTGTCTCATACGATGTAGTCTTGAGGATCTTTCGGTTTTTGTTTACAAGTTTATTTTAAAATCCATACGTATGACTGCCGGCTTATTCCTTAATCTTGTGGTAAAAATTTTATCTACTTCAGCCACAGTCTTCTCCACGACAGCCCGATGGCTGTTTAAGAACATAACGTCGGAGTTGATTGAGCTAATTGTCCCTCTTTGGAAGACTATGTTAAAGGCTGTTCGTTTTTCCTTTCACCTCGTAGTGGATGTGGTATTTTGGTTGGTTGAAGCCGTCATGAAAGCAGCCGAAGAGTTCAAACAGAAGATGATATCAGCTATTGTAGAGTTAATCAAACGTTGGGAGAAATTGCGAGATTATCTCGCGTACCTTTGGAAGCGTGTTCCAGAGATCTTGGAGGAGATAATCAAACATGTTTATTCAATCTACAATGATGTCATAGACATTATTTCTAAGTCTATGGATGACATCATGGAGTATGCCAGAGAGTTGAAACAAATGATGAAGTTGGCTTTTGATGAATTGATGAAACAATATATGGCCGTGATTGACTACATTTGCGATAATATTCCGGCGATTTTGGAGGCGATAAGCCAGCGTGTGGACGATTTCATGGCTGCGGCTGGAGAGTTGTTAGAGAAGATGATGTTGGCATTTGAAGAGTTGATGAAACTAATGGTGTTTGTATTGAGGGGCATAAGTGAGATTGCCACTGTATTATTTAGTTTTGTGGTAAAGGTTTTTTGGTTGGTGGCCAGAGAGTTGGTGGCGAAAATGACGTCGGCTTTTCTGGTGATTCGGAAGGTGGTGTTAATATTGTCGATTTACTATATCGTCGTGTGGTAAAGAAGATGTTCTTGGGCTGTGGACAATTTTTTTTTTTTAGAAAGGTTTTTTTCTATAAACGTTTTTAACATGTTTCACAAAGTAGGGTTGAAACGTAACATCTACTATCCTGTAATACCCTATTATTGAGGTTCGTCAAAATTTTGTGTGTTTTGATTGATTAACATTCATGTGGAGAATTGTTTGAAAAAATATTAGTGAAAAAGATAGTTAACTTTGGACATAACACACACACACACATCTATATTATTATTATTATCTATATCTATATCTCTATCTCTATCTCTACTACCTTATTAAGGAGGAGAGATAGGTAAGAAGGTAATTTTACACAATTTTTAAGATGGGAGTTGAAGAGTCCCTTCACAAATTTCCAATATTTGGTCATTTTGTTCCCTTTATGCCCTTGTGTACAACCTATAATGCTTATTGTATATATGTGTAATGCATACTTCATATCCATTTCAACATGTAACCCCTTCATAACACCTAATTAAACCCCAATTCAATTTCAATAAAACCCAAGCTTTTCATTGAATCCTTCTACACATCTATCTATTTAATAATAACAAGCAATGTTTGTGATGATTCTATTAGGCTTTATTGGAGCTTATAAACATTGTAGTAATTGGACATTTTTGTCTTTTTTTTTTTGTTTGTTGAATTGTATAACTCTTTAAAGCATGATGTCTAACCTCATATAATATATGTATTTGTTGCCAATAATTCTATCTCCTTCTCTCTGTGTATTACAACTAACTAAAAGAAAACTTAATATCCTGATTTATGTATCAAATACTTTTAATTTAAAATTACCATTTTGGTAAAAAAAAATATTTTTTAACTTGGGTTACCTTTACGTACTTAGTCACGTTTAAAAACCGCCGCAACGCGCGGGGTAATTTACTAGTATATATATATATTATATAATGCATCTTAGATGGGCATCAAGGTAATTTCACTACCATTTTAAGATGGCATATGAAGAGGCATAAGCATACATCTCTATATTTTAGCCTCTTTCTTCCCATTATGCCCTTTTATACAACATATCATGCCTATGGTACATGTGACTAATACACCGTTAATATCTTCTCCACAGTGTAACCCCCTTTATACATTAAAACATATATATGATGTTATGAATTGGATTAAATTAAATAAAATTGAAGATTATGATTAATTTGCCAATGAAGAGTCATGGCAATAAACAAGAACTTGTTAGAAATGCATTTATACACGCCATTCTTTATTTTTTATGGCTTCATTTAGAGTATTTAGCTACTTTTTTTTTTCAGAGACTGAAATCTTGTCTTCTGATTCATGTTTTTAGTATTCTCCCGCATCAATTTTTATTTTTTATTTGTGCTTTCAATATCAAAGGACTTCCACCAAAATAATTGTCACACAAGAATACATGATGACTTTTAGTTTAAAATTATTATATATGTAATAAAAGTTTACGGATGCAGCCCCGCTGCAATGCACGAGTTCCTGCTAGTCTTATTAAAGAGGAGTGATGACGAAGATTGTAATTTTTTCTAGCATCCAACTATTAAAGCAACATGTACAATTGAATTATGCTTATACAATGATGGTATAATTGAAACTTTATGAATATTTAAGACACTTAGAAGGGTAGAATAGTAAATTTAGCATAATCCAATACCTCACATCCTAAAATCTTATCCCAATTCTACCATCATGTCCAACTTTTAAAACATAAAATAAAACCTATGATGCATCTTAAATGTGAGACCTTTCAACCCCTCATAATCATCAACCTTTCATCATCATTATCATCTCATTAGTAACTCCTTCCTCCAATATATCTATAATATTGTCTATATGGAGTCAACAACAACAAGTATCACCACATAAATCACCAAATGCAATTATTTGGTTTCTCGCCTCAAATCCCTTCTATCATCACAGGTTCCTTACCGTATCTTTCATTTTATTTAGCATTTTCTTTTTTTTTTCTCTATGACATTTCATCAAAGCTTGATACCCAAACATTATTTCCTTTTCATATCTTTCATTTTATTTATTATTTTTTTTCTCTATGACATTTCATTAAAACTTGATACGCAAGCATTATTTCCACTGAAGCTTGATACGCAAACATTGTGATGTAAATTAGTATTTTTTTAGGAATCTCGATTTAGTTGGTCAAATAGTTTTTTTAACCATGAAACTGTGTTGATGGAAACATTATTTCCTTTCCATATCTTTCATTTTATTTATTATTTTCTTTTTTTTTCTCTATGACATTTCATTAAAACTTGATACGCAAACATTATTTCCACTGAAGCTTGATACGCAAACATTGTGATGTAAATTAGTATTTTTTTTAGGAATCTCGATTTAGTTGGTCAAATAGTTTTTTTAACCATGAAACTGTGTTGATGGAAAAAAAAGACTTCGTGGATTTATGGTGATTGATGATAATTAACAGGTGAGATTAATATTGTCTCTAAATAGCAAAAGATGGATTCGAGATCACCGGGGATAACGCGAAAGGTCTCATCATCTCCTTATACTCTTATAAAGATTTTCAAAAGCAGAGGTGAATTTGTTTTAAGTACCAATTTTTAAACCTATAATACATCTTAAATGTGAGACCTTTCAAACCCTCATAATCATCAACCTCTTATAATTATCAACCTTTCATCATTATTATCATTAATTATTAGTAACTCCTTCCTCTTATATATCTATATATTATCTATATATATATGGGGTTAACAACAACAAGAATCACCACATAAATCACCAAACACAATTCTTTGGTTTCTCGCCTCAAAACCCTTCTATCATCACATGTTCCTTACCGTATCTTTCATTTTATTTATCATTATTTCCATTCCGTATATTTCATTTTATTTATTATTTTTTTCTCTATGGCATTTCATTGAAGCTTGATATGCAAACATTGTGATGTTAATTCTTATTGTTTTTAGGAATCTTGATTTAGTTGGTCAAATAGTTTTTTTAATCATGAAACTGTGTTAATGGAAAAACACGAGTTCATGGATTTATGGTATTGATGATAATTGGCAGGTGGGATTAATATTATCTCTAAATGGCAAAAGATGGATTCGAGATCACCGGGAATAACGCGAAAGGTCTCATCATCTTCTTATACTCTTATAAATATTTTCAAAAGCAGAGGCGATTTTTGTTTTAAGTACCAATTTTGATACGTATCAATCATTTTGCTACCTGTTGTTTATAAAACTCAATACGTGCCATCTCTTTATGTTTTTATTCCTTTGATTTTGATTCTTGACTCTTTAGTACTTTTCTATCATCATGAATTCTATGTTTTCTTTGGTAAATATCTATATATTTATAATCCATATCCATACTATATTATAAAGCATTCGAGAAGGACTCCAGCCAAATTTAAATAAATACTAACTATTATTCTTATGGTACAACAACTTAATGAAGTTAGTAAGAGGGCAAAATTGTCTTTCCATATAAATATTAAATTGAATAATGAATAATTGTTTTATATGAATCATGATGACATTCATTTTCCATTACTTAAAATTAAGATTATTGAATAGTTTTAATTCTTTTCCTTTCTTTATAACCGTCAAAGCCTAAGAGTTGTATGATCACCGAAACAAATTAATAAAAAAATATCAAGTTTTGAGAAGACAAAAAGAACATTAATAAATATTAAGATTAAATGTAGTTTTTACATTAAATACTAAGTTCTAAGAATATATAAAAAAACCATTAATCTATATTATCTAAGGTAGTTACATTCTTTCTAGATTAGTAAAAAGAGTTGTGTGTTATAAACATATATATTATGGTAACTACACATATTCTAGAGATATTTGCAAAAATTGTCCTTGCGGATTTTAGCACGCATTATTTATCCCTACCGAATAAGCATATATATATATATATATATATTGAAATATAAAAAAATAGTAAAAAGAGTTGTGATATAATTAATATTTCTTTGTTATAAACATATATATTATGGTGACTATACATATTCTAACTCCCATATACCATTATATTTGTATTAATGTTATGTCTCTATAAATAGAGGCTTATTGTATTTGGTATAACTCATTGATTAAAAAAACATTAAAAAGAGTTGTGATATAGTTAATATTTCTTTGTTATAGACATATATATTATGGTGACTATATGTATTCTAACTAAAACAACAACAACAACAACCATACCCAGTAAGTCCCACAAATAGAAATACTATTGGTAGGGTCTGGGGAGGGTGGGATGTAGGCAAACCTTACCCCCATCCCTAGGGATAGAGAGACTGCTTCCAAGGAGACCCTCGGCTCTAAACATGAAAGATTGGGTATATATAAAATAAAGACTACCAAGTACCAACAATCTAGTAAGTGGTGAAAATAATAATAATAATAACATGACAAACAAAGGAACACATATAACATGGTACACAAACATATATGCAAGCATTGTTACTAACACAAAACAAGTCCAACGGAAAGGTGGACAGACCCTAAGTATCCTTAGCTTTAATTCTACGTCTCCACGAACTCCTATCTTGGACCATGTCCTCAGAGAGGTGTAACTCTATCGGATCGTGTTCAATACGCTTTTCCCAGGTCAACTTGGGTCTACCTCTACTCCTCCTACCCTCAACAGTCAGCGCTTCCACTACTCTAACTATCGCTGACGTCTGCCTCTCCTCACATGCCCAAACCATCTCAATCTCCACTCTTTTATCTTCTTAGAAATCTTAGCCAATCCTAACCTATCCCTAACCAGCTCATTTCTTATTCGGTCTAGCCTTGTATACCCACACATCCACCGAAGCATCCTCATTTCTGCTACATCCATCTTGCGGGCTTGAGTCTTCTTGATGGCCCAACACCCGACCCATACAGCATAGCCGGTCTGACTGCAACTCTATAGAATTTACCCTTTAGTTTAGTTGGGAACCTCCTGTCGCACAAAACCTCAGAGGCTGCTTTCCATCTACGCCAGCCGGCCAGGATACGGTGGGTTACATCTCTATCTATCTCTCCATCATTTTGAACAAAATATCCTAAATATTTGAAAGTCGTTGTCTTCGGGACCGCTTGGCCATCGATGGTGATCTGCGTGTCACTGACGTCACCTGCCTCGCTGAAACCACAGTAGAGGTACTCTGTCTTCGAGCGACTAATCCTTAACCCCTTGTTCTCTAAAGATGCTCTCCACTCTTCTACCCTCGCATTCAGACTTTCTTTGGTCTCCGCCACTAACACAATATCATCAACAAAAAGCATACACAACGACACCGCCTCCTGAATCGATTTGGACACCTCATCCATTAATTGTATATGTATTCTAACTCCCATATACAATTAAGTTTGTATTAATGTCGTGTCTCTATAAATATAGGCTTGTTGTATTTGGTATAACTCATCGATAAAGTGCACTCTCATTTTTCATCTTATCTTTCTCTCTATAATCTTTGTTCTTATATTTACATACGTTGTATAGTGGTTTCCAGGAATAACCATTGAGAATACATGAAGTGGTAGCATGTCGCGATAAACTTTAACAACTCATGTTCAATGAGATATAGCTCAAACGAAACATGTAGGATGTGACGCAGATTGTATTATGAGGGAAATTCTGGACAATGATAAAAAATTCGTGCATCGTGACACACGTCAATGACGTAACACAAACAACGATGTATTTGGTATAACTCATTGATAAGGAGCTCTCTCATTTTTTATATTATCTTTCTCTCTATAATACGTGTTCTTATATTTACATATGTTGTATAATGGTTGCTAGGAATAACTATTGAGAATACATGAAGTGGTAGCATGTTGCGATAAACTTTGACAACTCATGTTCCTTATTGAGATATAGCTCAAACGAAACACACAGGATGTGAAGCAGAGTGTATTATGAGTGAAATTGTGGAAAACGATGGAAAATTTGTGCATTATGACACACGAGAATGATGTAACACAATTAAAAACACTCTCGTTTTGTAATATGATTAAGCTCGTTGTTTGTTTGATTTCGCATGTATGTTGGTGACAATGGACTCTATCATCTAGGACGATTTGTGGTAGTTTGATGTTGTAATTTGAATTTCTAATCTAATTAACATCCATTCGAATTAGAACATCGCAACACGGATGGCTTCCTCATTATTGTTACAAAACCAAATGCATTAACTTTCCTTGTATTCATTACATTTATTTGGAGTAAAAGTTACTATAATTCCCTACATACGCTCTCTTCGTCATGCCATATACAAAAAACAAAACAAAAGCAAGACTAATTATATTGAAGTGAACACGTTAATAAAAAACAATAATAAATACACGACAATACTAACTCCATGTAAATGCTATACACATTGCGTATCTAGGTTTAGATTCCCAAATAAATTCATATCTTATTAACGTAATTTAAAGAAACTATAACTCACTAATTACTCTAATTTTTTTCATAAATTGTTAACTCTTAGAGATTATAACTGTTTTATAATCTTCACCTTTTTTTTACAACTCAGCTCTACTACATTATAAAGAGGGAGCAATGGGCAAAGATGTCCAACTTGGCAAAGTTAAGATGGTATGTGAAGAGGCACAAGTATAAATCACTAAATTTTACTCACTTTCTTCCTTTTATACCCCTACTCAGATGTAACATCGCGAATTTCCCCTAATTTTTTTTTGATAAAAAAATGTATTGTTTTAAACAATATATGTTTTAAATACCTTAAACTAATAATTATTTGTATCTCGACACTTTTGTACATTTTAAAAATATTTCGAGTCACTTTCGGGCTTATATAATCATATTATGAATTTAGAATAATATAGTTTTAGGGAAATAATTGCCAAAAAAAGATTTGTGTGGACCGCGTCCACAGCCAACCAACACACAGTGACAACCAACTGAGGCAACTATCATCTTGTGTAGTATTTCAGAAGAAAATAAACTTAACACATTCCTTAAATTGATTAGTCAAAGTCTTAGTCAAACAGTCAAAGTCTTAGTCAAATAGTCAATTCATCATAAAACCTTACTTTATGGTGTTGACCAATTTTAATGGCTAATTAACTCCAAAACTAGTATAAAAACCCACCTATGACCCATTATACTTTGCACCTCTAAATCGATTGTTTCAATCCGATTAAACTTTCCTTCATACCTTTCTTCTATAGTCTATTACTTCTACAATTGAAGCTTTGATTATAAGCTCTTGTAATTGACGAATTGGAAGCTTGATATTCTTTCTTTTTCGTTTTCTTCAATTTGGACTAGCTACGTTGTTGAGTCTTTGGGATTCGCCTCGCATACATTCACAACACATTATTCTATTTTTTTTTCACGAGACATAACATTTTGCTAAGGTGAGTTTTACATAGCCCCTTTTCTATTTATCACCATTTTTGGGGTGAAACATGTTACAACATTCTATATGCAATTCAATCATCAAAGTGTCTATGTGTTTTTCTATGTTGCATTATGTCTTGAACATGACTAGGGTAAGCACAATTCTAGCATAATCATTAACATTGATCAGCCGACGGTATACAATGATAGATCTATTGGACTGACAATCCCACCCGGATACGTGCCTCCTACAAAGGTAGCGTGGGTGTTTGTTATCGCAGAACATAATCGAGTGAACCATGAGCGTATGGGACGGACCACAATATAACAGTCACAAGGGTTGATTATGCACTCGATTTACTTCTAGTATGTTTTCACATATGGACTAGACTTGCCATGACACTTGAATTGTACAAGTTTTATTCGATTATCAAAACTTATGTAATTCTCACCAACTTTTGTTGACCCAAAATATTTTCAAACTTAACATGTTTCAGGTTATAGCTTGCTTGAAGATTAGAGTTATTGCTTGAAGATGCGTAGCTAGTATTTTTCATTTTGATGTACAAAATTCTTAGAACAATTGTATGTAATTTATTTAAATCATTTATTGAAATTTATTATTTACCATGAGCTACTGAACAATCATCAATACGTGACATCCCGATGTTTCCGCCATCGGTTGGGGTGTTACATCACAAACTTCAAATCCAATTGTATAAGTCATTAATGCAGCTTCAAATTATAGTCGCCCTTCTCTTTGCAATTCACCAGCTTTCATCTTCATTCAGTTATACAATTAGCATTAAATGCCCCAATTACTTTGGTATTATTTTGTGACACCCCGCATTTTCAGGTTAAATACTTTTACTGAACTCTAGTTAACTTACATGTTCATACATGGCTAGATACTTAACTAGGGTTAGTTAAGTAGGTTTAACATATGTTAGAAGATGTTAACATATGTTATAAGTAGGAAAATCCTTGTTAAACACACACATGAGTCCTGTATCCCAAACGTTGGTGAATTATGTGACATACATAGCAATAATATATACAATTGAATTATGGTGAACATGAAGTACGTGCTTATGTGAATTACATGTTTTTGTGAATGATCGCCTAACTGAAAGGTAATGCGTAGATTATGCAAATTACGTGCACAACATGAGTAATATGCTATGTAATAATAAAAACAATGGTTTTTATACAATTTAGAATGGTTAATAATATTGGGTCCAGTATTGGGCTAGAACATGGTTAACGGGTCAAGTTAATGGACTAGAAGGGCCCTAATACCAATTGCTTGGGGAACAAGCAAAGCCCTCTTATAATTAGGAGGCAAGAAAAAGATAAAACCCTACTTCTTCTTCTTGTTTGTGCCGTGCGAAACCCCCACCCCCTTCTCTCTTGGCTTTCAAGCAATCAAGTAATCTTTCACCTAATCAAGCTAGTTCGGGTTTAATCTCAAGGCTCTAGGGAGTTTTAGCATTGCAAGGTATACATCTTTATGATTTTTGATGAATTATAATACTTGAAAAACCTTAAAAACTCAAAAAATAATATATGTAGAATCGCATGTATGTATGTGTAGGAGTTCTTGGATGTGTCTTGATGATTTGATGATGATTGTTATTAGTAGCCATGATTAGGGTTTTCACATGATAACATATGTGTTTTTTTATGATTAATATGGTGTTTAATCAGTACTATAGGTGTTATACATGTATTAGGGATGTTCATGAAAAATTAGGGTTTGTAGATTACTTGGGATGCAAGTTTAAGATTCTGGCAGATTTGGTTGAACGTTTTGTAGGGGCTGTAACGGGTTGGTAAATCGATTGTTTTGATGATTTCTTTGCATGATTTTAATGTACAAGGTCTTAGCTTTTCATAATGGGCAAAACCATCAGATTTGGACATCGTTTGAGTCGTTTTTGGAATTTTAATTGATTAGAGGTCATATCAGATTTTCGGATTTGTAAATTGGGTTAACTTTAAATGGTCATAACTTGAGATTTACAAGGAGTTAGGTTATGAAATTTTTACAGAACGTCAATATTGGAAAAATAGAGCTTTTCCAAGTGGATTCATCCCGTTTGGATGAATACACAATTTTTGAGAATTTTTCTACTAAACTGACCTGTTGAGGAAATTTTCTGGACATAGCTGTGTTGTACGAATTTTCATAATTTTTGTGTTTGGAATTAAGACAAAACAAACATAGGTATTGTCAACTGAATCCCAAATAAAATTCAGTAAACATTTGGGACTCTAATTCATTCGTTAAGTATTTTAAATAAATTGTTTTTCACAGCGCACAATCTGTCCTAAAAACGCAGATTGTGTACGGGGTCTTTATGTGACTATTTGGAGTTTTATGTGGTATGTAATTGACATGTACTTGTGTGAAAACTTGTATGAGATGTAATTGATGTATTAAACTGATAATAATCACTATGATCACCAACGGGATACGTAGGACATACTTGAGCATGTAGAGTTATTAGGTGTCACTACACGGTTTTGAACATTTAAAGGTCTTGGATAAACGAGTTATATGGTGTGTTGGTTATGCACATATACTCACCTAGTGACACTTGTAATAGGGAGTCGGTAGCTCGTTACTGTTTGAGGGATTTGGATCATTCACGTGCAACCTAAGGTGAGTTTCACTACTCTTTTTTCTCAAAAGCATGCGTCTCAGGTATGAGACACTTTACTTAACATTTTCTAGTCCGGTTTGGGACTACTTACACATCCCGGGTTGGGATGCCATGGATCCTTATGAGGGTCAGTTACTTTGCTAGTTCGCAATTGTGTCCTTGATAAACTAAACCATTTCTATCATCTGTAAGTCCTCACGTACCGAATGAGTTGCCAGGGTTGGCAAGCGGGTTATTAGTTGATAGCGCTATTAGGTCTTACAAACCTCACACCGGCTCGGGGAGCGCGGGGGTGAACTATAACTTAACGAAACTTTATCATTGTGGATAGACAATGATGTCAGGCATGTGTCACACTTATGTGGCTACAAGTACATAGCAGTTTGGTATATTCGGTTAGTTATCATAAATGGGTTAGCTACCCTTGACATGCGATGAACTAGTGGTTACACGGTGCGGGGCACCAACATAACTTACTTACTTACGTGGTTTTGGAAACCAGCGCTTTTGCATACTAAATTACTTTACTTTGTGAACTCACCAGCTTTATGTTGACACACGATTTACATGCTTTTGCAGGTAGTTAGCTTCCGGTGCCAGGATTAGAAAGCACTGTACACTTCACTGCATTTGGGCTCTCGGGCATACACATAAATTATATATTATGCTTTCGTATGGTTTTAATTTGGGCGCATTGTTTTGCGCATAGTTTTTAAAAAGGTTTAAATTTGGTTTACGCTTCCGCAGCTTAACTGAACTTGGTTTTTGAAAACGAACTAAATGGTTTGGGCATTTAGAGTTCGTTCCTGTGACTTATGGCTATGGGATCCTGGTTTGTCATGCGCCTCGCGGTATAAACCCCGCAGTGGAAATTTGAGGGTGTGACAGATTGGTATCAGAGCCATTGGTTATAGTGAACTAGGACTGCATGTTGAGTCTAGTCTATAATCATCATAGCATAAGTACACTCACAACTTAAGTGCACAACTAGCTATTAGCTACATATATCTACAACATATGATTTCAGGAGATATGTTATCTTCTAGTTCTAGACTTAATTCTTAACACGTCAATGGTGGGAACCTAGGGTTACACCAGGTGGCGCAATACTGGGAGTAATATCTTAATTAACCTCATGGACGAGGAGACAACTATAGTACAGGGGAGGGAGCCCTTGCGAGCGTTGTGGCGCACGTACACAGGAAGCTGCACGATGCGCATGACGTGGTACCATTAAATCAACTATGAAGGAATTCGAATACTGAGACTTATTCTATTTCACTGAGCAAGGAGACAATTAGATTCCGTTCCTTGTTACTTTATCTTTCTTACTCCCATTCGAAACTCAGACGGGACTAGGTTACGCATATAGAACTTATTTCCTACTTTAGTACCTTACGCCTGGTATGAGCGGGCGGACGTATGACTGCATATCCCTGTTACTCATAAGTATATGGTAGATTCATGGGAACACATTAGATCGGGACTTGTTACACACACACTTGGGGAGTTACGTAAAGCCTGCGATGTAATGCAACATCACAAGGGATGATGAAACCTATTAATGGCTGATGGCCACGATTGGAGGAACGAGTGGTACAGCTTACCACTAAACTGGTTCACATAGGACTAGAGAAGGAGATTGTACGTGATGAGAACCATAACACTGACATCGCAAAAGAGGAAGGATAAGAGATGGAAGGGGAACCTGAGCAGGACGAGCACATGGAAAGTGAGGATGAAGGCTCTACTATCTAGACAGAGCATGGCGACGATTGGCTCTTACCTTTTCTTACCTATCTTTTCTTTCATTTCCCTTTGCTAACTTAGATAAGACTGAGTTCTTATGATCAATGATAGGGTGGTTGAGTCCCTCGCATCTTTCCAAGCTAGTAAAGATCTATTTTGCTAAATCATTCTTTTCCCCTGACTTCCACATTTGAACTTTCTTATACCTTGAACGCACATCGTATTTTCAAGCCTTTTATTGGTTGTAAACCTCGATAACTCCAACGGAACTGAAGGAGACCGTCTGATTGCTTCGATGGTATAAGTCTTTACCATGTGCATTTGCCCCAGGCAGGATGGGGTAATGTATGCTACATGCACACTCGATGAGTTACAAATACTTGGATGGAGAACGTAACACCCTGTGGTGAAATCTAGAAATTTTGTTATATAAGGACGGATGGGTCTGAGATCGACACCTACACTACCAAGCTACAGGAGATAGCCACTATAGGCTCAAATCTATTTAACCTACCTTGCAAATACCGAAAGGGTGGGCCCCTCAGATTCGTGGCTTGGCCACTGCAGCTCACCTACAAATCTTTCACTTGACTCGCAAACTCACAGATGAGACTGCCGATCATGGTACTTTTCTGAAGCATGGTGTTTCATTTTCTACTGTTGGTGATAGCAAGAGAACGTGGGATAGTGTGAGGTATAAGTCCTGCAACAACAACAACCGTAACGGTAGCAACAACAACGGGGCTCGGGGAAAAGCATTTGTGATTGGCCTGGAGAAAGCTAGGACTGATAACAATGTCGTGATGGGTATGTGCTCCTTGAACGACACTCTTGCTTCTATTTTATATGATACTGGTGCGGACTATAGTTTTGTTTCATCCAAACCTAGTAAACAATTAGGGATGGTTCCTACTCTTCGAGATACCCCATACTCGATTGAACTGGCTGATAGGAAGCCTGTCGAGGTAACCCATATACATCGTGACTTTAAGCTCGAGTTGAATGGGCAATTATTTGCCATCAATCTCTTACCTATCACCCTAGGTAGCTTTGATCTCGTGGTTAGCATGGACTGGTTGTCCAAGCAACACGCTGAAATTCTCTGTCAGGAGAAGATTGTTCGTATTCCCCTCCCAAGTGGAGAACTTTTATCTATACAGGGTGATCGTGGTGGTGCCATGGTAGGCATCATCTCCTATCTGAAGGCCCAGAAGTGTATTCGTAAGGGCTGTCCAGCCATTTTGGCTAACATATCAGGTACTCGAGCTGGAACTGAAATCAAGATTGAGGACATCCCAGTGGTTCGAGATTTCCCAGATGTCTTCCCAGAGGAATTACCTGGACTTCCACCCGTTCGTCAAGTGGAGTTCCAGATTGACCTTGCACCTGGAGCAGCGCCAGTTGCATGCGCACCATACCGTTTAGCACCAGGTGAACTTCAAGAACTATCTACCCAACTCCAAGAGCTATTGGATAGGGGTTTCATTAGACCTAGTTTTTCGCCATGGGGAGCTCCAGTTCTGTTTGTTAAGAAGAAAGACGGGAGCTTTCGCATGTGCATAGATTATCGGGAGTTGAACAATGTGACGATTAAGAATCGTTACCCTTTTGCCTCGTATTGATGACTTGTTTGACCAACTGCAAGGGTCGAGCTTCTACTCTAAGATTGACTTGAGGTCAGGATACCATCTACTGAGAGTCCGAGAAGAGGATGTGGCAAAGACGGCGTTTCGAACTCGTTATAGACATTATGAGTTTTTGGTAATGCCATGTGGGCTAACTAATGCACCGGCCGTGTTTATGGATCTAATGAACCGTGTGTGCAAGCCCTACTTGGACAAATTCGTCATAGTGTTCATAGATGACATATTGATTTACTCCAAGAGCAGGGAGGAGCACGAGCAGCACATGCGGCTAATCTTGGAACTACTGAGGAATGAGCAGCTGTATGCAAAGTTTACCAAATGTGACTTCTGGATTCGAGAAGTCCAATTCCTTGGGCATGTGGTCAATGAGGCAGGAATACATGTGGACCCAGCCAAGATTGACGCTATCAAAAGTGGGAGGCTCCTAGGACCCCTACTGAAGTGCGCCAATTTCTTGGTCTCGCTGGTTATTATCGCAGATTTATTGAGGGATTTTCTAAGATCGCTCAACCTCTCACCGCCCTAACGCAGAAAGGTATTACGTATAAGTGGGGAGATGCCCAAGATCCGCCTTTCAGCTACTAAAGTCCAAACTTTGCAGCGCACCGATATTATCGTTGCCTGAGGGTACAGAGGACTTTGTAGTATATTGTGATGCGTCTATCCAAGGTTTAGGGTGCGTACTGATGCAACGTGATAAGGTAATTGCATATGCACCGCGGCAACTGAAGGTCCATGAGAAGAATTACCCCACTCATGATTTGAAACTGGGAGCGGTGGTTTTCGCTCTCAAAATCTGGAGACACTACCTCTATGGAACCAAGTGCACAATTTTCACTGACCACAAGAGCCTTCAGCATATATTTGACCAAAAGGTACTAAACATACGGCAACGTCGTTGGGTTGAAATTTTGAACGATTATGACTGTGCCATCAAGTATCATCCAGGGAAAGCTAACGTAGTAGCTAATGCCCTCAGTCGAAAGGAAACGAAACCCAAAAGAGTGCGAGCCTTACAACTCACCATTCACTCTATCCTTCCTGATAAGATACGTGAAGCCCAGGGTGAGGCATTGAAGGAAGAAAACATCGGGCTTGAGACCCTACATGGTGCAGATAAGCACTTAGAACTGAGAACAGACGGTCTGCAGTACTTCATGAATCGAGTCTGGATACCACGATTTGGGGATCTCAGACAACTGGTGCTCGATGAAGCACATACCTCTCGCTATTCGGTACATCCTGGTTCGGACAAGATGTATCAAGATCTTAAGACTCTGTAATGGTGGCCAAACATGAAAGCCGAGATAGCCACTTATGTTAGTAAGTGCTTGACTTGTGCGAAGGTTAAGATTGAATACCAAAAACCTTCAGGCCTACTCCAACAACCAGAGATTCCAATGTGGAAATGGGATGGAATTTCCATGGACTTCATTACAAAGCTTCCTAGAACAACAACGGGCCATAACATGATTTGGGTTATCGTGGACCGTTTAACCAAATCGGCCCACTTCCTGGCAATAAAAGAAACAGATTCGTTAGAGAAGCTGGCGAACCTATACATCAAGGAGATAGTCTCTAGGCATGGGGTGCCTACTTCCATTATATCTGATCGCGATGGGCGATTCACTTCTCGTTTCTGGACTACTCTCCAAGATGCTCTAGGAACTCGTCTTGATATGAGCACAGCCTATCACCCACAGACGGATGGACAAAGTGAACGTACCATCCAAACATTAGAGGATCTGCTACGAGCGTGCGTGGTGGACTTTGGTAATAACTGGGATAAGCACTTGCCCTTAATCGAATTCTCTTATAACAATAGTTACCACACTTCGATACAGTGTGCGCCTTTTGAGGCACTTTATGGGCGCAAGTGTAGGTCTCCCATCTGTTGGACTGAGGTTGGGGATAGCCAACTAACAGGTCCTGAACTCGTGCACGAAACTTCTGAGAAGATAGTGCAAAATAGAAACCGGATGGTTGCTGCTCGGGATCGACAGAAAAGTTATGCTGACAAACGTAGAAAACCTTTGGAGTTCCAGGTTGGGACAAGGTTTTGTTAAAGGTGTCACCTTGGAAAGGAGTGATACGCTTTGGGAAACGAGGGAAGTTAAATCCCCGATACGTCGGACCTTTCGAGATTGTTAAAAGGATTGATCCAGTAGCTTACCAGCTAAATCTACCGGATGAACTCAGTGGAGTACATAATGTATTCCACGTCTCAAACTTGAAGAAATGCTTATCAGATACGACACTGGTAGTGCCACTGGAGGAGATCCAGGTGGACGATCAGCTACGGTTCGTGGAAGAACCAGTGTGTAACACCCCAACCGATGGCGGAAACATCGGGATGTCACGTATTGATGATTGTTCAGTAGCTCATAGTAAATAATAAATTTCAATAAATGATTTAAATAAATTACATACAATTGTTATAAGAATTTTGTACATCAAAATGAAAAATACTAGCTACGCATCTTCAAGCAATAACTCTAATCTTCAAGCAAGCTATAACCTGAAACATGTTAAGTTTGAAAATATTTTGGGTCAACAAAATTTGGTGAGAATTACATAGGTTTTGATAATCGAATAAAAATGTTGTACAATTCAAGTGTCATGGAAAGTCTAGTCCATATGTGAAAACATACTAGAAGTAAATCGAGTGCATAATCAACCCTTGTGACTGTTATAATGTGGTACATCCCATACGCTCATGGTTCACTCGAATATGTTATGCGATAACAAACACCCACGCTACCTTTGTAGGAGGCACGTATCCGGGTGGGATTGTCAGTCCAATAGATCTATCAATGTATACCGTCGGCTGATCAATGTTAATGATTATGCTAGAATTGTGCTTACCCTAGTCATGTTCAAGACATAATGCAACATAGAAAAACACATAGACACTTTGATGATTGAATTGCATATAGAATGTTGTAACATGTTTCACCCTAAAAACGGTAATAAATAGAAAAGGGGCTATGTAAAACTCACCTTAGCAAAATGTTATGCCTCGTGAAAAAAATAGAATAATGTGTTGTGAATGTATGCGAGGCGAATCCCAAAGACTCAACAACGTAGCTAGTCCAAATTGAAGAAAACGAAAAAGAAAGAATATCAAGCTTCCAATTCGCCAATTACAAGAGCTTATAATCAAAGCTTCAATTGTAGAAGTAATAGACTATAGAAGAAAGGTATGAGGGAAAGTTTAATCGGATTGAAACAATCGATTTAGAGGTGCAAAGTATAATGGGCATAGGTGGGTTTTTATACTAGTTTTGGAGTCAATTAGCCATTAAAATTGGTCAACACCATAAAGTAAGGTTTTATGATGAATTGACTATTTGACTAAGACTTTGACTGTTTGACTAAGACTTTGACTAATCAATTTAAGGAATGTGTTAAGTTTATTTTCTTCTGAAATACTACACAAGATGATAGTTGGCTCAGTTGGTTGTCACTGTGTGTTGGTTGGCTGTGGACGCGGGTTCGAGTCCCGGTCCACACAAATCTTTTTATCAAAAAAAAAAAAATTAGGGGAAATTCGCGATGTTACAGTCTCCCCTACTTTTGGAAACTTCGTCCCGAAGTTATTAAAAACACAGGTTTGAGGTTGATTTGGTAGAAATTAAGGCAGTTGTGGTTTGGGTTAAGGCACGACATGAATTTATAGGTAATAGAATAATTTGTTTCGAATAATTTGGATAAGAGGTTTGAGATGTGAGTTTTAAGGATTGGATTAGGTTCGTCTGAAGTAGCAAGAAGCATAAGAATCTAGCAAAATACTAAACTTATGTTTTAGGAATCTTATAAGAAATGCATGAATTGATTGGCTATATGAAAACCAAACGAACTACTAAAACCTTATTAGAATTTCACACTACCTTAACGTACCTGTAAATTCATGATTACGTTCCGGACCGCAATCACTAATTTACCTTACATTAGGGTTTTGTGTCCTTCTATGACTCTAAACACACATGTAAGTAATGCGAAATAACCTTGTGATTGAGTCGTTTACAATGTATCCAAAAATAAGTCCAACTGTTGAGTAGGAAAAAGACTTCTACCAGTCAGTGAGTAAGAACCTCTACCGATTGTTGAGCAGGTGCGATAGCCTCTACCAGTCGTTGAGCAGGTTGTAGGGCCTCTACCGACTGTTGAGCAGGCATGATGACCTCTACCAATCGTTGAGTAGGTTATTTGGTACTCAACTAACTGTTGAGCAAGTACTTCATCCTCTACCAGTTGTTTGATTAAGTATACCAATTATTTCACACATAAATTGCAAATTGATAATATGTACATATAAACAATCAAGTATCAAGCATAGCATGCGAGTTGTAATAGTGTTGTCCTAGACCAGGTTAATGACTCTAGGTGTGTCTATAGCAAATAGTTTATAATCCATGATTTCTAGTATCAAATGTTTAAATATGGTAGATAATCGAATCCTCATGTATAACTAAGGATTATGTTTGATGCAACACACAATCAAGTTTCAATAGTTTGGTTATCATGGGTAACTAGCTCATGTGTGAGAAGGTGAAGGATATGAATTTAGTTCTTGAGACGATGATGAAAAATCTTGAAGCAGAATCAAGGTTGTGAGAGATAGTGAATGTGAAGATAGTTTATAAAGAGTTTATTTTATAGTAAGGAGATTATGTAGCAGTGTAAATTTTGGGGTTTGGGTCAAAGGTTATAATCAAGTATATAAGAAAACATGATTGTGATATATGCCAAATATTGTAAAAATTTGAACAAGTTGAAAATGAGTGAGTGTCGATGGAGAATTTAGAGACTAGATTTTATTCCTATGGAAAAAAAAAATCTTATTTTCAAAATTGGTTTTATACATAAAGCAAAAGTTGTTAAATAGTACAAGTTAAGTGGACTTTGATTAAAATATTCCCGTTAGTTGGAGATTTCAAACATGACATTAGGTTTTGAAAATCAAGGTTCTATTAAGTGATTTTTAATAGTTTAAAGAATTATATAGAAAATTGTTTGTTACGTCAATAAATAAACAATTGAATATAAGTTCGAGGACATCTTTTGACAAAAATATGTACTTTGTAAAGTTACTAGGTAATGAAAATACAACAAGATTTAGAAATCTTTAGTTTGGGCTAAGGTATGAGTTTATAGTCTTTAAAAATAAGTAACATGTGGGGAAATGAAATAATATGATCTGGGTAGGGTGTTGAATATTTAAAAAGTGGCTATGATGGTAAGGTGAAGTGTGATTGTGAAATCCATAGATGGTTATGAAATGAGATTGATTTAAGCTGTAAAATTTTGAGATTTTAGAGCTTAGTTTTAAGGGAAGTGAGTGTAATCATCTATTCATTAATTAAAACGAATAAATGAAAACGTTGACTTATCAAAGCTTCTAGATTCTAATAACATAGTGAAGACATGCTTTAGCCTATAAGTGAACACTCATCCCGAGAATTCCCAAGTAGGCATCCGGGTCCCTCGTCTGATTGGGATATATGCGCAATGCCAGTCCTAGACAGAAAACTCAGAATACAGGCGTTCACCCTTCCAGATTGCACGTGTTCGTTATTAAAATCTAGAACTTCGACGAGATCTTCAAGGTGGTTCAGGCTAAACCTGAGGATTTGTCCTATTAGTCTAAGAGTAGATCTTGTGATGGAGAACAATCTTCTTGTAGGGACTAAAGTAAGGATAAGAAGTAAAATAGAGAATATAAACAAGTAAGGTTGCAAGTAAAAGGAGCAAGTACTGATTAAAATCCTATGGTTATAGACTAGATTATTTTTTTTTCTAATAACCTAATTCCCTCTAACCATGGCTCTGATACCAATCTGTAACACCCCAACCGATGGCGGAAACATCGGGATGTCACGTATTGATGATTGTTCAGTAGCTCATAGTAAATAATAAATTTCAATAAATGATTTAAATAAATTACATACAATTGTTATAAGAATTTTGTACATCAAAATGAAAAATACTAGCTACGCATCTTCAAGCAATAACTCTAATCTTCAAGCAAGCTATAACCTGAAACATGTTAAGTTTGAAAATATTTTGGGTCAACAAAAGTTGGTGAGAATTACATAGGTTTTGATAATCGAATAAAAATGTTGTACAATTCAAGTGTCATGGCAAGTCTAGTCCATATGTGAAAACATTTGAGAAGTAAATCGAGTGCATAATCAACCCTTGTGACTGTTATAATGTGGTACATCCCATACGCTCATGGTTCACTCGAATATGTTATGCGATAACAAACACCCACGCTACCTTTGTAGGAGGCACGTATCCGGGTGGGATTGTCAGTCCAATAGATCTATCAATGTATACCGTCGGCTGATCAATGTTAATGATTATGCTAGAATTGTGCTTACCCTAGTCATGTTCAAGACATAATGCAACATAGAAAAACACATAGACACTTTGATGATTGAATTGCATATAGAATGTTGTAACATGTTTCACCCTAAAAACGGTAATAAATAGAAAAGGGGCTATGTAAAACTCACCTTAGCAAAATGTTATGTCTCGTGAAAAAAATAGAATAATGTGTTGTGAATGTATGCGAGGCGAATCCCAAAGACTCAACAACGTAGCTAGTCCAAATTGAAGAAAACGAAAAAGAAAGAATATCAAGCTTCCAATTCGCCAATTACAAGAGCTTATAATCAAAGCTTCAATTGTAGAAGTAATAGACTATAGAAGAAAGGTATGAGGGAAAGTTTAATCGGATTGAAACAATCGATTTAGAGGTGCAAAGTATAATGGGCATAGGTGGGTTTTTATACTAGTTTTGGAGTCAATTAGCCATTAAAATTGTTCAACACCATAAAGTAAGGTTTTATGATGAATTGACTATTTGACTAAGACTTTGACTGTTTGACTAAGACTTTGACTAATCAATTTAAGGAATGTGTTAAGTTTATTTTCTTCTGAAATACTACACAAGATGATAGTTGGCTCAGTTGGTTGTCACTGTGTGTTGGTTGGCTGTGGACGCGGGTTCGAGTCCCGGTCCACACAAATCTTTTTATCAAAAAAAAAAATTAGGGGAAATTCGCGATGTTACACAGTGGAGATTCTTGAGCAGGGCATCAAGAAACTCAGACAAGCACTATACCTATTGTTAAGGTACGGTGGAATTCCCATCTAGGACCGGAATACACGTGGGAGCGCAGAGATCAGATGCGACTCAAATACCCACACCTCTTTACTGAACCTGAAATCGTACATAGATCAAACGCGGAACATAAAGCAGCTCTTTCAAAGTGAATTTCGGGGCGAAATTCCTTTCAACTGGGATGATGTGACATCCGGGAACCAAGCACACATTTTTATAGCTGGCTTTATTGTTTACTTGCTGAATTTCGGGACGAAATTCTTTTCAACTTGGGGATGATGTGACACCCCGCATTTTCAGGTTAAATACTTTTACTGAACTCTAGTTAACTTACATGTTCATACATGGCTAGATACTTAACTAGGGTTAGTTAAGTAGGTTTAACATATGTTAGAAGATGTTAACATATGTTATAAGTAGGAAAATCCTTGTTAAACACACACATGAGTCCTGTATCCCAAACGTTGGTGAATTATGTGACATTGATGCGTGCTGATATATATATAAAAATGTGCACAAGTTAAAACCCTAGACTCAACTAAACCACGCACAATCGGCAAGTGTACCGTTCGTTTGTAGCAAGCGAATAAGACCAGGTATCGAACCAAAGGACTCAATTAAACACAGAAGATTAAACTGTCACTGAATTGCTTGTTTAAATTAACAACTAAGGGGGGTTTTAAATTGAAAATATAAAAATTGATTAACTATTAATTAACTAAATTACCCTAAATTAAATTAAATTAAAAACTAATTAGAACTAAAATAAAAACCGAACTAAAGTGATGGAAAAATCAAGCAAAGGAAAGACTGGCTACCTAGGTAAGAATCCTTAGACATAATACTCAATCCTGACGAAGAAACCCGTTTGGAGACCCTAATTTCATCCAACTACTCTCCTCCTGCAGGTAAGGCTAGTAAGCTAGAATCAAGGCGGGACACGTGTAGAAATGCTAAAATGGAATTGGATCGCCCTAGCGTACCAAAATCCCATAGAAATCAGGTTAAAACCTCTCCTGGATTAAAACCCTCAAACTATGAAGCAGACTTAAACTCTACTGAAAGAAACCTAGGAAAACTCTAAACACGGACAAGTAGCGACTTCCGCCCTAGCGCTTGCCAACTACCGAACAATGCCTAGTTAGTTACCTAGCACTCTCGAGTTAGATTTCTCACCCTCAAGAATGGACTGCACGTTTTAGTTAATTTATTATATTAGTTTGTTATACTTGTGTCGTACTCCAACTCCAAATACTAGCACGCTAACCTAAGTTGACGAACTAGATTGATTTATAGACCTAGGGGGTATCTCTACATGCCTAGCTCCACAAAACCAATAAACAAACTTCAAATAAAATTAACGCCAACACACATATATCAAATCCAACAATAAAAATAAAAATCATGTAATTCTACACATCCAAACGGAAACCAAACGTCATTCAATCATATTATTATCTAAATCATCATCCTAAGTAGCCATAAAAATGTCTAGCCACTCATAATATTAAAAAATACCATCACAAAATAATTAAACATAGTTTTAAGCATGTCTAGAGAAAAATTAATAAAAATTAAACCTAACCCAAGGCTCGTTGGCTCTTAATCTTTAACGTGCCCGTGGCCTTTTCTCCTTCCGTGCCCGTTCGATCGTCACCGTATTTGCTTCTTCTATTGGTTCTGTGCGACGTGGAATTGTGAATGAATGATATATCCAAAATAAATTGTCCGCCGTCCGTGTTGTAACTATCTCCACCGAGTTCTTTTTTTTTTTTTTTTGGTATTGTTTAAGGCTTGGGCTTTGGCCCAAGTCCCTTTGAGTTTTTTTTTCTTTAATATTATTATTATTATTATACTCCGCGCTCTTGCCTTGGGTGTTCATGACTTGACCAAAGTTCTTCGTTTATACTCCAACGTCCATGAACACATGCTCTCTAGTGTTCGTGTCTCGATTAAAATTCTTTCGTTTTGAGCCAATTTTCCACGAACACCTATAAAATAATAAAATAAATAAATAAGTACTAAAAATGACTCAAAACTAATAAAAATCTATAAAAACCTATACTAAATAAAATAGACCGGTACATGCCTAAAACTAATAAAAACACTATCTAAACGACTCTAAAACTGCACAAACTTTACACTGGAAATAGATGTATTTTACAATACATCAGACATACATAGCAATAATATATACAATTGAATTATGGTGAACATGAAGTACGTGCTTATGCGAATTACTTATTTTTGTGAATGATCGCCTAACTGAAAGGTAATGCGTAGATTATGCAAATTACGTGCACAACATGAGTAATATGCTATGTAATAATAAAAACAATGGTTTTTATACAATTTAGAATGGTTAATAATATTGGGTCCGGTATTGGGCTAGAACATGGTTAACGGGTCAAGTTAATGGACTAGAAGGGCCCTAATACCAATTGCTTGGGGAGCAAGCAAAGCCCTCTTATAATTAGGAGGCAAGAAAAAGATAAAACCCTACTTCTTCTTCTTGTTTGTGCCGTGCGAAACCCCCACCCCCTTCTCTCTTGGCTTTCAAGCAATCAAGTAATCTTTCACCTAATCAAGCTAGTTCGGGTTTAATCTCAAGGCTTTAGGGAGTTTTAGCATTGCAAGGTATACATCTTTATGATTTTTGATGAATTATAATACTTGAAAAACCTTAAAAACTCAAAAAATAATATATGTAGAATCGCATGTATGTATGTGTAGGAGTTCTTGGATGTTCTTGATGATTTGATGATGATTGTTATTAGTAGCCATGATTAGGGTTTCACATGATAACATATGTGTTTTTTTATGATTAATATGGTGTTTAATAAGTACTATAGGTGTTATACATGTATTAGGGATGTTCATGAAAAATTAGGGTTTGTAGATTACTTGGGATGCAAGTTTAAGATTCTGGCAGATTCGGTTGAACGTTTTGTAGGGGCTGTAACGGGTTGGTAAATCGATTGTTTTGATGATTTCTTTGCATGATTGTAATGTAAAAGTTCTTAGCTTTTCATAATGGGCAAAACCATCAGATTTGGACATCGTTTGAGTCGTTTTTGGAATTTTAATTGATTAGAGGTCATATCAGATTTTCGGATTTTTAAATTGGGTTAACTTTAAATGGTCATAACTTGAGATTTACAAGGAGTTAGGTTATGAAATTTTTACAGAAGGTCAATATTGGAAAAATAGAGCTTTTCCAAGTGGATTCATCCCGTTTGGATGAATACACAATTTTTGAGAATTTTTCTACTAAACTGACCTGTTGAGGAAATTTTCTGGACATAGCTGTGTTGTACGAATTTTCATAATTTTTGTGTTTGGAATTAAGACAAAACAAAAATAGGTATTGTAAACTGAATCCCAAATAAATTCAGTAAACATTTGGGACTCTAATTCATTCGTTAAGTATTTTAAATAAATTGTTTTTCACAGCGCACAATCTGTCCTAAAAACGCAGATTGTGTATGGGGTCTTTATGTGACTATTTGGAGTTTTATGTGGTATGTAATTGACATGTACTTGTGTGAAAACTTGTATGAGATGTAATTGATGTATTAAACTGATAATAATCACCATGATCACCAACGGGATACGTAGGACATACTTGAGCATGTAGAGTCATTAGGTGTCACTACACGGTTTTGAACATTTAAAGGTCTCGGATAAACGAGTTATATGGTGTGTTGGTTATGCACATATACTCACCTAGTGACACTTGTAATAGGGAGTCGGTAGCTCGTTACTGTTTGAGGGATTTGGATCATTCACATGCAACCTAAGGTGAGTTTCACTACTTTTTTTCTCAAAAGCATGCGTCTCAGGTATGAGACACTTTACTTAACATTTTCTAGTCCGGTTTGGGACTACTTACACATCCCGGGTTGGGATGCCATGGATCCTTATGAGGGCCAGTTACTTTGCTAGTTCGCAATTGTGTCCTTGATAAACTAAACCATTTCTATCATCTGTAAGTCCTCACGTACCGAATGAGTTGCCAGGGTTGGCAAGCGGGTTATTAGTTGATAGCGCTATTAGGTCTTACAAACCTCACACCGGCTCGGGGAGCGCGGGGGTGAACTATAACTTAACGAAACTTTATCATTGTGGATAGACAATGATGTCAGGCATGCGGCACACTTATGTCGCTACAAGTACATAGCAGTTCGGTATATTCGGTTAGTTATCATGAATGGGTTAGCTACCCTTGACATGCGATGAACTAGTGGTTACACGGTGCGGGGCACCAACATAACTTACTTACTTACTTACGTGGTTTTGGAAACCAGCGCTTTTGCATACTAAATTACTTTACTTTGTGAACTCACCAGCTTTATGTTGACACACGATTTACATGCTTTTGCAGGTAGTTAGCTTCCGATGCCAGGATTAGAAAGCACTGTACACTTCACTGCATTTGGGCTCTCGGGCATACACATAAATTATATATTATGCTTTCGTATGGTTTTAATTTGGGCGCATTGTTTTGCGCATAGTTTTTAAAAAGGTTTAAATTTGGTTTACGCTTCCGTAGCTTAACTGAACTTGGTTTTTGAAAACGAACTAAATGGTTTGGGCATTTAGAGTTTGTTCCTGTGACTTATGGCTATGGGATCCTGGTTTGTCATGCGCCTCGCGGTATAAACCCCGCAGTGGAAATTTGAGGGTGTGACATATTTCCCATCGATAGGTTATCTTCCCTAACGACTACGGTTTTGAGTTTGGTATTCTAAAAGTCGTGGTTTTTAATTGCTATATTGTCACACCCCGACTTTTCCCTCTCGGTTGTGACGTTTGGTAGCTTCGCCACGCAGCGGAAAGATGCATCTAAGACTCTTATTTCCTGAACGCCATTGCTAACCCTCTAGGATCCCTGATCCCAATACGTCGACTACTCCAACCGTGCCGTTACCAAAGTTTAAACCTGAAAGACATACTTAAAAAGTCAGCATAAAGCTGGTGAGTTCATAAGTTTTACAAAAGAGTTTCCATAAGTTTGAAAAGATCATATCCGTTACTACTAGGTTATGAGAACGTTAGCTAGACGTTAAGTGTTTTTACTACTACGGTTGGGAACCCATTACTAAACATGTACCAATGTTGATTCCAGCCCAGATTGACTGGGTTACCGATGCCTCAGTAACCCCGAAGTTAGAGACAATATGCACCCGCCCGGCATCCCCGCTGTCGAGTGCGGTTTGTGAGGCCCAATAGATCTATCCACATTTTCCTCGTTGTGCCCCGCACATTCATGATTTCCCCCTGGGACTTTCCATAAAATGCCGTATAGTAATATAAAGTAACCATAGTATAACATGAACTTTAGTAAGTAAGTATGTAGCATGTTTCTTCCTCGAAGGTAAAACCAGCAAAAGTAGGGCCGTGACACTCACGCACCCATTTCATTTATCAAAAACTTGTTCGTTTGAAATTCCTCAGGTTTTTATAAAAGAAGCATGTCTTTCCCCCAAAAAAATTTATAAAACAGTAAAAAGTGGGGTTATGAACTCACCTTAATTTCCTCGCTTAGCTAGCAAACAAAGCCCGAAGCTTTGACCGACTTCCTCGTGCCCTATTACAACAAAGGACACCTTAAAAGTCTATCACATATAAACCTAGCCTATTATCCGGCTAAAAGATAGTTTATCCAACTATCTAAACCCGTGTGTACTAACTCAAGTCTTAATATGCTTTAACTCGATGAACCGATCGTGACTTATCTTAATTACGCGTTAACACATGACATAGTACCCAAGTTGCGCACTTGTCACTATTCGTGTGTACACCACGTTGGACTAATATTTCAAAACGTATAACTTAACTTGAGCCGTAGCTCGTCTTATAATTAAATTTTAGGAAAAATATTCTTTGATAAAATATGAGTATAGTTATTTAAAACCGATCCATAACAAGTGTTGCTTCTCTTCCTAAATCCGCAAGCCTTTAAAGGTTTCAAAATATTAAATTTTGTATAATTCTTTCTCCAATACGTCGAGTGTTTTTGTAATTCAAACCGTTAAAATAGAAATCTTTTAGTTACTAAAATATTTAAAGATTGACACAATTGACGTTCAATAAATAATATGTATTTGTTTTGGAAATAGTGTTCGACGTTCTTCTTTAAATGTTGCAAGAAATCATTGGTCGAAAACCTTTTGAGATATCATAGAAAACTACATTTGTCAAAATACTTGAAGGTTGTTTGTAATGAAATATACGACAAATATCGCCTTCGTTTATGCTTAAAAATTTTATAAAATTTCGGCAGAGTTTCCTCTGTTTTCGTACAAACCAGGCAACACAAGTCGCTTACAATTTTCCCAAAAATCAATATCCAACACAAGACTGCAATTTGTTTATCCGCAATTCCCAATCAAACGAGACTTATACGTTTCGACGCTTTTATATAAACTATACTTATTTATATTAATATACGTATATAGTCCAACCGATTTAGTCCAATATCGATATTATAAGTCACGCAGTTTTAGTCACTATTACCAATCACCCGATTTAATATATAGTTACCGTTTATTATTAAAGTCGGTTCGTTCACGAGTTAATACCATTTACGTTTGTATTTATATTTTTATAAAAATACAATGTTTATAAAATGAAATAATGAAATAAATACGAGTTTAAGTATACCAAATCGTACGCGCGTAACCCGAAGCCACCTCGAACTTCGTGTAGACCGAAACCAAAGTTTGACCAGTTTGACCGCATGTTGACCGAGGTTTGACCATCCAGATCTGACCCGACTTAAACCCGTCTCGAAACAAGACCCGACCAGCATGAAGACCTGAACCAGACCCGAACCTAATCTGCCCCGTAACCCGGACCCGAACCAACCCGACTAGGACTGAACCCGAACCCAAAATCTAACCGGATCTGACACGAACTTGAGGCCCAAACAACAGCAGCCATCGGCCACAACCACCACCTTACCGGACCACCACGAGCACCACCCGACCCGTCACCTTCTTCAAACCCGGCCCAAAGCTGACCCGGCCGAGCCCAGAATCAGCTCCGACCAGCACCTCCGTCGAGCCCCATGACGAACCACAACCAAAACCCACATCTGCCATGAATCGAGGTCACAGATCTGTACCGCCACCACCTCTAACCCGGCCTATAATCTGATCTGGACAAACACAGCCATCGCATCAGGCCTAGACACCTTAAAACCCACCAAACCCGAAACGAACCCAAAACCAAATCCCCGACCCTGAATAACCACACCGCCACCTCTGTACTCGAACCCACAGCCGCTTGGACCACCATGATTAAAACAAAACCCTAACGACCATGACCACAACTCGATCTGGCCTGAAACCACGCGCCGCCACCACCATAAGGTGGGTGGTTGCCGGCCGCTGCTGCAACAGAGGGAGGAGGGAAAGAGACGTGGGAGGGAGAGGTGGTAGGGAGAGAGAGAGACCTGCGAGAGAGAGGGAGAGAGATGCGAGGAGAGAGAGTAGAGAGAGGTTGCAAAGATTAGGGGGGGGGGGTGTTTGGCTGCAGAAAAATGGGAAGGAAGAAGAAGAGGGTTGGCTTTTATAGTTAGGGTTTGTTGGTAGGTGACTTGTACCGCGTATCGAACCCGTATAAACATAAAATGTCTCGGTTTTATCCTAGGCCTGATAATTAATTGTAAAAAGTAGTCGGTTTTGTTCGAAATGTAAAACACAACTAAACCAAGCAAAAATATAAATATTTTCGTTACCCGATGCGTGCTTTCAGTTCGCGCGTTTAAATCACGTTAATTAAATCGGTCGCAGTTTCGATTGTAAAAACGGTCAGTAAACCTCTGAAACTTAATAATTAGCAATACTTGTAATAAATATTATTTTTAATCATAAAAAAAATCACGTCAGTGTAGATCGAAAATTGCCGGTTGTCACATATATACATCCAAGTTAAGCTGGGTCACCTCGAAGGTCCTACTTCTCACCGGAAACTCCTATTTATAATCCTGTTTTGGCATGTTTATTATTGAAAATCAATCATTTTGTTTGCTTCAGACCATCCATCAAGTTTTGGAATTATGGAGGTGAAAATGACAAGAATTAGAAGGTTTGATTAACTTAAATGTATTCTCTTTTGATACTCACTATCTTATATTCTTCACTTATGTTTTTTAGTTTTTGACTCAAACAATTATGATGATTGACTAAGGTTTCATAGAAAAAATGATCAACAAACGGTTTAAGTCCAACAAGTAAGCTGAAGACTTCTATGCCTATGGTGATTAATTAATTATTTGATTTCTTTACACCTCATTTATTTTAGGGTTCTAAATTCTTTGGGAATTTATGGATTTAAGGACATGAATTGAGTTAACACAACTTTATTCTTGATCAATTGGTACCAATAACAACTTCTTTAATAGCTACATCATATATATATATATATATATGCCAATTTTGATTTTGTTTCTTTAAATTTGTGATTTGAATGTTTTTTTAAGTTATGTACTTTACTCATTGTTTGAGCAATTTATGGATTGCTAGAACAATTTTCAGTTATGATTTTTGTAATTGTATATATGTATGTGCTGTTTTATAAATGTTGAATTTGATATATTGATATTGGGGTGTTGGTGTTAGGTGATTGGGAAATCAACTAGGGGCAGAAATAAGAAAATCACCAATGCTGCTTCTGTTATGCCGGTTATCTTGGTGAATGGTCATCCTAACATAACTTGAATCCTGCTGATCAGAAGGTGGATGCAAATAGAGTCCCGCCACCGGCTGAGGTATAAACTAATACGCCAGAGGTCAAGGAGCCTGAAAATTCAAGTTTGGATTGTTAGGTTAAGCAAGGTCTAATAAATCATTACTATGTATGTCTAATTGTACCATGATACCTCAAACGATGACCTTATTAGTGCTATTTATTTTAGAATGACACATTGTTGATTGATTGTCAGTTTTTGTATTTACTTTCTTCTACCTGAGACATTCTACTAATGAGTGTGTGAAAGTTTAAAAATTGGTTATGTGCAAAGTCTTGCTGAATTTTACTAAAACGTAGCATGTTATTATTTACATGTCCCATGTAGTCGTTAAAAATTTACCCGTCGCGAAGAGCGGGTGCTTTTATATACATATATACAACTTATATGTGATTTTCTTTATCATTATAAGGTTTAAATTATGTTCCCGCTGCAACGCGCGGGTTCCCTACTAGTCTATACTATTATATAATGCATCCTAGATGGACAAGAAGGTAATTTCACAAACATTTTAAGATGGCATACCAAGAGACTCTTTACAAAAGTGTAATCTTTGATCATTTTTTTTCTATTTATGCCCTTATGTACAATATGTAATGTCCATTGTATATGTGTACTACACACTTTTTATTCTCCCACATGCAACCCCTTTCATAAATTTCATTAAACTACAATTTAAAACCCACTAACTTGTCCTACTTGAGACAAATTTATATCAAAACATATTTAATCAATTTCTATTAATAACTTCAGTTGTGTTTTAATGTATCAGTATATATATATTACAAGCTCTAATATTTTGTTTATTTATGTTTTAGTTTTCATAAAAAGAAATAAAAATGTTATGTACGTGATACCATCAATGTGTGTTGTTTTAATTATTATATGATGTTAATATATTATCGATATGACGAGTGTAAAATAATTTTGATGATGTTTAAATCACTTCCTATTCATACAAGTAAAAAAGAGGTAAATTAATTACTTAAAATTAGTGAGTATTAGAATTTAACATATTTAAGATAAAAGTTTTCTTAAAACAAATGACAGTCGATAAGTTGGTAGCACCAACCTAAGTTTACAAGCACATACTGCATCCTCACTTCAACAGGCTTAAGACGCATCTTTAGAGATTCTTTAAGACGCCAGTTTTTGGTTACAGCTCAGAAAGCTTTAATTCCTGATTTAATGGGCAATTAAAGGTGATTAATTTAAGAAATCAAGCACTGCCGGTTACGTTGATGGTTTCTTTTCTTTGAACAGTATGTTCTTTATATATAGACTCAACTCTCAAGAATTGAACACCCTCTGTGCTACAAATTGAACAGCCTCAAGAATCGATTGGATGAAGATATCAGGTCCCCTTCTTCCTCCCTCTAATTTGGTATCCATTTTGTTTGATTTTTGATGATGTTAGTTAATTTTAATTGCTCTGGAACTCCTTTGGATCTTTAGGTTTAAATGCTATATGTTAGGGTGTTTTACAAGGTTTGTTTGTGTGGTTACGGCTTGTGGGAGGTCGTGTAGGTTGAAAGAGGGGAGGTCTGTTCATGGAGCGATGATTCGGATGTCAATGAATGTGAGTTTGATTATTGCACGGCTTTAATCCATATGTATTGTAAGTGTGGGAGATCGGATGTTGGTCAATTTATTTTTGATAGAATGTCAGTTAGGAATTCAGTGTGTTGGAATGCAATGATTTCGGGTCAGTCGATACATGGGGACCCAAAACATGGGCTTAGGCTATTTGAGAACATTAATATAATAATCAACATCTAAACTTTTGTAGTGTTTATGAATGTTTTGTAGGTGGACTATATTCTTGGAGACAACCCAATAGCATGGTATAGCTGAAAAGCAAGTGACCGAATCCTTCTAACCGTGCTATTGTTGGTGGGCCGGATGCATACGACAATTTTACTGATTAAACAGACAACTATTAGCAGACTGAGCCTGCTACATATAACATTGCATCTCCTCTTGGAGTATTGGCTAGACTGCATGCTGGACATAATGGTTATAACCAGCTTCCTGGTACATTATTAGTTTAATATAAATTTTTTTAATTGACATGTTTCTTAATGTTTTCAATCTTTTCTTAATCTTATAGTTAACTTGTTTTGCAGTTGAAATCCTTTGTGCTAATAAAGACCTGACCATTTGACTTTTTACCCAATATCCATTTCATTTACGTTAATAAAAAATGAAAATGGTGAAGAAATTGCGTAGGGTGTTCCTAATGACTTGAATCGTGTACAAAAATACTTATATATAATCTCATCTATTACTTGCGTTGTCATCTTCCTTTTCCTTATTACCACATATGCCAAATACTACACACAACCACACTTCGACAACCAAATTTCGGTTAACGGTTAAGGTTTACTCACCCCTACAACATAGTATGTATCCTCGGTCTCTCTTTCTAACATAGCACAACCACAATCTGACAACCAAATCAAAACACTCGCAACTTAGCTAACCCCGCTGCAATGCACGGGTTCATGCTAGTACATTATAAAGGAGGAGTGATGGCCAACATGGTCATTTTCATTCCCGTACAACTTAAGAAGCAACATGTACAACATATTTAAGCAAGAAATTTAAGGGCATTATAGGAAGAGTTGTGACAATTAAGACACTTTAGAGGGTATGATTGTAACTTTACCATCATTATCTCACTCACATCTTAAAATCCTATTCCAATCTTGCCCTCATGACTATACCAATATATTATCCATTGATTATCTTTAATAATTGTCTTAATTGTGTTTATCGGATGGAAACGTAGAGGTAGAGAGAGAGTTTTTTGAGCTTTTGCATTGCGTCATTTTAATTTGCAGAAAATGTTAGCATTTGTGTTTCTTGGGATAGTAATTTCTATCCATGCTCTTACACAACATTTGGAATGCCTTTGAATTCATAGATCTTATGTGTTAGTTTATCACTTACGTCTCAATTTTACATTTAATTTTATGCTTTTGTACAAAGATAATGTTTGGTATTAATTAATGATACATATATATATATATATATATATATGTGTGTGTGTATATATGGATCTGATGGATGATAACAAATCTTGCATTTACTTATTGGTCTTTCACCAAGAGTTGTTCTTTACTACATTGCTTTAAAATCGATAGATATTATCATATATTTGTCTCTCTAAAATGGTAGAGATCAATATAACTTCTCTCTCTCAAGGAAGTGATCACATTTCTCTCCTCTCATTACTCTAGGGTAGTTATCACATTTTCTCTTCTCATTGACTTGGTAACAAACACCGCTCATAAGTACTCATATATTAGACTTTTATAATAAATGTTAAAAAAAAACCTCAATTTTTTTGTTCAACCTCTTGAGCATGATATATTTGTAGAGGATTCCTCTTGTAGCATCTACAATTAAACTTAGAAACATGATTGATCTTATATGTTTATGCAGGTTATCAGGTTTGGGAAAGGAAGTATAAAGTTCTATTTAAAGAGGTTTTATTTAATTATTTACTTCGAGAAAATCAAGGTTAGATTGCTCTCAACAATTTGATTTTTGATATCTCGCCTATATGTTTGTTTCATTTTAAATTGGTATCTGTTACATTTGCTTCTTTTTATCCAATTTGCTTAGATCTTTTAGTTTAACATCTTTAGTGTTCTTAACTAGCACAATGAACAAAGGAGATAACTATGGTGGAGAATTGGGATAAAGTTATCCTTATGTTTGGCACAAAGATTTTTTGGGCTATTTTTTTTAAGAAATAAATCCATTGAAAACAAATGTTTGTTTAAATCAACAAACTTTTGCTTGGTTTTGTCTTCTGCTTTTACCGGTTGTATGTTGCAGGTTTAGTTTTTTTTAAACATAAAAAAAGTTAGGATGTTCTTTTGTGTGATCTCTCATCTCTTATCTTCATCCACATATTCATCGCTTTTATTTCCACCTTTATTAAGAAGTTAGAAATCACTTGTTAAATTTATGAAATTGGATTTGGGGGAATTGTTATGTAGCCAAATTCTACTCTTATGTATATCAGGTGTTCATTCCCCATCTATTCCTTCATGTTACATTATCTACAATCCCTTTACAACTCATTGGTTCTTTATTTACATTTTTGTTAATCACATCCAACGTATATGTATGGAATCTTGCTTGTAGTGTATATGTATGAAATCTTGCTTTTAGAGTTATGTTGTAAGCTATTGGAACATTCGTTCTCTTCAGTCTACGCGTTTGGATCTTTAAAACAAAGCTACCTTCTGTTGAAAGGTATGTTCACTTGCACTCGTTGTCTGAATCTTTAAAATGAAGTTACGATTCTCATTTTCCATTTTTATAAATGAGTGCATATATGCTAATTTATTATGTAATTTTGATGTCCTCTTTCGTATCTATTTATTGATTGTGCATCTGTTTATCCAATCATTTAAAATTCTATTTGTTTTCACTTTGTGGTCATTATATGTACAAGAATTTATTAGACATCTACACAACTGATTAATACAACTTAAGACACCATTGGTCTCGATTACTCAGCTTCGCATAACCACTTTCATCAAAACACCATGAATTATATTTTCTCGTTATATCGGTTTTAAATGGTCAAAAGGTCATCAACATTTGGACATGACGCATATAATTTGAGATATTCAAATGTGCTTTTGCTGAGGACGTCAACTGAACCGAAAGACTCATGAAAGGGCGAATGGGTTAATTAATCTTGTATGACTTTGAAATTTTTAATAGATAAGTTGTACTTTCGACTTCAAAACTTTGACCACTTACAGGTAATAGGAAGCCATGGAAGAACCGAATTGTTGGCGCTTGTTGCATCCCTAAGCCACCATCATACATTCTGTTTTCATTAATAGTGTTTGTTTGGACCTCCAGTTGATTAACCTTTTTTTCCACCCAAATTGCTAGAAAAAACTATATTATTCTTTGTCAACTAAGAGATGACACGAAGCCAATTTGTTAACTCCTAAATTAATAAATGTAAATCTTTAAGAATAGCCGGCCATGAAAGATCAATACAAGAAAGACACCCAAGTAGCACAGTCAATGCACATTCAAGTTGAGTCACGAGCTCTACTGTATGGCATATGTTGAAATCAACTGAAAACATAAAAGTCATAGTTGATTTCATGTTCAAGTTGTGCATCCACCATACTATATATCACGAGATGATTAATAAACTAACAAAAACAATGTCACGTTATAAATTGTCGTTCACAACATCACGCCAGTTAGTCGAGACACCCGCTGCAACGCGCGGGCATTCCCACTAGTATATATATATATATGTATTTATTTTGTGGGTTTATGTTATACGATGTGAGAATTTTACAACCACCCAAATCATGTCCAAATCAGAACAAAGATGAATGAGATGTCGATACTTAAAGCTGTTGTATTGTTAGAACAACCAAAGCTATGATTATTGGAAGAAAATGGATGACCCAACACCTAGCACTTACCCCCATCAAGAGAAATATGCGCTGGACCATCTTGTACCAATGTGTACAAGCATCGAGATTCCAAATCAAGCTACCACTTTGTAGCCTACAATGCAATAAACTATTTCATGAAATGAAAGGAAGGCTTTTTTGTCAACTTTTCCCACATAGCTAAGATGGCAACACTTGAATATAAGGAGTGACCACTAGTGAGGACCTTAAAGGGTGCGGGGCACCCTAACTCACGCTCACTAATGCGCGTATGATCTGGGCATGATGTGACACTTTGATAGCACGCTTTGTGTGACATCCGTCACTTTATATATATATATATATATATATATATTTATAATAATAATAATAATAATAATAATAATAATAATAATAATAATAATAATAATAATAATAATAATAATGATGATGATGATGATGATAATGATAACAAATAATAATACTAGTCTAGACCACTCTTAAACCCAAAGCCCAAACCCCTTTCTTTTTCTTTAAAAAATCTTCGGAGCCCACCTGAGCCCAATAAACCGGCCCAAGCTAGTTCTCTTTTTTTCTTTGCTGCTGTTCGACACTGTGTAGAAACACAGTCAACACAATTTAACCACCAATCTTGTTATGCAAATTAAGTGTGACTTCACCCTCTTATGGAAACAATTGACCCCTTTAATGGATTGACATATTAAAACGCTCAAATACAACCTTAACTGACACGTAAAACAGCTCTATAAGGAGCTTGATTGGAACATTTTTGACTAAATGAGTCAACGATTCAAAACCTTCCAATTCGGGATCATAGTATAAATTGAGACGTCCCGAACCATCTTCTTGTGCTGAAAAACAAACCCCACTCTCAATTCTTTGTGTTCCTTGTGTTAATCGTGCAATTAAAGAGATTTTGACTTTTGGTTTGACCCGACAAATCTGTTCTGATTTGTATCAGTAAGTTGCGAATTACGTTATGTTTTTATTTCTTATCCTTGTCCGAATGATAGCCCCATGAAGTAGGGGGCTATCGTTGATTATTGTTTCAATTGGAAAACTAGGGTTCATGTATTTGAAATGGGGAAGATGACTCGCAACAGTAAAAGCTTATCTTTAAAACAAATCAATAAAAAGCACCAACTGATTAGTAGACCAGTTGGTGTTACCCGCTGTGTTAAACATCAAATTGGCTCGTGACTCGGGTTCGAACCCAGTCACGTCCATTTTATTTTTTTTTGATTATTATGACTAAATCAACAAGCCCTTATAATTAACTGAAACCAAAATAATTCGTTCTCAGGGTGTAGCTCAGTTGGTGGCCACGCTTGTGATAAAACCTGAACCGGCCAGAGGCCCGGGTTCGATTCCCATAACCAACAACCATTTTTTGTTCCTTTTACATATATATGTAATATATTAATTTTTTAAAATAGTTTTTAAATACTAAAAGTGGTTTTTAAATTCTACAAAAATTACTTTATGATCTTCTAATGGTAAAGTTCATTGTACAATTTTTAGTTTTTCAAAAATAATTTATTTAATATATATTATAAATACTACAAGTTTATTCATTTATAATTGTAAAATTCAATAAAAATATCTAAACGATTTTATTAAATTCCACAAAAATTTTCTTGAACATGTATAGCAATAAACATTTCAGAAATAATTTTTATTTCTGAAAAACCGTTCATTTTATATTTTTAATCAATTTTTGTTAGTTTTAATCATAAATAAATCATAATAAATTCATTTTTCAATATTTTTGTATCAAAATTTTACATAAATTATTTCTATTCATTTGGAACAGAAATACAATTTTTAATTTAAAATTCTTTAATTTTAATATTTTTAAATATTAAAGTTATATTTTGACAAATTGAAATAAATAGATTTAATATTATATTTATAAGAAAATAATTTTATAAAAATTATTTTCATACATAAAACCTTATAATGTGACCATTTTTTAATCTAAAATTTACAAAAAGACTTTTGTTCATTTATTTATCGAATTTCTCCTATTTATTAAACATTTTTACTTATTAATTAAACGAATACTTATCCCCAATTCGAAGCCCTAGAAAATTCTTATAGACTAGATAGACTTAGACTTATTTGCTACCTTATACATAGGGTGATACTTGGCAACGTTGGATTACACTTATACAATTACACAAGACTTAACACCTTGCTAAGGTGAGTATTACTTATCCCCTTTTTCGTTTTTACAACTTTTGGGGTGATTCATGCACAAGTATACAAAACTTTCATATTCATTTACACATACATTTTTATTCATTTACAATTCATATACGTGTCTTGATTAACTTTGTGCTTATGCTTGAACATGAACGTAGCTTACATACAAAATCATACATACATACATAACTTATGTTATGGTGCTCTTTACATACAGACGTAACTTATGTTACGGTGCTCATTTAGACATAACTTATGTTATGGTGCTCTTTACATACAGACGTAACTTATGTTACGGTGCTCATTTAGACATAACTTATGTTGAGGTGCTCATTATCAATTTCATTGTACAAACTTTACATTTGATCTTGTCTTGTTTGGTTACTTGCGTGTTTACATAATGCCTTGGTGATGCTAGACACATGAATTGTACTACCTTTTCAAACTTATACTATATGTACAAAACTAAGTAGTACTCACCAACATTCATATGTTGACAAAATTATTTTCGTGCATGTTTCAGGATAAGCTGCTTGACGCTTCACATAGGACTTTGGACTTAGATTAAATCAATCAATTATCTTTATTTTTGTTGTCTTGTATTTAATTTCACATGTTGTAAAACAATATTCAATAATTATATATTTACATTTTAGTACCATGAGCTTTTGAACAATCGTCACTACGTGGCACCTCGATGATTCCGCCATCGGTTGGGGTGTTACAGATTGGTATCAAAGCCATGGTTATAGGGAACTAGGTTATTAGATAAGATGGCCTAGACTATAACCAACTTTCATGCATAATATTTCCTAAATTACCTCACCCCTCATTTCCCTCTACTTTCCTTCCTCTATGTTTTCCTTCTTCTCTATCTCTCCTCACCTTACATCATGGTGCATAAAGATGGTGTCCTACAAGGAGTGGAAGGTCTACATCATCATGGAACGGGAGCAGTACCTTTCATGAAGACACTCATAGGCATAATGTCTACTCTTATTTTTGCTCCTTCAAAGTTGTTGAACTTTAATGAGTGTGATAAGGACACGTGCAATCTGGAAGGGTGGACGCCTGTACACTGGGTTTTTTGGCATAGGCAAGCATAGCGCATAAATCCATTTATGGACCTGTTATGCTTACCTGGGGATTCCTGGAGTGAGTGTCCACTTATAGGCTAAAGCATGTCTTCTTTGATCACCATTGGGTTCAATTTCTTTGAAAAGTCAACGTTCTTGTTGGGCTTTACAGCTAGACAAGGGCACTCCAAGCATTTTATGTAAAATTTTTTCAAAAATACCCTCTCGTTTCATATACAATATTTTGTATTTCATGATCTTCATATATTACTTACAAGTTCATACTTTCATACTCATCTGCACGGTTATACACTTACATATTCTAATCTTATGATTATTCATTGACTGCCTCATAGATGTCTGCTCGCCGCATGCTCCGTGATGCCAGCCAACGCCCCGTCTGTGCTTCTGGACACCGTTCTAATCGTCGCCTTGCATCTTTAGTCGCTGAGCAAATTGCTGCAGTAATTCCAAACCTTGTCAGTGAGTTAACCCAGAATAGTAACAGTGCCAACACAGGGAGTACGACTCAATTTCGGTGCACTTTCAAACACTTTAACTCCTGCAACCCCACAAAATTCACTGGTGAGGAGGGTGCTACTGGCCTCCTCCAATGGTTTGAAAGTATGGAGAACACCTTTGTGAACAGTGAGTGTCCTGATGAACTCCACGTTCGCTATGCTACTAGTGTCCTTCAAAAGGGGGCGCTAACCTGGTGGAATGGCGAAAAGCGCAATCGAGGAGCTGATGTTGCTTTATCTTTATCCTGGGCTGAGGTTAAGGAACTCATGATCGCAAAATTTTGCCCCAGGAACGAAATCAGAAAACTGGAGGATGAATTTCGTGAGCTCAAACAAGACAGTGGTGAGAATCTTGCATATAATACTCGATATCACGAACTTAGCATACTGGTTCCACACATGGTCACCCCGGTCTCTCGAGCAATCGAAAAATATATCAAGGGATTACCAGACCTGATTCAAGACGTTGTCACTGGAGGCAAAGCCACTACGGTAGAAGAAGCCATCCAGCTTGTAGCCACTTTAACAGACAAACACGTAAGGAAGGGAAACTTGGTTAGGAAGGGCACCAAGACGTCTACTGAGAAAACCACCAATGCTGTTGAACAATCTAAGACTGTTTTAGCAAAGGCCGCCACTACTGCTTCGAACTCTAAGAAACGAATGGGCGATGATCTGAACCATACTGTTGTGGATCCTGTGGCTCAACCCCCTATCAAGAAAGCCTACACGGGAATCCATCCTCAATGCAACACTTGCAAGTATCATCACCCTGCAAATCTTCCATGTCGTCAATGCACTAGATGTGGAAGGTTTGGACACTTTGTCACCACTTGTCGTGTAATAGATAGGGCACAGGATAATCATCAAACAGCTGCCCAGGAACCACTACCGATTACTAACGGGCGGGCATGTTATCATTGTGGAGACCCAAACCACATGCGACCTCGGTGCCCTAAATTGAATAATGTAAACCTGGTGGCACATGGACGAGCTTTCAATATCAATATCAACGAAGCAAACGGTCAGGATGACGTTAATCCTACTGGTTAAGCCATGGATGAAATCTTCCTAAAACTCGAGAATCCAATACTCGTGTTTTCATCCTATTATCATTTTGTACCCAATTATGTCATACTCATAAGCATATAACATTTAGAAATTTCTTGCATACTATTGTGTACGAACGCATATTGGAAATTTATCATATTCGGTTACGTTTATTTTAAATCGTATAAGCTTCAGACTCTACCTTACATTTTATTGAAACATTTGGACTTGATTTCCATGAAAACCAAACTACTAAAAAAAACTCGATACTTGATCCTACAGAGCTTTTCTAAAAACATCATGGTTTGATATATGAAACTTGATTCTTCCCTTAATTTGACTATTCATTGAACATTAAATTATTCATGATACTCGTAAACATGGCTGGCCAAATATGAGCCATTTCTATAGGCCACTAAGATAACACTTACACTTAATGGTTGTAGTACTTACAAACTTGCTTGCATGTGTGTATTATCCACGCAACTCAGATAAACATTTCATTTAAAGGGCTCCTCGGACGAGTGGTAGCCCATACTTAAATACTATTATGCTTACAAGTCATTGCAAACCTATGCAATTGACCTCATTGTTACATGGCCTCATTTCATTGATAACATCTCATTGTAACTCAATGTGTTTGTTGTGTCATCTTCTTGTGAAATTTATTTGCGTTAATGTGTTGTTAGAATAGGATCATAGAAGGACATAAAACCCTAATGTAAGGTAAATTGATGATTCCGGTCCGGAACGTAATCACGAATTTACAGGTGCGTTAGGGTAGTGTGAAATTCTATTAGAGTTTTTGGTAGGCGTCCAGTACGTTTTCAAGGTATCAAAGGTGTGGTGGGTTAGCTGCGGTACACCCTGTATACAAACACTAGTGATGCATTGAAAGTGAGACTGGAAGTCGGACCAGGAACAAATTCTACTTACTTGGTAGTTCATTTGGTCTTTTTATAGTCAACCAACTTATACATTCATTTTAGGATTCCTAAAACTTGAAGTTTAGTGTTTGCTAAATTCTTATTCTCCTTCTTATTTGAGACGAACCTAATCCAATCCTTAACTCACCTTTTATCCAAATCATTCGAAACAGTTTACTCTATTACCTTTAAATTCACGTCATGCTTTAACTAAAATTTTCCAAACCACAGTTATCTTATTTTTACCCAAACGTCCATAACCCTGTGTTTCAAATAACTTCGGGACGAAGTTTCTAAGAGTAGGGAATGCTGTGACATCCGTCACTTTTTATATATATATATATATATATATATATATTTTTATAATAATAATAATAATAATAATAATAATAATAATGATAATGATAATGATAACAAATAATAATACTAGTCTAGACCACTCTTAAACCCAAAGCCCAAACCCCTTTCTTTTTCTTTAAAAAATCTTCGGAGCCCACCTGAGCCCAATAAACCGGCCCAAGCTGGTTCTCTTTTTTTCTTTGCTGCTGTTCGACACTGTGTAGAAACACAGTCAACACAATTTAACCACTAATCTTGTTATGCAAATTAAGTGTGACTTCACCCTCTTATGGAAACAATTGACCCCTTTAATGGATTGACATATTAAAACGCTCAAATACAAACAGCTCCATAAGGAGCTTGATTGGAACATTTTTGACTAAATGAGTCAACGATTCAAAACCTTCCAATTCGGGATCATAGTATAAATTGAGACGTCCCGAACCATCTTCTTGTGCCGAAAAACAAACCCCACTCTCAATTCTTTGTGTTCCTTGTGTTAATCGTGCAATTAAAGAGATTTTGACTTTTGGTTTGACCCGACAAATCTGTACTGATTTGTATCAGTAAGTTGCGAATTACGTTATGTTTTTATTTCTTATCATTGTCCGAATGATAGCCCCATGAAGTAGGGGGCTATCGTTGATTATTGTTTCAATTGGAAAACTAGGGTTCATGTATTTGAAATGGGGAAGATGACTCGCAACAGTAAAAGCTTATCTTTAAAACAAATCAATAAAAAGCACCAACTGATCAGTAGACCAGTTGGTGTTACCCGCTGTGTTAACACATCAAACCGGCTCGTGACTCGGGTTCGAACCCAGTCACGGCCATTTTATTTTTTTTGATTATTATGACTAAATCAATAAGCCCTTATAATTAACTGAAACCAAAATAATTCGTTCTCAGGGTGTGGCTCAGTTGGTGGCCACGCTTGTGATAAAACCTGAACCGGCCAGAGGCCCGGGTTCGATTCCCATAACCAACAACCATTTTTTTTTTGTTCCTTTTACATATATATGTAATATATTAATCTTTTAAAATAGTTTCTAAATACTAAAAGTGGTTTTTAAATTCTACAAAAATTACTTTATGATCTTCTAATAGTAAAGTTCATTGTACAATTTTTAGTTTTTCAAAAATAATTTATTTAATATATATTATAAATACTACAAGTTTATTCATTTATAATTGTAAAATTCAATAAAAATATCTAAACGATTTTATTAAATTCCACAAAAATTTTCCTGAACTAGTATAGCAATAAACATTTCAGAAATAATTTTTATTTCTGAAAAACCGTTCATTTTATATTTTTAATCAATTTTTGTTAGTTTTAATCATAAATAAATCATAATTAATTCATTTTTCAATATTTTTGTATCAAAATTTTACATAAATTATTTCTATTCATTTGGAACAGAAATACAATTTTTAATTTAAAATTCTTTAATTTTAATATTTTTAAATATTAAGTTATATTTTGACAAATTGAAATAAATAGATTTAATATTATATTTATAAGAAAATAATTTTATAAAAATTATTTTCATACATAAAACCTTATAATGTGACCATTTTTTAATCTAAAATTTACAAAAAGACTTTTGTTCATTTATTTATCGAATTTCTCCTATTTATTAAACATTTTTACTTATTAATCAAACGAATACTTATCCCTAATTCGAAGCCCTAGAAAATACTTATAGACTAGATAGACTTAGACTTATTTGCTACCTTATACATAGGGTGATACTTGGCAACGTTGGATTACACTTATACAATTACACAAGACTTAACACCTTGCTAAGGTGAGTATTACTTATCCCCTTTTTCGTTTTTACAACTTTTGGGGTGATTCATGCACAAGTATACAAAACTTTCATATTCATTTACACATACATTTTTATTCATTTACAATTCATATACGTGTCTTGATTAACTTTGTGCTTATGCTTGAACATGAACGTAGCTTACATACAAAATCATACATACAGACATAACTTATGTTATGGTGCTCTTTACATACAGACGTAACTTATGTTACGGTGCTCATTTAGACATAACTTATGTTATGGTGCTCTTTACATACAGACGTAACTTATGTTACCGTGCTCATTTAGACATAACTTATGTTGAGGTGCTCATTATCAATTTCATTGTACAAACTTTACATTTGATCTTGTCTTGTTTGGTTACTTGCGTGTTTACATAATGCCTTGGTGATGCTAGACACATGAATTGTACTACCTTTTCAAACTTATACTATATGTACAAAACTAAGTAGTACTCACCAACATTCATATGTTGACAAAATTATTTTCGTGCATGTTTCAGGATAAGCTGCTTGACGCTTCACATAGGACTTTGGACTTAGATTAAATCAATCAATTATCTTATTTTTGTTGTCTTGTATTTAATTTCACATGTTGTAAAACAATATTCAATAATTATATATTTACATTTTAGTACCATGAGCTTTTGAAAAATCGCCACTACGTGGCACCTCGATGATTCCGCCATCGGTTGGGGTGTTACACTATGCACATTTGCATTGCCGCAAGCCGCTTGAGATTCGCCTTTGTATTTTTAAACTCGTGTGCGAATTTTCGAACATGGGTGGTGCGGTCAAGTGGCATAGGGTGGTGCATTACGTTGGTGGACTCCATATGGCGTGATTCCTTAGGTGGCATGAGTTCGATTGAGGCGTGCCTACTGGCATGAGTTCAATTGATGTGACACTTTGATGGCACTGAGGTTGACCACTTAACTCCATTTTTATTGCCCTTTAATGTCGTCTTATGATGACTAAATTTAAAATGCAACAAATTGATTTTGATTGCACAACTTAACAAATTTGAACCAGGCTGAAATGAACATATTTAACAATGAATTTGTAGACGAACACCCCCAAATTCAAGCAACGTGGTTTCGATATCAATTGTAACTTGTAAGGCTTGAATTGGATATGTTCAAATCACTATTCAATGTGCAGAAACCATTGAATTGTTATAGAAATCAAGATGAAGAATAAGACCACCTAATCTAAATATTAGGGAAAATCACCAAATTGGCCAAAGACTTGGTCAACTTACTAAAATAGCCACCTCCCATCTTTTGGGAGAGTCGGCTCACAGGTCCCGAGACGTCTTCATGAGAACTCAGTGATGGACCACTAGCTGAGTGACACCTCACCCGTCTCCTCACCCGTCTTTGGAGAGACGGTTCCCGAATACCGAGACGTCTTTGTGAGGCGTTATAAGCCTACACACTTCCCAACTCTTTCCCCCCTTTCTCTCTCTCTCTCTCTCTCTCTCTCTCTCTCTCTCTCTCTCTCTCTTCCGGAGCGGTGTAGCTTGATTCTTTCGGTGTATAACTACTTAACTACTTTTGGTGTGTCTCAGTGATGTATAACTGTTTGGCACCAAACACTCACCAGTAGCAGCCAAGGTGGAGGTGAACGTGGCCGTTGGGTGAACGCGAGCTGGACAAAGAAGATGACGTCTCGGGAACTGAAAATATAAAGCTAAAATGGTATTATTATAAAAACATTTGTTTAACTATACGCCCCTTCACTAATCAAATAGTAAAATAGTTTTTGGAAGAAGAATCAACAAGCAACTATGAAACAAGTACGGATTTGGTCGTTAGCTTGAATATCGCATCTGATATTAACAAAGCCAATTATATGATGATAATTAGTACTTGGCAAGTGAGTGACTTGCATCTTTATATTTTTAATAGCATACAGAGCCAACAAATTAAAAAGTGATTCAAATTTCATTATGATAAAAAACTACACCGGAAGAGCTCCGAAAGAGAGAGAGAGAGAGAGAGAGAGAGAGAGAGAGAGAGAGAGAGAGAGAGAGAGAGAGAGAGAGAGAGAGAGAGAGAGAGAGGAAAGAGTTGGGAAGTATGTAGGCTAAAGCCTCACAAAGACGTCTCGGGATTTGGGAACCGTCTCTCCAAAGGCGGGTGAGGAGACGGGTGAGGTGTCGCTCAGCTAGTGGTCCATTACTGAGGTCTCACGAAGGCACCTCGGGACCTGTGAGCCGACTCTCCCAAGAGATGGGAGGTAACTATTTTGGTAAGTTGACCAACTCTTTGGCCAATTTGGTGATTTTCCCTAAATATTAATCTAAATAGTGGGTTTGTGGCAGGGCAAGCGGTCATGAGAGCTGAATCCAAGAAAGTGGAAAAGCATGCTAAAGCATGAGAGGATAATTAACATGTTTTCATTCCTGGCCTTCGACACGTTTGGTTCCTTGGCACGGGAAGCGGTGCGGTTTTTGGTTCGGGTTCAGCGAGTAGTGCACATCAACTTTTTCACCCCTCAAGGGCGGGGGTTTGTTTTTAGAAGATTTGGATTTTCGATACAGAAAGGGGTGGCGGCGCAACTTGTTGCCCGCCTACCTACTATTCTTATGTAATGTTCCTTCTAATTGAATGAAAAAAAAATCTAGATTCTCGTATTGAATATACTTGAATTTTCTACAATATGAACACTAGATCTTGAAAAGTATATTACTTGCAAAAGCTCCATAAGTTCTCTTTACTACTTTCATGCTAAAGAAAACTATTCATACCTCTATCAGAAGAATATGCAAATTACAATTAAGTCCCTTTGTCTGACACAAAAGTATAAGTAATCCAAGAAGAAAATTCAAGAAATCTGGTCGTTCAGAATAGAGACTTTGCTACCCAAAATTAAGACCTTCAACAAGTTGTCAAAAAAATGTCGTCTGAAAACAAGAGATTGAAGATGATGTTAGGGATAACTTGGTTGTTTATTATCATGTACTACTTGTTATAATTGTCCTTTTGTATGTTAAGGTGTAAGGTTTATGTAATAAACAATTTTTGATATGAAATGCATGTGTTATATTGGGTATAACATTGATGCAAATGATGCCAGTAGTAGTAACACAGTTTAACCATGTTACCAAAACATAGCAACATAATTGGACATTGATGCATACCAATAAACCAAACCAATATAATAAGACAGTAACATAATAGGACATTGTTATATTCATACCAAGTTATCAAAACACAACAGTAGTAACACAGTCTAATTAAAAGACCAAAAGACAACATTAACATACGAGACTTTACCCTTGTATCCTATTTTTGGATAATCAATCAGTTCACCACCATGATGAAACTCTATTGTGAAAGAATCGGGGTCATCAACAGAAAAAAAACACCACAAACATACCAACATTCAACATTAGCAAATAAGTAAACCAAAACAGGGGTTCAAGTTAGTTAGGGTTCGTATAACGACTTACCATACTCTACGCTAGGGTCAAAATCCGACCCTGGTTCTCAAACATTCCACATTGTGAAACAATCATCAATGATTTGATGGTGAAAGATGAAATCGTGTATGAGGTTAGTGGTGAAAAATAGGGTTTAAAACGTATTATATACTGTGTTTAGAAAAAAGGGGGGGGGTGAAAAAGGGATTGGTTAAAAAAAGTTTGGTGTATATAGACAAAAATGCCACAGACTTAACTAGATTTTGTTAACTGAGTTAGGGAAATTGACTAAAATGACCAAAATTAGAAACATTAGGGACACAGATGAGAAAAAAAAACTATTTGAACTAAAGTGACAATTTTTGACAAACATCAGGGACTAAATTGGCAATTAACTCCAAATAATAAGTATAACTATTTAGTTTATTAGGCTTGTGGGTTTGGGGATGGGCCTCAAAGGGAGAACTACCCATCACCTCAACTGCCACATCATCGAAGAGGATAGTCCTACACAAGGGGATGAGCAAGGGGTGTGATGATGAAGGTTGATGGTGAAGAAGATGGTTGCTGTGAAGAAATGGCCCGCCCCCAACGTCTAGAGGTAGACGGAGCAGAGGGTGGTGTAGGTTGTCACAAGGGGATGAGCTAGGGGTGTGATGATCTTCAAGTGAGGGTTGTTGATGGTGTGATAGGTACAGATGTAAAGTGATGGAAGAATCATGAAACTTATTGTGAGTAGTGCAATTAGATAAAAGAGAATGAAAATCCAGATGGCTATATTGTGACCATATGTTTGATTTAAGGCCATAAGTACCTCAGAGAAACAAAGTTAATAATATAATAAGATGTGGACAAAATGTTAAGGAGAGAATGCATCAAACACTTGTACCACAATGTACAAAAAAGCATGCATAAAAGCTTTGGTAAATGTATATATATATATATATATATATAATTTTGCATAAGTGTTTTGTTGCAGGTTTGGGCTGGTCCAAGAAAGGAGCCCAGCTGGTAGAAGATTGGCTCATGCTGGTAGCCCATGTTCATAGCCCAGGAGGTGTGTCTCTGCTGATGTGGTGATCCTCGTGAAAGAAGCACAAGGGACTGGGGCCGTTTGATCTCTTTATTTGTGGCTGTTGGATCTTCAAAGAAATACAATCACCTCAGCTATAAATTGCTTCGGTGTTCATTCCATTATTACTTTTGCATCTCTTTTGTGTCTGTATTACTCTCAAATACTCTCTCATATTCTAGGGTTTTCTATTGTAGACGATCATTGTTATCTTGATCTTGATTATTAGATCTATCTTAGATCTTGTAATAGATTGGTGTGGTCTAGTCTGTAATCCTGCAGATAGTGATAGGGAGGTTTTGTTTGGTGATCTGTTTTGTTTATCAGATCATCTGTTCTTAGAGTTGTAACTGTCTTGTGACTCGTTGTAACCCTTTTGTCTTTGATTAAAGCATTCGGTACAAAGTTATTTCATAAATCCATGTTTTATAACATGGTATCAGAGCCCTAGGTTATGCTCTGGATTGATTTGTTTGGTTTCTGCTATGATTTTTCTTGTTCTTGTTGTCAGAAGATCCTTCTGTTCTTGATTACTTGTGGTCTTAGTGGTGAACTCTCAGATCTAGGGTTTGTGACTAAAGAGACCTAAAGGTGTTCTTGGACTAAGAAGAGGATTTTCTTCTGTTTACTCTCTGGTGTTTAACCCTAAGTGAAGGTTAAACACTACGAGTTTGGAAACCCTAACTTGGGTGCTATTCGGTGAGATCTTTCCTTTATCTTTGTTCTTTCCTTTTTAGAGGCTATTTGACCGGGTTAGGGGGACCAGTAGTTGAGCCGACAACATGTTTATATTATTCTTGATTGTCTCTGTGTGCTTTGTATTTTTACCGTTGGTTATTTCTTTGATTAACCCCGTGTGAGTTTAGGAAAAGACTCCCGTGATACGCTTGTCCTGACACCTTTTGAGTGACGAACCACTGTCACAGCTTCATCTTAGAAGGTCCGTGTTATGGTGTTTTTGGTGTGTGTCTTGCTTTGTTTCTCTGATTGTTTGTGTATTATCTGAAAAATGGGTGATGCTCAAACTGATGGACCTACTGGACCAAACCTTGGACGTGTTGTTAACATTGACGCTCCTGTGACCTTAATCAGTAATTTGGATGCAAGTGATCCATTATACTTGCATCCTAGTGATTCTGCCAACCTGAGTATTATTACTGTGAAACTAAAAGGGACTGAGAACTACACGGTATGGGCTAATGCTTTAAAATTAGCCTTACAAGTTAAGAACAAATGGTGTTTTATTGATAGATCTTGTTTAAAATCTGAAAATGATGAAGTCCTTGCTAGACAATGGGATAGGTGTAACTCTATAGTGTTAACATGGATTCTTAATTCTGTAAGTGAAGAACTTTATATGGGTCATGTTTTTTCAAAGAATGCTAGTGATGTCTGGGATGATTTAAAAGAAAACTATGATAAAATAGATGGTTCTATTGTGTTTGATCTTTATCAAAAATTTAACTCTTTCAATCAAGGTGGTTCACCTATTTCTGAATACTACTATCACAAGCTGAATATTATGTGGAAACAGTTGGACCAGATTTTACAACTACCTACTTGTCACTGCAATGCTGCTAAAGACTTCAATGATTTCAATAGCATGATTAGGTTAATGTAATTCTTAATGGGGTTGGATAATGTTTATCAAAGTGTCAGGACTAGTCTTTTAATAAAAGATATTTTGCCTTCTATAAAAGAAGCATTTAATATCATCTCTAGGGAAGAATCCCATAGAAATGCTAGTGGTTCTAATAAAAGAAGTCAGTCTTTTGCCATGTTTTCAAATTCAGTCCAACCTCCTGAGTTTAAAAAGAACAATAAAGTTGCTAATCAAAATCTGAAGTGTACTCATTATAATAAGATTGGTCACACTATAGGCAAATGCTATGAAATCATTGGTTATCCATCTTGGATGAGGTCTAAGGGCAATCAGGGAAAGAAGGTAGTTAGTAACAACAGTAGTGCTAATACTTCTGATCTATCTGTTAACTCTTTAACCAGTGATCAAATTAGTAGACTATTGAATTTGTTAGGAGAGAAATCTACTGAGAACCCTAAAAGCTGCAATGTGTCAGGTAGTCTTAGCATACCTTTCTGTGCTAGTTCCTTGATTCGTCCTGTGTATTGTTTTGCAAGTTATGATAAAAATAAAAGCATTAAAGGTTGGATAACTGAATCAGGGGCAAATCAACATATGGTAATGGATGATAGTGTCTTAACTGATTGTATTAATGTGTCTGAGTTTAATATTAGGGTAAAACATCCTAATGGAACTCATGCACTTGTTACAAAGATTGGTAATCTAAAACTAGCAAACAATGTTGTTCTAAAAGATGTATTTGTTGTCCCTGAATACTGTGTGAACCTGATTTCTGTTCACAAACTTGCAAAGGACAATAAACTTTACATTGGTTTTGATAAAAACAAGTGTTACATACAGGACATAATCACCAAGAAGGTCCTAGTGACTGGTAGTCAAGTAGATGGGCTTTACTTTTGTGGCAATTCTATGTCTACTTTTAAGGTGTGTAATAATAGTACCTTGAATGACAAATTGTGGCACTGTAGGTTGGGTCATCCAGTTGACAATGCATTAAGAATGTTTAAAACCAAATTAGACCTAAGTTCTGTTTAACATAAGGACCCATGTGAGGTTTGCCATAAGGCTAAACAACATGGGGAGCCCTTTCCTATAAGTGAACACAAATCAACTGAAGTTGGAGATTTGGTTCATTTAGATGTCTGGGTCCTTATAGAGTCACTAGTAGGGAAGGACATAAGTACTTCCTTACTATAGTGGATTCAGGGCTGTATGGGTATGTTTAATGAAAACTACAACTGAGGTTTTTCAAAACATACAAGACTTTGTAAGCATTGTTGAAACCCAATTTAAAAAGGTTGTCAAGTGTTTTAGAAGTGACAATGGAACTGAGTTTGTCAATAATCAAGTAAATAGTTTTTATTAAAAATAAAGGTATTATTCATCAAACTAGTTGTGCCTATACACCCCAATAGACTGGTATAGCTGAAAGGAAGCATATGCATCTATTAAATGTTGCTAGGGCTTTAATTTTTCAAAGCAATATACTTGTTAAGTTCTGGTCTGAGTGTATTCTAACTGCAGCATACTTGATTAATAGGACTCCTTCTTTAGTTCTAGGTGGAAAGACTCCTTATGAGGTAGTACATAATTTTGAACCTTACTTAGATCATTTGAGATTGTTTGGTTGCTTATGTTTTTGCACTATTCTTAATGAAACTCATAAACTTAATAGTAGAGCTAAAAAATGTGTATTCATAGGATATTCTATTGAAAAGAAAGGTTACAAGGTTTTGAGTTTAGAAAGTAAAATTGTTTCTTATTTTAGAGATGTAAAATTTTTTGAAGAAGTGTTTCCATTCAAAGAAAAACATGTTTTGATTCTTTAAATGAAAACATTCAGCTTAATTTTCCAACTTATGAATTTTTTGAAACGTATGAGCAATAATAATCTCAAGGTCCCAATGATGAGTTTATGGGTCAGGAAAGGGTTGATTCAGAGACACATGGGTCTCAGCAACCAGACCTTTCTGATCCTGGACTTGAAGGCTTGGCTGGTTCCCAGCAGCCTAGTCAGAAGGATAGATTGACTGATAGGGTTGAAGATGTGATACCTGGAGATGAAAACCTACATGACCTATCTGAGGGAGCCAATACTGACCATCAAATAGGACAACATAATGTCAGAAAGTCTGTTTTACCTAGTAACTTGAGAGATTATGTCATAGATGGAAAAGTTAAGTATGGTGTAGAAAGAGTTGTCAATTATTCTAGTTTGTCTAGTGAGTATAAATGCTTTGTTTCTTCTCTGAGTAAGAGTATTGAACCTAGTTCATTCCATGAGGCTGCCAAAGATCCTATTTGGATTACAGTCATGAATGAAGAGATAGAACCTCTTCATAGGAATGACACTTGGGACTTGGTTGAACTCCCTAAAAATAGAAGTGTAGTTAGGTGTAAGTGGGTATATAAAATAAAATATAAGTCCTTAGGTGAAATAGAAAGATATAAGGCCAGGCTTGTTGCCAAAGGCTTTAGTCAAAAACAAGGTATTGACTTTGAGGAGACTTTCTCTCCTGTAGTCAAACTTGTTATTGTCAGAACTGTTCTTTCTACTGCTGTCCAAAATGACTGGGATCTGTTCTAGTTAGATGTGAACAATGCTTTTTTGTATGGGAACCTAATTGAGGATGTTTATATGGCTTTACCTGATAGTTACTTCTCACATGATAAAAAAAGGGTTTGTAAGTTAAAAAAAAATCCTTATATGGTTTGAAACAGGCTCCTAGAATGTGGAATAAAAAACTTGTAAATGTGTTAATTAGTCTAGATTTCAAACAAAGTAGGTGTGATTACTCTTTATTTTATAAGGTTACCAATGATATGACTTTGTTTCTACTTGTGTATGTTGATGACATAGTCTTAACTAGTAATGATAAAAATGAAATTGACAAGGTTAAAGAATGTTTAAAAACAAGTTTCTTGATTAAAGATCTTGGGGAGTTGAAGTATTTTTTGGGAATAGAGGTTGTTAAGTCTAATAATGGGATTTGTTTGTCTCAAAGGAAGTATTGTTTGGAACTTCTTACTGATTATGGTTTGACTGGTTCTAAACCTGTTAATAGTCCAATAGAACAGAATCATGTGATTACTGCTATATGTAAGGACTATAACACTGTCTTAGAATCCATGACTAGTTATCAAAAACTGGTTGGTAAATTGATCTTTTTGTCACACACTAGACCTGATATAGCTTATGTTGTACATTTCCTGAGTCAATATATGCATAGTCCCACAAATGGTCATATGAAAATAGCATTGAGGTTACTTAGATACTTAAAGAAAGCCCCTGTAAGGGAATTTTGATAAGTAAGAGTTCCAAGTTTAATCTGTCTGCTTATTCAGACTCAAACTGAGGCAAGTGCATTGATGCCAGGAAGTCAATAACTAGGTTTTGTATTTTCTTAGGAGACTAATTAGTCTCTTGGAAGAGTAAGAAACAGTCAGTTATTTCTAGATCATCAGCTGAAGCTGAATTCAGGGCTACGTGTGCTGCCACTTGTGAGTTAATGTGGCTTGCTAATTTGCTTAAGGAATTGGGTATAAGAGTTGAGTTACTTGTAAAATTATCTTGTGATAACTCTGCAACTTTATCTATAGCTGCAAATCCTATTTTCCATGAAAAAACTAAACATTTTGAGATTGACCTGTTTTTCATAAGAGATCAAATTTCTAAAGGTTTATTTTGGAACCTGTTAAGGTTCATACAGATCATCAACCTGCAGATGTGCTTACTAAAGGATTATTTCCAATACAACATGATTTGTTGTGCATGTTGTTGCAAATGTTTGACCCATTTGAAGTATCAACTTGAGGGGGAGGGGTTGTTAAAATGATAATACCTATATTACAATTTGATACTTCAACAATGTGTTTTTTATATAAACAAAGTTTTTTATAAACTTTTATTTTCTTTTCCAAAATTTATTATTTTATTTTGTTGTTATATTTTGCATAAGTGTTTTATTGCAGGTTTGGGCTGGTCCAAGAAAGGAGCCCAGTTGGTAGAACATTGGCTCATGATGGTAGCCCATGTTTGTAGCCCAGGAGGTGTGTCTCTGCTGATGTGGCGATCCGCGTGGAAGAAGCACAAGGGATTGGGGCCGTTTGATCTATTTATTTGTGGCCGTTGGATCTTTAAAGAAACTTAATCACATCAACTATAAATAGCTTTGGTGTTCGTTCCATTATTACCTTTGCATCTCTTTTGTGTCTGTATTATTCTCAAATACTCTCTCACATTCTAGGGTTTTCTATTGTAGACGATCATTGTTATCTTGATCTTGATTATTAGATCTATCTCAGATCTTGTAATAGATTGGTGTGGTCTAGTCTATAATCCTGTAGATAGTGATAGGGAGGTTTTGTTTGGTGATCTGTTTTGTTTATCAGATCATCTGTTCTTAGAGTTGTAACTGTCTTGTGACTCGTAACCCTTTTGTCTTTGATTAAAGCATTCGGTACAAAGTTATTTCATAAATCCATGTTTTGTAACACCATGGCAGTTTTTGAAACTATAGAATGGAATATTGTTTCTCATACCATTTTGTCTAAATGAACCCCTTATGCCCGATAACCCGGACAAGAGTAACGAGCTATATCGGATTCGGGTTAGAGGCAATTCAAAATTGGTTTAGGTCAATTAATTATAAGTAGTTGACAATTCACATAGCGGATATGAGTTTCAAGGGATTTAGTTGATTCTTTTCAAACAAAGTGGTGTTCGATTGATTACTAATTTGTTAACTAAATGGAAAATCCGACTTGTATCACAAGAGGGGAGAAATCAGACTTGTATCACAATAGGGGCTATCGATGGTAGCATTGCCAATCTCTCTTGAATCAATTGATATTGACTAGAGATCGTCGTTGCTATTGGGGATCTATAGCTTTTTTATGTAACAACTTATCAAATCAATTAAGAAATCTAGAAATCGACAACATACAAAACTGTTCATGAGAGATTGCCAGTGCTACTGTTGATGACCCTCCTTTTGATGCAAGGCCAAATTTCAATCCCATTGGGATGATTCGTCGAGTTGGGTAGCCCATCCAAAAAAGATCAAGTAATCATCAAGTGAGAGCGCCATTATCCGGGAAAACTAAGAGCTCACTAAAAGGTAACATGGACATATTGCGTGTGATCTGATGAAAGAAGAAAAAACAACAGACAACTCATATAAAAACACCTTATAGCAAAACGCTTTTATGACCCATTTGTCACAAACATAAAAGTAGGCTTTCTAATGAAAATTATCATAATTAATCATTAATTTATATAAAGGGGTTAGGTTTGTTTTTTAAAAAACATTTTTTTTTTAAAACTGATATACCATCTAACCTTAATTTTTCAAAGATAGCGCAACCTTTGACCTTGTTATACACTAGTAGGAATGCCCGCGCGTTGCGGCGGGTGCATCTGCTTTGCCCCTAGTGCATCGTGTTTGTTGGTTATTCGTTATGATAAAGTAGAAAACAACGATGTATAATATATATGTTATTAAAAACTGAAACTCATAAGTATATCTTCTGAATATTTTAAATGGGTACATCACAATAGGTCGTACTATTCTTTGTAACACCCTTAGATTGGCCCACGTCCTTCAGTGGGACCCTTTTATATATCTCGAAAGCAGATAAGTATGCCATCATAGAGCGATACTTAGCGTAGTGAAGTGGCGTTGTATCTCTTAATGACTATAAGATTGTAGTGGAAGTGATGTAATTACTAAAATGCAGTTTGTAGTGTGCAACATATTTCTATTATTTTAGGTCACCCGCGAGATGCAGCGGAGTCAATGATTTGCATAGATACTCTCGTTTTATGTTAGTTTGACAAGCGCCGTAACAAATATATTGGACCAAACAAATTAGTAATCAATATAGTTAAAACTTCCAAATCGACTGATAAGAACTTGTTTCCTTTTGGATATGTAAACAATTGGTGACTTCGTGAGATCAGAAACTTAAATTATATTCCTAGCTTCTAGATGATATTTATGACCTGGAAATAGTTTCTATTCTGATTTTGTGGCGGTTGCAATAGTTTTAATAATTTTATTTTGATTAAATCATGATTAATTCATTAAAAATCATATATAATGTATTTTAATGTAAATATTTGTGGAAAACCTATTTATTATATTTGAATACTAATTATGATTTTTGCTACCTGATGTGTATTAGTTTTGTATATTTATCGAATTTAATTCTTTATTTAAGTTTTAGACAATAAATATAATATAAAATCATTTTTTGTTAAAAAAAATTATCTAAATATTATTTTTGACCATTTTGGGTCATAATACTTTATTTTCATTAAAATTCTTGATATTTTGATCAACTTTAAATTTTTATGTGAATTTATGATAATTATGTGTTTATATATTCATTAAATCATTTAAAAATATTTTTGAAATATTTAGATCATTTTATGACTTCATAAATATATTATTATATAAAATTAAATTATTTATCTTATTTAAAATTTCTTTCACTAACCTAATAAATTGGTCGTATTTAAATTAATAAATACAAATAATTAATGTTTCAAAGTTGTTACATTTTTTTTGAACAAGTCAAAGTTGTTACATAATTTAACATTTATGTGACTTCCACCATTTACTTTAGTTCATAACTTTCAATTATGAACTTATAATATTATTATTCATATTTACTAGCAAGTATATATATTTACTTACGTTGCATTTTCAACATATATCATTATTTACAAGTTAAACCCCAAATTAGACTAGACATCCTAAGTGCCTTAGACTAGAAACCCTAGACTTACTTTAAGTCCAAACACTTATACATATATCATACTTTTAGGTTGAGACTTCGGTATTCGCCAATTCACGCTCACGACGCTTTAGTGACATAACTATTTAGTGAATGTGAGTATATCTTTCCCCCTTTTCATTTTACTGTTTGGGGCTACTCATGTACCTTATGTCAAATTACTATCTGTAACACCCCAATCGATGGCGGAAACAACGAGGTGTCACGTAGTGACGATTGTTCAATAGCTCATGGACTAGAAATGTAAATTTTTATACATTAAATGGAATGGTTTATTACATTGAAAGAAATACAACAATTAAAAACTAGCAATCTAAACTAAATTACAGTAACTCTCAATCTAAGCCTAAGTTTCAAAAGCTTAGAAGTGATCTCATAAGAACCTGAAACATGTACGTAAATAATTTGGTCAATACAAAAATGTATTGGTGAGCATACCCGTTTGATACATATAGTAAGGAAAATTTAGCAATTCATGTGCTATTTTTGCAAAATGTAATAAGTGGTATCCGGGTCAAATCAACCCTAAAATGAAATGGAATGAAATATATATATATATAGTATGTGCTAGTAACAGTAGTAATGAAACACATAGCAATGACAAGGACTCTCAACAGAGTCACAGGGGTATAGATACACGAAATGACACAAGCAAACACACATAAGAATTGCTTTTTAGTAATAAGAAATAGAAATTTGGTAATAGATACATGAGTCACCCAAAAATAGTAAAACAGTAAAAAGGGGAAAAGATATACTCACAGTTTGCAAAAGCGATCAAATCCAACTTAAGCTGACGTGAGTTAAGAAATAGGAATTATGGGGAATTCAACCTATAATGTATAAGAGTGCTAATAAGGAAATGTCTAAAAAAGTCTAAGGTATCTAGGGTCTAAGGCATTAGGGTTTGCTAAGTCGATTTAGGGAATTAGAGTTTTTATGATAAATCGAATTAATATAGAAGTTGTATATCAAAAATAATATACCAAAGTTTGTAAATATGGCTTAGGTAATATAATTATTACCAATTGTAACACCCTAACCGATATTAAATATAAATGATAAAATTTTAGTTCGCTCTAAAATTAAATTTGAAAACGACGAAACTTACAGGGACTATAATGGAAATGTTTGAATGGCTATTATTGTCATTTTGATGAAAGACGAGGGTGACGGATGTCACAGTCTCCCCTACTTTAGAAAATTTCATCTCGAAATTTCTTTTAAGTGGAGGCTACTATGAAACAAAAAGCGTTGTAAAAGTCAACTAGATTTTTAAAAGGAAATTCCATCATTTATGATTTGACAAAAATTAAAATAGTTGTCTAATACCCAAAGTTAAAGTTTCAAAATCTTTGACAATTGACCCGAGATTAAGAAATTTAGAGTTTAAATGTGAAAAGCTTTGAGAATGTGTAACTGGTGAAGGGCAGAGGTACTAATGAAGCAGTCTCCCCTACTTTAGAATGGTTTCTAACTGAACTTTATTAGAGTATGCAATAAGAATCCAATTAATCGAGAGTGTAAGTGTATACAAGGTTTTAGTTCTTTGTGTGGGTGATCAAGAGAAAGACTCTAGGAAGACGGATTGAAGCTCGTGTAAGAACGTTCTTATAAAAAGGCTAGCTATTAGTCAACGATCTAATGAAGAGGTAATTAGCAAGTAATGGGTAGGTTCTTGGTCAGAATCCTAGTCCGCTCACGCAGTATCGTTTATGCTTATATATAGGGTGTACCGCAGCTGACCCACCACACTCCCGATACTTTGGACTCGTACTGATTCTCTACCAACAGCCTAAATAGAATTACACACCACCCTCATGTACCTGTAAACCCATGATTGCGTTCCGGACCGTAATCATCAATTTACCTTACACTAGGGTGTTATGCTTTTCCATAACCCTATCCTAAGTAATACCAGAAACAAATGCGTGCAATCGGGATATTTTAAGTAATTGATACTGCAATGAAACAATGACATGGTTAGAGGTCCTTCCCTTTCAGGTTTACCCTTTTAACCGTAATGAGAGTAACATGTAAGTATAAGACATGGTTAGAGGTTATTCCTGTTGGGTCTAGAATATTGAGACTGACGCTATCAAATAAGTATTGGTGATTAATATTTTAGTTATGATATTTGGAACCGAAAACACTTGAGTTCTCGGTTATTTAAGTTGTTTGGGCCGAGAACTAGTTAGTTCTCAGTTGGGCTTGGGCTAGGCCATGTGGGCCAAACCTAGCATAGGACCTATATAATGTTTTATTCTTGTCATTTGTTAGGTTAGCGGTTTTGGTTCATCAAGAACACTCTCTTTGTATCAGACGATTTATCATAATCGTATGCAATAGAGAAGTTTAATAATTGTTTCATCTTGTTTCTTGAATCACACAACGCTTTGATTCCGCCAATCCGTTGTGTTAGTTGATATCGTGTTATTTCGGGACTTACAATTGGTATCAGAGCCATTGTAGTCATTTGTGGCTCGGTTTGATATCAAGGATTCAAGAATAATTTTTTTTGTTGAAAATAGAAGTGTTTACGAAGAACAAAGGTTGATTTGGTAGATTTGATTTTGTGTTCAAGTACTAATTTGTGTTAGAATTTTTGGTTGTGTTGGATTTTCTGAAGAACACGAGATAAAAAAAAGGGGGATGTTGATCTTGTTTTCGTGGATTCATAAAGTGTTTGCACGGTTGTTGGAAAGTTAGTTTGGAAAGGAATAATTTGGGATCCCTTGATAAAAAGAATTACTTGATATTTGCAGAATATTAGGATTCTACTTTATCCTTAGCAAGCAGGACACAAAAGTCAAATTGGTTTTCGAATGGTGGAGTTCTCGTAAAATTTAGTGAGGCAAGCAAGCATGCAAGCACGAGGAAATTTATGGTTCTCGAAAAACCAATTAAAGTTCTCGGCCAAATTATAAAAGCTAGCTACTAGGCTGCTTAATTAATTAAGCAACTTACCTAGCACGTCAATTATCTCTCATCCAAGCAACCACACAAGAACCTCATTTTTTTTTTTAATTTTTAGAAGCATGTCACTAAAATAAGAGTTCTGGATATTTAAGACGAAGCAAGCTAGCAACCTGGTGAATTAATTTAACCAAGCAGGCACACTGGTAATTTAATTTAGTTTACGACATCTACTTTTCGACTACGGTTCTAATCAAGGGAAAGTGGTTCTCGGGAGAAGGTTCTTGGTTATAAGTTTTCGAATTCGCTTTTTAAGTTCTCGGTTTCTTTAAAATCAGTTCTTGGGTTTGTTTTCGGATTGCAAGACTTGTTCTCGGATTTACAAGTGGTTCTCAGATTTTTGCTTCGATTCACAGATTTAGCTCGGTTCTCGGAGGTTTGTTTATGTTCTCAGAATTTTGTTGGGATTTCACACAGTTCTCGGATTGCTTACTCTTTCTTGGATTTTCATTGATTCTCAATTGGAAGGGTGTTCTCGGGAGTCTCTTGGTTCTCGATTTATCTTTTATTTTCGAACTCGAAGATAGTTCTCGATTTTGATCCTAGTCATGAATGCAACAAGCACGTGGGTTCCCATGTTGATGTTGGGAGAGTCTTTTGCTGAATGGAAATTTAGGTTCATTCAAGATAGTAAAGAAAAGGATGCCAAAGTTTGGAGAGCTATTTGTAGAGGTCCTACCCCAATTACTTACGAAGAGAAGGGTACTACACTACTTAAACCGGAATCCGAATATACAGATGAAGATCGGGACCAAGTCAAGCTTGATGAAAAGGCTTTGAACACACTAATTATGGGTTTAGCACCAGAGATCGTCTCAAAATATGGAGAGACTAAATCTGCCAAAGCATTATGGGATTCTCTGATTGAATTTTATGAATGCAATGATGACATGAAGCAAAGTCGAAGGGACATATTGCGGCATAAGTTTAATCAGTTCAGTTTCATTCTTGGTGAAACCCTTGAAAATCAAATTGCAAGATTCGTATCTCTAGTCACTGAAATGAAGACCGCAAACATAAATTTTACCAATTCTGAGATAAATAAGAAGCTGCTAAATGCTCTTCCAAAGAGCTGGGATACAAATGTTGCCGTGATCAAGAAGACGGAGGATCTTCAACATCTGTCTCTATCAGGACTCATCTCCATCATCAAAGCTTGTGATTCGGACGACAAGCAAAAGGTGCAAAATCTTAATGTTGCTGCTCAGCCACGTTGCACACCTGCTACTGTTTCAACACGCGCTCCTGTTGTTCAAGTACCTGCTGAGTATCAGGTTCCTGTGCTGGTACGATATATCAAACATGCTTCACATGAGGTATTTTCTGATCTATGCTCTAATGCTTGTGCTGAAAAGGCTAAATATTACGTAGGATATAACTCTGAGTTAGTAAGAGAAAACGATGAGCTAAAAGGAAAGATTTCTTGTCTTAATAGCCGAACCTCTGCCTATAAACTTAGAGTAGAATCCTTAGAAAAGGATATCGTTCAATACAATAATGATTTAAGCAATAAAACTTGCCTTGTAATGCATCAGAAGAAAGTTATTGATGAACTTAGTGCTGAGCTAGATTCTTTGAAATCAAAATTTGAAAATGCCGATTTTCATTTTAGAAAATTTGATTGTTCTAGTGAGCGTGTTGAGAAAATGATAAGTTCAAAACTCAAGTTTAGGGAAAAACAAGGAGCTGGTATAGGTTTTGTAGAAATTGCACCTCCCTACAATCACAACTACACCGGATTGCCTCTTTCGGATGAAGAAATAGAAAATGAGAAAAATATGGAATATGGGAAGGGGTTGGTGGTTGAACCCACAAAAAGTGTTCCCATAAAGATAACAGAGCCAAAGGGGTTAGTGGTAGAGCCGGTTAAGTCTGTGCCAATTAAGATTACTGAACCAGAAGGGCACATGAAACAATCTAAGTATGTTGCTCCACTTAGTGATGTTCATATTGCTAAGTTTGTTAAATCAGCAAGCGATGAAATGAGCAAACATGTTAAATCTGAAAATAACAACTCTGACATTATCGATGCTGACAAAGCTTCAACAAAACCGGATTCCTCGTTAGGATCAATTGAATCTATGTTGTTTAAAAGCATTGCCAAATCTATAAACTCTGAAAGCTCTTCAAGTTCGTCAACTGAGTCAGAAACATCAGATGAATCTGACTCAGAAAATTCGTTTGATTCAAAGACTGTTGGCACATGTGTGGTAAAGCCAATAGTGTAACACCCCAACCGATGGCGGAAACATCGGGATGTCACGTATTGATGATTGTTCAGTAGCTCATGGTAAATAATAAGTTTCAATAAATGATTTAAATAAATTACATACAATTGTTCTAAGAATTTGTACATCAAAAATGAAAAAAATACAAGCTACGCATCTTCAAGCATTAACTCTAATCTTTGAGCATGTTATAACCTGAAACATGTTAAGTTTGAAAATATTTTGGGTCAACAAAAGTTGGTAAGAATTACATAGGTTTTGATAATCGAATAAAAATGTTGTGCAATTCAAGTGTCATGGCAAGTCTAGTCCAAATGTGAAAACATACTAGAAGTAAATCGAGTGCATAATCAACCCTTGTGACTGTTATAATGTGGTACATCCCATACGCTCATGGTTCACTCGAATATGTTATGCGATAACAAACACCCACGCTACCTTTATAGGAGGCACGTATCCGGGTGGGATTGTCAGTCCAATAGATCTATCAATGTATACCGTCGGCTGATCAATGTTAATGATTATGCTAGAATTGTGCTTACCCTAGTCATGTTCAGGACATAATGCAACATAGAAAAACACATAGACACTTTGATGATTGAATTGCATAAAGAATGATGTAACATGTTTCACCCCAAAAATGGTGACAAATAGAAAAGGGGCTATGTAAAACTCACCTGACATTCACCGTGTAAATACTAGCAAGTAGCAACAAGTCTGAACTTGGATTAATTGAACCCTTGTATCCTAATACAAATAAATGATGCCTTAAATTCTAATACAAATAAGCTTGATTCGTTTCTTGGTTGTAAAGATAGTTTATTCAACTACCTAGACTCGCATTGTAAACAATACGTGTCTTAATGTGTGTATGACTTAACGAACCGATAGTAACTTGGTTTGATTTCTCAGAAATATACGCGTATGTATAGTTGCTTGAAATAAGTGCTTTAATATATTATTCAAGGTCACGTGTTGATGTTATTGATAAAGACGTGTTTTGGCTAAAGAAAATAATACTTGCGTGGCTTGACTCAAAAGTTGACTCGTTTCGCAGATTGGATCGTATTATATGTACTTATTAATAAATATAAATATTTCCCTTTTTTTTTTGACGACGTAGGATTTAGAAGTTAGAATTAATTTCTAAAATCATAATTTCGTCTACACATAGTTATAAACTTGGAAGGTAGATTTGTTTCTTATATTTTATTAAAAATTTGGGCAGAGTCTCCTCTGTTTTTGTAAGAAACCAGACAACGCAAGTCGTCTATTTTATCCCAAAACATCAATTGTCTAAACTAAACAACACGTAATTTGACTAAGCTTTTAGACACAACAATTGATTAACTCGTTAAAACTATAATGTAACAAAAGTTATATGCTTGACAAGTAACGCTTATGTATACCTCGACCTTTGATCGTTCTAGTAACAATAAATACATACTAACATATTTAGTCATCAATTGGCGACAAAATAATAAATCGACTATTGTTGGACTTGAATAAACGACTAGATAATGTGTTTGTATATGTAAAAGAAACATGGGAATGCGTATGCTCATAAACATAATATAGATTGACCATTCTTTCTTTTTTTTTTTTCAAATGTCTCATTACTATTTAGGCGTTTTATTACAAGTACGTTCGGTTCGTTACGCGCGTATACACCGTTAATGTTTTCATTTAGAACACACTATATATATATGTACTCAAATGAAACAACTGAAAAAGAAAGAAAGAAAAACAAGCGCGCGATATACCTTCCCATTTTATGTTTACGAATAGACACGAACTCGTCTCGAAATACGTGTTGACTAGCTTTGACTGCGACTAAGTGTTTGACCAAATCTGGACGTTGACCAGGTTTGACCGAGCCCGAATACGAACCCAAAACCGAATCTGACCCGATCAGCTACATTCGACTAGAGCCAACTTTAGCCGGACCAAACCCGAGTTAACAAGAACCAGCAATAACCACACGACTCGGACCGAGCCACAACCAAAACCAATCCAAGTCTGAACCAAGGGCTTAAGCATAACCTGAACCAAACCCATCGGACCTCCATTCGAAACCCACCACAACTGATCTGTGACCGGAGCCCTGAGACCTAAACCAGATGTCACAAAGGAACGACAACCACCACCCGAACCAATCACCACCACCTCCGACTGTCACCTCAACTCTACTCGAATCCAAACCATCGGCCACCATCTCAGCCCATTCATGGGTCTTAAAACCTCACGCCACCACCACCTGCACTCGTGGTGGTTGGCCGGCGCTTTAACAGGAGGAGGAAAGATGATAACGAGAGAGATAGGTAGGGTGAGACCCAAGGGAGAGAGATGAGAGAGAGATCTAGGGTTTAATTTTGCTTGGTGGCTGCCAAAACCTGAGAAAGAGAGGAAGAAGGAGATGAATAAAGGGGTTTATTGGTGGTGGAAAGTGGTGGTCGGCGGCGGCGGTGGTCGCCGCTGTGTATAGCGTGAGAGAGTAGGGAGAGATGAAAGGGAAAGGAGGATCTCGTGTGTTTCATTTCAGCAGGAGCAAGAGAGTTTATAGGTGGTTTTAATGGTGGTGTCTAGGGTTATGGAGAGGAAGAAGGCGGGAAGGGATAGGTGTATGTGTTGTGTTGTATTATGTGTATAAAAAGGAGTTCAAGTGGAGGTGGCTAGGGCTTTTGAAACTAGAATGAGGAAGAAGAAGATAATAAGATATTATATAGGTAGGGTTGGTTAGGTGGACACCGCGTATACGAACTCGTTACCAACTCGGGTCTCGTTTATGAATTAAACTCGTTTAATCAATAGAATAATCATATTATGTAATTTATTTATATAAACCGACGTAGGACTAGTATTTGGACTACGTATTAATTATATATATATATATATATATTTTTGCGTTTAGACATTTACCAGGATGAGTGTCGGTTTACTAATATGTTAATACTTACAACGTGTTATTATTAGTTTCAACGCTATAATAGTATAATCAAGTAATTTAATTTATAAATGAATAATAATAAAAAAAATGTATTTCTTGGTATCGAGATATTATTGTTAACGAATTAACGCATCGTCTTATGAATAAAATATTATTATTGTATTATTCGAGAACGTTGGGCGTTACAAATAGTCCCTGATTTTAAATGTGTGAATGTTACTGATGCTTCTACCTCATGTGCAGATGAAGTTAAGGTAGAGCTTAAGGTTGAGGGGGATGATGTTGTTTGCACTAATAATGCGGATGTTTGTGTGAAACAATCTAATTTATCTGCAGATGCTGAACCATATGTGAAAAAGATTGTTTCCGAGCTAGCTGTTAATGGCACGACTGATATATACCTACCACCACATAGAAAACTACCTGTGCTAACTCTTATGAACAGGTTCCTGAAGTCAAACAGAAAGCTCAAAGACAGTCAACATCGCAAAGACAATCTTGTTCACACGGGTGTTCAAGATCTTCTAAGCAGAGCAGAAAAAGTAAGAAGCCTGCAAACAAATCATCAAACGGATCTCATCACTCACATTCTTCAATGGGATCTAACAGACCGAGACTTGCTCCTTATGCAAAGAAGCAGACATGCTATAACTGTGGAAGACCCGGTCACATTGCAAGAAACTGCGCACATCGTCCTTATGTGCCCTATTACATACAATATCAGAAGGTCATGCCTAGGGAAAACTTCTACTTCAAGCCAATGAAGGTTGAAAAACCTAAGGCAAAGAAGAATGCGAATCCCAAAGTCAAACCGTTTGATGGAGACTAGAATGCTGCCAAGAGCAAACGGAAGGTTGTTCAACCACAGAAGTCTAAACAACCTAAGAAACCAAAAGTTGCTACTCCGAAAGTAGTAAAACCAGTTCTTAAGCCTAAGCAAGTTTGGAAAGCAAAGGCGGTAGCAGCAACTGATCAAAATGAGAATAAGGACATGTGCTTGAGGGAAGTGTCTTACATAGACGCTTCAGGAGTGCCCAGGACCGCGATGGCCTGGGTACCAAGTTTTAACTAATCTCCTTATTCATGCAGGGACAGCCAAGGAGGATTATCAATAACCACTGGTGTGTTGGTAGTGGTTGTTCCAAGCATATGTTAGGTGACATCTCTCTGTTACATACTTCTACATCTTTTAACACAGAGTATGTTTCCTTCAAAGGAGATAAGGGAGGTAAGGTCAGCATGGCAGGTACATTTAAATTTGATGCACAAACTTTGAAAAAGATTGATTGGTCGTTATTTGAGAATTGTTATAGAAAAGAACAAAAAAAATTTCTTATTTTTAGGTAAATTTTATACATAAATTTGTCTTTTCCCTTTATTTATGCACAAAATTTAGGGGGAGAAGGGAGATATTTAAGGAAAATACAAAAACAGTGTTTTATTTTATTTATGTACAAAATTTAGGGGGAGATAGGAGAGAAAATGAGAAAAATGCAAAAACAGAGAAAACTATAAAAGAGTTTTTGTTGTATCACTTGTGAAAAAGAATGACACACGTAAGACCAGTATTGAAATGGTTAGGCTCTAGGGTGATGTGTCGGTAGGCTTGGTCCTGACGACAGGAAAATTGGCTGATCTAGTGACACACTTAAAGATATCATATGGCCTCAGTAGGAAACGTCACTTGGAATTGGTACATTTTTTATTTGAATGCTTGTGTGACGTCCCGATACACATTGTGTTCTAGGTCTGAAACCTTTTCTGAAAAACTCGTGTATCTCCTTTGTTTTGTGTAAGCAAAGACCTGGGATGCTAGGCAATGTCAGCTTCTGCTACATCCAGATATATGTTGACCTAGCTGTACATTGTCGAGCTGTAGATCAAAAACGCCAAAAGAGGCCAATGAGCCCAAAAAGATGCCAATGTGCACAACAAAAGAGGCCCTCTAGAGCCCAAAACACCAAAACCTATATCATTTGAGAAATCAAATTGATTTGTATATTATACCACTCTATTTCTTAATGATCTATTCTTTTCTCTTCTCAACCAAGTCCCAGTTAAGGTTTCAGAATTCTAGAACAGACACCGTGAAAATATGTGGTAGGGAAACTGCTTGCATGATAGAGTGTATTGCATATAATTCTAGGATTTGATTGTGACTTGCTTGAGTGTCCATAATTAATACACCAAAACATGATAAATTAATCACGGGCAGTCAAATAAGAAGGTCTAAGGCAATAAGTTTAAGTGGACGAATATACTGGCAATTGCCCAGACTGACTGGAGTAGATCCGTGTTGATAAGTGTCCCCGAGTCTAAATCACAGTGATTTAATCCAAAAAAAATAAAAAAAATTAGTTATTTTTATTTCAATTTCTTTTTCATTTATTTTGATTCTTATTGTTTTGCTTTTGTTTATTTTTTTTAGTTTTAATTTTATAAAATCAACCATTCTTGAAGTTTTACCGATCATCCAAAAGATTTAATGAAATTCAAGTTTCTTTTGAAAATTTCAATTGGAAGTTCTTGGATTTACTTGGTGTTCATGTGTATACTGGATCCTCTGTTATATTTTACGTTTGCTTACAAAGTTCTCAGAATGTGCAGAATTCGATTTGAATCAAGAAACAGGGGTTGAAGAAGAATGATTTCCAGTTGCTGACAAGCATGAAGCACCGAAATGGGAAGATGTACCTGAGCCAAAAGAATTTGATGTGATTGCATGTTCTGATAATGAAACACATGCAGAAGTACCTGTGATCCTGCTTGAAGACAATGACTGGAAAATAAAGATATATGAGAATCCTCCTCTCACATCTTCTTTAGCAAATGATCAAGCGAATGCTGATGATGATTCAAGTGTGGATCTTACTCCCATAGAAGAAGAAGTGGCCCGAGTTTGAGAGTGCAAAAAAGAAGATTTACAACAAAAACCACACTAACACCCCAGCAACAATCTAGGGGGAGATCACAATGCTACATTCAAATTATGAAGACCATTTGATAGCATCAGTCTAGGGGGAGATTGTTGGGTCTAGAATATTGAGACTGACGCTATCAAATAAGTATTGGTGATTAATATTTTAGTTATGATATTTGGAACCGAAAAAACTTGAGTTCTCGGTTATTTAAGTTGTTTGGGCCGAGAACTGGTTAGTTCTCAGTTGGGCTTGGGCTAGGACATGTGGGCCAAACCTAGCATAGGACCTATATAATGTTTTATTCTTGTCATTTGTTAGGTTAGCGGTTTTGGTTCATCAAGAACACTCTCTTTGTATCAGACGATTTATCATAATCGTATGCAATAGAGAAGTTTAATAATTGTTTCATCTTGTTTCTTGAATCACACAACGTTTTGATTCCGCCAATCCGTTGTGTTAGTTGATATCGTGTTATTTCGGGACTTACAATTCCCTTTCAGGTTCACCCTTAACCGGTAACTTCTGTTCACATCGTTGGCTCTAAACACTCATATTGATAAACTCTGAGGTTTACACTGTCCCCCTCGGATTATAGAAATACTCCAATCCGAGTCGTACATGGGCACTGGCTTAGATCTCATACGAGTTATCAACTAGTAAGTTCGTTGGCCATGATGATGAACAAAATAATGTAAAGTATAACGGGGTTTTGCTCAAAACAGGAAAGAAAATATGCATACCAAATATGCGTTCATGTAAATATATAAGTATAACATAAAATTTCGATTGAAAGAATAGTATAATGTAAATCGAGTAAATCACACAATTTGCACATAATGAAAGTAAACCAGTTAAATTAATGCTCAAAACCAGTGTTGTAAGAATAACTACTAATAACTAGTGCGAGAATTGTTATGAATAACGCGTGAAAATAACCACCAATAAAAGAATACGGGAATAATAAGATAATGTGTGAACGTGACTATAAATAGAATGGTGTAATAATGAAATTTACTGTAAATGAAAGTGCGCAGAACAGACGTATGTCTGCTGGCATGAGGGCAACTTTTTAGAAACCGAAGAATGTTTTAAGTTCAAAACAGGTTTACTTGAAAAGATTTCACAGGTACACATTTTCATGTGTTTACGAGAAGTTGAGTTTGAAAAATGTTATAGGCTTATTATTAGTTGCAAGTTTCTCATATATTGACATGTCATATGAAAACAAAAGGTTTACATTTGTTTTGTAAAAGATGCAATACAAGTTTATAAAATGCAGATGAAACCATTTCATGAAGTATGTGAAATTCTGATATGTTTCAAAAGACCAAGATTTAAAATGGCGTGAAGGTTGTGAATGCTCCCAGATGCCTTGACAAATTTTGGAAAAATAGAATTTTCTGTATTTAAACATTTCTTTAACTTGTGGGTTGAAAAATCGATTTTTTTTTAAATTGTTATGAAATGTTGAGAAAATCTAAATGTTACCCGTTAGGACTGGGTAAACTTGAAACCTGTTAATTGTCAAAATTTTACGAAATTTGTACATTGAAAGATAGTTTGTTGATAAGGATTGTTAAGGCATCTTTTTGGGCTCATAGTGGGCTACTTGCTTCAAGGCACAAGGTATATATAAAGGTCATAGTTTAGGGATATCCTGTGACATCTATCAAATGAGTTTATAAATATACAAATATAAACAAGTTGATTAATAAATTTTGAAACCATGTTTATTTTAACTGTGAGTGAAGACTTAACGTACCAAAATTAGGATGCGATTAAAGTTAAACATGAAGTTTTAAATCTGAATCATGGGAAAAATGTTTTACCAAAAGAGAAGTGATGCTTTACAGTGTAAAAGTGACAAAGCATAAGTGAAATAGTGTAAGCTTTAATGCGATAATATATTGAACAAAAAAGTTTAATAACGCCGATAAGGAATTCAAAAGCGAATGATCAATGAATAATGGCATATGAAACATCAAGTGATTAAATTGAGTCTTCAAATGATAAACAAATATAAATATCAATGATATAAAATATTGGAATTGTTTCCATTGGAAACTTTGACTAACTCAAGTATTTTAATTTTCCTAGTGACTTGTGGGGGCGTACTTTAGCCTATAAGTGAATGCTCATCCCAAGAGTTCCCAGGTAGGTATACGAGTCCCGCGTCTGATTGGGATTTATACGAAATACTAGGCCTAGACTGAAAACTCAGGATACATGCGCTCACCCTTCCAGATTGCACGTGCCCCATCACTAGTGAATTCCAAAACGTTAGCGAGATTAAAAACGAGATGCAAATAGATCCTTAAGATGTGGTTTTCACTCCTAAGTCATAGATATATTTCAAAATTGAAAACGATTGTGGAATGAAACCAATCACTAAGTTAAGGATATCACTCACAGCTTAGTGGTTAAGTTTCTTTTTGAAGGAAATACTCTTTGAGCTGTGGATGTCACTCCTATCCCAAAGATATATTCCAAAGATAAGTAACATATAGAGGAGTGAAACTAATCACCAAGGTATGGATACCACTCCTAACTTGGTGATATCGTTTCATTTGTGAAATATGAGTGTCTTCTTCTTCAAGCAAAATATCGAAAGAATAACGAAAAAGAATCATAGCGAAAATATCTTGAAAGAAAATATAAGAAATAAGAGAAATATACACAAGAGGACTCGTGAAAGTAAGCTTAGTTATAGACTAGGCTAAAAGGCATTCTAATAACATAATTCCCTATAACCATGACTCTGATACCAATCTGTAACACCCCAACCGATATTAAATATAAATGATAAAATTTTAGTTCGCTCTAAAATTAAATTTGAAAACGACAAAACTTATAGGGACTATAATGGAAATGTTTAAAGGGCTATTATTGTCAATTTGATGAAAGACGAGGATGACGGATGTCACACTATTTCTTTTCACTAAGTGCAATTGTCATGTGTGTTTGCTTTGTGTTACTTTGTGTATCTATGACTTGTCAAAATCATTAACCGTTGCGGCCTATCATTTCAATGAATAGTACTATGGTATTGTAATAGTACTAATTTCTGGGAGATTAACATAGAACTTTGTATGACACCCTAGGCAAATCCCACATTGGCCATGGCCATGAGAGATCCTTGGTTCATAAGTAATCCAAAGCCTCTTAAATCACCAACACGTTTTGGGCTTAATGCTAGTGGATGAGAGGTGAACTCCACAGTTAAGCGTGCTCAGGTGGGAGTAGTATCAGGATGGGTGACCTCCTGGGAAGTCTCCACCGGGGCGACCAAAAAAAAATCCGTGAGCTCTGGATGGGCAACCCATCGGGGCAAAGCGGACAATACTGGTGGTGAGAGGGGCGGATGTTACAAATGGTATCAGAGCCACTCCTATGCCGTTCGGGATGGTAGGGCAAACCTCATCGAGGACGATGAGTCCCTAAGGGGGGGGGGGGTGATTGTAACAGTACTGATTTCTGGGAGATTAACATGGACCTTTGTATGACACCCTAGGCAAATCCCACATCGGCCGTGGCCAGGAGAGATCCTTGGTTCATAAGTAATCCAAAGCCTCTTAAATCACCAACGCGTTTTGGGCTTAATGCTAGTGGATGAGAGGAGAACTCCACAGTTAAGTGTGCTCAGGTGGGAGTAGTATCAGGATGGGTGACCTCCTGGGAAGTCTCCATCGGGGCGACCAAAAACAAATCCGTGAGCTCTGGATGGGCAACCCATTAGGGCAAAGCGGATAATATTGGTAGTGAGAGGGGTCGGATGTTACAGGTATATACCCCTTGTGATTCTGTTGAGAGACCTTGGTCATTGCTATGTCTTTCATTACTACTGTCAATAGCGCATACTATATATAAATTTCATTTCACTTTCATAGGGTTGATTTTGACCCGGATACTACTTAAATACATAATTGCAAACAATTATACAACACATGAATTGCGAAACATTTTTATACTATATGTATTCAAAACAGGGTATGCTCACCAATACATTTTTGTATTGACCTATACTATTTTCCTACATGTTTCAGGTTATTTTTGAAACGCCTTTTAAGCCTTTGGAATTTATACTTAGATTTTGGGTTTTATTTATTTCAGTTTAAATAGTTAGTTTGAATCATTGTATCTTTGTTTCTCTTTTTAATGTAATAATCTATTTAATCAATGTATCAATATTTACACTTTAGTACCATGAGCTATTGAACAATCGTCACTACGTGACACCTCAATGTTTCCGCCATCGGTTGGGGTGTTACAGATTGGTATCAGAGCCGTGGTTATAGGGGAATTTGGTTATTAGAATGCCTTTAGCCTAGTCTATAACTAAGCTGCCTCATATACGTATTTCTCTTTATCCTTATATTTGTTTTCGATTTCATTTTCACCTCCTCTCCTTTTTCATCATCCTTTTTGGCATCATACTTGGAGAAGAAGACACTCGTATTTCACAAACGAAACGATATCACCAAGTTAGGAGTGGTATCCATACCTTGGTGATTAGTTTCACCCCTCTATATGTTATACATCTTTGGAATATATCTTTAGGATAGGAGTGACATCCACATCTCAAAGAGTATTTCCTCCAAAAAGAAACTTAACTACTAAGCTGGGAGTGATATCCTTAACTTAGTGACTGGTTTCATTCCAGCGTAGTTTTCAATTTTGAAATACATCTTTGAGTTAGGAGTGAAATCCACATCTCAAGGATCTATTTCTGCATCTCGTTTTTAATCTCGCTAAAGTTTTGGACTTCACTAGTGATGGGGAACGTGCAATCTGGAAGGGTTAGCGCCTGTATCATGAGTTTTCTATCTAGGCCTGGTATGCGTATAAATCCCAATCAGACGAGGGACCCGTATACCTACCTGGGAACTCTTGGGATGATCATTCACTTATAGGCTAAAGTACGCCCCCCAAAAGGCACTAGTTAATTTCAAATACTTGGGTTAGTCAAAGTTTCCTATGGAAACAATCCCAATGTTTTATGTTACTCATACTTATGTTTTGTTTATCATTTGAAGACTCAATTTCATCACTTGTTGTTTCATATGCTATTATTCATTGATCATTCACTTTTGGATTTTCGTCATCATTATTAAAAATTTTGTCCGCTATATTATCGCATTAAAATCTACACTATTTCACTTATGCTTTCTGACTTTTACGCTATAAAGCATCACTTCTCTTTTGCTAAAAACCTTTTTCCTATGACTTAAATTTTTAAGCTTTATGTTTAAACTTCGACCACATCCTGATTTTGGGAATGTTGCGTCATTACATAGTTAAAAAATGAAAATGGTATCCCAAACTTGTTAATCAACCTGTTTTATATCATCATGTGTGACACCCGGCATGTTTGAGTCAACACTTTATGAACACATAAGTCTACCTTAGCGAGAAACGTTTATAAACAAACATAACTGGGTTAGTTGAGTCGGGTCAAATTAGGATTGTCCAGGGTTCAATGATCTGGAGGATCATTGGGAGTCGTTTTGGGAATACATTAGTACCGGGTTCCGTCGTTGGTGACATTACATAAACTAATTAAGTATATGTGTAGATTATAGGTCGTGTGGTGGATTGTACGCTTATACTTGCTTAAATGATGTACGAATAATTATACGTGCCTAAACATGCTAAGTATAGACTATAGATGCATGCTTATGTGTTAGGATGTGTTAGAACGCATTAAACACGACAAACTGGAAAAATGTTAACATGTGTTAAAAGTGCTGTTAACATGTGTTAAAAATGTGCTGATGACCTGAATGTGGAACTTTTGGGCGAATGTGGAAATGGGGTTTGAAAAATGGGCGAACGTAGAAACAAAGTGGGCGAATGTGGAAAAGTTCCACATTCGACCACTAAAAAGGGGCGAATGTGGAAAAATTCCACATTCGACCACATAAACTGGGCGAACGTGCAGATGGTATAAATACCATCCTTAGCCATTTTTCACCATTTCACAAACCCTAAACGCCTCCAAACACTCTCTATCAGCTATTATCATTGGGGAAGGAGTTTTTGAGCTTGCTTTTCATAACCTAACTCTCTAAATCATTACAAGTGAAAATCTAAGGTGTGTTCTTCATTTCAAATCCTTTTTAAACAATTTTAACTTGTTTTCATCTAAACCCCAAGGGTCCAGATCTGATATCAACATGTTTTATGGGTAAAAACCTTCCTAATATCTTTCTAAATAAAACCTATTCATAAACAATGAGTTTTCATACAATTTAACATGTGTTTATATGATATTATGCATTGTTTGATGATTACTTGTTGTATAGATGATATGATAACAACCTAGGGCTGTTATTAATAGAGAGTTATGATTGAAACATGTTACAATTGATTGTTGATGGTGTTTTGTCGATTGAAGGGGGTTTTTAGTTAGATTTAGGGCTTGTTTTTGGATGGTAATGATAAAGTTATGATAGGGGTTTCTTGTTCATAATGATTTAAGTATGATGAGCTAATGATTGATTAAATTCAGAAAGTTTCCTAATTGGGTAATAATTTCATGCATGATGATGTGACATCTCCATAATTTACTATTTTAGGAAACTTGTAAAAACGGATAGATTTTGGGGTAAAATCGGTAGGGTTTCGTAGGAATATGTTAATGATGCTTGACTGCTGTAGTTCATGATGTTTCGTGATGTTTTCGGATGTTTTCGACGCGTTTTTGGGAAAATCTAACAGCAGGGGCGAACCTGGAATACCTTCGACCAGTCTAACGGTCGAAGGTGGATCTCCAAGGGTCGAACCTGGAACTGAAGGGGCGAAGGTGGAAGAAAAGGGGCGAAGGTGGAAGAAAAGGGGCGAAGGTGGGAGTTTAAAGCCACCTTCGACCACTCAAAGCCACGTTCGGCCCTACGTTAACAGAAATGAGATTTTTGATACGAACTAAGTGTTTTATGCTTGAAACTTATGTGTTAAACTTATGTGCATGACTAATTGATGTAATGGGTCACCAACGGGATGTCGGGTCGGTCTGGGATGTCCGGTTAACGTTTAAACACACTTTTTAACATACGTAGTCAAGATCTGGACAATCGGGGACTAGTTAGCCTTCGGGTTAATAGTCATCACACTTATGTAAACTCATTGATAGGTTGTCATTAGTTGGGATTATCATACACGTGTTGGAATTCTAGTTACCAGAAGACGCACTCTAAGGTGAGTTTCACGGCCCCATTCTTTTACTGGTTTTACAATTTCGGGGGAGAAAACATGCTGTGTTCTTTAAACGTGCGTCAAATGTGTTTTTCCTAAAAGGCGTGACAACTATGTTTTTGGGTACTCATGTATTCACTACGTTTTGGGAATGTTCATTTGGGTTCAAGGTATTCATTTATGTTCCGTACTATATGGCCTATGTTGTGGCAGTTCGTTAGCCGTGGTGCGGTAGTTCGTTAGCCTCTATGTGGTAGTTCGTTAGCTATGTTATAGTAGTTCGTTGGCCATGGGATGGTAGTTCGTTAGCTATGGTAAAGCAGTTCGTTGACCATGGGATGGTAGTTCGTTGACTTCGGTGGGCGATAGTTCGTTTGGGAGGTTCGTTATGAAGTTCAAACATTTAACGAGTGTTTTCATCGGCCGGTAGTATCATGATGGTCTTTCAAAAGTTCGTGAAACGTTTTACTTAAAAACCTGTGAACTCACCGGCATTATTTGCTGACGTTTTTAGCATGTTTGTCTCAGGTCGCTAAGGTAACAGCTGTCGATAGGCGCACGGAGTCTCACGGCGTCTAGGAATCATATGCACGTTTTGCTAAACATTTCAGACTTTATATTTCATTATGAATTGTAACACATATTATGCTTCCGCTGTGTTGGAACAGTTTTGAAACTTAATGGTTTGGTTATGTCATTTTTACGTATCATATAGTGTTGTTTATTGTGACCGTTGACTTGGATCCTGGTGTGTCACGCGCCTCGCGGTAAAACTCCGCAGTGGTAATTTGAGGGTGTGACATCATGTTTATAAACTTAATTGATCGCTGTCACAGTATATCCCTAAACTATGATCTTTTGTATTCTCTTGTGTTTCCACAATACTCACAACATCATAAATGCCTATCTACTCAATATACACCTTTTGTCCTGAAACAAATAGCACGCTATAAGCCCAAAGAGATGCCTTAACGAATCTTACAAACAAACGGGTTTTCAACGTATAGATTTCATAAAACTTTCAAGAATTCAAGTAACATTTGATTTTTTTTCAAAAATTCCATAAAAAATTTGGAAATTTTCAATCTTAATGAAATTGAACTTACAAGTTAAAGAAATATTTAAAATCCTATTTTCCAAAATTCGTCAAGGCATTCGGGATCATTCACAACCTCATACTTGTCCTGCCCACACCTTTCAAACATTATCAAGGAGAACCAACCTAAACCAGATTCTCCATTGCCTTCAAGCAACTCATAAACTTATACCATATTATCAAAATACCGAGCTGATTCACTCAATCATTGCAGCACGAGAAATTGTGCGATGTGGACTTTCAACATTGAATTGGGTTTTTGAAGCTAGGTCACCAACTGACACTTGAGACTTGAAACTTATTCATTATTCACAATCCTTATCATTTCCCTTACTGTGTTTCGATCTTCTTTAAAAAAAAAATTAAAGTCTATTTTCAGAAATGTTATGTTTATAAGTTTTTCACATTCACCTCATTTCGAAGCCTTGAAATTTTTCTGAAACATTTGGAAATCTATTCATGTCTTATACATTGGCTTTTATCATTCACATCATTTTTAAATCTTGGGTCTTCTGAAACACATTCTATTTACACATACTTCATGAAATTGTTTTCTTTTGCGTTTTGTAACTTGCTTTGCATAACTACAAGTCAAGTGTAAACCATCTTGTTTTCATATAAAAAATCCTTGCATGTTTTTCGAGAAAAGTAAATTAGGAAAACTTTTGATTAATTGTAGGCCTTATAACAATTTTCAACTTGACTTCTCATAAACACAAGAAAGTGTATACCTGCGAAGTCCTATTACGCAAACTTGTTTTTTAAAACATTATTAGATCTTTAAATAGTTATTCTCATACTGCATTACTACTATTCTTTTAACTATATCGCAATGTTCGAGTAATCCATGTCTTATAAACGAAAGTTTATCCTTTTACACTTGTATATTTTAATCGCAAAACTCTTGGGTTTAACAAAATAGTTGGGCGTATCTCCATCGAAATGTTGGTAAATGCCTGCTAGCATTTAGTGCAAAATTACTAAACTTTAACCCTCATGCCAGTAGACTATACGCATGTTCTAAATTTCATTATTTTGAACTACATTTTATTATGTTCGCGCATTATCTTATTTATGATTATTCTCGCATTATTCTTTTATTGATTGTTATTCTTACGCGTTATTTGAAGTTATTTCTCGCACTATTTATTAGCAAATATTCTTACATCACTTATTTTGAACTTTGGTTCAACTCATTTTGCGTAATCGCGATTTACTCAATTTATGTTATATTGTTCTTTCAATTCGAAATTTTATGCTATATACTTACATGAACGCATATTTTGTATGCATATTTTTCCTATTTTGAGCAAGACCTTGTTATACTTTCCCATTATTTTTGTTCAGCACTATGGTCAATGAACATACCAATTGATAACTCGTATGAGATCTAATCTAGTGCCCACGTACGACTCGGGTCGGAGTACTCCTCTACCTCGAGGGGAACGGTATAATCCTCAGAGTCTATCAATGTGGGTGTTTAGAGCCAAGCGATTTGAACAGAAATTGACCGGTTACTTAAAGGAGAACCCGAAATGAGAAGGACCTCTAACCGTGCCTTATACTTACACATTATTCTTATTTCGGTTAACAGGTGAACCCGAGAGGGGAAGAACCTCTAACCATGTCATGCTTACATATTTTCTTGAGCAGTGTCTATTACTTAACACATTTTAGTTGAACGCGTTGTGTCTTGTATCATTTATGTTAGCATCATGGAAGAGCATAACACCCTAGTGTAAGGTAAATCAATGATTACAGTCCGGAACGTAATTGTGGGTTTACAGGTACATGAGGGTGGTGTGTGATTCTACTTAGGCTATTGGTAGACAATCAGTACGAGTCCAAAGTATTAGTAGTGTGGTGGGTTAGCTACGGTACACCCTATATATAAGCATGAGCGATACTGCGAGGGCGGACTAAGAGTCTAACCAAGAACCTACCCCATTACTTTCGACAAGAACATTTATACACAATGGCTAATAGGTCGTTGACCAATGGCTATCATTTTTACCACCCATTAATAGCGTTGGACCCGACCTTTTTTAATATGGCAGACTAAGAGTCTAACCAAGAACCTACCCCATTAATAGCGTTGGACCCGACCTTTTTAATAGGTCGTTGACCAATGGCTATCATTTTCGACAAGAACATTTATACACAAGCTTCAATTCGTCTTCATGGAATCTTTCTTTTGACCACCCACACCAAAAACTCAAAAAAAAAAAAAAAATTATACACTTACACTCTGTTACTTGGAATCTTGTTGAATACCCGAATAAAGTCAGTCAGAAACTTTTCTAAACTCTCAACTTCCTAGCCTCGGGACAAACGTTAAAGATTTTGAAGCTTTTGCTTTGGATATTAAACCACTACTTTAAACCTTGTCAAATCACGATTGATGCATTTCTTAAAAGCTACTTGCCTTTTTACAACATCTTTTGTTTCATAGAAACCCCCATTTGAAAGAATTTCGGGACGAAATTTTCTAAAGTAGGGGAGACTGTAACATCCGCCCCTTATATTTTTGTCAAGATTAAAAATTTAGTCCTTATATTATCACATTTACAAATCCAGTCCATGTACTTTTGTTTATTCTCAAATTAATAAAAGCTTGAGTTTCTTTTTGTCATTCTATATTTACTGGTGGGTCTATGTTTTAATCAAATACGTATATTGAAAGTTTTTTTTTAAACTTATTATAATTTGACTTTTATAGGAAACCAAGGCTGGATGTTAGTTATGCCAAAAATCAATTTTTTTGTATCATATATTTTAACTACAATTAAACAATTACCGATTTCTTTTAAACTTTATGACTAATCATTTTACCTCAAAAACGAATTTCATGAGTTTCTAGTCAACCAAATTACTAGTATTAATCACCAAATTGATTATTATATTAAACTCCATTATATTTTCAAAATTAGGGAATATTTCATAGAATAGTAACCAAGTTTCAAAAGTGTTCCAATTAGGTCACTCTTCCTTTTTTTTGCCCAATTAAATGACTAAACATTCAAATCGAGTCTTGTAAAATTTTGTATGTGTCAAGAATGACATGGAGGAGAAGATGTTGGAGTCAGGATTTTAAATATATGTAGATGTATTAAAAAAAGAAAATAACATGTTAATTATATTAAAAAATTAAAAAAAAATGCTAAATCCACATCATCACTTAACGTCGGCATTAATAGATAGGAAAAAAATAAACAAAAAGCCACATTACCATAGTTACCTACAAAATAGATGAAAAAACCTCTAATTTACATATTAAGTGAGTGTTGAGTGACCTAATTGAGACAAGAAAAATTGTTGAGTGACCTAATTGGAACACTTTTGAAAGTTGGTTACTATTTTACAAAGTTACCCCTTTCAATTACTCTTTCTTTTCCTCAATATCCCAGAATAAGTTTCACGCAAACACTCTCATTTCTCTCATATTTGCATTATATTTATTCTTTTGAGTTCATATCACCATTATCCTCAAGAACTTTGGAGATTTTTGCTTTGGGTTTTCATATATTCTTAATTTTCTTAATCGAACAGGCAAAAACCGTAAGTATTTTCAATCAATTTTCACTATTTTCCTTCATATATATTTCTTCAATAGTATTTTATTTATTTGATGATTCATACACTTTAGGGTTTCAATTGCTAGTTAGGGCATTAGGGTGTTTAAGAACAATTTTGGATTTTTGAATTAAAAGTATTATTAACTTGTAAAATTCATAACTAATTCATATGTTATCTATAAATCATATTTATGACCTAGAAATAGTTTTTATTCTGATTTTGTGGTCGTTGCAATAGTTTTAATAATTTTATTTTTATTAAATCATGATTAATTCATTAAAAATCATATATAATGTATTTTAATGTAAATATTTGTGGAAAACCTATTTATTATATTAGAATACTGATTATGATTTTTGCTACCTGATTTGTATTAGTTTTGTATATTTATCGAATTTAATTTTTATTTAAGTTTTAGACAATAAATATAATATAAAATCATTTTTGGTTAAAAAAAATTATCTAAATATTATTTTTGACCATTTTGGGTCATAATACTTTATTTTCATTAAAATTCTTGATATTTTGATCAACTTTAAATTTTTATGTGAATTTATGATAATTATGTGTTTATATATTCATTAAAGCATTTAAAAATATTTTTGAAATTTTTAGATCATTTTATTACTTCATAAATCTATTATTATATACAATTAAATTATTTATCTTATTTAAAATTTGTTAGGATCTGAGTTTGATTGTTTTGATTTGTTTAAGTAAAGATGAGAAGAATGAAGTGAATATAAATGGAAAGTGTAATGGAATAATAAACTATAATCATAACAAGAGAGTAAATGTTTTCTAATCGAATGCTTTCATAATATTGAATGATTACAATCAATTACAAGTACTCCCCCTCAGCCTGATCACTATGTGATTGTTTGTCTGAGAGAATGTTGTGAGTGATGAATAGAACAGTACAAGCACTGTTCTATTTATAGACAAATCTAAACCACTGATGATCTAAGCTGACATCACCTAAGATAGTGACCTCTAACAGAATAACATCATAAAACATCTGCTATATACAAACTACTGTTACATTGTAAAACACTGTAAGGTAAACTACTGTTGAGGAAAACTCTGATGGTCTTGTATCATCTATTGGAGCCTAAGTGTTGTTGGCTCCAATAGACCTTTAGTTTTCAGCACCTAATCAGTAGTTGTTTGGGTAGAACAGTTGTTAGGGTCAACAGTCTTTTGGGAGGAGTATGTTGTAAATGTTGTTTATTAATATGGATCAACTGTTAGTATATTTTGGCTTTTCAATCATCTGTTTTTCTCCAGGTCAGCAGACCCAACAATCTCCCCCTAGAACAGATGATGCCAAAACTAGACTTTATTCTTGATCTTTATTCCTCATCAGACTTTCTCTGATTTGACCTTTGAATTGTAACTCAAAGTTCAAAGAGTAGAGGTCTTCTGCATCTCTTTCAAGCTCAAGGTTCAGCAATGTTTGGAGGTCATCTGCACACAGGCTATATGCATCATCCATGCTTAGCTTTTGAGCCTCTCCATCTGATCTGAGCAAAGTCAATTCATGGGTGTCTTTGTTGACCTTCCATTTTAGAATTTTTGAATGAGTGGATTTGCTGAGATGCATTTTTATTCTGGATGAGTTTGGTGATGGAGGTCTCCCAATGAGTTCTCTGAGTTTTTCAGTAGTGGGTTCAGAGAAAAAGTGTATTTGATTGTAGAGGCCCTCCTTTATAAAAGTATCAGCAAACTTCTTCTGATCTTCTTCAGACATTTCTTTCTTCTTTTTGAATTGTCTTCTTGCAGCAGCAGATAGATCAGAAGTATCAAGTAGGTTGTCTAATGTAAAAGCCTGTTAAGGTCTCTTCATCAAGGGTTCATCAGGGTAGACAGGTTTTCTGGGCAAGTTAGGGTCTTTCTTCCTGTTTTCTTCCAGCTTCTTGTAGGTTTCAACCAACCTCAACTCTGACCATCTTGCAACAGACTTCATCTCCCCATAGTCTGCAGCCACAATTTCTTGTCTCATTCTTTTAAATTTCAGGGCTCTGGCTGGATCTCTGCCTTTACTGAAATCAGGGGCAGAGACCTTGGCTAAGGGATTCTTGGCCATGTCCTCAATCCTTATGAGTTCTTCTCTGAGAGCATGAGTGGTCCAGCCTGCAAACTGTTTCTTGTTTGCTTTATAAGGCATGGTTGCCAGGATCTGTTCAAGAAGAGATTCCCTAACCTCCCTTTCCATGTCACTGCTGAGAGGCATGGTAGACATAGAGTTGCTCAGGGTCTTAGCAAAATCTTCAATCCTTCTCAGTTTGCTAAGCTTTGCTGAATGGATGCCCTGAACACTCCTGTCATCTTTCCCTTTGCATTTCTCTTTTATGATGGCATTTGCCTGTTCAGCCTTGAATTTTAGATATTGGTCTATGTTTAGGGGAACAGGAAAATGTGGAAGAGATGGGAAAGATCTTTCAGATGGTTAGTATTGTAGAAGGATTGCATTTCCCCCTTGAGTAGATCAAGTTCAAGGGGATACTAAACAGCTAATGGTGTAATGGTTGGTGGTGGTCTATGGAATGAAAATTGTGAGGTGTGTGGTGAGAATGATGAAAGTGGAATGGCAGATATGGGTTGTGTGGTTGAAGTAGTAGGTAGTGATCTGTGAATGTTTTCATCCTGTACCACAAAGGTAGATTTTCTCTTCCTTTTGTACAAGATTTTTGGTGATGGTGGTGTAGAGGCAGTGGTTGTGTTAACATCTGTTGGCACTTTTGTAGAACCAACAGATGTTTGGGATTTAGGTGGTAGAGTGTTTGTAGGTGGTGTATTGGTGGTTGTGGTAGTAGGTTCAATGGTTGGCTTGGTGGTTGTGGTGATAGGTTCAGATGTTGTGGTGGTATCAGTGGTTTTGGTGGTAGCAGTGGTTTTGGTAGCAGTGGTTTTAGCAGCAAGTTTGGATGGTGGTTTTCTAACATGTTTGGCAGGCATTTTCTTCCTTTTAGAGGAACCCACATCTTCAACTTCTTGCTGTTGTTCCTTTTTCAACTGTACCAGAAACTCTGCTTTGACTTCCAAAGTGTCAGCCCTCTTTTGCTTTTCCTCAGCAGCTTTTTCAGCTTCTTCATTAGCAGAGGTATCAACTTCCTTTACTTTGCTGGTTTTGGCAGTTTCAGTAGTAGCAGAGGTTTGAACATTTGGTTGTTGTTGTTGTTGTGGTACTGTGTGGGTAGACCCTGGTTTGTTGGCAGACTTTGATTTTCCCTTTTGTGAGGGTGGACAACCAAAGGGATCTAGCTTTGGCAATCTATCTCTGCCACTCTCCCCCTTTTTGGCATCATCAGCTGTGAAGTCATCATCATCTTCATCTCTGAGAATTGTGGTAGGGGCAGAGCCAGTGGTCTTCAGCAGATGGTCTTTAATGGCTTGAATGTCAGCATGGGTATCTTTGTATCTAGCATCTACCATATTTCTGATTTCAGCCATGTAAGTTTCATGAGTCTGATCTGCTAATTTTCTGTAAGCTATGATGATGGGAGAAACAGATTTCCATAGCTCACTAGCAATATCAGCTGTGGATGGTTGACTCTCGGTGAGAGTAGCCAATGATCCCAATATTGTCTTGATATCTGATTTGATATCAGCAACAGAGGTTTCAATGGACTGTACTCTGGCCGTCAATTCTTGGTATTTTAACCCATCACCTAAGTTAATAGGATCATCTGAATTCCTACCAGTGGTAGTTGTAACTGGTTCAGTCCTAGGAGGTGATTCCAAAGGATGAGAACCAGATGCCCCTTTTTCTTGGTTCTGGGGACTTCCAACTGATTTTGGGGGCACTATAGTGGCCTGATCAGTTGTTGCCTTCAAGGAAGTCTTAGCTATGTAACCACTGTCCTGTTGTGAGACAATGGTCTCTACATCAGTAGTGGCTGCTTCACTTGAAAACTCACCTAGAGTTTCATTGAACTCTAGGGGTGTAACCTCCTCTTCTGTTTGTGGGATGGCTGATTGATTTTCCTCAGTCCCAGTCACTTGTGGAGGTATACTCTCATTGATGGGTGAAGGAGAGGAACTGGGATTTTCCTGAGTTTTATCAATAGCCTCATACAGAGGTTGCATGGTTTGAGGAACATGTTTTGGTGAAGGTAGAGGAGTGAAAAGAGAATTAGCCCTGGGAGAGGGGCTTGTGAACATATGGCCAAGTGACTCATATGTATCATGATGTGTTTCCCTTTGGCTTACAACATGATCCTTTTGTGAGAATTCAAGAGGAGTTTGGTCAGGTTGAGATATATCCAACTGTTGTGAGGAAGTAACAACAGTGGTTTCTTGTTGCTTTTGTGTTGCAACAGGGTTTTCTTCTGGTATCTCATCTTCCAGAAGTCCCCTTTTAGGTTTAGTGGTGGTTTTTGTGGATGGACGTTTTCTTTTGGAAGTGGTTGGGGTGGGTTTCACAGCACTGGATGTAGTGCCATGATCATCAGGAGCAGTGGGCTCAACAACAGAGGTTTGGACAACAATTGTTGTCTTAGCCCTCTTTGTTTGTGTTTTGGAAACTTTTGACACTTTTAATACCTTTTCTTGGGTAGTTGAACCCAACATTCTTATGAAAGTTTCATCAGTTAGACTCTTCATTTGAACAGACTCACCCTTTTTAAAATCTTTTTCTGGTAAAACCTTTTGAAGTATTACACTCAAATTCTTGGGTAAATCAGAAAAGCATTATTAGACCAGACTTTAGGGCTTTCACATTTGATACTAAGCCCATAAACAGTGCCTATGATAGATTGAAATCAGAATCTAACAACATAGCATAGCCCAAGTACTGAATCCTCAATGGGATTTCATTAAAGGAAGTGGACTTAGCAGAGACACAGAGAAGGAGGGCATGAAAGAAAAATTTCATGACTGGTGGGAAAAACGTTTTGAAAAGGGTTGACCCAGTCATTTGTGCATCATAACCTCTTTCCTAAAACTCTGTGTGAAGCTCTGCCTTAGGGAAAGAGTCTTTACCTGACAGGTCATTGAGTGAGAAGGTTGTGGATATTAGTTCAGGGGTAATGGCGATACTTGTCTCTCCAATTTTTGAGATAATGGTTGTAGGCTTTTTGTCTTGAAGAAGAAACTCAGCATTTAACCAAAATTCTTGGAGGGTATCAAGATAAATAGGAGCATCAGCGGTTAGGATTGTCAGTTATTTGGAGTTTAAGATGATGTCGATGGTGGAATGGAATGGAACGTTTTCATCTGTTTTTACCAGATATGGGAGATAATTGTGGGTGGCTTTTGCTTGAAGATCCATTGTAATGGATTCCGAGTGTGAGAGTGAGTGGAATTGGAGTAAGGATTTGAGGATGAAGAAGGCGGTTTCAGTATTTTGAATACAACGAGACAGTGTAGCGACTGTTGTGGTAAAACAGGGTTTTTATAGGCTCTGGTGAAACCGCTGATGTGGCCAAAACTCTTCTTTTGGGAGCAGACGTGGCAAACATCTGATGGCCAAACATTTGGTGGAATACAGTTGTTGCCAAAGATCTGATGCAAACAACTGTTGTTTTACCAAAGTGCTGATGCTAATAGCACTTGTTGGTTTTTTTATATATAGATAGATATATGTATATATGTATATATATATAATGAAACAGTTGTTTTATCTGATCAGAGGTTTGAAACAAATTTTTCAACCAAACAGTGGCTGTTTTATCTGATCAGATGTTTGAAACAGATTTTTCAACTTAACAGTGGATAGAGTGAATGAAACAGTGGTTGTTTTATCCTTAACAAAATTTTCAACCAAAATGCTATTTTTAAGGATGGATTTTGATTTTCTGAAACATTTTAATGTTTTTATTTAAAACATTTTTGTTGTTTAATCCATGTTTAGCATACCAATTCTAGAAATCAGATTTGTGAAGGTAGATGTGTCTAAAACTTTTGTTAACACATCTGCCAACTGATCCTCTGTTGGAACATGGTGCAGAGAAATCAGACCTTTTTCATAGCTATCTCTGACAAAATGATGTCTGATGTCTATGTGCTTTGTGGTTGAGTGAGAAACTGGATTCTTGATGATATTTTCAGCAGCTTGATTGTCCAACATGAGTGGAGTCTTTAGTGCAGTTATCCCAAAATCCAGCAGTTGATTTTGAAGCCACATGAGTTGGGTTGTACAGCTTGCAGCAGCAATGTATTCAGCCTCAGCTGTTGAAGTTGAAACAGCTTCTTGCTTTTTGCTTTGCCAAGAGACTAAGGCATTCCCTAGAAACTGGCGCCCTCCTGATGTAGACTTCCTTGTGGTGTGGCAGCCAGCAAAATCACTATCTGAATAACCTGAAAGCTCAATGTTTCCATTAGCAGGATACCAGATACCAAGTGTGGGAGCACCTTTTAGGTATCTGAATATCTTTTTCACAGCAATAAGGTTTGACTTTCTGGGTGAAGCCTAGGATCTTGCACAAACACAAGTGGCAAACATAATGTCTGGCCTAGATGCAGTTAAGTACAATAAAGACCCAATCATGCATCTGTAATGTGTTTGGTCAACCAGTTCATCCTTGTCATCAATAGTGAGTAGCTTGACTGTACTCATGGGTGTACTACATGGCTTACAGTCATTCATCTCAAATCTAGTTAATAAGTTTTTCACATATTTGTTTTGATGAATGAATGTGCCATTTTGCAGCTGCTTCACTTGGAGACCAAGGAAACACTGAAGTTCACCCATAGCACTCATTTCAAACTCTGCTGTCATGAGTTCCCTAAACTCTTCACACATTTTGTTACATGTGGATCCAAAAATGATGTCATCCACATATATTTGAACAATCATTAAATCTTTCCCTCTCCATTTCAAAAATAAGGTTTTATCAATTTTACCTCTTGTGAAACCAATGGATAAGAGAAAGGTGGAAAGAGTTTCATACCAGGCCCTAGGTGCGTGCTTAAGTCCATACAAAGCTTTGTTAAGCTTGTAGACATGATCAGGATGGAATGTGTCTTCAAAACCAGGTGGTTGACATACATATACCTCCTCCTGAATTTTGCCATATAGGAATGCACATTTGATGTCCAACTGATACACCTTGATGTTATGGTTGACAGCAAAGGCTAGAAAGAGTCTGATAGCTTCTAACCTTGCTACAGGAGCAAAGGTTTCATCATAGTCTATCCCTTCTTCTTGTCTGAAGCCTTGAACCACAAGTCTGGCTTTATTCTTGACAACTATACCCCTTTCATCAGTTTTATTTTTGAAGACCCACTTTGTGCCAATTGGACAAACATCCTTAGGTAGTAGTACAAGTTCTCATACTTGTTGTCTTTTAAACTGAAGGAGCTCTTCCTGCATAGCTTCTACCCAACTGTTGTCTTTTAGTGCCTCTTGGTACTTGACAGGTTGTGTGAGAGATAGAAAGCCTGCAAAAAGACAGATATTTGAGGATTGGCTTCTTGTTAGCACACCCTCTCTGATGTTGCCAATGATTTGATCTGGTGGATGAGCTCTTAGGTAGATTAGATCTCCCTGATATGGTATGATGGCATTTTGAGGTGAAGGACAGAGGTTTGGTGACACTATTGATGTAACATCTATTTGCACTTCTGTAGTGCCAACAGATGTTTGAAATGGAGGTGGGGGAATGGGTCAAAGTGGTGTAAAACTGGACTGACTTTTGTCAACAGATGATTGAGCAGTGGATGTAAAGGGTGAAGCAGTGGTTTGAGGGTAAGACTGGCCAACAGTGGCTGACTCAGCTGTGACAGAGTTTTGACAGGTGTTTTGAACAGCTGCTTCCTATGATGCAGAATAGACTTTATAGTGACTTGGAATCACAACATCTGTTCTGTAATCTTGTTGTGGAGATTGTGGAATACCTGCACTGTTAGTTTTGACAGTAATATCTTCAAATTTGAATTTATCTAAATCAAACAACTCAGCAAGATTTGCTGGGATTTTTAGGGATGAAAGTTTATTGAACTTTACATTCAGAGTTTCTTCTATTGTCCTGGTCCTTGTGTTAAACACTTTATAGGCCTTGGCAATAGAAGAATATCCCAGAAAATATCCACAATCTACTTTGGCTGCAAATTTTGAAATGGAATCTTTAAGATTTAGAATGAAACATGGGCAGCCAAAGATTTTGAAAAATGAGATTAATGGTTTGATTTTGAACATAATTTCATAAGCAGTCTTTTGATGTCATCCAACTCCTTATTTTTTAACTCTGTTCCATTGTCACTTCTAAAGACTTTTACTGGCAAGTCATATTGCTTTTCAACTTTGGTGACAAAGTCCTTCAAGATACCCGCAGTCTCATCCTTAGAGTGTAAAAAGTAAGTCCATGTAAACCTAGAAAAATCATCAACTATGACAAGAAAAAATCTCTTTCTTCTTAGACTCATGATTTTAACTGGGCCAAACAGGTCCATGAGCAACAATTGTAGACATTGACTTGTTTTGGACTCATCAATGGATTTTTAAGAGCTTTTATGTTGTTTTCCTTTTAAACAGGAAACACAATGCTCATCACGTTTGAATGCTTTTGATGGTAAACCTCTGACAAGGCTTTGTTTAGAGAGAGAGATGATACTTTGAAGGTTGGTATGACCCAGTCTCCTATGCCACAATTCTGTCTCCTTTGTGGAGGCAGCGAAAAACAAACAGACATTTGCCATAGGATTATCCTTCAACATATCAACTACATACACATTGCCACTCCTATGAGCAACAAGTTGTGCTTTGCTCTCAGCAATGATGGTGTCAATCTTTTTCACCACTTCTGGCCCAATAATCTTACCAGTTTTCTTAGTGAAAAATGAGCCATAACCTTTGTCACTCATTTGTGAAACACTAAGAAGATTAAATTTAAGATTATCAATAAGATTGACATTTTCAAACTTGAGTTTCCCAGCCTGAACAGTCCCTGAATCCAACACCTTACCTTTTGAATCATTACCAAAGGATATATCACCCCCTCCATGAGCTAAGAAGTCCAGAAGAAGGGCTCTACATCCTGTCATGTGCCTGGATCCTCCACTATCCTACATACCAAAGACTATCTAAACAGGCAGAAGCTCCCTGCACAGCAGTAATAAATTAGTTTTGGTGAGTGTCCAAAGCCAAGTTGGCTTTGGATGGGTCCACAGACTTTTCAGCCTCAAGCTTGGGAAGGTGATCAGTGGTTTGAACTAGTTTTTGAATCAAGTTCAACAACTGTTGCTGACCATTTGCCAGTGCTTGAATGTCAACACTGTAACACCCCAACCGATGGCGGAAACATCGGGATGTCACGTATTGATGTTTGTTCAGTAGCTCATGGCGAATAATAAATGTCATTAAATAATTTAAATACGTTACATACAATTGTTCTAAGAATTTGTACATCAAATTGAATTAAACTATGCAAAACATCTTCAAGCATCAATTCAAATTCTCAAGCAAGTAGAACCTGAAACATGTTAAGTTTGAAAATATTTTGGGTCAACAAAAGTTGGTGAGAATTACATAGGTTTTGATAATCGAATAAAATTGTTGTGCAATTCATGTGTCATGGCAATCTAGTCCATATGTGAAGACATACTAGAAGTAAATCGAGTGCATAATCAACCATTGTGACTGTTGAATTGTGGTACATCCCATACGCTCATGGTTCACTCGTTTATATTGCAGTAACAAACACCCACGCTACCTTTGTAGGAGGTACGTATCCGGGTGGGATTGTCAGTCCAATAGATCTATCAATGTATACCGTTTGGCTGATGAATGTTTATGCTAGAATTGTGCTTACCCTAGTCATGTTCAGGACATAATGCAACATAGAAATACACATAGACACATTGATGATTGAATTGCATAAATAATGTTGTAACATGTTTCACCCCAAAAATGGTGATAAATAGAAAATGGGCTATGTAAAACTCACCTTAGCAAAATGTTATATCTGTTGAAAAATTGAAATATGGTGTTGCCCAAATGTATCAAGTATCACCCTATAATAAGGTAATAAATATGTCTAAGTCTATCAAGTCTACAAATGTATAAGTTTCTAGGGCTTCGAATTTGGGGATAAATGCTCGTTTGATTAACATTAAAAATGTTCGACAATTGAGAGAAATTTAGTAAATAAATAGACAAAATCTTTTTATAAAAATTTGAATTTAAGATGATCACAATAATGAGTTTAAAGTATAAAAATAATTTTTATAAAATTATTTTCTTTAAAATAGAATATTAATTCTATTTATTACAAATTGTCAAAATTTAACTTTAATATTTAAAAATATTAAAATTAAAGAATTATTAGTTTAAAATTTATATTTCTGTTCTAAATAATCAGAAATAATTTGTATAAAATTTTGGTGCAAAAATATTAAAAATTGAATTTATTATGATTTTAATTATGATTAAAACTAACAAAAATTGATTAAAAATATTAAATAAACGATTTTTCTGAAACAAAAATCATTTCAGAAAAGTTTATTGTTATAAAAACTTAGAATAATTTTTGTGGAAATTTATAAGATCGTTTTGATATTTTTATAGAATTTTATAAATAATATGGAATAAACTTGATTTATTTATTATATATATTAAATAAATAAATTTTTGAAAACTAAAAATTGTATGTTAAACTTTTTCACTAGTTTAACATAATGTAATTTTTGTATCATTTTTAAAAGTGTTTTAATATATTAAAATGAATTTATAAAATATAAATAATATATATATTCAAAGCTTGAACAACAAAATAAACAAAAACAAAAAGAGCTGCTGCTGGGACTCGAACCCGCAGCCCCTTGTTTGGACAACAGTGAGTGTGACCATCTGGTCTAGACCAGATGGTTGTTCAGATTTGTTTTCGAAAATTATTAATACACAGTTGAACTGTTGTCTTCTTCCCCAAATCGATATGAACCCTAGAATACTAATCGCTACAATTGGCAACCAATAGCCCCTGTGATGTTGGGGCTATTGCTCGTAGGTATCCGGATAACAAAACCCACAAAGAAAAATAAACTTACAATCACGATTAAGATACGAAATGGGTCGGTCAACTGTATAGTCAAAACGCGATCATATGCTAAGAACAGAGGATAATTAAGAAGAATTGGGGATTGAGAAAGATTGAGTGGCGAGTTGAGAAGGTTCACAGAGGTTCAATTTATAGTAGTGATGTCCAGTTTGTATAATTGGATAGTTTGACTCGTTTTGAATGGTCACGCGTATAATTAATTAATTGGGCATGAATTGGTAAGTAATTGACGTGTAATGGACCGAAGATGATGTTGCCATGTTGATTTGGATCAATCACGCGTGAAATAAGTAACTTAGATGTGGAAAAAATGGAATCTCTTGCCTACAATTGTTGCAGCGCGCCATCAGGGAAGAAAGAGGAGAGATGGGAGTGGGTTTATATATAATTAAAGTTGGGTTTAAACCAACTAAAGGGTGTGGCCCAGGTGGTACCAACGTGTGTGAGTGTGTGGAGCTTGGCCGGCTTTTGTTCGGGTTCGAACCTCAGCAAGGGCACACATTTTTTTATTTAAAACAGTGAAGGAGGTGGAGATGGGGTTTGGGCCGGGTTCTTGGTGGGCCGGGTATCAGTTTGGGCTCAGTAATCTTTGTTTTGTTTGGGCCGATGCTGGTTAAGTTAAGAATCAACTAAACGGTTTTGTTTTCTTTTGTTATATATTATTATTATTATTATTATTATTATTATTATTATTATAAACCTATATATATATATAAGTTGTGTGGTAGGAAAAATAAAACTTAGGCACATTATATAATGAATGATACGTATTAAATTTGGGAAATGATTTTCGCGGTGTTACAAACACTTGGGGCAACAGTTGTTTGATCACTTCCAGACAGATGATAGTACCCATAGGGATTTCTGTTCAGTCTTGGCTTAGAAGGCCTTTTTGGTTCTTCATAAACATGTGACAGACTATGACATGGTGGTTGTCCATATCCTCTTGGGTACTTGCTTGTGGGTGGAGCATCTGTTACTTGGACATCCCTGGGAACAGATGTTTCAAGACTTTTGGTAACAGATGTTTGGACTGGTGTAAAAGTCTGTTTGGGCTTTCCTTTTGAAGTACTCACCACTTGACTTGCAAGAGTTTTAGCCTTGTACTATTGGATTTTGACATCAAAATTTTTGAGATACAGACACTCTTTGGTTTTGTGATTCTTTTTACCACATATTGAGCATGTGGCCTTGGAATCACATACACTTGTTCCTTTGTTGATATCATATGCTTTTAGAGGAAAACAATTTTTAGTAACATGATTCTTCTTTTCACAGAAATCACAGAACAAGTGGACAGACTTTTCTTTCTTTTTCCCTTTTTCAACCTTCTTCTCAACAGATGTTTGAGCATATGCTGGAAGGTTTTTTAAGGGAATGACCTTTGCCTGTGGTGTTGTCTTCCCATCAGGAGTTTTGAAATCAACTGGTTTGAAGTTCTCAAAAGTATCACACTCATCAGACCAAGTAGGTTTAAATTCATATTTTTCAAGTTTAGTGAATGATGAGGAACCTTCTGGTTTTTCAAGAACAATTTTCTTGCCATTAGGTTCAGTGATTTTAATCTCTTGACCCTTCAAATTAGTTGGTACTACCTTAACTAACTTTTGATCCCTTTTGTTAGTGTTTTCAAAAGCTGGAGCAGTGGTTTCAAAACCAAACCCAAACTTCACATGACTTTTGGTTTGTTTGTTGAGTAGCATCTCAAAACCTTTACATGATTCCACCCATTTCTGACATTCAACTTGGGTGACCTCAAGCTCACTTTTGCAACTATGATATTTAGTTATCATAGTTTGGAGCTGGTCTTTGGTTATAGTTGCTTCATGTTTTAAGCTGCTTATTTCAGATTCTTTTTCAGTCAAATTTGTTTTTAACTCTTTTGAAAGTTTCTCAAATTTAACTTCATCATCTAAAATTTTCTTCCTAAGATTTTCATTCACCTCTTTGATGTTAGCAAATGCTATTACACATTTGTCAGAACACAAATCTTTAAGGATTTGAGGAGATACCTTAGCAGCAGCCATCAATGCACAATCACACTTGCACTCACAATCATCAGATGCACCCCAGGGATCTGAGAGATTCACACCCTCTTCTTCAAATTTTTCACCTGCAACTACCTCATCAACAATATCATCAGTCATAACAATAGATTCAGTTACCACTTCCTCAGAATCAACCTCTTCTACCATAGCCATGAAACAAAAATTTTCTGGTTCATTTTCAGCTTTGGCAACTAGTGCAAAATTTTCATCTGTCAACTCATCTGGTATACTGCTCCAATCAACAAAGCCTTGTGTGAAGAAACTCTGTTGACTGGTCTCTGCAAGAGCAGAGGGTGGAGCAGCAGTCATTGGCACAGGTGCCTGAGCAACAGGGGTTTGCACATAATGGATCTGAGGAACAGTGGTTTGGACAAACTGGACAGGAACAGTGTTTGAGGACTGTGCAAAATGAGCAGTGTTTTGCACATTTGGTCCAGGGGTATCATAGGTGTACCATGTTGACTCCTACATTCCCTAGCAAAATGACCAAGTCTATGACATTTATAACACTTTATCTTTGATTTATCCAACCCCACTTTTGACCTTCCCATTAACCCTGGAAACCTTCTTCCAGTTTTCTTGTAAAAATTGTTAATTCTTACACTAAAAAGGGCCAATTGGTGCATAATGTCCATTTCTTCCAAATCATCAGGGTCAAAGTATTTTAGGTCATCATACTCAAAGGATATGTTATCAGATGCCTGGATATCACCACCACTTGCTGTAAAAGCATAGTTTGGTGAATAAGAATCAGAGTTAAAACCTGAGTTAAAACTTGAAGTTATGTCAATGAAATGATCATAACTCTGATCCTTACTATTACCACGCACCTCATCATGACCCAGAAGTGTTGTATTACCAAATACATAGTCATCAGACACTTTTCCAGAGTCCTGGAGCTTCTTTTTCTGGTTAAGCTCTCTCTCATATGTCAAGAGCTTACCATGAAGCTGGGTCAGTGATAGGTCCTTGAATCCAATTGAGTTTCTCATAACTATAGCAATAGTGTCCCATTTATCTGGTAATGATCTTAAAAACCTATGGTTTAAAGTTGAATGAGGGTAAGTTAGACCAACCAGTTTTAGTTCACTAATGAGACAGTTAAACCTCTCAAATTGTTGAGTTAATGACTCTCCCTTAACGTGACTAAATGTTTCATATTATTGGTTAAGTATTTCACGGTTGTTTTCAATAACCTCTTCAGTCCCACCAAATTGTTCTTTCAGTGCATCCCACAACTCCTTTGCACTGTTACAGTGTAACAGCCCAACATATATATCATTGGGTAGAGCCATGGCCACAATACTGAAGGCCTTAGCATCTAACTCAATTTTCTGAAAATCCTGGTCGGAGTAGTTTTCAAGTTTCTTAGGCTCCTGAACCTTGGGATCTTCGGTACTCGGCACCATCGGAACATGTGGTCCGAAGATAACCGACTTCCAACACCCAGTGTTCTGTTGAGCTAGAACATGGCTCATCCGACGTTGCCAGATATTGTATTCAGATCTGACAAGCATCGGTGGCTTGTTGTTCGCGCCAGTGTTGTGTGGATCGTGATTGATTGAAGCCATTCTCTGATTTTTTTGAAAACAAAGTCTGTTTAAAAACGGTTGAATCGAAGATAAACTATTACTCTGTTTTCAATCTGACAAACAAACGATATCAATAATTGTGAGCTGATCTGTTTATATTAAATTGATTGGTTAGATCGAATTTAATTGACCAAGCTCTGATACCAATTGTTAGGATCTGAGTTTGATTGTTTTGATTTGTTTAAGTAAAGATGAGAAGATTGAAGTGAATATAAATGGAAAGTGCAGCGGAATTATAAACTATAATCAAAACAAGAGAGTAAATGTTTTCTAATCGAATGCTTTCATAATATTGAATGATTACAAGCATTGTTCTATTTATTGACAAATCTAAACCACTGATGATCTAAGCTGACGTCACCTAAGATAGTGACCTTTAACAGAATAACAACATAAAACATCTGCTATATACAAACTACTGTTACATTGTAAAACACTGTAAGGTAAACTACTGTTGAAGAAAACTCGGATGGTCTTGGATCATCTGTTGGAGCCTAAGTGTTGTTGGCTCCAACAAACCTTTAGTCTTCAGCACTTGATCAGCAGTTGTTCTTCATCAGACCTTTAGTCAGCAGTTGTTCTCTATCAATTGTTATCCAGCAGTCCTTTGTAGTAGCAGTTGTCACAGCAGTTGTTTGGGTAGAACAGTTGTTAGGGTCAACAGTCTTTTGGGAGGAGTATGTTGTAAATGTTGTTTATTAATATGGATCAACTGTTAGTATTTTTTGGCTTTTCAATCATCTGTTCTTCTCTAGGTCAGCAGACCCAACAAAATGTCTTTCACTAACCTAATTAATTGGTCATATTTAAATTAATAAATACAAATAATTAATGTTTCAAAGTTGTTACATTTTGTTTTGAACAAGTCAAAGTTGTTACATAATTTAACATTTATGTGACTTCTACCATTTACTTTAGTTCATAACTTTCAATTATGAACTTATAATATTATTATTCATATTTACTAGCAAGTATATATATTTACTTACGTCGCATTTTCAACATATATCGTTATTAGTTAAACCCCAAATTAGACTAGACATCCTAAGTGCCTTAAACTAGAAACCCTAGACTTACTTTAAGTCCAAACACTTATGCATATACCATACTTTTAGGTTGAGACTTCGGGATTCGCCAATTCACGCTCACGACGCTTTAGTGACATAACTATTTAGTGAATGTGAGTATATCTTTCCCCCTTTTCATTTTACTGTTTGGGGCTACTCATGTACCTTATGTCAAATTACTATTTCTTTTCACTAAGTGCAATTCTCATATGTGTTTGCTTTGTGTTACTTTGTGTATCTATGACTTGTCAAAATCATTGACCGTTGTGGCCTATCATTTCAATGAATAGTACTATGGTATATACCCATTGTGACTCTGTTGAGAGACCTTGGTCATTGCTATGTGTTTCATTGCTACTGTCGATAGCGCATACTATATATAAATTTTCTTTCACTTTCATATGGTTGAATTTGACCTGGATACTACTTAAATACATAATTGCAAACAGTATACAATACATGAATTGCGAAATGTTTTTATACTATATGTATTCAAAACAGGGTATGCTCACCAATACATTTTTGTATTGACCTATACTATTTTCGTACATGTTTCAGGTTATTTTTGAGACGCCTTTTAAGCCTTTGGAATTTATACTTAGATTTTGGGTTTTATTGTATTTCAGTTTAAATAGTTAGTTTGAATCATTGTATCTTTGTTTCTCTTTTTAATGTAATAATCTATTTAATCAATGTATCAATATTTACACTTTAGTACCAGGAGCTATTGAATAATCGTCACTATGTGACACCTCGATGTTTCCGCCATCGGTTGGGGTGTTACATATACTTTCAATCTTTAATCCTATTACTCTAGTAACAACTTCTTGGAAGGTTTGTGGTTACACCCTACCTTACCAACTCTCTTGGCCCTTCTTGTGATATGGATTCGTCCACACTAGAAAGGGGAAATCCTGTGTCCAAGACCCACGTTTATCCCATAAACGAAGTGGTAGTGAAATGAACATTTCTAATGGACTCACATTCCTAACCTTCATACCATCAGAATTATCTTTATGATGATTTTGTTCTTGGTCTAACTTCAAACTTATGACCATCCGAATTGCGCTAAAGGCAATTTGTGCTTTGGTTCGCCTAGAAGGCTTGCTTGACTCTCTTGAATCTATACCTAAAACTCGAACCTAAGATTCCTTTATTTCTAATCCTAGTTAATCGGAGCTAAGGACCTATTCTTTCAAGACCCGATTTTGGGAATCTTATTAGCGCACCCTAAGGTGAGTTCATGCTTGTCCCCTTTTTACTTGTTATAACTTTTGGGACTCAACATGTATCATTATGCAAATACACTAAATGCTTTCTTATACACATGCTCAATCTATCAAACATGCTTATATGCTATTGCCATGCTAATAATCAAATTCTAAGACACAAAAGCCTTAAGCATAATTCATTAACTATTTTAGCCCACCTTAACATGTATAGCGCTATAAGAGTAGCACCCCACTCCCTTTATGGGTCATTGTTAAGTTTTAACGGGCTAACATGATGGTGTTAGGTATACGCAGTGGATTCTTGGGATTGATTTATGCCTTTTGTATGATTTTATGTGTGCAAAGCTATAGCATGATGATTCGAGTAAAACATTTTAATACTATATATGTAAACCAAAAACTAGTATGCTCACAAATGCTTTATGTGTTGATGGATATTTATACATGTTGCAGGGAATGTTTGATGCAAGGAAATCCAGAAACATGATAGGATTGCACTAGAAACACAACCTAGTTTAATTTTTGTTATCCTTGATGTTGTACTTTCTTTAATTTGAGACAATTTGTATTTTTCCCATTTTAGACTTATCAATGTTATGAATGAAGTCCATCTTTAAATTATTAGTCACAATACTAGTTTCATGAAGTCTTTGAACAATCTATTACAAGTCGCGCCTCGATGTATTCCGCCATCGGTTGGGGTGTGACAATAGGTTTGAGTTAGATTAAGTTAGTGTGAATGAGTTTTGAACTCATTTCACATCATCCTTCTAACCTTAACATAAGGGTTTCAACCAATTGTTAGATTGATTCCCATAGGTTTGGTTATGGATTAAATGTAAGATGGTTGCATAAAAGTAAAGAAATTAGATGTATTACCCAACCTTAACTCAAGACATGCAACCATGACAGTAGGTTGTGTCTTGGTTTGGTTTTTGGGTGGGGTAAGGCTAAGAATTCATGTAAAGTCCAAGTTGTTAAGTGTTATAATAACTAAATGGAAGCCAAATCCATTTAAGAGGTTTATGCCTCGAATTAGAGCTTGCCATTAGCTTAACGATGCTTCAAACCAAAGATAAGATGTAGCAGAAAAGAAAAGTCAAACTTACTGTGTTTGATTTTTGAATTTGACAAATCAGGAGGTTTTGGAGTGAAAACTTGAAAGTATGATGTAAGGGAAAGGGAAATGAACAAGGGGATGCCCTCTATTTTATAAGGAGCGGTTCCAGGGTTTGAGAATTGTGCGGATCAAGCCAAAAACGTTTAACCCCACCTAATTGTGGTTAGAGGGTAATTACTGGGTGGTTGGGTGATAAAACATGTGGGTTAAGCTTTAGTAATGTTTGTTGGGAGTTAGGGAATGTATGAGGTTCATTATTTGGTCCAAATTCATCAATTAGGAGTGTAATTAACGGGTTTTTGGAGAAAAAGTTCAAAAATCCATTGCTAGGAACAGATGATATGGTTTGACAAAAATACGCGACCCACGTATTTTCCTTAAGGAAATACGCGTGGTGCGTATTCTAACTTAACATGGAAACTTTGTTTTATTGCCAATTTTAGCCCCTCAACTTGGTTTGACTTGATATTTTATGTAATACAACTTGTAAAATGAACATAAATAATATATTTGAAGATGTGCAAGTATGTGTCGCATATATGCGTACGTATTTGTGTATAAAATGTACAATAATGACTAAGGGGTTGTTTGGTTGATTAAGTGCTGAATCATTAAGATGGTCTGAATGGTTAAGAGGCTCTGAATGGTTAAGAGCTGAATCATTCAGCATCCCTTATTAGCTTAATGGTTCAGCACTTAATCATTCCATTTAGATGCTGAAACAAACAGTCTGAATGCTGAATGATTCAGACCTGAATGGTTAAAAGGCTACCAAACAACCCCTAACACTTTGAAGAATTCGATTGATCACAAATCTCATGAGTACAAGGTGAATGAAATACATGCTTACAACGAAACAAAAAAGGCATGTATATTACATTATGCATGGGGGATCTAGATGCTGGTTTTTAGGGCAAGCACTTAAATGCGTTTTAAGGGGTATCATCGATCTTATGGGCACTATGCTATAGATATTATGTTGTTTTGGATAACTTTTTAATACCTATGGATCTGAACGATGTTTTGTAATAATTTCACCTAACTTTAAAACTTATGGTATCCATGCTAGATAAATGTGTTTGCTTAATTCTTGACTGTCATCAACGTTCGTTACACCCACCATGCTTACCCTTTCGCTACGATTTATGGGGTGTGACATCTCATACTGATAAAAACACATACCGTAAACATGGAACCAACTAGGGCTGTAAACGAACCAAACAAACACGAACAGGGGCTTGTTCGTGTTCGTTTGTTAAGGAAATAATGTGTTCACGAACTGTTCATGAAAAATTACCGAACGTCGTTTGTTAAGGAAATGAACGTGTTCCTCGTTCATTTGTTAAATTTAGGTATCGGACAAAATGGAACACAAAAAAACACCAATGAACGTAAACGGATAAAAACAGGCATTAATGAACAAAACTGAGCACAAACTAACATATATTAAATTATGAAAATTTAATAACGAACATTGTCCACCCAAAATATAATAATCTAATTACCCAAATATGCTTAGCATAATCTTGATCACATAATGTGTCATAAAAACACAAGATTATCATATTAAACTTGAAATCCTCATTCAATCCACCAAAAATAATAGTTAATTAAAATAGTTAAAATAATATTAATATGTGATACAATTATATATATATATATATATATATATATATATATATATATTAAATAATCTACCACTGAGAAATTTAAAGTATTTATATTAATTAAAAAGTTAAAAAACTGAATGAACTATCAAACACATACAAACATAAACAAACACGTTCATGAACATAAATGAACGAACATAACTCTGTTCATATTTGTTTGTTTAACTAAACGAACATAATTTCTTGTTTGTGTTCGTTCATTTATTAAACGAACGAACACAAACGAACTTTCCGCCGAACATTTCACAAACGATTCGCTGAACGTTTGGTTTGTTTACAGCCCTAGAACCCATTGCCATTACTAATGATGGTAACCTCTTTTAATACATATCTCTATTTTGTTTTTACTAAATATGTGTTGCATTATTGGCTAATTGTCTATTTCTAGAAATGATAATATTAGCTTTTATTTCTATAAACTATTTACTTAAGACACTACATCTGATTAGTCAGCATTAGATATGTTTGGTTTACTATAAAGGCACTTATGAATCAAGCAACAAGCCTTAAAATGATGGTCAACGGAAATTTTACACATTTGTACCTTTGCCTATGTTCAATACCATACACGGGCCATTCAGGCACCACCTCTTTGCCCCACCATCACTTCCTCCACTACCAACCATCACCACATCGACATACTCTTACTAGTTTAACAATTAATAGTTCAGAGTCTCTTACCTAATCAGACTTCTTATTGACTCATCACTTACTGGTATAGAGGTTGCCAAACAACCCCTTAGTGTTTAGTTTTTTTAAAGTATACTTATATGCTTTGAAAAGTATACTTATATGCTTTGAAATTAAAATAACAAACATAAAAATAACACAATACACTTTTTCAATAAACATGAGTATAATACATGAAAATACCATCATATACTACTTGATTTAAAGTAACAAAAGATAATATTTAGTTAAAAACTGGTAAGTGCCTATATTTAAATTTCGGTTTAGACCTATTAGGTTGGCAATGGTCGAATAGCCGATGTTAGCCACAACGACTGGTATTACGGTGGTTGACACATCAAAGTAAAAAGAAAATTCACAGCCCAACACTTTCAAGTTGGGTTTACAACAGCTGCCGGCCCATGCCCCAACAATATTATTCCCAACATAATATGGGCCAGAAAGCCTACAAAGCCCAATTCACTTGTTAAATAAATTCACAAATTCCTCCCAAACCCTAATAATAACAGCAGACACAATAATCTCGAATCCCCTCTCTCCCTCACTAGCAAAACTAGGGTTAGTAACACACCATGGCGGCGGCAGCACCACCGAACTCCGTCCAATGCTTCGGCCGTAAGAAAACCGCCGTAGCCGTAACCCACTGCAAGGCCGGCCGTGGTCTAATCAAGATCAACGGCGTCCCAATCGAGCTAGTCCAACCCGAAATCCTCCGTTACAAAGCCTTTGAACCCATCCTTCTGTTAGGCCGTCACAGGTTCGCTGGAGTCGACATGAGGATCCGCGTCAAGGGAGGAGGTCACACGTCACAGATCTACGCTATCCGTCAGAGTATCTCCAAGGCTCTAGTTGCTTATTACCAGAAGTTTGTTGATGAAGAACAAAAGAAGGAGATTAAGGATATTCTTGTTAGGTATGATAGGACTCTGCTTGTTGCTGATCCCAGACGTTGTGAGCCGAAGAAGTTTGGAGGACGTGGTGCTCGTGCTAGGTTCCAGAAGTCGTACCGTTGAACACAGAGTATTTTTATTATTATCATCGTTTTTTTTTTTTTTTTTTTTATCAAACTATGTTGCTGTTGCCTTTTTGAAGTGTTTTGAGACTTATGTTATGGTTAATTTTGCTTTGCTGGTTTTATGATATGAATTTGGTTTAAATTATTTTGTTGTTTTATTGTTGCTTTTGTTGACATGTTGAGTTTGTTAGTTTATGTTTTTGTTTAGGGTGTGTTTTCTGAGATCAAGTAATACCTGAAAGTGTGCACATAGTTTTTGAATAGTAAGTTAACAGTAGTTTGTAGATATGCATGCTATTCTTGGGGATCAAGAAGTAATACCTGAAAGTGTGCACATAGTTTTTGAATAGTCGCTTCTAGTGAAGCTTTTAGTTTGTTTGCGAGAATGGATTCCTCGTCAATTCAGTTTGGGCGGTGTGGACACCGCTTATTGCGTCTTAATGTGTGTATACTGTATACGCACCATCAAATAATTTTGTTAAGTGGAAGTGGGCTTTAAGGTATTGGTTAAATTATGGTAACTATGCGTGTACTATCGACTATGATGGTAATGGACATGTTAATTTTGGTCATTTTGTCCTATGACTGCTTCATTTTAACATTTTTGTTGAGTTCAGTTAGTCATATTTGGATTAAATTTTTTATTGCGTTTTAGATGTTAGGTTAACTTGAGTCGAAGCAAGTCTCAACATGGGCTCAAGCTCAACATTTTACGAGCTAGATTGACTCAAAAATTCAATATTGAGATCAAATTTTAGTTTTGATGTAGTCGTCTTTACAAATATTTTTGCTGAGATGAAATGTTAGTTCTGAACTCGTCCTCTATACCCCAATATTGCTCATAGCTGGATGGCATGGTACCATGGGTAGCTAAGTTTCATGGGCCTAAAATGGATGTAAACTGTTAGAGTCTCTTTCCGCACCTTTCCAATTTGCCCATTCTAGATATCACTAGAAAGCAATTAGATTATCAAGTGTGGTTTCACTTTCACAGCTTCCATTTCAACGCCACATCATTTCCACATGGTTTCACGCATAAGTGGTTTCTCTTCCGCGCTTGCCACCTTAAAGTTGCATCGTTTTACATGGTTTTACGCATGAGTTGCGTGTTTTCACTTTTAATATCTAAACTTCATACCTATTTCATAAGAAAAGGCTACCTTTCACCAAATGGCTGGCTTCCGCAACTTCCATGTTAACCTCCACTTTCGTGGGTCTCCCCACGTCATCCGGTCCATGTCGTGAAAGCCGCATCACCTTATCTTACGACCCTACCCACTTCACCACACCTCATGGTCTTAATGTGCTTACCTTGTAGGAATTGTTGAAAAGATCTTGCTTTACAATCCTAATGTGAATCTTAACCTCGTTGACAACATGGTCGTCATCAAAACATAGATTAGCCAAAATAATATAGTCTACTTTTATAAACAGTCTCAGATTAGGGAAAAAAAGCAAGAAGTGTGTTTTAAAAAGTGAGTTAAGCTCATATTTGACGTGGCAACCTTAATTTTAACATACTTTAAACACCCTTTTGACCTAGAAAACAGACCCACAAGGGTTTCCACTATTCTTGTCATCTAATGGCTTGGTCACACTCGCACCAGATGATATTGCAACTAGTGTTTTTTTTTTCTGTTCATTTTAAGTTTAGTCAACCTGTTTATCTGTATTGCCTAGCACGATGATGTTATGGAAAAGAATAATAATAGTCGAATCTACGCAACTGGTATATATTTATTTTTCATTGTCATATAAATCCAGTTATCCATGCATGGATATCATTTGTACTTTATTTGCTTCTTTCTCTTCTTCAACCGTTTAATTCATGGTGCTCGGCCAAATCATTTGCTGGACCATAAACATGCCTCTACACTTTGCTATTCTGCATCACCACCTGCCTCACTTCGCTAACACTCAAAGCATTAAAAATCCCTGGAGCAGCATTGCACTCTGCAATCAAACAAATCGGCTGTCTCATACATGTAGTCTTGAGGATCTCTCGGTTTTTGTTTACAAGTTTATTTTAAAATCCATACGTATGACTGCCGGCTTATTCCTTAATCTTGTGGTAAAATTTTTATCTACTTCAGCCACAGTCTTCTCCACGGCCAATGTTTTAAAAACCGGTACGTACCGGCCGGTTATACCGGTAATACCATTTTTCGGAGGTGAGCCCGGTACGAAACACCCCGGTATAAACCCGAAACGGTATCAAGTTCGTACCGCCGGTAAAATACGGTATACCGGTTTGAACCTTTATACCGGTACCGGCACAAGGTAAATTTTTGTATTTTGAACTATTGTTTTTTTGTGGTTCACAAAAACCAAGAAGGAGAACTTCATAATAATGATATAGATAACATGTTTGGTGAGGAAGAGCACGAATAGGTTCCTCAAACACACTGTTACTTGTTATATATGTTACTTATTTTTCGTAATTTAAGTATATTATGATTGTTATTTCTATTAAAACTTTTTAGGTAATAATGTTGGATGAAAATGGTTATGCTCTAGATTTTGAGAAAGGCATGATGTTAGTGAATTTCATGTTTTAGACAATTGTGAACTTGATGTATTCAATACTCCAATGGCTTAAATATATCGTACACTTTCATTTAAAAGAACTTTGTTAAAAAAATTTAATACTTTTAGATTATTTTTTATGTGGAATAACTTTTTGATTATCTTTTAATATGTAATCATTCACTTTTAGATTATATTTTGCGTTCATGTTGTAATTTAAGAATTAGTAGAGTTAACAAGCCAATCCGGTTGAACCACCCGACACAACCCGGTTCAACCGGTTGAACCATTTTTAGGCCAAATTCGGTATGATTTAAAACCGGTTTTTAAAACATTGTCCACGGCAGCCCAATGGTTGTTTAAGAAAATAACGTCGGAGTTGATTGAGCTAATTGTCTGTCTTTGGAAGATTATGTTAAAGGCTGTTCGATTTTCCTTTCACCTTGTAGTGGATGTGGTAACTTGGTTGGTTGAAGCCGTCATGAAGGCAGCCAAAGAGTTCAAACAGAAAATGATATCAGCTATTGTAGAGTTAATCAAACGTTGGGAGAAATTGAGAGATTATCTCTGAGTACCTTTGGAAGCGTGTTCCAGAGATCTTGGAGGAGATAATCAAACATGTTTATTCAATCTACAATGATGTCATAGACATTATTTCTAAGTCTAGGGATGACATCATGAAGTTTGCCAGAGAGTTGAAACAGATGATGAAGTTGGCTTTTGATGAATTGATGAAACAATATAAGGTCATGATCGACTACATTCAGGATAATATTCCGGCGATTTTGGAGGCGATAAGCAAGCGTGTGGACGATTTCATGGCTGCGGCTGAAGAGTTGTTACAGAAGATGATGTTGGCATTTGAAGAGTTGATGAAACTAATGGTGTTTGTATTGAGGGGCATAAGTGAGATGGCCACTGTATTATTTAGTTTTGTGGTAAAGGTTTTTTGGTTGGTGGCCGGAGAGTTGGTGGCGAAAATGTCGTCGGCTTTTCCGGTGATTCGGAAGGTGGTGTTAATATTGTCGATTTACTATATCGTCGTGTGGTAAAGAAGATGTTCTTGGGTTGTGGAATTTTTTTTTTATTTATTTTTTTTGTTTTTGTTTTAGAAAGGTTTTTTTCTACTAAACTTAGTATGCTTCACAAAGTAGGGTTGAAACGTAACATCTACTATCTTGTAATACTCGATTATTGAGGTTCGTCAAAATTGTGTGATTTGATTGACTAACATTCATGTGGAGAATTGTTTGAAAAAATTAAGCTAAAGTTGTATTGTTAAAACAACCAAAGCTATGGTTATTGGAAGAAAATGGATGACTCAAACCTAGCACTTACCCATCAAGAGAAATATGCGTTGGACCATCTTGTACCAATGTGTACAAATATCGAGATTCTCCAAATCAAGCTACCTCTTTTTAGCCTACAATGCTATAAATTAGTTCATGAAATGAAAGGAAGGCTTTTTTTTTTTTTTTTGTTAACTTTTCCCACATAGCTAAGGGCAACACTTGAATATAAGGAGTGATCACTAGTGAGGACCCTAAAGGCTAAGGAGCACCCTAACTCACGCTCACTAATGCGGGCATGATGTGACACTTTGATGGCACGTTTTGCATTGCCGCAAGCCGCTTGAGATTTCCCTTTGTATTTTTAAACTCGTGTGAGAATTCTAGAACATGGGTGGTGCAGTCAAGTGGCGTAGCGTGGTGCACTATGTTGGCGGACTCCATGTGGCGCAATTCCTTAAGTGGCATGAGTTTGATTGAGGCGTGCCTACGTGCAGGACTCTAATGTCAGGAATGAATATGGCAGTTAGGTTGATGACTTAAACTCCATTTTTATTGCCTTTTAAAGTCGTCTTATGATGACTAAATTTAAAATGCAACAAATTGATTTTGATTGCACAACTTAACAAATTTGAACCAGACTGAAATGAACATATATAACAATGAATTTGAAGACGACACCCCCAAATTCAAGCAACGTGGTTTCAATATCAATTGTAACTTGTAAGGCTTGAATTGGATATGTTCAAATCACTATTCAATAGGCAGAAACCATTGAATTGTTGTAGAAATCAAGATGAAGAATAAGACCAACTAATCTAAATATTAATCTAGATTCTCGTATTGAATATACTTGAATTTTCTACAATATGAAACCTAGATCTTCAAAAGTATATTACTAGCAAAAGCTCCATTAGTTCTCTCTACTACTTTCATGCTAAAGAAAACTATTCATACCTCTATCAGAAGAATATGCAAATTACAATTAAGCCCCTTTGTCTGACACAACAGTATGAGTAATCCAAGAAGAAAATTCAATAAATCTGGTCGTTCAGAACAGAGACTTTGCTACCCAAAATTGAGACCTTCAACAAGTTGTCAAAAAATTGTCGTCTGAAACCAGAGATTGAAGATGATGTTAGGGATAACTTGGTTGTTTATTATCATGTACTACTTGTTGTAATTGTCCTTTTGTATGTTAAGGTGTAAGGTTTATAACTTTTGATATGATGCATGTGCTATATTGGGTATAACATTGATGCAAATGATGACAGTAGTAGTAACACAGTTTAACCATGTTACCAAAACATATCAACATAATAGGACATTGATGCATACCAATAAACCAAACCAACACAGTAAGACAGTAACATAATAGGACATTGTGTCACACCCCGCCAAGGCGGAAACACGAGATGTAACTCGAAAGGTTTTCAAGCACAAGATTCAAGCAAATAACTAAATAAAACATAAGTTTTGATTTCAGCTCGTCAAAAGTTACAATTCGAGAAACTCATTGTTTTTGAAATCTAAGGATTTTACATTCAAACTTCGTAATACTTGCTAGTTCAAATAAAAATCCCCGCAAAAATGGTGTCGTGTAACGCATGGTTGAATCCCAAGTTTCATTCATGAAAATCTATTACCTGAAAAACATGCATAAACGATTTGTCAACATAAAGTTGGTGAGTTCACATGTTTTATCGACTCGTTGTGAGTTGTTCTTGGAAATTCGTTGGTGATTCTCATAAATTGTTGAGAATTATTGTAAATTATTCACGTTGAAAAGTTTCGCGAAAACACACACATAATTGGTGAATATGTGTTTGACCAATCACTGCCTAGCTAGGGCAAGATTTATGTACCAACCATGAGCCCATAACCAAACCTCTGACATGTAGTGCCTCGCGTATTGTACAATAAAGACAACGTAAGTATGGTAGAATACTAGCAGTCTTTTGCATGTGGCAGGTTAGCGCGACTAACCAAGATTGGGGGTGTCAACCTAATAGATCTACTTAAGTGTTCATGGCTAACTGTTTAGCTAATGGTTAAGTGTAATGTATGTACAAGGACTATTGAGATCTCATGAACCAATTGTCTCATGTTTACAACTGTAGTCATGCTAGAATTCACCCTAAATGAAAGTAACTTGTATAGTTGCATGTTCCACCCCAAAAATATGAAAACAGTAAAAAGGGATCGTGAAACTCACCTGGTGACTGGAGATGGGGTCTAGTAAAGCAGAAATGCGAAATAACTACTGTCCCGACAATATGTACCCTATGATTATCAAGGACATAGTAAGTTGTACGTTCTTGTCGTTTACCATACAATGTGTTCACCCGACTTGTGGACCCTTGTATCATGTATATGTGGGGCCATTGTTCATGCACGTGACAATTAGTACGTATTTTATATGTACTTTTGTAAAGTGTACGGTTTCCTGAATTCCGGGAGTTCTGTTGTAAAAACGTATCTACTGTTATCAAAACGGGTCCCACATGTCATCATGGGTTACAGAACATCCCCCAATCTAACATGTGTGGTGTATTTCTTGGAAATACAAGTGTTTTAACATGCCTCATAATATTATTATGTGAAAGGTGTGTTTAACACATGTTGTAACCATTTTGAACATATGTTATGTAATGTAGCCGAAACTTTTGTATAATATATGGTTCAAAATCCGATTCTTGTGGGATGTGTTCGATTCCCATTAACTCGTATGAGGTTCTATATGGACTTATGGATATGTATGTTGATGTGTTGCAAAACACATCTCTTTTCCTATGTATTTTGTATATTATTTGGTCATGTTTTTAGTCGTTTTGTGTCGTTTTTATTATGTATTTATGTATTTTATTATTTTATAGGTGTTGGTGGAAAATGAGCTCAAAATGAAAGAATTTTAATCGAGACACCAATAGTTGAAAGTAGGTGTTCACGGACGTTAAAGCTTAAACGAGGAATTTTAGTCGAGCCAAGAACACCCGAGTCGCGAACACCTGAAGCAAGCTTGGAGTATATACTACTACTACCACTACTACTACCACTACTACTACCACTACTACCACTACTACTACCACTACCACTACTACTACCACTACTACTACCACTACCACTACCACTACCACTACCACTACCACTACCACTACCACTACCACCACCACCACCACCACCACCACCACCACCACTACCACCACCACCACGACGACGACCACTACCACGATGACCACTACCACTACGACCACCACGACTACCACCAGTACTACTACCACTACCACTACTACCACTACCACTACTACTACTACCACTACTACTACTACTACTACCACCACCACTACTACCACTACCACTACTACCACTACCACCACTACCACTACCACTACTACCACTACCACTACCACGACTACCACTACTACCACTACTACCACTACTACCACTACTACCACTACTACCACTACTACTACTACTACTACTACTACTACTATAATAATAATAATAATAATAATAATAATAATAATAATAATAATAATAATAAAGCAAGTCACGTGGACTTGGCCCAAGAGTAGTATAAGGAAACTACTAAAACCCTACGATACACATTATTTTGTGGATACATATATTATCGAAGGCACATAATTCATGGGGGGCGGCCATTAAAAAAAGAGGGCAGATATCGAACAAAAGATAACACAGTAGTTGCCGAGGAAGAGGAGTAGCAGCTTGAACAACAGTTGTGAGGATTAATTGAAGGGGGAAGGCTTGGAACGATTGGTGAAGGCTTAGGTTCGTTTACCTCAAACATTAGTCTCGATTTATGATTACTTTGTGTTCTCAAATACTCGCTACTATGTGTTATTATTATTTTGAACCTATGTTTTTCTCGTTCTCCATGACTATTATTGGCTAAATATTTTATGGCTACCTAGGTTGTATGATGACTGCGTGTTAAATTTATAGTTCTCGGTTTTGGATTTATTTTTGAATGGTTAATATTTAGGTAACGATTTGGTTGGTGTTTATTATGATGTGTGTGCGTACTTAAGTCTAATTTATTATTTTTGATAGTTCCTTAATCGTCTTAGTGAATGTCTTTCATGTTTGGATGATTATTAGGGTTTCCTGCTTTGTGCTCGTAGCTTAGTTTATGGTTTTGGTACCAAAAGCCATAGGAACTTGATTAGAGAATTTAGAGGACATTTGTATTCTTCCATTCTTGAGACCGGGAGGTGATGGAATGTTGGGTTGTCTAGAGCTTTAGGTGTTAGGTTTTGGGTGAGACCGGGAGGTGATCCTATCCTAGTTGTCTTTAGTTTCACGCAATTCCAAGTCATAGTTAACCCAATTAAATTACTCCTTTACATCTTCGAGTGTATTGTGATTAGAGAGACCGGGAGGTGATCGAGTCATTAGAGTACCTTTACATTCTTAGTGAGGTGAGACCGGGAGCTGATCCGAGCTAGATAGCCAGTGTTTTATTGTTTAGGATTCTTTGGGGTGTGTTGGTGAGACCGGGAGGAGATCTAGCACGTCTTAGGGTTTCTTGAGTTATCTTTAAAATCTGGTAAGCCATTCAGTTTTCCAATACCGAGAGTTGTGAGTTTCCATGTAGGATTCTTGACCTAGGTAGTAGCCTTCCTATCCTGATACTTTCCTCAGTTACCCTTGCTGCTTATTTATCCTTATTTAATTACTTTATTTATTTTATTTCATTATTTAAAAACACCAAAAATAAAGTTTTAAACCATTTATTTTAAGTCTTAGTCGAGTGTAGTTTTGTTTTCTAGTAGTGTCATGTGGGTTCGATACTCGGACTTACTTAGTCTGTACTGCATTGATAGGTACACTTGCCTGTCGTGTGGTCTAGTATAGTTGAGTCTGTTTTATATTGCTAGGTGTCTAGGTTAGGTAGTTATTTTTAGACCATACATAGCACATCATAGGCCTTCTATACACACACATAATCATTCGGCCTAGTGGTTTAAACATGTATAGGGCCGATTCATTTATGGGTGTACCACTTAGGTGTGTGTGCGTGTATATATATTACCATACGATAAGTTTTTGTATACAAAGATCAATATATTGTAAGTTTGTGACATTTTAATACTACATTTGAGTTATTAAGGCCAATTATACAAGATCAAAGGGTCGTGGATCCGGTTCTATCATCATGGGCTGATTGTTAAGAAAGAGGTTATGTGTGTATGGGAGATTATCTAACATACCTAGAGCCTTGATCTTGTAGTAACTTTATGAAGCCTTATTAATCCTCAAGTGACTTGATGATGATGTTGTTGGTATGTTTGGCCGAAGAAAAAAAAGATGGTTGGGTTGTTTTGGGGAGTGACGAAGCAAGTGAAGGGAAAGAGAGGAAGGGTGAGCTTAATGAGTGAATGTTGGTGCAAGTTTTTCAAGATCTTCTGGCCAGTATATATAGGCCGATCGGTTGAATCTATGGGGTGGTTCCATGTGATTGAATTTCTATGGCAAGCAAGTCTCAACTCTTGGAAATTGGTTAGCGAAGAAAGTTAGTAACTATATTGGTGTATGTATGATGAAAAATATGGTTCTTCTTTGTCCCTTTCCTTAGCTGCTATTTGTCAAGAACAAACAAGGAGGTTCTTGCTTTCTAGGAAAATGTTTAGAGGAGTTGACATTTCTAAATTGGTGCAAGAATTGGACACACATGATGATAGGGACTTGTGATGGTGTGCTTGCTTGGTTTCAGCCGAGTATAAGAACAAGGAAAAAGGATCCATTATTTTGAGATAAAGTCAATCCAAGGGGGTGTTGTGTCATCAACATAGGTTACCAAAAGAGTATAAGAAGTGTTGTCATAGACTCATAGGGTGTCTTGTGTTGTGTCGTTTTCGACCGCCAAACATAGGGAAAGTGGTGATTTGTTGGTTTGTTAGTTAAACTAAATAGGGTAAAGGTCAATCTTTGAAGTGTGTGTTATGTTAAAAATGTAGTTACCATGTTGGTGTAATGGAAGAACAACACAATCATCCTAGTTCTCATCAAGCTATGTCCGAAAATATGGAAGGAAACATCAAAAAAGAATGGGTTGACTTGTGTGGGAATTATAAGAACTTTGTCACATATCCATATTTGTGTAAGTAGGGTGTATCTTTGTGTTATCCAATACCTATATATATATATATATATATATATATCCACGCGTGTATATGCATGTGTGTATAGGTCCATTGTTTAGTCACAATCACTTAAAAGCTCACATGATTATATAGGTATAGGTGGTTTAGCTTACCATCCATGTGTGTAGGTGCATGGGATCGTGGATATGGATGTGGGTATGTGGCTGGTTATATATATACATACACATAGGTTTCTAGAACTAAGTGTCTTGTTAGTATAGGTATTTGTAGGCACATGTGTATGGTTGAATGTATATATATATATATATATATATATATATATATATATATATCTACTATAATATATAAATAAAAGCTGTTGTGGGACACCTGGCACATTGTGAGGGCTATGTAAGACCCAACCCATTATTAAGTAATTTGTTAGCAACTAAATCAGTTTTATGGTCCCAGATTAGTGTATATATGTATATATATATATATATTTCTTTTTCTTTTAAACCATATTTGCACGTCCGGATCCTTGGAAGATCCGCACGTGATATTATTAATTCGACATCTCTAAGTTTGACTTTCATACACATTACATTTTTACAACATCATTGTTGTTTTACTAAAATGTCCTACACGACGTGTGAAGACGAAATCATAACTTGGTCTCGGGTGTGTTCGGTTTCATGCTTGGTCCGTTTCGCATCCGGTTCTGCTCCTTAGATGTGCCTACCACAAATACACACGATAAACGATTAGTATTTGAGATTAACGGGTCAAATCATTTCAAAACAACAAACTAACTTTTTTTTTTGTGGGAAAATAATCCCGCTGTAAGCTACGGTTTGAGCTACGGTTCTCAAACCGTAGCTTACGGTTCAGATAACCTGATTAGTTTGCCCATTTTGAACCGTAGCCTACGGTTCTGAAGCTGCTGAATACTCTGAATCGCCTGCATAAACAATCACAATTCCTCGATATTTACCCAACCTTTGGTTGGACTTTTACTTAGGTCCTCGACCATCCCCAAGGACCCTTGGGAACTCGTTTAATATTGCTGTAACATGTTCTAAGGATACCAAGTCTCATGTTTGAGTACCCTTTCGATTCTTTAAACATTTATGCCATTTTACCCATTTGACCCATTAAGAGTTTTAACTTATTATGCATATAAGTAAACCAACCTTTTTGCTGTCAACAACTATTTACTGACAAAACAATCGCCAAAACCACATCAAACATGTTCGGAAAAATATAGAAAAATTACCGAGCATCCTTTATGTTGCAATACAACTTTTGACCATATAACGTGTCGAAACTCAATGGTTAAGATCACTAAACAGGCTCTGCAATTAGCGGACCTGTTTCTGTCAACGACTAATTTGTTGACAAAACATCCGCGAAAACCACGTTAAACAACTTTAGAAAAATATATAAAAATTACCCAACATCCTTTATGTTGTAAAACAACTTCTGACCGAATTTCGTGTCAAAACGAAAGGGTTAAGACCACGAAACAGCCTCTAACTCATTTGACCCGTTTATTTCAATTCTCAATTATAATGTTACTAATCTTGGGCCCAAGTGACATCGACCTCACTTGACCCATTTGTCCCATTTCTTATATACTCGTTTATCTATATTTGGGCGTCCTATCCCAAACTAAAAAAATTTTCTTTCATTTTGATGATTCTAACCCATATTGAGTTAGAATCCCACATTCCCATAATCCATATTTTCTTGCATTTACACAATCATTTAGTTACTATGAGACTTATTGAAGATAAGTCACTTACCTTGGCCTCATTTATGCATTCCATGGTCCGCTTATCCGTTTGATCCTTTCCTCCTCAAGCTTTCACCTAGCTTGACAAGATCCACTTCTCTATACTCAAGATAAATTAAGTTAGTCATTGTTTCAAATAACTAACTCATATCCGTTTGAGTTAGTTTGACTTTTTATTAGTCAAACTAACCTTTTACATGTTGTGTACACTAATCATAAGGCAATAGTCTTAATTATGAACTATCCCTTCTATTTACCATGTCAATTCATTAAGTTTAGTGCACATTTAACTTCCTAATTATCATTAGGCAACTCATTCATCATAAAGTGTGTTTTCAACATACAATTCATTCAACATTACTAACTAGGCATTTTCACAAACACCTAATATGCATAACTATACCATCCTTGGTTATTCCAATTACTAGTTACCTAGTAAGTAACCAATTCATGAACTCATCATGAAAACACCATTCTAGCCATTATGTTTAGCTATCCTTTCAATTCAACTTGCAATCAACCTAGCACATATGTATCATGCAATACACATAGGATGGAATTTTTACACAACCCATGCTAGAAACATAGATTTACAACTATTTTAGCAACTTCAAGGCTACTAATGAAAACCTAAAATCATCATCTTTTGTAACCAAGCAATTTCAAGTAATTAAATCATCTTTATGTCATTAGAAATGATCAATATCACTTATAATCAAGCAATCATATGAATTTAACCCTATTAACCAAAACCCACTTGAGGGTTTCGAATTATAGACAAAATGGATGCTAGGGTTATTACCTTAAGCTTAAATCTTAAGGATAAACTCTCTAGAACACACCCTTCATCTTGTTCTTCGATTTCTTTGCATAATCTCTTCAAGTTAGTGATTTTAGGGTTTGATTTGGCTCAAGAATGCCCCTTTTGGGGCTGAATTCGTTTTTGATCCAAGTGGGTGTCATTTGGACCTTGTTTTAACCTCAAAATTACACTATTGGCCCTTTAACTTAGCACCCATGAACCCTTATAAGTATTTAACCCAAAATCTAACTTAGTTAGGTTCTTTTGTGTTATCTACATCGCGTTCTAGATAACAATATTAAAAAGGTTATTTCGATATTAGAACATAACCCTCATCCTTACCATCTAAATCTCGTTTCGTTTATCCATAAAACGTTCATTTTACTATTTACTTCGTTTGTATTTGTTAACCACGCCTAATAGCGTAATTAAGCGAAATGAATCTTTTTTTTTTGGGTGTTTGATACGCGGGGGGAAATCTTAGTCGTTTCGTGTTTAAGATTATATTTTTATGCAATTTTATGGTTTTGGACACACTACTTTGATAAAGTTTGCGTTTTGTAGGTTTAACAAAGTTTAAGGTGTATTTCGGAGCTAAACGAAGCTTTGGATTGGAGCTAGGATGATTCAGGAAAGAAAACGAAGAAGAAAGATGGAGAAACTGGTGAAGGCCTGTCGCTGACGGACGCTGTTAGTCAAAGTCAAAGAAATCAATATTTTTAGGAAAATTAATGGGACTTTGACCAGAGACTTTGACCCGAGACTTTGACCAAAGACTTTGACCAAGACTATTGACCAAGATTTTGACTAACTAAATGGTCATTAAGAGGAGTTTGACAATGGAGACTATATAATGAAGTCTTGAGAGTAATCTCTGATCATCCCTCATACTTCATTTACAGATTGGTATCAGAGCCATGGTTATAGGGAATTAGGTTATTAGAATGCCTTTTAGCCTAGTCTATAACTAAGCTCATTTTCACGAGTCCTCTCGTATATATTTCTCTTTATCCTTATATTTTCTTTCAAGATATTTTCGCTATGATTCTTTCTCGATATTCTTTCGGTATTTTGCTTGGCAAAGAAGACACTCGTATTTCACAAACGAAACGATATCATCAAGTTAGGAGTGGTATCCATACCTTGGTGATTAGTTTCACTCCTCTATAGGTTATTTATCTTAGGAATATATCTTTGAGATAGGAGTGACATCCACACCTCAAAGAGTATTTCCTTCAAAAAGAAACTTAACCACTAAGCTGGGAGTGATATCCTTAACTTAGTGATTGGTTTCATTCCACAATCGTTTTCAATTTTGAAATACATCTTTGAGTTAGGAGTGAAATCCACATCTCAAGGATCTATTTCTACATCTCGTTGATTATGAATTTTCTTAAATGTTGGTAATCTATTACATACTTTAATCTTATCATTCACGTCATTTTAAATCATGGTCTTTTAAAGCACATTAGAATTACACATAGTTCATGAAATGGTTTCATTTTGCATTTTACAAACTTGTACTGCATATTTTAAAGGACAAATGTAACCCTTTGTTTTCATATGACATAACCAACATATATTTTCGAGAGAAATTTGCAACTAATAATAAGCCTTATAACATTTTTCAAACTCGACTTCTCGTAAACACATGAAAATGTGTATTTACGAAGATTTTGCAAATGAATCTGTTTTGAATCTAAAACACACTTCGATTTCTAAAAATTTATTCTCATGCATCACTACTATTCTTTCAACAATATCACAAAGTCGAGTAAACTGCAAAAATTTACCTTTTACACTTATACTTTTTCAGTTGCAAAACTTTTGGTTTAACAAAACCATGGACATATCTTTTTATCAGAATGTTGCTAAATGTCTTTTATAGTATAACGCATATATGTAAAATTACTAGATTTTAAACTCACATGCCAGTAGGCTATACACCCGTTCCATGCACATTCATTTGCCGTAAATTTCATTATTTTATTCTTGCACCATTTTTATTCATAGTTATTTCTAACACGTTATTTGTGATTATTTTCACACTGCTTATTTGCAAAAGTTCAACTCGTTTACTTTCATTCTTTCAATCAAAATTTTATGCTATACTTATATAGTTACATTATTTTGAGCAAAACCCTGTTATACTTTACATTATTTTGTTCATCATCATGGCCAACGAACATACTAGTTGATAACTCGTATGAGATCTAAGCCGGTGCCCACGTACGACTCGGACTAGAGTATTTCTTTAATCCAAGGGGAACGGTGTAAATCTCAGAGTTTATCAATATGGGTGTTTAGAGCCAACGATGTGAACAGAAGTTACCGGTTAAGGGTGAACCCGAAACGGAAGAACCTCTAACCATGTCTATTACTTACATGTTACTCTCATTACGGTTAAAGGGTAAACCCAAAAGGGAAGGACCTCTAACCATGTCATTGTTTCATTGCAGTATCAATTACTTAGCATATCCTGATTGCACGCATTTGTTTCGAGTATTACTTAGGATAGGGTTATGGAAAAGCATACCACCCTAGTGTAAGGTAAATCGATGATTACGGTCCGGAACGCAATCATGGGTTTACAGGTACATGAGAGTGGTGTGTAATTCTATTTAGGCTGTTGGTAGACAATCAGTACGAGTCCAAAGTATCGGGAGTGTGGTGGGTTAGCTGCGGTACACCCTATATATAAACATAAACGATACTATAGAAACGGACTGGGAGTTTGACCAAGAACCTACCTATTACTTTATAATTACCTCTTTATTAGATCGTTGACTAACGGCTATCATTTTCGATAAGAACATTTTACATAAGCTTCAATTAGTTTTGTTGGCGCCTTCCTTGTTGACCACCTCTACAGAAAACCTTAAACTTTGTATACTCTTACACACTCTGTTAGTCGAAATCCTGTTGCATGTCCTTAATAAAGTTTGGTCAGAAACCTTTCTAAAGTAGGGGAGACTGTTTCATCAGTGTCTCTGCCCTCACCAGTTACATACTTTCCCAATCCTTTTTCATTGTAAACTCTCAACATTCTAACCTTGGGTCAAACGTTAAGGATTTTGAAACTTTTGCCTTGGATATTAAACCACTACTTTAAACTTTGTAAAATCACGATTGATGTATTTCTTAAAACCTACTTGCCTTTTTACAACATCTTTTGTTTCATAGAAACCCCCACTTGAAAGTAATTTCGAGACGAAATTTTCTAAAGTAGGGGAGACTGTGACAACCATCACCTGCGTTTTTCTTCAAGTTGTCAATTCTAGTCCTTGTACTTTCTATCATTTTTGAATTTATTAGAAGTTTGAATTTATGATAATCATTGAAATTTTCTTTTAATGAAGTTTTGATAATAAATTTCCTTTTTAATTAGAAATTTAATATGTCCTAAAGCTACATAAGTTATGAACATAAAAATAAAGAATGTAAATGCTCCAATTCATGAGCCATTAGTGCACCTTCATAAGTTTCATTATACCTTTCTATTTCATTTGTTATAAAATGGAAGAAACATTAGTTGAAACAATAGGTGTTCCTCATTCTAAAATCGATGTTCATAAATTTTTATTCATCTTGACTTTGCCATATTTTTGAGAGTATGTGTCTTAGAAGCATCCCTTCGATTAAATCAAGATGTATCATAATATCTTCTTCAACTCTCATTTCGTGATACTCCAAACAAAAATCAAAGGCTATCAATTATCAATGACGTTGACGTTTGAGTGTGCGTTTGTAGAGCTTGGAACTTCCATTTGCGAATTCAACCTCAATTCTAATCTGATTTGGGTAATTATGAGTCTAATTTTATTTATTTCTTATCTACTACAAAAGTCCTCTATCAATTTTTTGATAAAGGGAATTTGATTTTCAATGTGATAAATCAAGTTCTATGGTTCATACAATAATTTTGGGATTTTAGGGCTTTTAAACCTATTCTAAAAATGGCCTTTTGACATTGTAACTTATATTATTTAGTGACTCTATTGTTGATTTGGTCTTAGTCATGCTTGTGATAAGATTTTTGGAATTTATTCATGTTTTATACTAATTTAAGCTATTTTTATTCTATAAAATTCAAGTGGTAATTTTATAACTAAAATTTTGTTATACATTCGAAATTCTATACATTTTGGTTAACATTGTTATTTGAGTACTTTATACATAATCTATATGATACTTATGTATGTATATATTTTATACACCTTGTGTAATTTATATATATATATATACACGTGCGTTTAGACTTTTGATAGTTATTTAATTTACAAAACAATAATATAGTCTTACACGCATTTTTTTTATTCATTTTCTCATATTCACTATTCTAATTATATATAAATATTTATTTGCATCACATTGTATGAGTTATGATATTTATTTATTCAAATATATAATTTGACACTTTCATAGTCATACTATTGGTTGATGTTTAATGCTTTAGATATATTTTACATACACATACACTATATATTACATTTTATTTTGTTATATTCTAATTCAATGTCTAATTCTAGACAACTTCATTTATTATTATAATAATAATACTCAAATGATTATATTTTAATCAAATCTATAACCTATACATATATGCTTTTATATATTTTTTCCATGATAAATATGATGTAAACATATCAAATTTTATTTGATCGAGTCATTATTTACTCTTACCATTTTATATAAATACGAATTGGAATATATATTTTTCTTACGTTAAACTATCTAGACATTTTAGAGTCCTAAACTAAATCCCTAAACATATATGAACCTAGAAATCTCCAAGTCGTTCTAGATTTTATTCTATTATTTATACATATAATATTCATTCTGTTAGGGTAATTTTTGGAGTTACCCAAACCGCTACAACTTGTGCTAGTCGTACTTGTTATTCTTCACAACAAGTGAGTATATCTTTCCCCTTTTTACTGTTTTACATTTTGGGGTGACTCATGTACTTACAATCAAGTTTCTATTTCTTTTACTAAATGCAATTCTCATGTGTGTTTGCTTTATGTTAATTTGTGTGTCTATGACTTGTCAAAATCATTAACCTTTGAGGGCCTGGCATTTCAATGAATAGTACTATGGTATATACCCTTGTGACTCTGTTGAGAGTCCTTGTCATTGCTATGTATTACATTACTACTAGCGCATACTATATATATCTGCTTTTCTTTACATAGGGTTGATTTTGAACGGATATTACTTATTACATAATTGCAAATGGTACCGCACATGAATTGCTAAACACTTTTCCTACTACATTTATTCAAACAGGGTATGCTCACCAATACATTTTGTATTGACCAAAACGTTTTCGTACATGTTTCAGGTTGTTTTGAGATGCATCCTTTAAGCTTTCGGATTTATATTTAGATTTTGATTCATTGTATTACATTTTAGTTGGCAGTTAGAATCGTCGTATTTCATTTCGATGTAATAAATTATTTAATCAATGTATTCAAATTTACACTTTAGTCCATGTGCTATTGAACAATCGTCACTACGTGACACCTCGATGTTTCCGCCATCGGTTGGGGTGTTACACTTCATCTCTTACACCACCAATCCATCCTATCAATCCAAATCATTCTAGTATTCAAGATTTCAAGATTCAAGACCCGATCATTGAAGAAACAAGCTCCATGGCCATGAGTGGCTAATCTTCTTATATCACGCCTAGGAAGTAAACAATTGAAGCTTTAGGGTTTAAACATTTGGGTATTACTTTAACTTTTTAATTGTGTGATTGTGTGTTTGAATTAACTGTATTAGATTGCGATTAATCTTATGTTGAATTCATTTTAGTTAATTGATCTTGTGCCAATTTCTAGTGTCATGAACATGTTTTCTTGCTCTAATACAAACATAGGGTTGTATGTTCTAGGTAATGAAGTGTAGTTTAGTCCATCTTTGATGTTGATGAAACTTGACACCTAAGCCTATTGAACAATCACCCCGTTAACACCAATTGCACTACATTTGTTTGACCCATTTGTGAAAACCTTAGACTTCATTTGTTGAAACCTAGGTGTGATCCTTTTAATTAAATTGCTTACAATCTAAATTGTTTACTATTTTTTTCTATTACATTTCTATTTCAGTTTTTATAAATCAAAACTCCTTCCAACTAAACTTTCTTAAATGAACCAAATGCAATCTTCATAAGTTATATAGCATCTTCATAAGCAATAGTTTCCAATCAACTAAACAATATTCACTAACCACACGCTCCTTGGATTGATACCCTATTTACCCTAACTACCTAGGTTATTTAGGTTTTGTATGAACCGTGACGACCGGTTCATCAAATGGCGCCGTTGCCGGGGAGCTAGTGCGCTTAGTGTTTAGTTTTTAGTTGATTATTGTGATTAACTGTTTAATTTGTCTTTGTTACTTCTTTTTGTTCGTTTTTACGCGTGGTGTGTGAAGTGTGCAGGTGACAGATAATGCATGCATGCCACTTGTGTAAAATCTGAAGATTGGGAATTTAGCAAGACTTGATCGTCATCATCACAATGTATTGGGAAGATGATGATAATACTTGTCCTTGTTGTGGGAGCCCATATCATTTGTGGCGAGATTTTCCAGTGGCCCGTAAGAAAATGGAAGCATTTAAAGAACGACAAGATCGTATTATTTTTGGGCTCGAAAAACCAGGAGGTTCACATTTGTCTTCTTCACATCGTCAATCACGCTATTCAAACTCCCAACGCTATTATCAGTTAAATAACAGATATCAAGGGAGTTCATTTAGCCAAAGGACGCAACCATATCCAAACCATGAGGAACATAATGACTATTATCTTAATCAACCTCAACCAGCATACGAAGACCCTCAAAATTCAACACATTCTAAGCTCGATGCTCTTGCGATCATGATCAAAGAAAACCATGATAATATCAAAGATATGAAGAGAGCAAATGAAGTACGAGATAAAGCTCATGAAGCTTTAGTGATTCAAGTGGGTCAACTAGCCGAGGAATTTGCCCAACTTAAGTGTGAGCAAAACGAGTTGGCCAATGGTATTATGGTAGATGGTGATATAGAGGAAGATACTGCAAGTCTTTCTGAATGGTTAACCCCAACTGAAGACTTAGCATCTCATGAAGAGTTGGTGGCTAAGGTGAAAGTTCCTCACGAATCGCATCCCGTGTTGATTAAGGCACCTAACAAAGAGGAGGATGAAGGTTCAAAGGTGAAGAAGAGGAAGGTGAGCTGGGAGGACATTGGAAAATTTATTATAAAATGGCCCCGCAACAAAAATCACCCAATTCTCATGCCAATAATTGAGAATCGATTGTGGATTTGGCATATAGACTACCGAGTGCATGTTGGAAACTCGGTAGGAAAATGTGGGATAAAACTTTCATGCATATATTTGATGAACAAGTGGAAGGAGAAGGAACAGATTGGGAACATAAAGTAAACTACCGAGCTTATCTTGGTAACTCGGTAGGAAAATGTTCACTTCGACCACCGTGAGTAAGAGGTACTTGTTAGTTTTTGTATATTTTTGTATTTTTTTTCTTTTTGTTCGTTTTTTTTAATTTTTGGTAGGTAAATAAACGTTGTGGGTGTGTTTCCTATATAACCCTCACGAGACCTCACTCGTCCTCATAACCGGGCTACCGGGAGATTTAAAGGATCTATCTTAGTTAGTGTATATTTTGTCCACTGATCAAAATTAACTAAAAGATTACTTGGTAATGCTTTTCAACAAAAAAGTAAAACCGATAACTCTTAATGTTTATGTGAGAAGCTTGCTTCTACACACTTGCGAGTTGCAGGTTTATTTATGATGGAAGGGGAACTATTTTGTTGAAAAACACATGGAATTGAAGAATGAAGAACAACCAGGTGCATCTGTTTCCATCTCTTTAATTTTGATTGTTTACTTAGATTTAATAAGTGGATTGTAAACTGTATATTGTTGATTGGGGTGAATTATTTGGTTTGGCTTTATCACATTCCCGTAAACAATTTGAAACTTTCCCTACACATTGAGGACAATGTGGACTTTAAGTGTGGGGAGAGGAGAAAAATTTAAACATTTTGAAATCCACCATTTAAACACTACACATTGAGGACAATGTTGGACTCTAAGTGTGGGGATGGGGGAGATAATTTGAAATTTTTGAAAATTTTATGCTTCAAGTAACTCAATCAATTTTAAAGACCAACTAGCCGTTTTAACCGTTCACTTGTTGAATCATGAGTGATGATCCTTAGTCATGGTCATAACTTTTTAAGTTCCTCGATGTGTTTTTCTAATGGTTATTTTTTTAAGAAAAAGTATGAAATGCCGAGTCAGAAAAGACAAGTGAAGGGTATAACATTTTTGCATATCGACAACCCATTCCCCTTTCATGTTCTTGTGAGATTTTTGAGCCACCACAACATGCTAACACCCTAAAATATTCCACATCTATTGGCATGTTGTGTTCTTTTCGAATTGAGTGTGCCATTATAATTGCATGAGGAAGAACTTGCAACTCTCGATACGCTTGCCACCTTAGAACAATTGTAACACAAGAATGATTAAGGCATTAGGTTTGGCCTTTTTATTTTTACACCAATTTGATGTCCTTGACCCAAAATACAATCTCCCCTAGTTAAACAAATTTGAGCCTTTAACCTTTCAATTGATTACCCATGTCAACCCATTTAGCCTTTTTCAATTTTTAAACCCAAATGATGAAAATTCGGTTGTAGGATTTTGATTTGTATTGTATATAGTTTGCAATGTGAGTTCAAAAAAAAAAAAAAAAAAAACTAAAAAGCATGAGAACAAATACGCTTCAAACAAATGAAAGTTCTCATAAGAAAAGCACAAAAATATGCTTGAGTTAGTGATTGAATAAAAAGGCGCAACATTGCCTTATAGTTGAGAGGTTATTTAGTCGATGTAATAAAAGTTGAATTTTCATCATCATAGTCACTTCAAATATTCCGTTCCATACCCTTCGCCTAGCCCCATTACAACCCATTAAAGACCTTTTGACTTGTGTTCACTATTGTGTAATTTGGTAAAGGGCGATTGAGTTGCAAGCCTATACTAATATGCATTATAATCGGTTTTGAGTGATTCATATAAAATACTAGTACATCATGACTAGTCTTGATTAAACCAAGCGGAGAGAACCATTGTGAGGGGTGTGCAAGAATGTGAACTTTGATCTTTGCCGGATTTGGTTTGGCATTTTCTTGTTTTACAAAATTGAGCAACATGGAAACCATTGGAATGTAAATCTACTGAGAGGCGTAAGTCTTGTGAGTTGGGGTATGCCTAGGGACCACATTTGAGAATCGATAAGAGGCGGGAAAAAATTGTGCTTTTAATGGTTGGATTGTAATGAGCGAGTTTGCTTGAGGACAAGCAAAAGATAAGTGTGGGGATGTGATACGCGGGGGGAAATCTTAGTCGTTTCGTGTTTAAGATTATATTTTTATGCAATTTTATGGTTTTGGACACACTACTTTGATAAAGTTTGCGTTTTGTAGGTTTAACAAAGTTTAAGGTGTATTTCGGAGCTAAACGAAGCTTTGGATTGGAGCTAGGATGATTCAGGAAAGAAAACGAAGAAGAAAGATGGAGAAACTGGTGAAGGCCTGTCGCTGACGGACGCTGTTAGTCAAAGTCAAAGAAATCAATATTTTTAGGAAAATTAATGGGACTTTGACCAGAGACTTTGACCCGAGACTTTGACCAAAGACTTTGACCAAAGACTTTGACCAAGACTATTGACCAAGATTTTTGACTAACTAAATGGTCATTAAGAGGAGTTTGACAATGGAGACTATATAATGAAGTCTTGAGAGTAATCTCTGATCATCCCTCATACTTCATCTCTTACACCACCAATCCATCCTATCAATCCAAATCATTCTAGTATTCAAGATTTCAAGATTCAAGACCCGATCATTGAAGAAACAAGCTCCATGGCCATGAGTGGCTAATCTTCTTATATCACGCCTAGGAAGTAAACAATTGAAGCTTTAGGGTTTAAACATTTGGGTATTACTTTAACTTTTTAATTGTGTGATTGTGTGTTTGAATTAACTGTATTAGATTGCGATTAATCTTATGTTGAATTCATTTTAGTTAATTGATCTTGTGCCAATTTCTAGTGTCATGAACATGTTTTCTTGCTCTAATACAAACATAGGGTTGTATGTTCTAGGTAATGAAGTGTAGTTTAGTCCATCTTTGATGTTGATGAAACTTGACACCTAAGCCTATTGAACAATCACCCCGTTAACACCAATTGCACTACATTTGTTTGACCCATTTGTGAAAACCTTAGACTTCATTTGTTGAAACCTAGGTGTGATCCTTTTAATTAAATTGCTTACAATCTAAATTGTTTACTATTTTTTTCTATTACATTTCTATTTCAATTTTTATAAATCAAAACTCCTTCCAACTAAACTTTCTTAAATGAACCAAATGCAATCTTCATAAGTTATATAGCATCTTCATAAGCAATAGTTTCCAATCAACTAAACAATATTCACTAACCACACGCTCCTTGGATTGATACCCTATTTACCCTAACTACCTAGGTTATTTAGGTTTTGTATGAACCGTGACGACCAGTTCATCATAGTCTCGGTTCATCAAAATTTGATCGGATGTCGCGGTCCGGTCAAAAATAGTATTTATAAGTCCTAAATTACCTTAACTATGTAGTAGTGGTAATAAGGGTGTCGAACCACGAAGAGTTTGTGGTTGGTGTCAATACTTAAAGTTGATTAAAAATTGTTTATGAAGATATCTATTTAATTATAAATTTGTAAAAAAATTGATTTAGGATGGTTTAGAAAATTGGTTGAATAAAAAGAAATTAATTCAAAATTGATATGACAAAACTAATTAAGTGAAATTGATTAAATTGATTAACAAGATAATATTAAAATGACAAGGCTACACCGATTTCACAAGCAAGACTCGGGTCCTATCACAATTGGATACAAATTAAAGTTGCAAAAATTACTAACGGGGTCATTGTCACAAGATTTAGGTATCAATAGCCGTCAACATAACAATGGACAACTATATAATTTATCACTCAAGAACATTCAAACCCTAAATTAAAATTGTGCATATAAACGAATTCATTTCATAACGCTATTAGTGCGAGGGGAAATTAGCTATCATGAATCCAACCCAAGATTAAAGCTTCAATTAAAATTGTTCAAGTAAATGATTACAATGAAAAATAGAAAATACCCAATTGTTCAAGAACCCTAATTCTTACAAGCTACATCGGGGTATACCTCGTTGAATTAGCCACTCATGATGGTTGAAGCTTCAAGAATTTGTAGAACCAATGCCATAAAAAATGATGAGCAGAAAATGAATGTGATTCTCACTAATAATATTACTCTCTTAAAAACTTCTCAAATGAAAGCAATAGAATAGATGATTGCTATGACTCTTGTGATCTTCTATTTATAAAAAAAAATAATTAAGTAACTCCCAATCACTTGGTTAATGCTATCCTCCAAAGAAGCCAATATTAAATGGCAATAGTCAACACTCTTGACTATGTAATATTCTTGATTGCTTGAAAGTTGGTGTCTACACACCAAATTGTTGTAGACAGATTCTCTTACGGGGTCTATCATTTTTTTCTTATTTCAGTGACGGTCTGGACTCTGTCTTCGATACCCGGCATCATAAATGCAACATTTCCACTTCTAAAAACACTTGTAACTGCAAAACATTAATCGACTCAAAGTGTGGCATTTATCTAAACAATTCATAAAAAATACTTAACTTAAATATAATAATTCCGGGGTTTTCGAACGCGCATCAGTGTTACAGGCTATTAGGCTTTTTTTCCCGCTCATTATGTTAGGGTTTTACTCCGGGTCACGCACTTCATAAACTGTCTTAGTTGCAGCCGTTTCATTCTATCTCATCAGATCTGGCCATTTTAACTAATCCCTAAATCGATCGCTTCTTCCTAATCGGGTCCTCAGACTGAAACTTGGATTCTATTTTCATCACTGAATCTTCTTTTCTGATTTAAACAGGTTCCTTTATCATCAGCACATCTCCACATCGTGTTCATATGTAGATTTCATCTTTTGATATTGAAGCTGTTCAAGTATTAGGGTATATGTCGCTACATCGCTTTCATATATTGATTCAGTTTTTGATAAGTGATTTTGATTTCAGTGTTGTGGCTCTGTAGTAGTAATTTTTGCAGGTTATTTTTGTCATGATGGTTGGTCATTCTGACGAACTTTTCTCTCTAACACCTCTGTTGGTATTATCTCTACAGCATCGCTGGTTTCAGCCTAATCGTAAGTCCTCTCCTTCCTTTCCTCTCTACACATGGATTTGGTAATCAATAAAATGATAGATCTGATTTTACGCTTCATCTTTATCTTATTCAAATATTCGGTGTGTTTCATTTTAGTATTTTAATTTTATGTATTAGGTTGTCATACCGAAATAATGTGAAAGCATTATATATTTGTAAATGCAATAGTAAATGTCTATCAAAGAATTCCCTTTTCAACATTACATCTGTAAAACAAATATTTACATATTTTATTGTTTTTATAAACCATTGAAGAGTCATTGATTTGAATTTGGTAATTTTAATATTGTATGTTCATTTGTTTTTATTCTGTGCAGGCATATATGAGAAGTTTACAATTGCCTTTTCAAATGCCTTTTAGGACCTTATAGTTGGCAATGGTTTTATTGAAGGTGTGGTTCAGGTAATCAGTTTGCACATGTTTCTAACAAAATGAATTACTCAATTTGTATTCTGAAAATACAGTTTTTACAGTACAGTTTATAAATGGTGCAAGCAATTAGTACTTATAATAAATCAATTTTAATTTCATCTAAAATCCAGGTACCTAATTGGGTTACAGTATTTTTTTGCATTGGCCACTTAGACTAATGGGCGTGGAGACGTAGACACCCCCATCTCACACCCTCTCTCCTCCGTCCCCGTCTCGCACACCGCCCTACCCATGTCTCCGTATCTCACTCTCTCCATGTTTTTTATAAGCCTATAGTTATAGGTGATGTAAGGAATAATGTTCTACTGATGAGTAATGGTAAGTAGTCCATTATTGTTTTTAATTTTAGGGAAATGTTAGTTTTTAAAATAAGTTGTGGCTAATATTCTTACAAGCTTTCAACCCTTCATGCACCATCCAATAAGTCCATCCACGAAATGGTGGGAGTAGATTGTCAAACAGCAAGAATGTGACATCTACTACGTAGTTTGTTAAAAAGTTCTTAATTGACGTTTTTTGTTTGGGCTCATAGGACTAACACAAGTAGATTATAAAGGACTGGTATAACTTCTTCTGATGTGTTGTTTCCGGTATGGTTGTTTCATGCTTTCATGTGCAACATTATTTAATGTTATTTAGGTGCAAAATATAACTATAAAAACCATATTTTTACAACATTATTTAAGTTCAAAAAAGTATCATGATCATCATTTGGAGTTCGAACTATCTCATATAATGTGGTTTGCAAGGTGGCAAAATTGGCGGGTCAACGGGTGGGTAAATGGGTTAAAGAATGTATTTTCAGAGTGGGTCAAGCCGACCCACAATTACACTTTATCGATCTCTTCATATTTTTAACTTTATTGAAAAATATGATTGTATAAACTTTATTCTCAACAAAATAATATATTTTGTTTTAAGGTGTCTGTAGTAGATGATCAATGGATTAAGGTGGTTTGCCATCACAGATGGTAGATCTAGGTGATGAGTCAGATGCAAGACAATGTGGTATTTATTTGCAGCCTGAACTATCTCATATTGTTGTTTGCAAGTTATAGAGTTTGTAAAATGGGTCAGTCAAATGAGTGGATAAATGGGTTAAACAAGGTATTTTTGGTGCAGGTAAAGCCAACACTTAATATGATTATAACATTTTATCTTCACAAAATAATATTTTATTGTTGTAAAAGAAGCAAGTTGTTTGGAGTTTTAGTGGTGAAAGAGAGAATATAATGGTTTTAGGTGTGTACATTTGATCAATGGATTAAGGTGATTCGTCATCTGAGATAGCCACTTCATCTTGCACCCAATTCATCACATGGATCTGTCATCTGAGATGCCTAAACCATTTTAAGGCTTTCCACTTCGTCTTGCACCCAATTAATCACCTGGATCCGTCATCTGAGATGTCGGAACCATCGAAAGGCTTTGATGAACTACGGTACACACCTAAAACCATTCTACAATGGCAAAAAAACCTCAAATAGCTATATAAGGGAATTTTGGTATTTGAAAGTCTCTCAATAGGCTTCATCATCAGAACCACTAATGTTCATTTGATGCTTAATAACGCCAATATAACAGGTGACACCATACAAGAAGGTGAGAAGAGTGATGTTACTAAGATCTGCAACATGGTTGATCTAAGCTAAAATGGTGCGACTTTTGTTCCTAATAGTTAATTTGGGGTTGATAATTGCTCCAGAATATTAATTTGGGGTTAAATGTGTGCATGTTAATTTGGGGTTCATAATTGCTCCACCCACATGAAGACCATGTAGTTTTGACCAAACCATGTAATAGATAGATTAAATAAAATTTATATATGTTTGTAACTTTTGTTATTATTTTATTTTCATAGCTTAGTGAATGGAAACTGTTGTAGTTTATGCTTTTGTATTAAATAAGTATCTTCACGAAGCAAAGTATAATCGAGTCTGTATATTAACATGTAATAGTTGTATTAAACAAGTATTTTCAAGAAGCTATGAATAATTTCTTCTGTATATAAATATGAATTTATCAATTCTTTTTTTGTCATGATGAGGAACAAGTGTCAATGTTGTATTGTTTAAGGTAAAAAACAGAAGGTTTAGAACAACAAATGTTGGATATAAAGAGTTATTTGAGAATTAGTGATGTAATATTGTAAGTTTTCATTTTAGAATGTTGTATTTATAAATGTGTTTTAATAAGCATTTAAGGGGCTGTTTGGTTAATTAAGTATTGAATCATTAAGAAGTGTGAATGGTTAAGTGTTGAATCATTAAGTGTTGTTTTGTTGGACCTCTAAATGGTTAGTCTTCTTATCCCACATTGATAGGGGAAGTAAAAATGGATTCATTCAGTGCTTAATCGTTTAGCAACATCCCAAGTCTTAATGGTTTAGCCTTAACCATTCCATTCAGATGCTAAAACAAACGCGCCGAATGAACTGAATGCTGAATCGTTCAGCGCTGAATGATTCAGAGGCTCATTAAGGGCCTTTCCAAAACAACCCCTAAAAGACTATACATTCTCTTATCATGGTTGTAAGCTGTCATTGTTAAAATTTATATTTATAATTATGTTTGTAATATCATTACATTTCTTAAAACTTTCTTATTTATTTTAATTTTTAGTGCTACCCGTGTCATACACGGGTTCTAACCTAGTATATATATATATATATATGTGTGTGTGTGTGTGTGTGTGTGTGTGTGTGTGTTTGTGTGTGTAGGTACATGATGTGTTATGGATAATCACAAATTATCTATGGTACATGACTAGATCTTTGAGTGTTAACATATGTATGTGTATGTTCCAATGTGTTATTAATATGTGTAGTTGTAATAATATTATTGGTCTTGTATAAATACATATGTTAATTGTTGACGAGCATTTGTTGTTGGATAATATGAACTTATGTTAACACATGTTTGTACCTTGGCAATGTTTCATGATTTTGTGTGTGTTATTTTCATAAGACATATTGGGAATTGTTCGGATTTGAGTGGAATTGTGCAATATCCCACTTTGCTATTGTCACGTGTATTCTGGTTTTGTCCGTACGTAGTAATTGGGTACCCGGTTGCTCTCTGTTGAGCGTGTGATTGGCTTGATTGTTCAACGCCGATTGTCTCGGATAATTCGGGTGATGTATGAGTAAACGGAAAATGTAATGAATTCCTGAAATTGTTTGAGCTTTGCTAGACTCGGGATGACATAGTTACTTTAGTAATGTCTAATGCACAAATGAAACGTTGTGAATCTAGTTAAGTGTACAGGTATTGTCCTGGAAAATTACCGGGTGTCGCACATTGTTATATTCATACCAAGTTACCAAAACACAACAGTAGTAACACAGTCTAACCAAAAAAAAACATTAACATATGAGACTTTACCCTTGTATCCTATTTCTGGATTATCAATCAGTTCACCACCAGGATGAAACTCTATTGTGAAAGAATCAGGGTCATCAACTGAAAAAAAACACCACAAACATACCAACATTCAACATTAGCAAATAAGTAAACCAAAACAGGGGTTCAAGTTAGTTAGGGTTCGTATAACGACTTACCGTACTCGACGCTAGGGTCAAAATCCGACCCTGTTCTTGAACATTCCACATTGTGAAACAATCGTCAATGATCTGATGGTGAAAGATGAAATCGTGTATAAGGTTAGTGGTGAACATTAGGGTTTAAAACGTATTATATACTGTGTTTAGAAGGGGGGGGGGGGGTGAAAAGGGACTGGTTAAAAAAAGTTTGGTGTATATGAACAAAAATGCCCCTGACTTAATTGGATTTTGTTACCTGAGTTAGGGCAATTGACTAAAATGACCAAAAATGGAAACATTAGGGACACAAATGAGAAAAAACTATTTGAACTAAAGTGATAATTTTTGACAAACCTCAGAAACTAAATTGGCAATTAACTCCAAATAATAAGTATAACTATTTAGTTTATTACGCTGGTGGGTTTGGGGATGGGCCTCAAAGGAAAAACTACCCATCACCTCAACTGCCACATCATTGAAGAGGGTAGTCCTACACAAGGGGATGGGCTAAGGGTGTGGTGAAGAAGGTTAGTTATGAAGAAGATGGTTGCTGTGAAGAAATGGCCCGCCCCAACGTCTAGATGAAGACGAAGCAAAAGGCAGTGTGGGCCGTCCCAGACGCCCCAAAACAGGCTGGGGATGAGCCCCACACCCACAGGCTTATCTCATTTTCCACCCCTTATCTCCTTTTATTAAAAAGTCATACATTCCTAACTTATGAGTTATCTCGTTTTCCACCTCCTTTTCACCTTATTTAAAATTAAAAATCCTTTTTAAACTATCACTCAAACATTTTTAAATTGCCTGATATATTATAAGGAGGTGAAAATAAGGAGAACCAAACACCTTCGTAGTGGCGGACTCATGTAAAATACGCTTTGGTCCACCCATGTCACATAGTATGTGAATTTCTATTCTAAACGAAAGACACTACTATAAATTAAAGCGTATAGAACTTTATTGTCTCTTAGAAATGGCTATCGAGAACGACGAACCACTATCACCGGGAGGCCGGTTGTTCGTACAACCGGCAACTCAACAGATCATAAACACCGCTTTCGGCCTCGAACGCCAAATCACACCCGATGCCCTTCGAACCGCCATCTCCAACTCTCTCATAACCAAACACCCTAGATTTTCCAGTCTTTTAGTCACGGACAATCACGGTCGCGAACATTGGCGAAAGGTCAAACTCGATATCCACCGCCACGTTATCGTCCTACCCGACCCGGTTGGCGATGGAGATAACGATGAGGAAGTGGTTAACAATTACCTTGCTGACCTCACGGTATCGTGTCCATTGGACACTAATAAACCGTTATGGGAGTTCCATCTTTTATCCACGCACAAGTGCGTGGTGATGCGTGTTCATCACGCACTTGGGGACGGGATATCTATCGTGTCGTTGGGGATAACTATGTGTAGAAAACTAGATGACCCCGAACAAACGCCCACGATCGATCATCTAGTTTCGTCGACACATAAAACAAAGGAATCGGGACCATTGGGGAGTATGTTGAAACTATTGAAGGTGGTTTGGTTTAGTTTAATGTATATGTTTGTGTTGTTGATGAGGGTTACATGGGTCAAAGACGAAAAGACGGTGGTTAGAGGCGGAGAAGGGGTGGAGATGTGGCCGAGAAAAATTGCGACAGCCAAGTTTAGCCTTCAAGACATGAAAATGGTGAAGAGTTTGGTCGCCAACTTGGTAATTCTTAAGTTTCTTACGTATGAAATTATAAAATGTTCAACAATACAAACACAACAAAAACATTGTCGTCTATCATATTGATTTTTACAATAATTTCAATTATATAAATATAATTTGATTTAATCCATTTTAAAACATGTATCTAAATTTATGACTTGAAGCACCACAACGTTCTATAATTTTAGACATATACAAATGAAATCTCAACGTCACATCAGATTTAAGACTTTTCTAAAATATGTTCAATTTTCTTACAATATACAAACCTTTGCAAACTCCATATCATTATTTACTTTTAACTTGTGTATATCAACTTATTTTGTTTATAAATTAGTAAAATAAAATAAAAGTAATGTTTTATTAAGGTTTATTTTAAGCACATTGTGGATGCTCTTAGACCTATTTTCATTTGACTCCTACTCATTTTTTTTATTGGGCGGGACTTGTTTTTTGTTATTGGAGCGCCTGAGAGAGCATGAGGCGCTTATATCGCGTTGTTTCCCTCAAATTGTGCGACTTTGATAACATAGCTTTTAGGAAAAGTTGTTAAAAAGGTAAAATGACAATGTGAATATACTGAATGAATGATGATACACACAAAACATCATGTATAGGATTCACTATCATTTTCATTTTCATAATCACGGGTATAAACTTCATTACATATTAGTGAACAATGCAGACGATAAATGACGTTCTTTTTGGAATAATATCATCAGGACTATCAAAATATTTGGACAACCGATCACCGGACTGTATGTTTTCTTTTTTAATTTTCATATAATTACTTGTAACGAATCTAAATCAAATTGCAAGTTCGAAAACCATGCTTATCGAGTTAATTACTTGTCCTTAATTTTCAGCTATTCAAGAGGGACTACAAATCACAGGCGCCGCACTCGTTAATCTAAGACCATCACCAGGACTCCAGGTAACGTATCTGAAAACATCATAAGGGCATATTGTACTTAGATTACACATAATCCCTCACGAATGAAGACGTCCATACATAAATGGGTGGTGTGCACATGTGATTACTTCAACGTAGGCAAAACCAAGAGGGTCCGCTTACCCTGGTCATTGGAGCTTGTTTGATCTTTATTTATAAATTTTGATTTTTTTTTTAAAAGAAAAACAAGAGTTGGACAGACTAGGGGTGTGAATTTCCAACACGACACGAAATAGACCTAACACGGAATTTGCTGGTTTGGGTCAGTTTCAGGTTAAATCTGTCAACCCAAGCTAAAAAGGTTAGGTTCAGGTCAACCATAGGGTTTACCGGTTGACTTGTTTAAACCCATTTATGATATATTTTATTTTTTCCATCAGGTATTTTATGCCATAATGTTAACTTAATAAGAAACTCACATACAATTAAACAATATTGTAAAATTTAATTATAATTTGATATGATATGCGTACAAATTCACGTCAAAAGGGTCGTGTTCGGGTAAACACATGAATATTCGGGCCCTGTTTGGGTTCGTGTGACTTACAAAATTCTAGGTTCGGGTTCGTGTAAAATTTTCAGTTTTTGATCGGATTGGACCTAATAACACAACCCGTTTAACACCCCTAAGTTCGATAGTTAATTGACCCGACTAAAAAGTTGGTAAACTTATGATCAGGATATGAAAGAATTGATGAAGAAAACTGGAGTGACAAGAGGGTGGGGAAATAAATTTGGTATTATGCTCCTACCTATTTACTATCATAGAAGTCAGTTTCCACTTCAGTATTTGAAGAGAGCCAAAATGATGACGGATAGGAAGAAGTTGTCCATGGAGACACTTCTATCTCACCAGATTAAATACTTTCTTATGAAATATCATGGAGCAAAGGTGAAATTACATCATGTTCATTTATTAAATCAAGGTTAAAAAGTATTTTATACCTTTGACTCCACTTTTTAATTAATCTTTTCTAAATGAGACAACCAAGCTCGTAAAAGCTCAAACTTGACTCGTTTAACTTAGAGAGCTTAAGAGTAGCAAATTTATATAGACTCAAGGAATCAATATAACTCCACATGACGTATTGACGCTGTATGTTTTGACTAAAATCTGTTTTTGATATTTTCTTTGTATTATAGTTTACAACTTGAGAAGAATATGTAAATGTCAAAATATAAATCTTTATAGAACTAATATTTCGGTTTGAAATGTATATAGATTTTAAATATTTATCTTTATAGAATTAATATTGTGGTGGTTTAAAGTGTATATAGTTTTTATTTTCGAGGTTAAAATATAGTGACACCTTTACAACTATAGCTTTTACATTTTTGCTATTGAATGTGAATCTAAGTAACGAAGAACAATTTGTATGTGTAGTTTGCAACCTGGCTTACTTACAAAGTACTTTGTAACACCTCTTTCATGATTTCAAATGTGGTGGGCCCGAGAGATGAGATGACCATTGCAGGCATCCCAATCAATTACATCAGAACTACAATATCAAGTTTACCCCACGTACAAGTTTCTATGCTCCAACTACAACACACATTTGTAAGCAAAATGTGTGTTTTAATGGTTTGTCTTGATTTTGTATGCAGGCAATCATATTGCATATGGTGAGTTATGCAGGAAAGGCCGATATGCAGATTCAAGTCGCTAAAGACCTCATTCCAGACCCTGAAAACCTAGCAAAATGTTTCGAAGATGCACTACTCGAAATGAAAGAATACGCGGCATAAATATGAGAAAATTCTTTTCTTTGAAATATCTAAAATAATGAGCCAAATGACCTAATGAAATTACCACAACAGTTTTTGAAACTATAGAATGGAATATTGTTTCTCATACCATTTTGTCTAAAAGACCCCCCCCCCCCCCAAAGCCCGATAACCCGGACAAGAGTAACGAGTCATATCAGATTCGGGTCAGAGCCAGTTCAAATTTGGTATAGGTCAATTAATTATAAGTAGTTGACAATTCATATAACGGATACGAGTTTCAAGGGATTCAATTGATTCTTTTCAAACAAAGTGGTGTTCGATTGAAAATCCAATTGGAGTACTCCACACAAAGGATCATCACAAGAGGGGAGAAATTGGACTTGTATCACAATAGGGGCCATCAATGGTAGCATTGCCAATCTCTCTTGAATCAATTGATATTGACTAGAGATCGTCGTTGCTATTGGCGATCTATAGTTTTTTATGTAACAACTTATCAAATCAATTAATTGGAAATCTAGAAATCGACAACATACAAAACTGTTCATGAGAGATTGCCAGTGCTACTGACGATGACCCTCCTTGTGATGCAAGGCCAAATTTCAATCCCATTGGGATGATTCGTCGAGTTGGGTACCCCATCCAAAAAAGATCAAGTAATCATCAAGTGAGAGCGCCATCATCCGGGAAAAACAAGAGTTGACTAAAAGGAACATGGACATCTTGCCTGAAAAAACAACAGACAACTCATATAAAAACACCTTATAGCAAAACGCTTTTCTGACCCATTTGTCACAAACATAAAAGTAGGTTTTCTAATGAAACTTATCATAATTAATCATTCATTTATATAAAGAGGTTAGGTTCGTTTTTTAAAAACATTTTTTTTTTAAATACTGATACACCATCTAACCTTAATTTTTCAAAGATAACGCAACCTTTGACCTTGTTATACATTAACCCAGAAAGATAAGAAGTTCGATTAGGGAGATAATAAAAAATCGACACACATGTAAATACCTACGTTACAGTCTTTGAAATAAAATAGTGTCATGGAATAAATCTATAAAAATTAAATACTAGGAACCATATTCTTAAGTCTTAACTTACACTAAATCACAATAACCATCTCAATCAGACCATGTTAGTGGTAAGCATATGAAATAGGTGTTTTTAGTCATGTGGTATCCACGTCAACATGGACAGTTTTAGTGAAAAAAATGTAATTGTTCACCCCTTTCACATGTCTTCAATCATTACTCATGAGTGTGTATGGTTCCTATAAGTGCTTAATGGTTCAGCATGGTATAGTTGCTGAATGAAAAAAAAAAAAGACTCCAAATCCCTCCATCACACATTTCGTTCTTTGCAACCTCTTTCTAAACCCTAATCATCTCTTATTTTTCTCCTCATCTCTCCTCCTCCCTCCGCCGCCCCTACCTCTACTCCTGCCGCCGCCCCTACCTCTCCTCCTGCGCCGGCCACCTCCCTCTCCTCCTCCCACCGCCGCCCCTACATTGCTTACTGACGTAGCACGTAACGATTAATTTGAAACAACAATCACATCCTAATGACTAATGTGTCTTTTTGATGTTGACACTTTCAATAGCGTGTAGGAAACAATCACATCTTAATTTGCGTTTTTGAAATGCTAAGTGCTAACAACCAAGAAGTTTAAATAATCGGGTCATGTTATTTTCATTAGGTATTAAAATGTAATACAATTGAAACTAATAGTGACGTGATTGAAAAATTAATAAAATTGAAACTAATAGTAACGTGAAATTAAAGTTAAACAATCCACCCTTAATTTCATGATTCATATTCCATACCCAAAGTACATATTAAAAAAAAAAAACAAAAACACACAAAAAAAAAAAAACCCTACATCCACTCAAAATATGTGGGTGATATGTAGATATGGATTTTAAGTTTTTGTATTCTTCACATGATAAAGAAATGTATCACAATATAATGTCGTGCAAACTTTTATAGTCACATATACCGTATGAAGAATAAGATATAAGTATTATTATAGTAAATTGCATTTGACGTCGTTTAAGTTTAATTAAATTAAATTAAAGATATAGTTGTGGGTGGTGGCCCCTTCTTTGGGGACCTTCAGTGGCGTTTGGCATCCTTGCCGATGCATTTAGGCGGTTTGGGCCTTCTTTCAGCTTGAGATGTTGGGGTTTATGCCTTTGTGGCGTCTAGAGCTCAGTCTTGGGAACTTCAGGATCATATCCTTCGAAACAGTGGGGTCATCGGGCTGGACCCGGACTATCAACAGGCGCTCGAACGCTTAAATGTCTATCTCCCGGACTTTGATATTGGCGGTTTTCTAATAAGGACACCGCCCCCTCAAAGCCACAAAAAAACTTTGGCAAATGCTTTGTTTAGAAAAACTGCTCAGAGGCTGGGAGAAGTTTTTGAGTTGTCCTCTCGCCAGAAGGCGGTGATTGAATGCCTAAAGGGTCCTCATGCTTAGGATTTTTTGACCGTTATCCCGATTGAGGGTTTAGGTCAATGCATGTCTGCAGTGGAGTACAGGGCTATACTCAAATACCGGTTGATGATCCCTATGTATCCAGAAGATGAAACATGTCCCATATGCCGTAAAGCTTGCATGTAGGGGTGCAAACGAGCCGAGCTCGAGCCTTGCATTATCGAGCTAGGCTCGTTACAATTTTCAGAAGCTCGAGCTCGAGCTCGGCTCGAAAGCTCGATCAAAATTTATGTGGAAAGAGTTTAAACGAGCCCAAGCTCGGCTCGAGCTCGATTTGGACCATTTAGGAGCCCGTTTTGACTATTAAGGACTCGTTTTGGACCATTAATGAGCTCGTTTTGGACAATTAAGAAGCCCATGTCCCAAAGTAATTTAGTTAATGCATGGGTTGCAATACAATTAGGCTATATAGTATTAATTGACATCTATAAGCAAAGCTCGATAAGGCTCGATGAGCCCAGCCGAGTTTTACATTCGAGGCTCGAGCTCAATAACCAAATGAGCTTTATTTCAGGCTCGAGCTCGGGCTCGAGCTCGATAAGACTCAGCTCGTTCGAGCTTTTTACCAAGTTGATCTCGAGTAGCTCGCAAGCTGCTCGGCTCGTTTGCACCCCTACTTGCATGGATAAATATGGGGAGCACGCAATTCATTGCAAAGAGCTCTCTGGGTTCAAATACCGGCATGACTGGGTGAGGGACGTCTTGTGGGACATGGTGAAAAGAGCTGGGATTTCTGTCAAAAAGGAGGCCCCTGTAAATTTTCTCACCGACCCTGCAGAAGGGAGATCTACCATGCGACCAGCAGATCTGCTTGTCTTTGGTTGGAAGAGGGGGAAACATGCTTGTGTGGACCTCACAGGGTATCTCCTTTGGTTGGCTTAAGGGAAACATGGTTTGTAGCTGGGCAAGAATCGAGAAAGGCAGAAACGAAGAAAGTAGATAAACATGTTAAAGCTTGTGCAGAGAACCAACATGTCTTTATCCCTTTGGCCTTTGATACCTTTGGCTCCCTAGCATCAAAAGCTATTCGTTTCTTGACTAGGGTCCAACGGGTCATCCACAGCAATAGTTCATCTCCAGGGGGCAAGGATTTGTCTTTGGTAGACTAGGGTTCGCGATTCAGAAAGGGGTGGCAGCACAGCTTGTTGCCCGTCTACCTTCTATTGTGATGTAAATTTCGTATTTTGTTTTATTGATGAAATATTTTCACTAGTTCAGAATAAAAAAAATATTTAATTAAAATTAAATTACATGCGCTATCAATTAACTAACGAAATTATACTAAATGTGTTGTATAACAACGACCTACTAGCAACCCATACATGAAGTATAAGAACAAATATTATAAGAACAAAGTGGAAAAGATAGGATGGAGAATAGAGATTTCTTTTCATTGAGTATATCACATAACAATTACATGAAGCCTCTATTTATAGGGCTTTTACATTAATACAGTAGAAATGAAGAGGTGGGAGTTGGAATATGGATAGTCACCATAATATAACTTATTTAGAACACTCCCCCTTGACTATCCATGTGATAAAAGAAAATAATGTAGTATACGGTTGGTGATGCTGCCTCGTTAAAAACCTTGTCAGAAAAACCCAATAGGACAAAACCTCAGCTAAGGGAAAAAGAGTGCAGGGCGTATTACTCTTCTTGATACTTTTGGATCAGGTATGTTGCCTCATTAAAAACCTTACTAAGAAAACCCAATGGGACAAAACTTAGATAAGGGAAAAAGAGTGCAACTTGTATCATACTCCCCCTCATTTGAATATGTAGTCTTTCAGTAACATGCATCAATCTTCCTTGAACGTTGCTTAAAGCTTCCTTAGCCAATGAAATGTCACTCGATCCCTTGAAGTACAATCCTTTATGTTGAGCAATGGTCTATAATTTTCATATGAGATTTTCTGGTGCCTCTTCTTGAAAATAAATATCATATGATCCACTATTGTTGTGTTACATTCCCAACATCTACAAGACTAACCAAACTTGTTTCCATGGGTTAGAAAAATAAATCAAACATCATTCATACGTGTAATATTTGTTTTGACTCATTCCAATGTCTGCTTGCTTGTCATAGGCTATATCGTATCGATAAGTTCAAGTGAAAGATATTACAATCATGCATAACTAACAAGACATATACTAATGTACATATATATTTAACTATGGTACTTCTAGAGTGAAATTTCTACTTTGGGAGGAGATGAAATGAATAATTTTCATATCAAGTAATTAGACAACCTTTAATGCACTTTAAATATGCGCTATGTCCATTGTAAAATGTCCCACCATCTTTTCAAGATATACTTTGATGGATTGGTAAACATATCATTACATATATACTCGAATCGTAGGTCAAGCAACAAGTGCACTATGTCAAGGACTTTCAAAAATCTCCCTTTTAAAAGTTCTACAGAGTCTCTCGATAATGCTAAGACATTATCACTGTAAACTGTGAGTGAACTTTTAAAAGAAAACTTTTGATACAAGTTGGATAATACAATCAAACTTATGTTGCTCTTTATTGGGATATCTCATGTGTTTTATGACACTCAACCCTCTTATTTTAGTCCATACATATTATATTACCTTTAGATAATCCATCAAGGACTTTTCCATCTTGACCAATTACGCAAGTGCATTAACTCTTCAATTGGAAGAACAATAACATCTATTTCTCCAATATATATTGTACCATTTTTATACATTAAAGTATCATAATCACCAGGTTCAGTTTATCACATGTGGTGTATTGGTGCACAATAATTACATCCTACGATGTTTCATATTAAATTTTAAGCACCCAGTTGCTTTAGGATACTCATGAGGAGTTCCACTTATATTCAATTCAATCATATAACAAACATAACATATTCAGAATTGAATCTATTTATTCCGATCATAATGTTCTCAAGAACTTACGTTACAAGATTTTGACACATTAAATCCTTCATTAGGTATTTTCATGTAAACTTTCAGTGTCGAGTAAATCATGATATTTATTAGACGCATTTCAATTCTCTCTTTGCATTACGAGACTAATAACATAATGAAAAATCATTGTATCCACCACTGGAGAATGCGTCTCCTCATAATCAATGATGGGTCTTTGCGAATTTCTTGTGCCACCAATTTTACCTTATATCATTTTCTTTTCAAATGTTAATTCGCACAAAAAGACCTTTTCGTATCTATATGTTTTACAACTTTTGTTGTATGGACAACTGGTCCAAAACTTTCCCTTTTCAATAGAGAATTCAACTCTGCCGTATTTGCGTCTTTCCACTTTGGCCAATCATTTCTTTGTATTCATTCATAGGTAGATCTTAAATCTTGATCCTCATTGCAAGCGCTACATTACATAAAATTTATGACGACGTCGATATTATTTTAATTCCATACATTTCGTAGACATGATACTATATAACAAGATCTCTTTATTTTCAGATACCTGGGGTTCTTCTGGAACCATCATGTCTAATGTCTCTTCAGGAGACCTTTTTACTATAACCTCGACTTGACCATCTTTCTTACTTGCTCCAATTTCTCGATGATTTTTATTCTTTGGAATCGACTAGCCTACCATGCTTCAGGCGTGCATTAGGCTTATTGCCAATATATGATTGTCCTTCTCGGACACTCATCTTAAATGGAGCACTAGCAGTTGGTATATGTGACTTGATTAGCTATTCGTCATATTTAGGTCAGTTAATGCGTCTGGTAATTAATTCGCTAATCTTTGTGAATGAATTATCCTTTGAACTTTTGGTTTACATTGTTAGTACGAGGATTAACGCTATTTCATTCTAACTCATTTCTATTTCCAACTGCATTTTATCTCCCCCTGATGTTGGGAATGTTAATCCATTGAGATGGATATCAATTAATTGAGATGTAAATAAATCTCTTGTTGAAGGCTCTATAAATCATCATATATTCCCAATCACCTTTTAAGGTGCCATCGCCCATCTCCATGCATTGTGGTGGATCAATTTCAATATATGTCGCACAACAAATCTTAGATGGGCAACATTTGGTTCCTGACCAAAAACCAACTATAATGGGGGAGAAACTATTACCACGTGTTGGCTTGATGTGAATAAATGTTACTGCATGTAAAATCAAATATGAAATTTTGCTCTCATGATCATTGACGTTGCAATCAATAGTAGACGTTTTAGTGACCATCTCAATGAAAGCAATATGTGTGTGAACATAAGCTACTAGTATTTCAATAGGAGTTGAATTCACCAAATATGCCATTTTGGAATAATGTGCTTGATATCTTATTAGCTACGCCATATATCACACAAACTTCAGGTTGCGCACTTGATAACCATTTAGACGATGCATTGATTTTAAATACTAAATGGTATCATATTAGGATATGTGTATCCTTTAATCAATTCCAAAATATATAGTGATACTCACCCTACTTTATATGGAAAATATATAATTTCGCTTAAGAGCAAACATTACATGCTATGTATGTATCAGATTGAAGAATCTTTAAGTTCTTCATTATGTTCACATCATCATCGACTCGGTGTGGTCTTACCGGTCATGCCAACTAATTAAATAATTATGATCCATAAACTAAACTTCTGGTTTATGATCGATTATGTATTACCTGTACGTATGTAATACAAAACATAAGATATGAGAGAATGTATTGTTACTTCAATGTTCAAACCATCATGTTACATAATCACTTCTTTTATTTGCTACATGGTCAATCTCATTAGTAACATGATCATTATTGCATTGATGACCGATTTCATTAACTTGGCTATCATTATAATTTCCTCATTCAATATTAACATGGTTGATCTTATTATGAACATGATGATCGTTACAACTTCCTCATTTACTATGATCATAACCTCTATAACGATCATTATGTAATCATCGTATTATTAACAAAGTTGATCTCATTAACATGAGTATCATAACAATTTTCACAATTACCATAATTACTGACGTAATTATAGCATCGCATTCACTTCAGGGAATGGATTATAACCACAAAACTTTTATGGTGGAATCATTACAACTTCCTTAGTTATGTACATGATCTTAACCTTTATACCGATCATTTTCATCACATTCACTTCAGGGAATGGATGAGACTACACCACTTTCATGGTTGTCGGTTCAAACCTTATATATTCTTTAATAATCTTGCCACTTCAAGAGCATATTTGAGGTTTGATAAACAAAATTTTTAATATCCGATTTTCCTTTATAAATAAACTTCTCTTCATGTAACATCAACTAAGAAGTATATATACGTCCGAGTCATATAATGTTACATTTCTAACATCTTACGACCTTTTGTAACATAATAAAGAGATACAGTGAGCATGACACTTTGATGTTAAATCTAAGAAAATTTCTACTCTTTCAGGAGGGTGATAATAAACCACAACTTTGGTTTAATTGTTCTATTTGATATTATGAATTTATGAATATAAATAAATGATAGCATGTATATAATACATGATGTTATAGCATGTCACCATATAAAAACGAGTTAGAATAAGCCTTCATGCATTTATGAAATAAGAATTTTTTCATCAAAAAAAAAAAAACTTTATTTAACATAATTTTATAAACTCTTATTGATTTCAATTAATATTTAAGATCCAAAAAGTTTTCAGTTTGTGATATTTGAGAATTCGTTTTTCCAAACCATTTAATGGTGATATAGAAGATAGTTTTGGATGATAACAATAAGAAAAGAAATGGCACGTACTCATCCAAGAAATCAATAAGAAATACAAGATCAATAACTAACAAATCACATGAATCAAACTAAAACTTACTTGTACAATAGTTTTATTGAGCACATATGATAGTTTCATCAAACTCTAAAAGCAACTCGTGCTGATAACGTGTTGTATAACAACGACCTACTAGCAACCCATACATGAAGTATAAGAACAAAGATTATAGGAACAAAGAGGAAAAGATAGGATGGAGAATAGAGATTTCTTTTCATTGAGTATATCACATAACAATTACATGAAGCCTCTATTTATAGGGCTTTTACATTAATACAGTAGAAATAAAGAGGTGGGAGTTGGAATATGGATAGTCACCATAATATAACTTATTTATAACAAAATGTAATTTATGTTACTGTTTTTCAATTGTTGATGCCCCTTTGTCTTATCCTAATTATTATTATTATTATTTGTTAACTCTTAACACGCGCCATTCAAGGGGAAGATAGATATTTAGTGAAAATGATTATTATGCTTTTATGTGAGCAACATGTCTTAAAAGGTATTTTTTTTGAACGACAAATTTTTTATACCACCTTATTTTCATCTAACCTTGCATTTGCAAGGATTTAAACCCACAACCTTACATTTGTAAGGGGGACACCATACCACTAGACCAAGAGGTCATGGATCTTAAAAGTTAATTGGGTTTAGCAAAAGGATACTTCTTGATAACAATAACATAAAAGATATTTAGTTCAATTTCTTTAGTTAAAGGACACCGCCTGCAATTGGCCAAAGCATAAAGGACATAAAATGCAATTTATTCTTATTATTATAATTACCAAATTAAAGAGCATAAAATAAAGTGTTGAATAAGATTTTGTTTTTTCAAATGATGAGGCTTCAGTCCATTTGGTGTACAAAAATATGTAATTTATGAATAGATTATAGGATGTATGAGTTATCATGCTATAAATTATTTAAATAAATAATTATTATAATTAATTAAATATGATTGATTTATTAATAAAGTCATAAATATACTGTTAAAGAACTTTAAGTACGAGTTTAAAACCGTACGACACAAATCTAAAAGATAATTTTGGTGGAGTATTACGGAGGACAAGGCGTTCCCCATCTTCATCGCTTGAACCTTCACGAGAGCATATTAGTTGCAGCAATCTTTTAGCTAATCACTTAAAACCGCCTCCACTTCACAAGAAATCTCCTACACTTCTTTCCACCAACAACCAAACATATCTTACCACATGCCAAGTGGAACAACTTTATCTCCATCTAGCCTGTGATGGTGAACTCTTAAGAATCCAACTAGAACAAGCCCTAATCAACCCACATGCAACGTAAATCTTACTAAGGATCCATTAGGGGAGTGCCCCTAAGAGCATTCACATCCCATTCACAATCTCCATTCTTATAATTTACCAAAAAATCACTATTTCCTAAATTTATTTCTTAGATTCTAAAAACACTCGACATCTCATTCCCCATTCATATCTCCAATAAGTTTTTTTATATTATTTTTTATTTTCTTCTATTTATAATATTACCTACAACTATTTTGTTTTATTATAACTTTCTCTTATATCAAGAAAATGAGGAGGTATAGAAGCCCCTAAATATGTGGGTTTTCAAAAGATTTTTCTAAAATTTAAGAATGGGGTATAGGGATGAGGGATGGGATGAAGTGAGATTTTTGTATGATTTTCTTTAAATTTAAGAATAGATGTTGAAATGAGGGATGGGTTGTGAATGCTCTAAGGATTCATTAGGGGAGTGCCTCGTCGTTCCCTAAGTGAAGCTTACTAGCTTAGTGATGTGCGAATTAATTCCTAAGTTTTATCAACAAATAGTTCTATATTATTAAGAGTTATGTATATAGAATTGTTACTATTTTCTTGGTAATTATATATTTATTGACATTGGGGAAGATAATTTGAGAAGAATCTTAAAATGAAAAGAGAAAGATGAAAATGACATAATGATAAAACACTAAATACTTTAACCCTCCTCATATTAATTAATTTCTCCTTATACTTAATTAGTTATACTTATAAACACTTTATTATACATATATTAAAAATACTTCTACACATATCAAAATTCATCCTATATAAATACTACATATATCTAAATTATCATATATTTATCCTACATGTCAAAATTATTACACGTTTATCTTGCACATATCGAAATTATCATAATTTTATCCTATACATATAGATATTCATCCTACACATATCAAAATTTAACATTCACTCTAAATTATGTTTGTTTTGAAAAAGTGTATTTTAAGAATGAATTAGAAGTTTTATTTATTTAACTAATTTAGGTGATTTTACAATAAATTAATCATTCATGTAAATTTATTCTTATTCACATATAATAAGATAAAATACAATTATTATATACTATTAATAGACAAGTGATTTGAATAGTACTTTTATTATTATTTTAAATACATATGGTTTAATAAGAAATCACATAATGGTGTAGTGGTGGAGTGGTTTGAGGTGCTTATGTGTTCTTTGAGGTCTTGGGTTCAAAACCCATTTGACTCTTTTTTTACAACACTTATTTATATATAAATACATATGATTCAATAAGAGTTAACAAAAAGGGGTAGTGGTGGAGTGGTTTGTGGTATATGTGTGTTCTTTGAGGTCTTAGGTTCGAAACCCGTTTCAAACATGGCATTTTTTTCCAACACTTATTTATTTATAAATACATACGATTCTATAATAATTAACAAAATGGCTTGGTGGTGGAGTGGTCTGTGGTGCATTTGTGTGGTTTGAGGTTTCAGGTTCGAAACCGGGTTGAAACATTGTTTTTTTAAAAAACAAATACGAAAAACGCGCAACGCGCGTATGTTTATACACCTAGTTAAATAAATAATTAAGGTTTGAACTTTTTTTTCTTACGAAACAATTTATTCGTATTTAAACTCTCCATTATTTATTAACGTAACTATATACCTTTCTGTATGCTATTTATAATCTATATACCTTATTAAAGAAACTCGATAGATATGATTGTAATTTACCACATTTTTAAGATGACATATCAAGAGGCGCAAGTATACATCTTTATATTTTACCAATTTTCTTCCTTTTATGCCCATGTAGTACAACTTTTGATGACAATTATACAAATAAGTAATGCAAAGTGATTTTTCACATAAATGCATTTATATGATGACTCTCCATATGTTAAAAATCTATATTTGTATTACTCTTGTATTTATGCAAAGGCTTTTGACTTTTCATATGTTTAACTCCTATATTTTTATTACTTTTGTATTTATGTAAGGGCATATATAAAAAGACATTTGTATTTTATAAGATACATTATTAAGAGAAGCATTCCTTCACTCTCCCGTTCTTCTCTCTATAATGTGAGTTTGTTAATCTCCTTCCTTATGTTAATATACTAGGTGACATTTTTAGCAAATTGTGTAATAAATCTAGTTATGACTACTAACCATTCATCAATGATAAATCACAAATTAAAAACTTAGACATAAAAAGTCAAACATTGCTATACTTTGACATAAACACTAAAATATTGCTGGCATTTTTTGCAAATTGTGTAATAAATCAAGTTATGACTACTAACCATTCATCAATGATAAATCACAAATTAAAAACTTAAACAAAAAGTCATTGACTTTTTTTGCAAACAACAATAAACAATATAAGGATTTATGTTGTTTGTTGAATTTTTTTTTTTAAAAAGAAACTCGATGCACAGTAGCTAACAACTAGGATTACCACTTAACAATTAAACTTAACCCCAACTAACCTCCTTCTAACCACCTTAATAACTCCATTTAATACCCAACCACCTTAACCCACTTATAAATACACCTCCTCCCTACTCCTTAATCCTTTGTTCATCTCTCATCTCTCCTAAAAACTAGTATGCTCACCAATGCTTTATGTGTTGACGGATATTTTATACATGTTGCAGGAAATGTTTGATGCAGGATATTCAAGAAATCTATTTAGGATTGGACTAGAAACTCATAACTAGTTTAATTTATCATGTTCTCAATGTTGTATTTCCTTTATTTGAGATAATTTGTACTTTTGTTTTAGACATTGAAATGCTATGAATGAAATTTATCTTTTAAATTATTTGTCACAATACTAGTGTCATGAAGTCTTTGAACAATCTATCACAAGTCGCGCCTCGATGTATTCCGCCATCGGTTGGGGTGTGACGGGAGCATTTTATTGATTTTTGTTTTTAAATACATATTTAATATTCTTCACCGATTTTGACCAAAGTAATTAATAATTTTTTATTTTAAAAAAAAACTAAAATTCCTATAAATTAACACCTTGACCGATTGACCATTAAAATAATTAGGAAAGTTAGTTTGCACCTTGACCGATTGACCATAAAAATAATTAATGATTTTTTATTTTTAAAAAAAACTAACAATCTTATAAATTACATGGATGTGCCATGTGGCACAATATGGAGGTGTCTAAATTGAAGGTTGAATGTGGGAGTGCCATGTGTACCTAGGGTGGTTTTGTTTATTAAATGTATATAGTTAGATAGATTCTGTAGTATTTGAAGACTCTTTGAGTCCACTAATGTGCTACAAAACTATATCACATGACAATTGTACCATAAAATGAGAAATGGTGCATTGAATTGTTCCGGTCCTTATTATCATGGTGGAGATATTTTCAATTGTGTGTAATTGTACATGTAGATATGTTTTAACTTTTACTCTTACTGTCACAACTTTGAGATATTGAAGCATTATTTTACTCTAAGCAAAGTTGTTCTAGAATAATGCATTGTTTCAACATTTGCTAGGTATCATAAGAATATTTTTACTAAGCAAATCCAAGTTACCCGTTTTGAGCGAACCGACTATTTTTTATAATTATGTATAATGTGTTTCTTGTGTTATTATTGTCATATCTTTTTATTACCTTTTTTTGTTTTAATGCTTAATTGCAAGGTTTTAAAACCCGGACCGACCGGTCGGATCGGGAAACGGACCCCCGGCCGGTCCGGGTTGATACATCGAACCACCATTGCATTAAACCGGCCTTGACTCGGCGACTCGGCCGGTCGGACCGGGATTTAAGGGGTCGGGCTGGTTTTTTTTATTTTTTTGGGGTTTTGGTTCATCTTTTGGGCCGGTTCGATGGATCGGTCGGACCGGTGAACCGCCGGGGACTCCGGTTTGACGTCCGGTCCGGTTATAAAAACATTGCTTAATTGCTTACTTAGTTTATTTGCACGTGTTAATATTCAAAGTAGTGAAAAAGTTGCTATGAAGCTGATATGGTCTTCTTATGTTTTTAAGGATCTAGAAGTTTTAATTGTCTTATTACTTTAATAATATACTAATCAAACCATGTTTTATTTGGATACATGGACATAGTCAGATAAATAATGTGTAGTTCTTCACGTTTACACTCAGTCATCAGTTGCTTAGTTTGTTTGCGTATTCTAATAGTGTTGTTTATTAAATTGGGTTTCACATTTTGACCTTCTTTACTCGACTTTCATGCTTATGGATTTTGTAATTAAGGGATGCACTCATGTCTGTTTGCAATTTGAAACCCTCCTTTATTGATGTGTAGGTTTCTATTGACAATATAATTTACATTTTTTATGTAATTGTAGCTTTTTGCTTTTATTTTCACTATCCATATGTTAATATGTTGAAGCAATATTGTTTTTTTATTTAAATCTAAGCAACGCTTTTCTTGATCTATATAAAGTTCATACACATGTATGTTTGTTCTTCATTTATTATAATATTTCATTGGTGTTCCTTAAAGTGTCACTGTCAACCAAATAAGAAGATATCCACATAAGGAAAATGTATTAAAGATTCATAGAATTAATCCCAGGACCCAAGCGTAATTTGATATATGTTTAAACGCAACTAAAAATTCAGTAAACATGTCTTATTTGTAAGTGAATGATGAAATAACTTTGAGCAGACTTTAAGATATGGTAAGAATTATATATTAAACCCTTCACATTTTTTTTTTTTTGAAAATTAAACTTCATTCAAAAGGCTAAAAACTCGTCTCCAAGGAGGAGAACGAGCCGCCAAACAACCTTACATCAACGCAAATCTACACCAACAGTCCCAATCACATTCACTATTCCTACGCCTATGTTTGTACCACAAAAAGACATACGATTTTACATCCGAAAAGATTTCCACCCTATTCAGCTCCTTAGCTTTGAAAATAAAATCATTGCGAGCCTTCCAAATACGCCAACAAGTGATAATAATTATACCTTGAACAGCTTCTCGATAGACAGCAATCCGCCCAGAGTTGCTGTCAATATCCAACAGATCTTTGGTGTCGAAAGCATAAAAATTTGGAAGGCGACACCACTGCATTATAGCTTGCCAAACATTACACGTTATTCCGCAACCAGTAAATAAATGACCTGCTGGTTCCTCTCTTTCACCACATAAAGGACAGATTAAATCAGTCACTTGAATGTTTCTATGAGCCAAAGCCACCTTCGTTGGTAGTCTCTCCGATATAGCCCTCCAAAAGAAAATATTGCACTTCGACGGTAACCATTTGCACCATTCAAATTTAAATTCTGGACTACTACTGTACGAGATGGACTTCCACTGTTTCACTACTGCCACAAAACATGAATCTGTTCCTCCGTTCCATTGCCATCCATCTGCATGATCTTCCAAGATAACCGCTGCAGTTTAATTTCGAAGAGCCATCAATTCCGGTTTCATTCTGCGTAATCGGAATATTTTTCCAATTCCACACAAATTCAGAAATCCCACCGTGTTTGAGAATCCGATCCACTACTTTGCACAGCTTATCATTTTCAAGTCTGTACAAACTTGGGTACTTTATTCGAAGTGGTGTTTCGCCTAGCCACGGATCAAGCCAAAAGCGGGTCAGTTTACCATTCCCTAATTTGCTTTGCATTAAGGCTGTAAAACAAACCCCATCCACCTTTACTCTACTACCTCTCAAAACTATATTCAACCACACTCCACCACCCCACGCATAGCTGGATATATCTCCCAGTTCCTTGCTCTAAAGTGAATAGCATCAATGACTTTTTTCCATAAAACATCACCTTCCACTCTATAATGCCACAACCATTTAAGGATAAATGCGTCATTACAATCTTGAAGTCTCGTTATACCCAAGCCACCTTTATTCTTCAGCAATGTAACTTTCTCCCAGGCGACCCAATGGAGTTTTCTAACTTCATCAGTACCTCCCCATAAAAAATTATTCATTAGTCATTTTGGCTCAATGATAATCTTCTTAGGCGCTGAATAGAGAGAAAAATAATAGAGCAGAAGACTCTGTAATACCGGTTTCACAAGAGTGAGTCGCCCACCAATCGAGAGAACCTGTGCCTTCCATTTGGATAAACGCCTCTTAACCACATCCAAGACCGGATCCCAGTTAATGATACGGTTCATATTGGCGCCCACTTTAATACCTAAGTATACAAAAGGCAACCTACCATACCTGCATCCCAACTTAGACGCCATCTCCATAACCACACTTTCATCCATTCCAATTCCATGCAGATTTGATTTATGTATATTAATTTTCAACCCGGAGCATAGATAGAAAATACGTAGAATGCGTTTAAGATTAGTAAAATTAAAATCTGACTACTCCCCAAAAAGCATAGCATCGTCCGCATAGAGAAGATGAGTCAACTTCGGACCGTTATTAGGCAACTGTATCCCGTCAAAAACGCCAATCGTACTAGCTCTGTTGATTAAACTAGCAAAAGCCTCCATAACCAACGAAAACAAGAATGGAGAAATTGGGTCGCCTTGTCAAATTCCTTTATGGCATTGGAATTCAAATGTAGGTGAACCGTTGACCAACACAGAAGATCTAGCCGAAGATAAAATGCCCTGAATCCAAACACACCAAACAATTGGAAACCCCATCTGTTGCATAACGCTAATTAGGAAGTCCCAATTTACATTATCATAGGCTTTTTCAAAGTCTATTAGTAACATAAACATTTGCTTACCCGTCCGTCTAGCCCAAGTTGTCACCTCATTAAGCACCAACGGTCCCTCAAGTATATACCCCCCCTGAGATAAACGCAGATTGAGTCTCTCCCGTGATTTGGTCCATAACCATCTTCAAACGATTGGCAAAAACCTTTGATATAACTTTACTTATGACGCCGATTAATGTTATAGGCCGGTATTCACCCAACCCCATAGGAGCACTATTATTTGGGATTAAAGTAATAAATGATGAACCCACCCCTTCATTAATCCTCCCAGTCTCGTGAAAACGCTGCATAATCTGCATAAAGTCAGCCGAAAAACAACTCCAAAAAGCTTTTATAAATTTAAAATTCAGACCATCGGGACCTGGAGACTTATCATCTCCACACCCGAACACTGCAGACTTCACTTCAGCCTCAGAGAATGGACCAGACAATACCACCACATTAGCATCAGACACCTTCTTCAGATTGTAACAATGAAGGACCGGTCTTCGTCTAATTGTCTCCACGAACTTCCTTCGAAAAAATTGGAACACCTCTTTTTTGATAATCGATGGTTTATTTTGCCAAACGCCATTGACCAATAAACCCGTGATAGTATAAGAAGCTTTCCTTTTATTAATAAGCACATGGAAAAATTTAGAGTTATCATCACCATACATCGCCCATTTGCATCTAGCTTTCTGTTTAAGATCCTTATATTTGAAGTCTTCAATTTCTCTAATTCTGACTTTACTCTCTTCCAAAACCCAACTTTCTTCTTCTGACAAATCTCTTTCCTCCAGTTTTTTCTCTAATTCCTCTATCTCCCTTTTCAATACATTTTCTTCGTCCATTTCCTTCGCTTTTAGTTCTTGTTTCCAGCAGTTTATAGCGCTCCTAATCGACTTAAACTTTTTCATCAATTTAACATCAGGATCCCCATCAAACCAAGCGTTATCACACGCATTCGTCACAACGGATCAAAAATCCTTTCGCTCCAACCAAGAATTAAAAAACCGAAACGGTTTTGGGCCAAAATTACAAGACACTGTTTTCAACATAAGAGGCCAATGATCCGGTCTACCTTTAGGTAGCGTTCTATATTCCCCTGAAGGCCATCTATTAAAAAAATTCCCAACAGACAAAAATTCTATCTATTCGACTAAGCTTCTTACCTGTTGAAAACGTGAATTTGCTTCCTTTTAGTGACAACTCATGTAATCCCATATCTTCAATAAAAGAGTTAAAGTAATTTGCAGTCGATATGTTGAATATAGAATTTCTTCTCTCATCGGCTGTCCTAACTGAGTTGAAATCTCCCGCAACGACCCAGAGACCCGTTTTAGCGCTTATCACCTCACCAATCTCATTCCACAACGACCGTTTATCTACATCACGCTGAGGAGCATAAACATTGATCACGTTACATACTAACCCCAACCCTTTCATTGTGCCCGAAACAGCCAAAAAGTTCCCGCGTTTGACGGTATCCGAACAACTAAAGAGTTGTTTATTCCACATACTTACAATGCCACCTGATCGCCCAACCGGATCTACATAAGCATAATCAAAATCGCCCATACCCCAAAATTCCCCCAACATTCTATCTGAAACATTAGACAGGCATGTCTCTTGGAACATCACAAAACCCAATTCGTGTTCTACCCTCAATTTTTAGAACCAAACCGCCTTACCCGCCACCCCCAAACCACGTATATTCAATGTCAAAAAATTCATGGCTCAACCCGTTGAAAACCTTCCTCGATAACAGAAATCTTTACCTGTTTAGTGAATTTAGAGATATTAGAACTACCAAGCGCCTCTTCGAGCTTGACAGTATGATCTGCTTCGGTCGCCACCTTGTCTTCATCATATAGGGAATCATCATTTGACTGTCTTGCATCATCCTGATCGATCTTTCCTTTTCCTCACTATTCTTAATGGTCTGATGGTGGTCAACGCTTTCCTCCTCCACAATCGGTGATGTAGGACCAACATTTAAATCAATCACAGGAACTTGTTCAGCCTCGTTCAATAAATCTTCAACAGATTTTAGACCCTCCTCAGTACATCGATGCTCGTTAATTCACAGAGGTCTGTATTGTTCAGAACTATTCACTTCCTTAATAATTGTCTTCTGATCACGGTTGGGATCCAAGATTAATCTGGGCCTACTAATTTCACCACTCTTGACTGTATCTTCCACCCTCATAGGCCCAATTAATTTGTCCACTTCAAATGGATCATCTTCGTTAATGGGCTTGTTATTGTTTGTCTTCTTCTTTTGAGGCCCACTAGATGTGTTAGACTTTGAACCAGATTTCTTAAAAGCATCTTTTGTTTTCGTTTTTTTTTTGAAATTTTGAACCCAGCAACTTTATTTCTTTTAAAACCTCCTGATCTACTACCCTTTATTTCCCCATCTTCCAATTGACTTCCTTGATTTCCTCCTCCATTAATTGGTTGACCACTCTTTCCAAAGACCGAATCAACCATTTCAAAATCCACACTATATCATTAAACCCATCTTTAATATTGATGGGAGTTACCATATCACAATTACCTCCTAGAGACGAAAAATCCCCCTGACAATAATCTTTAGCATTAATTTTAGTCTGAGCATCCTCCTTCACCGGTCCGTCTGTCTTCTCCGACTGATTTCCGACATCTTCTTTATTCGCTTTGTTATCGTGAGTTTCCGTATCCTTGAATAAGAAGTCAGGTACCCAGTGCCCCATCTCTTCCATAACCCAAACTCTATATTTTCTCTTTCTCCAGCTCAAAATCACCACATCCATAATTCGCCAGCCTTCATCGACTAGAATCCCAACAAAGTCATAAGAAAGGTCCTCACTATCGCATTGAACCTTAGCTCTATGTATCACTTTCCCGAAACGCTCTCCGATCAAATTAAGTGTGTCATCACATAACAGGTTCAGCGGGATTCCTTGCACCTTTAGCCACGCTATGCGTTCATATGGGAAAGACGCCCATGTTACCACAGAATGAAAAAAATCTTCCCTAGCAATTTCCTTCTTCTTTACTTCCTCCGCTTCCGCAGCATCCTTAAACGTTAACAAAATAGAAAGACCACTAAGAAATTGAATACGACCTCTGTCTGGATTCAGTTCTCGAATCAGTGTTCCAACTTTTTTTAACTTATCAACATCCTATAAACGTGCCACCAAGGATTTTGCATAACGATCATTAAACTCGTTTATCGCCTCAGGAATCTCCATAATCAATTCGGCTTTGTTATTCTCTTTAATTCCCGTTACCGATTCTTTAAAAGACTTTGAACTGCTACCCCGTACATCTTCGGTTCATACTTAGTTTTTGAATCTTCTGGCTTAGGTTTCTGATAAAAATCATTATGTAGTGTCTTTGGTTGGTCATAAAACCAGTTCGGCCCCCCCCTCTCTCTCTCTCTCTCTCACTCTCCAAGAAATCTGGCGATGTTGATGCGTATTTTGTAACTACCGATCCACAGATTTTGAAGTGATCTTTCAAAATCTTCTCTGGCATGAACTCCTTTGAATGTAATAAAACCGAAACGTCGGCCTTCTTTGTCACTCTTCCGAGCTACATAAATCTTTGTAATGATCCCAAAAGGTTGAAGTAAATCATCAAGATCTTTCCCGCTACACTGGTCTGGAAAGTTTGCCACGTAAAACTTTACCGAATCTTCATCTTTTTCCGTTTGGTTGCTTCCTTGTTCCGTTCGTTTTCCTTGCTGGTAATTGCCCATCCTTTCCTTAAACCCTTCACATTTGATTTTACTCTATTAATACATGTGAAATCGTGTGCATATTAGATGAGAAATGGTAAGTTTGTCCAATCAACTTCGAGCCTTTAAGTATAAATTTCAGAAGGACTATTTTAAATGCCCGACAATTATACAATTAAATCAACAATTTCTAGTTTGACGTCTGACAGTTGCTCGAGGCGGACACGTGGCAGCCTCCGACTGGTGAACAGCGGCCTTACCCTGGCTACAGTTGTTGACCCTGCCTTTACCACCTGATTTGACGTCTGACAGTAGCAGGGGATGTCTGCTGGTTACTGTTGACGATGGCATGGTGGAAGCGTGGGCACAGTCATGTCGCCGTTCCTGTCAGTAGTGGTTGTACCAGCCCTGCCACTTGTCATCTTGCCATTGGCGCGTACTCTGTTAAGAACCTTGCTGAATCTTCCTTTTGTGATCTCCTGTACCTCGTACCGAAAGTAGTAAGGGAATATTCCGCGCATGGGCACACACGCTTATCAACTGCTGTGTGTTACTTATCATTTGGCGACCTTGCGCGCTGGCTTGCTTCCTGCCTCGCCAGCGCTGCGGAGGTGACATGGCGCCAGGATTCCGGTTTATGGGGATAGGGACGCCGCCTCCCTCTGGATTAGGCTCCCTATCCCTTCAAGTCCCCCTAGTCTAGGGCTTCTCCTGCTCTTTATGGAGAGCAGGTGGAGTGCCAGACTCAAAATGTTGAGTCGCGGGTGAAAGCTCATCTGCTTCTGGTTGCTCTGGAAATTTGTTAGCGTGGACGCGTTCCGCCATGACTTGTGTAGAAGTTAGGCGGGGAACGTCTTTTTTGCTTTAACGTCAAATTTGCGCTGGGAAGACGTGTTCCGCCATGACCTGTGAAGGAGTTGGGCGGGGAACGTCTTTTTTGGTTTACGTCAAATTTGCGCTGGGAAGACGTGTTCCGCCATGACCTGTGAAGGAGTTGGGCGAGGAACGTCGTTTTTGGTTTACGTCAAATTTGCGCCGTTGAATTTAATGCTCTTGAGTGGTTAATGCGGGTCTGGAGTTGTAGTAAATTTGGAATCATTGGCAATCAATTTGTCTCTCATAAATTGGAGTTAATGTGCCTGGAATTTGAATGATCAGTTTCTTCAGAGGGAAGTTTAAGGGTTGCTGACGTGTCAGGTGGTTGTCTGTTGTGCTGACTGGTGTGAGTCACATCATCAGGGTGCAGTTACCAACCTTTCGTCTGGTGTCAGGCACGTGTGCTGTCACGCGCTCCAACTGGCTTCCTTGTGGTTCAGATTGTGCCACGTGTCGTGGAGCACGTGTATTTTGTCAGGCGCATGATTGTCCACGCGCTTGACATTTTGAAAAGGTGACATCTGCTGACACGTGTCGTCCATCCGTCAGAGTGACAGCTTGGAGCGGTTCCCAGTGGCGATCTGGGCCGTCTGTTGACGCATGTGACACGTGGCGTCATCTGGGCTCTTGAATTTGAAAAAGTGTGACGGTCTGTTCATCCTTTGTGGGTCCCACCGTCATTAATGCAGTGAGTATATAAGTCTCATTGAGACTCCATGAACGGTTATTCTCTCACATTTCCTTTCATATTCCTTTCTTCTTCTTCTCTCTTCTCCGGTGATCATTTGAAGTTTCCGTTCAATCTTCAAAGATTCACAATCTCGAAGATTTATTGTTGAAACTTCTCATTTGATCATCTTCTTGTCGTTATTCTTGTTGTCTTACCATCCTTCTAAAGTTCTTCTCAATCTTCAAGTTTTTCGTTGAAGATTCTAGTGAATCTTCAAGTTTTCCGGTCAATTTCCCAGTTTCCGACTTCTTCCTTTATTTATTGTTCTTTGTTACAAAATGTCTGACTTGTCTGTAAGTCAGTCGCCTTCTGGGATGCTTTGGGTAAGGGGCCGGTAGTGGAGGAGATTGAGGAGGAGGTGACGATGGAACATGGGAAGATCAAGGAGAGGAAGCTGATGACCAACACTTATTGTGTCTGGAGTCAGGCTTCCTTTGAAGAGTTTTGCAAGGTATATGGGATCTTGCCGGAATGGGAACCGGTATTGCCGTCTCCGGCTGATACCGTTCTATCTACTGATAATGGGCAAATTGCCTTGTATGAGGCCCACTTTAGTAAGTGTGGGTTCCGCCTACCTTGCACCCGCTTCCAGATAGATGCGCTGGTGGCTTATGGTGTTGGGCCCACACAACTGACTGCCTTTGGGATGCTAAGGCTAGTCCATTTTGAGGCCTATTGCCGTGCGCTAGAGGTTGAAACGACCGTGTAGCGGTTCAATGTGTTTTATTTTCTTGCACGGGATGAGATGTGGTTCTCTTTCAAGCCCCGCCCAAAGGTGCCGCCGATGGCTACTAACACCCCTAAATCTCTGCATTGGGCGAAGGAGAGGTTCTTCTTCGTTAAGAGGGGTGTTATTCCTGTTGGGCTGCCATGGAAGGTGATTGCCGATGGGCAACGTGTGGCGGATATGGCGGTGTTGAAGGATTACAAGGCGCAGCCTTGGTTTGTTACTCTTACCTCCAACGCAATGAAGTTGGAGATCAAAGGCCTGACGGAGGGAATTTTCCTCTTGCTGGGTCTGAGCCGCGTTGGCATTCGGGCGGGCAAGGAGCGCTATATTGCTCAGGAGGGTAAGTGCCTTCCTTTACATATGTTTGTTTCTTTTATGAAGTCTTACTAGCTGTTTTGCAACTGTAGGTGTGAGCAAGTTTCAGTTTTATGCCGCCCGCGAGGAGAAGGGCATCAAATGAAGGGCGCTGGCTGAGGGCCAGGTGTCTTGCCTGGAGGAGTTTGCTGATCGATTCTACTATCCGGACCTTACCAGCGCGCCCAAGCCTTATTGTACCACTGGTGAGTCTTGTGATCCCTTCCTCACTAGCCTTTTTGGCGATGACTCTACTGACTCTTTAGTAGAGGTTGTTCAGCCTGTGAAGGCATCTGTGGGGCGTGGTCGTTGGAAGCACGCTCCGCACAAACATAAATATGGAGTGAGGCATGTTTCCGGTTCTGACTCAGAGTCTTCCGCTTTAGTAGGGGAATTTATCAAGGGGCGCCGTCGAAGGCGAGATGGCGGTGAGGGGGGTGAGGGTGTTACACAACCTTCTGAAACAGTTACTGCCCCCAAGGCTATACTTGTAGATGTTGGTAAGGAGAAGTCCACTTCCCCCTGTGGTGGAGCGTAAATGGGGGTTGCGCCGGTGTTCTCTGTGGGCATTGGCGCTGCTCCTACTCGTCAGCCTCTGTTCCAGAAGCTGATCAAGAAGAAAGCGCCTGGTAAGTTTTGTTTCATTATTTTTCAAGTCTTTTCCTTTGTTCTGCCCTCACTATATTTGTTTTTCCTTGTTGCAGTTGCGTCCAAGATTGTCCTATCTCCTCTTCCTTCATCTCCATCCGCTGAGGCGGCTAGGATTGAAGAGGAGAGGCTTTGGAGGGAGAAGGAAGAAGTGCAGAAGCAGGAGGCGGCCAATGAATCCCTTCGGAGGGCCGAGGCCGAGAAGATTGTTGCCGCCAATGAAGCCAGGAAAAAGGCTGGGGCAGAGAAACAAGCTGAGGCGGAGCGTCTGCGTCTTCAAGAGCAACAGTTCTTGGAGGAGAAAGCCCGCCTCTTGAAGGGGAGGGAGGCCAAAGAGCGCTCTGAAGTTGAGGCTCGAGGGATGGCCCATGAGGGTGATGGCTTCGAAAGGGCACTCTTGGAGACATGTGGTGGCAGTGCTGGGCAGCGCTCACGCCTGACTCGGTGCGAGCCTTCTAGGTCTGGCGGCAGGGAACCAGCTTATGATGGTTCTTGCTGGACGGGCGGTGACGCCATTTGGCGTCCTCACTGGGCAGTTAGGGAGAATACATTATTTTCCAACTCTCTGGCTGCCAAAGAGTTCGTTAGTGAGGTGGTGCCTCCCTATGAGCGCACTCACCAGGATATGTTGAGTCGTCCTGACTTGATTTCCGCTTTATGTGTGAATAAGGCAACTCAACTATCCATGATGAACTCGTTGCGCCGTCATGATGCAGCGGTGCGGCGAGACATTGAGTGCCTGGAGTCGGAGAAGGCGGGCCTCGCTGAAAGGGAGGCTGCCTTTAAGGCAGAAATCTCAAAGTATCGTCGCCGCGCCCATGAAGCTGAAGAGAAGGTAGTTAAACTTGAAGGGGATGCGGCGGCGGAGAGGCGGGGGTGGTCGGAGGCCTGCAAGCGCACCAATGAAAAAACTATGCACTTGAAGGAGCTCCTGGCTGAGGCTCAAGAGGCAAGGCGGGTTGAGACCCGTAAGCTTGATGAGAAGTCCAAGGCCCTTTCTGAGAGAGCTGCTAAGTATGTGGAGAAGCGCTTGGAGCTCGAATCTAAAGATGCCCAACTTGTTGAGGCTACTGAGCGCGTCTCCTTTTTGGAACAGGAGAGGGTCCAGATCCTGAATGCAAAGGATGATCTGGAGCAAGATCTTGGCTCCTCTGAGCAGGCCCGTGTCGTCGCCATCGAGGAATGTGAAGCCACAAGGTGGCTTTTAGAGGAAGCGGTGGCTGTTCAGGGTCAAATGCAGGACTATATCCGCTGGCTGATGACTGATGGGATTGAGGGGGTAAGCATCCTTAGTTTGCTTCTTGTTTGCCTTGTTTTTTGTTTTGTCATTCATCGCTAACTGTTTATCTTCTTTCAGATCTTTAAGCGTTTCTGGCAGGAGCCCAAGTTGGGCGACCAAGTTGCTGCCATAGCTGCCAGCGCCCAAGCTTATGGGTATGGGGAGGGTTATGAGGATGGTTTCTTGGCGGCTCAGAATGATGGGCGCCTTGACCTCGCAGAGCATTACGGGAAGCCCTTGAAGGTATGAAGCGGAGCTAGTCAAATTTGAGAAGGTTGACTTCCCCATCCTTCAAGTGATTGCTGACTGCAATCGCAACGTGGACCCTCCTGCTGCCCTTAACTACTTTATAGAAAAATCTGATGAGCTGGCGCGGGAAGCATAGCGGAAGCGTCAAGAAGAGGCGCGCTATAAGGCTTCTGGCGAGGGTACCTCTGCCTTGAATGATGAATAGGCGCCTTTATTTTTGATGATTTGTAACTGCTTGTAAATATGAAAGGGTTTTTAATTCCATTAGATTAATGAAAGATTTGTGGTTTGTTATATCATGTGACTTTCTCACTCTAACTTCTGTGTACTTATTTAACTAAGTCGTCACCCGGTGTGTAAGTAGAAGTTAGGGCGCGCGCCTGGCTAGACAGTCCGGCGTCTAAGTGTTTATACTTTTTCCTTGAAGACTGTAGCGAGGCACGACTTGTGCCATAGAGTCCGAGTTGGGCGCGTAAGAGCCTTGCCTAGAAGACCATTGACTTCGCTTTTATGTAGTATGCGTTCCTCTTGTCCGACTTGTGTTTAACAAGTCTAGAAGACAAGGGTTTTCCACGTATACATGTTCTGCATGTCAGTTAGGTCCAGCAAGTAAACCTGTCTTGAAGACCATAGTGTGCTGTGCTGTATGCAAGTTTGTGCAAGTCCGACGCGCTCAAGGCGCCTCTTGAAGACTTGCATTGCTTTGATAGTCAGCAGTGTTGGTCCGACATAGGTTTTGTCCAAGTCTTGAAGACCCTCGCGCGAAAGAAAAAACAAGTAGAAATACAGATATAGGAAACCATTTTTCATTGATAGGTAGGACGGCATGTGTAGCCGTATTAGAAGTATGTTACAAATAGTAGCGCCGCAGTTGCGCGCCGTTCCAAGATCGTGGGATAGGTGTGCCATCCGGTCTTTCTAGCGCGTAAGCGCCTTTGCCCAATACTTCTTGTATTTTGTATGGACCTTCCCAAGTAGGAGCTAGTTTTCCAGCCTTCTCCGCGTTGGAAGCTTCATTGTTTCGGAAAATGTAGTCCCCGACCATGAATGCGGATTCTTTGACGCGCTTGTTGTAATAGCGCTCCAGTTGTGTCTTGTATTTGGCCTCTTTGATGGCAGCAAGATCGCGGCGTTCTTCTAGTAGGTCGAGGTTCAAGCGGAGTTCTTTGGGGGGGGGCAAGCAATTTCTGCGGGAATGACCGCTTCGGAACCATATGTTAGGCTAAACGGCGTTTCGCCGTTGCTGGTTTTGGTGAGGGTGCGGTAAGCCCATAATACATGGGGCAGTTAGTCTATCCACCCTGTTCTCTTGGTTCCGAGGCATCCTTTGATGCCCTCTACTATTGTGCGATTGGCCTTTTCGACTTGACCGTTGCCTTGCGGGTGTGCAACCGACGTGAATATTTGGTGAATGCCCATTTGGGCCAACCATTCTTGTAGGGATTGGTCCTCAAATTGTGTGCCATTGTCGCTTACCAATTGCATTGGTAGGCCAAATCTACAGATAATGAACTCCCAGATGAATTTCTTGACATGTGCGCCGTTGATCATAGCCAGAGGTTTTGCTTTGGCCCATTTTGTAAAGTAGTCGATGGCGACAATTAGGTATTTTACATTGGCTGGTGCTGTTGGGAATGGGCCTACTAGATCGATGGCCCATTTCTGGAATGGCCATGCCGCCGTGACAGGTACCAGGTAGTTTTTGGGGTGCAGGGTATTTGGGGCATGGCGCTGGCAGCTGTCACATTTGCGTAATTCATTGACCGCGTCCACGTGCATGCCCGGCCAATAATACCCTGCGTTCATCAACTTTTCTACTACCATCCTTGGGCCTGCGTGCAACCCGCATGTTCCCTCGTGTATATCTTTGATCAGGAAGGAGGCGTCTGCGGAGTCTACGCAACGCAGCAGTGGCCCTAGGTAAGAACGGCGATACAAGGTATCGTCTACAAGTTGATAGTGTAGAGCCATGTGTTTAATCTTCCGGGCTTCTGACTTGTCATCGGGCAAGTTGCCGGAGGATAGGAAAGCCTTGATTGGGGTCATCCAGGACGCGTTGCCTGTTTGGATGACGTTCACTTGTCGGGGTGGGACAGATGGTTTATTCAGAACTTCGACTTGGACTTCCTTGGCCATGTGCTCGAAGACCGTGGATGCCATTTTGCTCAGTGCATCAGCCGGTTTGTTTTCGCTGCGCCGGATATGTTCGACCGTGCAGGAGTCAAATCGGCTCATGATTTGTTTGGCTTGTTCGAGGTACAAAGCCATGGTGTTGTCTTTTGCATCATAGGATCCATTAATCTGTCGTGCGACAAGTGCCGAGTCCACGTGTGCCTCCACGTGCCTGGCCCCCATTTTTTCCGCAATGCGGAGGCCTGCCAGCAACGCTTCGTATACCGCTTCATTATTTGTGCTTTTGAAGTCAAGGCGGATGGCGTATGTGAACTCATGTTTATCTGGGCTGATGAGGCGTAACCCTGCGCCAGCGCCGTCGTCGTTAGAGGCTCCATCTGTGTAGAGGGACCACCTTTGCGACGGATCATGTACCGGCGCGGGTGACTCTGCTGCCTGACATTCTTTGACTTTATCCTTGGGTATCTCTGTGGCGAAGTCTGTGAGGACTTGGCCTTTAATTGCGGGCCGGGGCTTGTAATTGATCGTATGCTCCCCCAGCTCAATGGCCCACTTCGCCAGGCAGCCTGATAGCTCGGGTTTGGCGAGTATGTCGTGTAACGCCCCAAAATTCTATTAAACGCAGCTAACTATAATAATAATAATATGGGGCTTAAATCAAAGTCAAATGAATACTAGGTTCAACAAGTTATATAATCAAAGGCATAACCATGAACACTTAAGGGACCATTTATGTCATTAGGCCTAAGTGTCTTTAAGGGGGGTTATTATGAAAATTGGGGTGAGGATCGACATATCAGTAGATATGTCGCCCAACACACACCAGACACACGCTTCTACACACACAAGCTCAATAATAACCAAATCAAGCCTAAACTCAAGCTAAATCAAAGGGTTTTCAAGTGCATTAACTCAAAAACGAATCCTCAAGGTAAGACAATCATCTGGGTACCTTCTATTTCATCTAATTTGGCGTATTATAGCTTATGTGATGATGGGCGAAATTCTAGGGTTTGAGTTTTGTTGAAATCATTGATGTAGAAAGGATTCCTAGTATAAGGGAACCTTAAGATGTGATCAATTTCAGTAAACAAGCATGCTAATGCAGCCCTAGACGATCAAACCCATGAGGTTTTGATGTAAACATAAAGGATTTTGTAAAGTTATGTAAAACCTAAGACCATAGTGAAAATGCTTACACTTGAAAGCTTGAACTATGAAAATTTATAATTTTAATGTAAAACAAGTATGTCAAGAACCTTGTAATTGTATTGGGGTGAAACCTCATGGTATAATTATCAATAATCAAGGTTGTTAAAATGTCGCCTACCAAGTGTTTGATAAAAAGCCTCAATGAAACTCGATTTCATTCGGGCATAGATAAGCATTGATAAGCTTGATGAAAACTTGTGTGGTTAAATGAACGATGTCTAAGCGCATGTATTTAATCACTAATACGGTTTACACCTCTAGGTGCGAGTATAAAAGGCTCCGGAAGGTCAAGAGGTCTTGAATTGAAGTAAAGAGGAAGCGCGCATAAGGTAAGTCACTCGATGACTTAAATATTGTTAAATATCAATCTTATGCTCTTAGATATATGGGTTTGAACATCGTCACGAGAGCTTCACAATGTGGAGCTTGTATTATGATGCATCTTGATAGAAACAACCTTAGATGAAGGTTGGAAGCATGCTAGGTAAGTCGCTCCACGACTTCTAAATCTTCATGATAATTAATCTAGTACTGAATAGCCAAATTAAAACCGTGTAAACATGAGTTTCTCATTAATATTTTGTCTATAGTACAAAGAATGGGATACATGATAATCATAAGCGAGCTTAGTATAAGTCTAAAGCGAACTTAGATGTTGACGCCAAAGGTGTGGATTGATGCGCCTTAGGCGTTACCAAGGAAGTCTTATGGGGTTAGACCTTTGGCGTTTTGGTCGTTGAAAATAGAGGTGTTACGCCTATGTAAAGAAAAGAGGTTATCGCCTTAGACAAGCCTTGGTGAAGGATGGATAGGATGACCCGTTTGAGGACATTGCTTACCATGTTAGGCTTGGTAAATGGTTAGGAGTCACACGTTGTTACGCCGAGAATCAAGCTTTAAAAACTAACATTTTTGCAGCTTAATAATCGAGCTTGCGGCTGCATTTTTGGGCCTCTTGCTGCAGGGCTCATAAGTGATATAGTTCGATGAAAACTTGCAAGTAAGCCCCTTACAGAAGTTGCTGGCCATAGGCCTTGGCATTCAGCTATAGCCTACGGCCGAATCAGCATAATGCAATCAGAAGCAGCCAGCCGTAGCCTACGGCAGCTGCTTAACAGCAGCGTATGCTGCTTGACAGCAGTCAAACAGCAGCGGCAGCTGCTTAACAGCAACATAGGCTGCTTGAAAACAGCCAAATAGCAGCGAACCAGCAGCCAAACAGCAGCGAAAGCTGCGTGACAGCAGCAAAACTGCAGCGACAGCTTCTTAACAGCACCTAAGCAACAGGGACAGCCGGCCGTAGGCTATGGCTGGCTGGCCGTAGCTTACAGCGGCTAGCGGGGAGTCGTTTTGGTTTCTTTCCAGCTTTATTCGCTTAGATATTTCACTCCCAATCGATTTCTAATCGAATTATAATCATTCTAACCTGGTTTATAATGATTTTCATGTGTCAAAACCTTAGGTTTGTTCAAGGGATGAAAATGGGTAATGATCAAGCTCACTTTTGACGAATCAAGCGCATACTAAAATCATGCTTCCGCACTTATCATCTAACTTTCGAGTTCAAACATCATTAGTCGTTTTTGATGTAACAAGTCTAAAATATTGAACATGCTTATGCAAGGGCACGATGTCTTGTAAAACTTATGTGATTAATGTTAATGAACCCGATTTATGGTGTTTAAATACTAGGGTAAAAATATGTATCTTTTGTCGGGGTCTTACAAGTGGTATTCAGAGCTCAAGGTTGAGTAAAGTATGCGTTTGATTCGAGCTTGATCATCAATCCGGTAAGGAATTTATTCCTATGGTTATCTTAGTCTAGTCGCAATGTCATGTATCATGTATGAACATGAAATCAATTAGGAATAAATCATGAGAAAGATGCTTTAAACAATTCGAAACTTGGAAACACACCAATCACACGGTCATGTTGGGCCAAGGCTCAATCGAACCGGAAATTGGAGAACATGATTGCATTTGCAAGACATTGCAATCCGATAAAATGAAATCAATATAATAAAGCAAGTACAAAGGAATACACTAAACAAACAGACAAGGTGGACAAATGCTCCACGAAAACAAATGAAACATACTTATTGTATCAACAAAACAAATAAGCAACGGTCACATGTGGACAAGTTGCGCAAAATTGCAAAGGATGAAAACCCCAGCTTAATTCAAAAGAAACACGCGGGGGTAAAGAAAACCTAGCGTTAGAATTAAGACCAGAAATTTCTTGCTAGATAAAAAGCATGACCGGAAATTGGCTACTTGGAGAGTACCGTGGTGATCGCGATAAGATCATCGTGTCATGTGTGGATTGCTTACCCTGGCCAGGTAAGTGTTAAACACATGGTGCGTTGGGCTTCTAGTGATCTACACGCCTACTTTTCACGTGACAAGGATTGGGTCAAGGACAAAAGCATGTAAAGTCTTCTAAGGTACAACTCACAAAGTTATACATCATAGGAGCATCACCAAACACTCTGTGAGGTCAGGTAGACCGGGTATGTAAAACCAATGCGTACGTATTTGAGAGGCCAAAAAGCCAAAGGTATTACCACAACGGTACGCGAACCAAGCTTAGACTTGAACCTTAATCAAGGTTAAGTCATAAACACATTAAAAACTTAAATGAAGACATTTATAAACAGACTTGAACCTTAATCAAAGGTTAAGTCGTAATCACATCTGAACCTTAATAAAGGTTGATCCGTAAACGAACTTGAACCTTAATCAAAGGTTAAGTCGTAATCACAGCCGAACCTTAATCAAAAGTTAAGTCACAATCGCATTCGAATCTTGAACAAAGGTTAACTAGTAAGTAAACACAGACCTAAATCAAGGTTGAGTCGCAAATAGATTCAGTTCGGAATTAGACTTGAACCTTAATCAAGGTTGAGTCATAAACAAATCCAGTTCACAAATAGACTTGAACCTTAATCAAGGTTGAGTCATAAACCGATTCAGTACAGAAATAGATCTGGACCTTAATCGAGGGTCAAATTGTAAATAGGACTTGAACCTTAATAAAAGGTTAAGCCCTAAGCAAACCCGAACGATACTCAAGGGATTGATCGCTTGCAAATATAGACCTTATTGAAGATGAAACCAAACCTGAACTTAGTTCGAGGGCAGGTTATACCCAAACTCAAACCATAACGAAAGCGTATAAGCCTAGGAATTAAGTGTGAACCATGCTTCACGCTAAATCATAATGAATTCGTGAGAAAGCCTACGGGCGAATGTGAACTACGCGTCACACTAAACAAGAATACAAACGAGGATAGAAGCCTTGAGGCAAGCGTGAACTACGGTTCACACCTAATGGAATTAAGAACTTGGTTGTAAACCGCAAGCGGTTTATTAAATAAATAAATGAAGGAAGTAATTGAAGAATCAAAAGGGGTGTGTATAAGACCCCTGGAACCGGAGGTGAACCTTCACCATAAAATGATCATAGCCTCGAGCAACGATCGAATAACATGACCTAACCATGGCACGTTAGAATAAATGAAGAAAATTGAACTTTCATGGGCCGTTAACACATGATGGATAAAACTGACAAGCAAAAGTCATATATAGAGTTGATTGCGAGTCGCAAAAGTGAAGGCAATGCTTTCATAATAAACCAAACGAGGTATGCAGGACCACTACGCACGTAAAAGCTAGGTAAAGAAAACATAAATAAGTGTACTCACTTGAACTAACCCAAGAATGAAAAGCTAGGGAACAGTTGGGTAAGAACCCTTTTGTAAAACGCAAAAGTGATCCAATGATCAATAAGTCCTAAGGGGCGCAAATGTACAGAAACAGGTCATAGTACCAGAACTAAACCTTGGACAAGTCGGTCCTTGAAGAAAAAGTCATTGAGATCATCGTGTTTCGAACCAACAAATAAATAACCCATCGGGGACGTGAAAATGGATGTTACTGATAGAGTAATATTTAAGTAAATAGAATAGTCAGAAGACTCGGGTCAAGATACAAATAAAAGGCTCTAAAGAGCGACAAATGTAAACTCGAAAGGCCTGATAAGAAAGGGATAACGAACCATGGATTTAAATTATCCACATACAGAAAACTGTCGTACTAACCTGGGCGACCAGAGCAAAATAGAAACGGGTGCTCAACCATGTGGAAATAGTTAGAGTTGAAACTTACACTCTAATATCAAACAGAACATTACTAATGAACGTTAAAGTACACAAGAGACAGGCTAAACGCCATCTAGGAATTAAATGGAATATTACAGGAATCATGCTAACCACAAATGGGTAATACGTACAAGGTGTTCCACGAACGCCTAAATCAAAGCCTTGTCATAATTCGTATAGAGAAATCGTCACAAAACTCGTGTTGCGGCAAAATGACAATATTAATACCCACATGAAAACTTCAAAATAGATGATAGCCTTAGAAATGAGAATTCTAGGCTATGGGGAGTAAAACACACTATACGTTGCAATAATGGCCTAATAACGATTAGGGAATCAAGTATACACCTTGATTGATAAGCTTTGTTTAGAATACAAAATATTAGCCCAGGTGGCGGCCGTTATCTAAACTAGCACACATACTCGTGTTTAAGAGAAGTTTGACTTTTAGAAGTCCAACAATCGAAACGCATAATATGGATAAACGTTGTGTAAACACACATCAGAATTTGTAGTCATTGGATTAGACGAGTGACTAAAGCATGTGACTTACAAAACTTAACTCTACTTATAATCGAAAACTCTGGTGATTTAACTAACTAATCATAGAAAAGAAAAATCGGATAGTAACGAAATGAACGATAAACCGTTAATAGACTAGTGATAGCTAGGCAATCGGTAAAGGGTTTGAACGGGTCAAGTGAAGTCGTCACCACTTGGACCCAGAGAATGCATAAATATAACTAAACCCATGTTAGGCATGGGTGACGGCTTTGGGGAGTCTTTATAAGAATAAATTCGAAATGCACAACAATGCATTGAAATGATTCAAGCAGAATAGATAATTGAAAGTATGCACTAAGACACAAGGACTTAAGGGTCTCAAAGATGCAAATGGGTAGATGAAGATGTGCACGTAGGCCTTAGTGGCGTAAACAAAAATCTTTTTTTTATATAACCATTGGTCGAGATGAAATAAAGCTCGGGATTAAACCATGAGGCGCAACCCATGGGAAATCATGACCAACAGGTATAGAACAATCTATGAAGGTGAATCCAATTATGTAAATCGTATGGTTAAACAAACCAAAATAGTATATATATATATATATATATATTCGGTTTCGAGGATGAAACCCTCTTTAAGGGGGGTGAAGTTGTAACGCCCCAAAATTCTATTAAACGCGGCTAACTATAATAATAATAATATGGGGCTTAAATCAAAGTCAAATGAATACTAGGTTCAACAAGTTATATAATCAAAGGCATAACCATGAACACTTAAGGGACCATTTATGTCATTAGGCCTAAGTGTCTTTAAGGGGGGTTATTATGAAAATTGGGGTGAGGATCGACATATAAGTAGATATGTCACCCAACACACACCAGACACACGCTTCTACACACACAATCTCAATAATAACCAAATCAAGCCTAAACTCAAGCTAAATCAAAGGGTTTTCAAGTGCATTAACTCAAAAACGAATCCTCAAGGTAAGACAATCATCTGGGTACCTTCTATTTCATCTAATTTGGCGTATTATAGCTTATGTGATGATGGGCGAAATTCTAGGGTTTGAGTTTTGTTGAAATCATTGATGTAGAAAGGATTCCTAGTATAAGGGAACCTTGAGATGTGATCAATTTCAGTAAACAAGCATGCTAATGCAGCCCTAGACAATCAAACCCATGAGGTTTTGATGTAAACATAAAGGATTTTGTAAAGTTATGTAAAACCTAAGACCATAGTGAAAATGCTTACACTTGAAAGCTTGAACTATGAAAAATTATAATTTTAATGTAAAACAAGTATGTCAAGAACCTTGTAATTGTATTGGGGTGAAACCTCATGGTATAATTATCAATAATCAAGGTTGTTAAAATGTCGCCTACCAAGTGTTTGATAAAAAGCCTCAATGAAACTCGATTTCATTCGGGCATAGATAAGCATTGATAAGCTTGATGAAAACTTGTGTGGTTAAATGAACGATGTCTAAGCGCATGTATTTAATCACTAATACGGTTTACACCTCTAGGTGCGAGTATAAAAGGCTCCGGAAGGTCAAGAGGTCTTGAATTGAAGTAAAGAGGAAGCGCGCATAAGGTAAGTCACTCGATGACTTAAATATTGTTAAATATCAATCTTATGCTCTTAGATATATGGGTTTGAACATCGTCACGAGAGCTTCACAATGTGGAGCTTGTATTATGATGCATTTTGATAGAAACAACCTTAGATGAAGGTTGGAAGCATGCTAGGTAAGTCGCTCCACGACTTCTAAATCTTCATGATAATTAATCTAGTACTGAATAGCCAAATTAAAACCGTGTAAACATGAGTTTCTCATTAATATTTTGTCTATAGTACAAAGAATGGGATACATGATAATCATAAGCGAGCTTAGTATAAGTATAAAGCGAACTTAGATGTTGACGCCAAAGGTGTGGATTGATGCGCCTTAGGCGTTACCAAGGAAGTCTTATGGGGTTAGACCTTTGGCGTTTTGGTCGTTGAAAATCGAGGTGTTACGCCTATGTAAAGAAAAGAGGTTATCGCCTTAGACAAGCCTTGGTGAAGGATGGATAGGATGACCCGTTTGAGGACATTGCTTACCATGTTAGGCTTGGTAAATGGTTAGGAGTCAGACGTTGTTACGCCGAGAATCAAGCTTTAAAAACTAACATTTTTGCAGCTTAATAATCGAGCTTGCGGCTGCATTTTTGGGCCTCTTGCTGCAGGGCTCATAAGTGATATAGTTCGATGAAAACTTGCAAGTAAGCCCCTTACAGAAGTTGCTGGCCATAGGCCTTGGCATTCAGCTATAGCCTACGGCCGAATCAGCATAATGCAATCAGAAGCAGCCAGCCGTAGCCTACGGCAGCTGCTTAACAGCAGCGTATGCTGCTTGACAGCAGTCAAACAGCAGCGGCAGCTGCTTAATAGCAGCGTAGGCTGCTTGAAAACAGCCAAATAGCAGCGGCAGCTGCTTAACAGCAGCGAACCAGCAGCCAAACAGCAGCGAAAGCTGCGTGACAGCAGCAAAACTGCAGCGACAACTTCTTAACAGCACCTAAGCAACAGGGACAGCCGGTCGTAGGCTATGGCTGGCTGGCCATAGCTTACAACGGCTAGCGGGGAGTCGTTTTGGTTTCTTTCCAGCTTTATTTGCTTAGATATTTCACTCCCAATCGATTTCTAATCGAATTATAATCATTCTAACCTGGTTTATAATGATTTTCATGTGTCAAAACCTTAGGTTTGTTCAAGGGATGAAAATGGGTAATGATCAAGCTCACGTTTGACGAATCAAGCGCATACTAAAATCATGCTTCCGCACTTATCATCTAACTTTCGAGTTCAAACATCATTAGTCGTTTTTGATGTAACAAGTCTAAAATATTGAACATGCTTATGCAAGGGCACGATGTCTTGTAAAACTTATGTGATTAATGTTAATGAACCCGATTTATGGTGTTTAAATACTAGGGTAAAAATATGTATCTTTTGTCGGGGTCTTACATGTCGTTTATCCGATAGTCCGTGAGAACGTTTATCGGATGGCCTTGGAAATACCTGCGCAGTCTTCGAGATGCATGGATGAGAGCGAGGACCAGCTTTTCCATGATTGTGTACCTTGTTTCCGCATCTAACAGCGTGCGGCTGATGTAGTAGATTGGTGTTTGCACGCCCTTGCGATCAACCATTAGGACCGCGCCTATTGCCCGCTCGGTGACAGACAAGTAGTGTAACATCACACAAATATTCTTTATATATATATATATAGAACTCCATCGTTTATTCATCCGATTCATGTTTACAGTATCTTTACCATCCATTTTGTTAATTTTTTTTGTTTAAATAATGACTTATAATCAATATTAAATTGGATTGTATTAAAAATTCTGATTTAAAAACGTTAAAAAAATGTTTGCCTGTGCCAGGATTCGAACCCGAGTCCCTGGCGGGCTAAACCTTAACCACACCACACAAACCACTACACCATTTGGTGTTTTGTGATGTTAATTAAAACCAATTAAACGTAAACCCTTTCAAGGTCCCTTAGTCAAATTTGAAAAAGTCAAACGTAGTCTCCTAGTCAAGTCAAGTCAAAGTATTAGTAAATATGGTCTCCTAGTCAAGTCAAAGTGTTAGTAAATATGGTCTTCTAGTCAAGTCAAAGTTGTTCCTAAATTCTAGCTGTTGCTACAACAAGGAAAATGACCGGTATTAGGTTAGGAGATGTTTAGGATTATAGGTTAATGGTATATTAGGTTGAGATTAAGGTTTTAAGCTTAGGTTTAGATTTGGTTGTAGGATCAGGGGTCTTCAAGTTCCTGGAAGAGACCTGCACAAAGGTAGCAGACACCGTTAGCCTTAACGCGGGAGGGAGCCTCCTGCGTTTGGACTCCGGCGTGAGAATAAGTACATATTCATTTGGAGTTGGGAAAATAACGAAGTAGAGAGTATGAGAGTAGAGAGAATGAGTGAGAAGTGTGTGTGGAATGTCTACCCGAGGGCCTCCTTATATAGGCAGTGGAATTCTGCCCAGGAGCTCCCTCAAGGTAGCTTCCTTACCATACCTGGATGTGTTTGACCCTCTTTTAGTTCCCAGCAGTGAGACTTTTCCCTTTTAGGATGTTTTTAGCTTTTATCATTTCCAATGCAAGGCTTGGAGCTGTGTGGTGTTTTGTCCCTTGCCATGATAATAAGCCAAAATCCCCTTTTTGCATTTCCAAGACTTTTTACTGTTTGCTTTCTGCCCTGAGGCTTCCATATGGCAGGTAAGCTGCCTTATATCAGCTCCACTAAGTCAGGCAACCTCTTAATCAAATTTATTTTGCTTATCTTTTTGACGAGAGGTCTAAACGTTGTCATTTTAGGACACACGTCATCAGCCCCCCAGTCATAAGCATTTGTAAAGAAGTTAGAAGTGCTTGTGACTTGTACATTGTCATATTCCCCGGTGGTAACGCTGCTCAAGCTTGTGTTGGTACCGGGTAATTTATTAAACCCCGAGCTCCCTCATGGGAGCGTTGGTTTATTATTTCTTCCTTCATCAATTTTCGTGCGAGTTTTTGGCCTTGCATTTGTCATGATGGTCTTATTTTTTAATTAATATGGCTATCCATCATTACTTCCTAGGGAGCAGACACTTGTCCCATCAGCCGTCCCAGACGACTGTTGACATGACAAGGGGCTAGGCTGACGTCATCCCCTAGGACAGCTGAGTGATGGTTTCCCTTGGTAACCGTTCAATGCCATTAATTTCAAAATTTAAATCCCTTATAAAGAGATAACCCCTCTTTCTTCTTCACTTTATTCCCTAATTAGAAAACCGTCGTCTCTCTCCCACGATTGTTCTCCAACCGGTGATCCTCTTCTTTTTCCTATAAAATCTGGTACGTAACCTCCTCCCTTTTCATACTTCGTCTTTCATTATGTCGAAAACTGATCTCGCCTCTCAGTTCACTCGTTTATCCAAGTCTGATGTTGAGCCATTCTGTACTGAGATCGGAATTCCTTTGTCTTTTAACCCTTCTGTTCCAAAGGGGAAAACCCCTGTGACCTCCGTTCCCTCTGACAAGGTGGCGGTGTATACCCGTCAGTTTGACCAGGGTAACCTTAGGTATCCCTTTTCCACCTTTTTTCTGAATGTTCTAGAGTATCACCAACTTTCCCTTGATCAGTTGTGTCCGTCTGGAGTTGCTAGGATTTTGCACTTCGAGATAATGTGTGGTTGCCATGGTCATGAGCCTTCCTTGGCTATGTACGGCGGTTTTTTAGGTTGGCTAAAAATGGGAATTGGTTTACTATTGAGAAGACTCAATGTGAACCGGCCCTCATTTCTAGTGTCATCGGACTTGTTTCTTCCTGGAAAGACAAGTTCTTTTTCTTAAACTCTGACTTTCTACCTTTTAAAACTCCTCGGAGGTCTTCGGATGCTCCTCTAAACGAGAAGGAACCTGATCCTGATACTCTTGACCAAGTGTTGTTGGAGAAGCTGCGTAGCTTTCCTACTCGTCTTCGTACCTTCCCTGAGGATTTTCTGGTGATGGTGGGCTTGAGTGCTAACTGGGATGATCCTGGGACTGACCCAGTGATATATCATGGTGGGAAGGGTAGGTGTCTCCCTGTCTCCTCCTTGGCATCCTTATCATTTTTATGTTATCTAACCGTTTTTTCTTTTTGCAGAAATGAGTACTCTGGACTTCCTGGCTCTGGATGACATTACTGATGTGAAGTTTAAGGTTTGGAATGTTGCTGAGGGTAAGAATGTGGTAGTGAAGACTGAGCATGTTCGTTTCAAGGGAGAGTATACAAGTGTGATCACGTCGTCTGTTGCTGCTGTGGAGCCTCCGGGGGAGAAGTCTGTTACTGTCCGTCGCTCCAGCAAGCGACTCCAGACTGCTTCCTCGAGTCAGGGGGGCTCTTCTGTTGTGCCCTTGGTTTTTGGAGATGAAGATGAGGACACTTCTCTGATTTCTTCTGCGTTGGGGTATACTCCTGCCCCCGGGAAGGGCAAGCTTACATTGTCCTCCCCGAAGAAAGACGATGTTGTTTTCAAGAAGCCAAAGGACATTGTTGTCAAAGGTGCCAGTCCGAAGTTGTTGCGAGCCAAAGGAGGTGAGAGCTCTAAAGCTGCTGTTGATGATGTTTCTGATGTTCCTGCCCAGCGGGAGTCCGGTGAAGGAGTGTTTGTGCCGGATTGGGATATCAAACCTACTGATTTGTTGAAGAAAGCTTCCGTTTGCCGTGATCTGATAGACCATTGTGTCCCTGATGCTGAGAGAGAGCTTCACAAGGAATGGATGGATAAGGATGTTATGAAGAAGATGTATTATCACTTTGGGCAGTTTCTGTCTTTGTTCCCCGATAGTATGGCAAGGTGGGGAGAGTTGATGGCAAGAAGAGAACAAGTGGAGGAGTTTTTTGAAGAGCATGAGGCCGAGTTGGTTAAGGCGAGGGAGGAATTGACCAAGCTTGCTGCTCGGGAGAAGGATTTGGTTCAGGAATTGGCTGTGTCGAAGACCCAACTTGGTTTAGAGAAAGAAAAGTTTGAGAATATGTTCAAAGGTCTTCATGATGAGAAAGCAAAAGTTGCTGATGAGAGGGAAGGGTTAGCTCGGGCACGGCAGGCAGTTAAGCAGGAGCTGGCTTCGGTGGAGAAGGTGGGAACAGAGCTCCGGGTCCAGGTGGACCGTTTGACCGAAGAAAAGGAGTGGCTAATCTCCAAGGGGGTAGCTCTTTTTGTTACCAACCTCCTGCACTCTCAAGAGTTTAATGCTCCTCTGGCGGACATTTATGCAAAAGCCATATCTTTTGGTCGCCATGGAGGAATTCAAGCCGGTTTCAAAGCGGCTCAAAAGGGTCAGGATCTTGAGGAGCTGCCATCCTTTAAGCCTTCTTCCGGTGATGAGTTTGTGAATGCTGTGAAGGCAATGGAGCTTGCCACCTATCCCTACATCTCTGCTATTGCCAAGGCTTCTGAGCAGCCTCTCTCCTTCTTGCAAGACTTGGAGCCAGAGGGCCTGAAAAAGGATGTGGCTAATCAAGTGTTTGGCTCTTATGTGTCAAAAAGGCCTCTTATGATCATGTTGGAGGGAGCCGACGGTGGGGAAGGTAGTTCCAAACGTGCAAAACCTGCTGGTTCTTCCAAGGTTCCCAATCTGGAGCAGGTATTCGAGAGTCCTTCCCCCCTTCAAGCTCTGGAGGTTGAGTCTATCCCTCCTTCCAGCGAAGATGATCCATTCGCCGGTCTTGACACTGAGGGCCTTTATGACGATGTTGGTAACCGAGCCCTGGCTCCCCCCGGTGAAGATGATGCCACCCATGAAGCCGAAGACCCAGCTACTCCATGATTCAACTTTGTTTTAGTTTTTTCAAGTTTTTAGCATGTCTTTTGTAATCGAACTATGCTGTACTTAGCCCTTGGGGCGTTTAATATTTGTCTTTTAATGGAATGCTCCCCCTTTAGGGGTGATGCTTTATCTATGTTTAACGTTTTGTTGTTTTGACTCTGTTACTTGTCGTTTATAGTGTTTGCAATGTCTTTAACATTTCTCCTTGAGTTGGATGCTGCAGTCACCCAACTTAGGATACTTAGCTAAGGAACCGATGCAATGCTTACCCTATCAGCTTGTTTGTTTATGTTTAAACCTTTTCTTGGATAATTTTTCAGTGATATGTTCGTTTTTGCATGTTGTGAACATGTGGGAGCTGTCTTAGTGTGAGGAGCTCACCCTCTTTCATGGGTTTAGGTATTCCTTCCAAGGACTTGTCCCATGGAGTCGTGGATTGTATTAGGGACTCACCCTGTATACAGGAAGGTTACTTAGCCTTGTTCCCTGTTGAGCAGTTGTGGCCTGGGAGCTCATCCCCGTTTCATGGGTAGGTATAGCGCCGGATCCCATGGAGCCTAGTTAGGAGGGGCTCACCCTTTGATAAGATAAGCGACAAGTTAATAATTTGAAACATAGTTCATTCATTAATCATGATTTTTGAAATACAAAGAGACGTTACAACTATTAAACATAAAAACGTTTCAAGTGTTTATCACTCCAATGCCTTGGGATCATTTTGTCGTTAGTGTCGGCTAGCTTGTAGGATCCCCCTTTGTGTGCTTCTTTGACAACATAAGGCCCCTCCCATCGGGGACCTAGCTTGCCTACGTCCTGCTGCCTGCTGGCTTCGTTGCATCTTAACACAAGGTCCCCTAGCCTGAAGGCTTCTTTCCGCACTCTTGTGTTGTAGTAGGCTTCAAGCTTCTTTTTGTACCTGGCCTCCCTGATAGAGGCTTGGTCCCTTGACTCTTCGAGGAGGTCCAGGTTGAGTAGGACCTCCTATTGGTTGTGTTGAGCGTCTTGTCGAGCAATTCTTCCTGAGCTTACCCCTATCTCGGCTGGTATGACAGCTTCGCTTCCGAAGACAAGGCTATACGGTGTCCTTCGGTGGCTTGTTTTCTCCATGGTCCTTATAGCCCAAAGGACACTCGGGAGTTCATCGACCCATTTCTTGTCACATCTTCCTAGCCTTGCTTTAATACCTTCGACAATGCTTCTGTTCATGCGTTCAACTTGTCCATTGGACTGGGGGTAGGCTACTGAGCTGAAGACTTGCTTGATTCCTAGCTCGGAGCACCAGCTGCTGAAGGGTTTGTTGGCAAATTGCTTCCCATTGTCTGTCACCATCTCCCCTGGTAGCCCATACCGGCAGACTATTTGTTCCCACACGAAAGTTATCACCTGTTTCCCCGAGATGGTAGCCAATGGCCTGACTTCCGGCCACTTGGTGAAATAGTCAACAGCTACAAGGAGAAACTTCAACCTTCCGGGAGCTTGTGGGAAGGGACCCACAATGTCCATTCCCCATTTGTAGAAGGGCCATGCCGAGATAATGGGAACAAGATCATGCTTGGGGTTGGTCTTCACCGGTGTTTGTAGTTGACAAGCTTCGCATCTTCGGATAGTCTCAAAGGCGTCCTTATGCATGGTAGGCCAGTAATAGCCCAAGTTCATGAGCTTTGACACCATAGAGCGAGGTCCGGCATGCATGCCACATATACCTTCATGCACCTCCCTGATGAGGTAGTTGCTTTGATTGGGACCTACACACCTTAGTAGGGGTGCTAAGTATCCTTTCTTGTAGAGCTTGTCATCTTCGATTACATATTGCCTCGCCTTCATAACCAACCGCTTAGCTTCTTGTTCGTTTTCTGGCAGCTTCCCTTCTTTCAAGTAGGACATGATGGGTGTCATCCATGTGGAGTCTGTTTCGGTGACGACATCTTGTACTTCCTTGTCATCGATGGATGGTTCTTTCAGCACCTCGACTAGGACCTTCTTGGTTAGGTGAGCAAACGTAAAGGAGGCTAGCTTGCTGAGGGCATCTGCCTGCTTGTTCTTTGTTCTTGACACCTATTCTAGTGTGAAGACTTTGAATTCCTTTATGAACTCTTTGACCTTGTCTTTGTACCTAATCATTGAGGGCTCTTTGGCTGTGTATCCTCCATTTACTTGTTTGACCACCAGATTTGAATCAACGAAGACTTTTAGTTCTTGTACCTTCATACTTTTTGCCAATCTCAACCCGGCCAGGAGGGCCTCGTATTCAGCAACATTGTTGGTGCAGGGGAAGCCTAGACGGAGGGCATAAGTGTATTCGGTTCCGTGGGGGTCCTTGATGACAAGACCTGCCCCGGAACCTCCTACACTTGAGGCTCCATCAGTAAAAAGACACCATTTCCCCTTGAGGTCAGGCTGTTCTTCGACCTCGTTCATCTCTTCTTCTGCCTGCAGGATGGGTAACTCAGCGAGAAAGTCAGCAAATACTTGCCCTTTGTAAGCTCTCCTTGGTAGGTACTCTATCTTGTGCTCCCCTAGACCAATGGCCCACTTTGCCAATCTTCCCGAATCTTCTGGTTTTTCTAAGATGGATCGTATGGGTTGATCTGTGATGACCTTTACTGGGTGAGCTTGGAAGTACCTCCTTACTCTCTTAGCAGTGTGTACGAGTGCCAACACAAGCTTCTCTACGGGAGTGTAGTTAACTTCAGCGTCTTTGAGGGCCCTGCTGACAAAGTAGACCGGAACTTGCTCTTTACCTCGATCTACCAAGAGCACTGAGCTTACTGCTTCCATCCCTGCAGACAAATAAACTGTTATTACTTCCCCTTCCTCAGGGGCTGCCACTTCGGGCAGGGAAGCTATGTGTTTCTTGAGTTCCAGGAAGGCAGCCTCTGCCTCAGTTGTCCAGCGGAAATCTTTCTTATCAACACAATTTTTTAGTGTTTTAAAGAAAGGCAAGGACTTTTCCGCGGACTTAGGCAAGAAACGTTTTAAGGCAGCGATTTTACCGTTGAGGCTTTGCACTTCCTTCTTTGTGGTAGGAGACTTCATATCAAGGACGGCTTGGACCTTGCTCGGGTTAGCCTTGATGCTTTGCTTTCCAACAATATGGCCTAGAAACTTCCCCTCCTCGAACCCAAAGGAGCACATAACAGGATTAAGCTTCATGTTTATTCTTCGAAGTTTGTCAAATGTTTCTCGGATATCTTGGATCATTGCCTCCCCTGATTTGCTTTTGATGACCAAGTCATCTACATAGGCTTCCATGTTCCTTCCAATTTGCTTTGAGAAAGCCTGATCCACTAACCGCTGGTAGGTAGCACCAGCGTTCTTCAAACCAAAGGGCATCTTTTTGTAGCAAAAGATTCCCCTATCGGTGTGGAAGGCCGTCTTCTCCTCATCTTCTTGCTTCATTTGAATTTGGTGATACCCCTTGTAGGCATCTAAGAAGCACTTGTATTGGAAGCCGGTAAGAGAGTCTACCTTCCAATCGATTTCGGGCAAGGGGTAGCAATCCTTGGGGCAGGCTTTGTTGAGATCCTTGAAATCAACACACATTCTCCAAGATCCATCTTGTTTGGCAACCATGACCGGGTTTGCTACCCAAGAGTGATACTGAACCTCTCTGAGGATATCTGCCTTAACCAGCTTCTCCACCTCCTGACAAGCAGCCTGGCTCCTGGCTGGGGCCAAACTTCTTTTCTTTTGGACGACCGGCTTGTATGAGGGAGCTATATTAAGAGAGTGTTCAGCCATGCTTCTAGGAACACCATTCATGTCTCCGGGGCACCAAGCAAATATGTCTCGATTATCCTGCAAAAGGTTGATTAGTTCACACGTAATCTCATCAGGAAGCAGATTGTTTACTTTGATGGTCTGCTCCTGGTAGGCAGGGTTTATGCTGACTTCCCGGATGGGACCGCTGCTTGGTGTTTCTGGCTCCCTGAGACCTTTGGTTTCTTCTATGGAGGCTATCAAAAGAGCTTCTGCCGTTGGCTTCAGGGTTGCAATTCCATTAGGGGTGGGTAGCTTCATTAAACCATGTGTTGTTGATACTACTGCGCCGAAGGTGGCAATTCCCATTCTTCTGATAAGGACATTGTAACTCGAAGGGTACCTGTTAACAGAGAAAGTCAACTCTTCTGTCCTTGACAGAGAAAAGGTGACGATGCAACTGGTTGGGTACCTGATAACAGAGAAGGTCAGCTCCTCTGTCCTTGATAAGTCTCCGTCTCGGAAACAGACGCTTAACATGAGCTTCCCTAAGGGATGTACTCGTTCCCCTGAGAAACCCACCAGTGAGGCGTCGGATGGTCTGAGCTGGGACTTGATCTCCGGGCTCAAGGATTCAAAGCACCGTTCATACATCACCTCTGACGAGGCTCCGCAGTCCATGTACACCTTATCTATAGGGAAGCCATCCAGTTCAGCCTCCACTATTACCGGTGTGACGATCAGTTCATCGGGAGCAGGGGGAAGACAAATGTACTGTTTGTTCCAAGGCTCAGTGCGAGCCTTCTTTGCCTGCTGGGATCCTTCAAGCCTGACCATGTTGACCTCCTTATCTTTCTTTCCTTCGTCCCTTCTTCCTTTGATGTCTTTGATTAGGTGAGCCAGCTCCCCGGACTTAACAGCTTCCTCTATCCTCTTTTTCAGCTGGTAACAGTCGTTCGTGTGGTGCCCTGTATCATTATGAAAGGCACAATGCTTGCTGGAGTCCCTTTTGTTGGCTGGCTTAGACAAGGGTCTGGGAGGTCGAAAGGTGTACCTGACTTCCTCCGTGGAGAGTATCTCCTGAGGGGTCTTGGTGAGAACGGTGAAGACCTGTTTTTCTTTATCATGGTACCTTCCTGCCCTTGGGGATCGTCGTCTTTCTTCACTCCTTTGGTTGTCAAAGGATCTCCCCGATCGTCTTTCATTGTAAGGTTGAAAGTGAGGTCTCCGGGAGTTTGTTGAGCTGTCTCTCCAGCTTCCTCGATCCCTCTTCCTGGTGTCTTGCCGAGTTAATGCTTCTTCTCCCCTGAGGAAGGCTTCTGCTCTCTTGAAAGCCTCCTCCATGGTTTGGGGGACATCTTCATGAAATCTTCTTAGCAACTTCTTGGGACGAATGGCTCCCATGAACCCCGACACCCGGATCTTCTCGGTGGCACCACTATACTGCAGACCTTCCCTCTTGTACCTTTCGATGAAACTACGGAGGTTTTCATGCTCCCCTTGTTGGATTTGATGCAATATGGCGGCGTCTTTGGTACACTTCCTGAGGGGGTTAAAGTTTGAGGTGAAACCTCTCCTTAAATCATCAAACGAGGAAATGCTCCGAGACGGTAGGCCACTGAACCATAGGCGAGCTGGTCCTACCAAGGTCTGCATGAACATGTGGCAGCACTCGGCATCGTTCCATTTTTCTACAGTGGCTGCCCCAGAGAAGACGTTCAAGTGGTCATCTGGGTCTTCTGTGCCATCGTACGTCTTCACATTAGCTGGCATTTTGATCTTGTTGGGGAAATCAAAATGAGCGATGTGTTCAGCAAAGCATTCTAACGACTTAGGTCGGTACGGCGTCGAAGGTGTAGCTTCTGCTCTAACCTCAGCTACAGGAGTTTGAACCAAGGGTTGGGAGGTCATGGGACCCTGCCCTCCCACAGGGGGAGTTACTAGTACTTGGTTCAAAGGTGAGGGATACTGCCAGGGATATCCTCCCGGCCATATGGGGAAGTATTGAGATTGTGAGTAGTTAGGATACATAGCTCCTAGAGGAACGACGAATCCTCCAGCAAGACTTCTGGCTCCCGCAAGGGAGGTGGCTACGGCACTGCTGGCCAATGGTAACGATCTTAAAGCTTCATCATAGGAGAGTGGTATTGAGGTCCCCGGAGAGAGCGTAGAGCTGCTAGGACCTCCTCCTCCTAAGTAAATGTCCCCTCGACTGTTCAAGTAGGGGTGAGCGTTAGTGTAGTCACGCTGGGTTGCTGGTGAGGTGGTGGTTCCCAACAACGGAGGGTTAGGTGAGAGGGTGACAACAGGCTCTTCGTCATAGGACAACCTGACCCTAACTCCTCTGGACCTCTCCTCTCGCACATAACCATTCAGGAGGTCTCGGAGTTGCAAGAAATTTCTTCGTACTCCCTCCGGGGTGATATCCATTCGTTCAACTGGAAACAACAAGTCGTCCCTAGGAGACGAGCTAACAGCCCTTGAGGATGGCGGCGTTTGGAAGTTGAGCATGTCTCCTAGAGACGGTTCGACTTGTTGTCCGTCCGTTCCAGGCGTTTCATGGCCAGAAGCATCACCTGAGGTGTGGCTAGTGGCCGGAGTTTCTGAAAGACCCCCTCCTAGGCGGTTATCTCCACCAGTCATCACAAAAGGAGGTTACTTAGGAACAAATGGGACTGTAGAAACTCTCAACAATTTTGTTCAAAGTAGCGACAGCCCCACGGTAGGCGCCACTTGTTGCTACAACAAGGAAAATGACCGGTATTAGGTTAGGAGATGTTTAGGATTATAGGTTAATGGTATATTAGGTTGAGATTAAGGTTTTAAGCTTAGGTTTAGATTTGGTTGTAGAATCAGGGGTCTTCAAGTTCCTGGAAGAGACCTGCACAAAGGTAGCAGACACCGTTAGCCTTAACGCAGGAGGGAGCCTCCTGCGTTTGGACTCCGGCGTGAGAATAAGTACATATTCATTTGGAGTTGGGAAAATAACGAAGTAGAGAGTATGAGAGTAGAGAGAATGAGTGAGAAGTGTGTGTGGAATGTCTACCCGAGGGCCTCCTTATATAGGCAGTGGAATTCTGCCCAGGAGCTCCCTCAGGGTAGCTTCCTTACCATACCTAGATGTGTTTGACCCTCTTTTAGTTCCCAGCAGTGAGACTTTTTCCTTTTAGGATGTTTTCAGCTTTAATCATTTCCAATGCAAGGCTTGGAGCTGTGTGGTGTTTTGTCCCTTGCCATGATAATAAGCCAAAATCCCCTTTTTGCATTTCCAAGACTTTTTACTGTTTGCTTTCTGCCCTGAGGCTTCCATATGGCAGGTAAGCTGCCTTATATCAGCTCCACTAAGTCAGGCAACCTCTTAATCAAATTTATTTTGCTTATCTTTTTGACGAGAGGTCTAAACGTTGTCGTTTTAGGACACACGTCATCACTAGCCTAGTCAAAGTAACCCCTAATTACAACTTCAAATTTTACACTATAAATACACTAGCCTACCATTCAACTCTTTGTACCATTCAAAAAAGAGTAAATTGCCAAAATGGCCCCTCATGTTTGGCCCAAAATGCTTGTTTGGTCAGTTATCTTTTTTTTGTGCCAAAAGAACCCCTCGCAGATTGAAAATTGCCATTTTGGCCCATATTTAACAGACTTTCTAACCAGGGACAAAAACTCAGTTAATTCTGAGGGGCATTTTCGTCCTTTCATGTTCTTCCCCTAATAAAAGCCTAAGGTTTAAGTTCTTCTACTTTTTCCTCTCTGCTCATCCTCCCTGCTCATCCTCGTCGTTCAACAATGATGAATGGTATTAGAAATTCGGTATTCAAACATGAGGATATTTCCATTTTTAGGTATTATTTTAAAGTTCCAGGTGAGGATTTAGACTTTGGGTTAAGACCATTGAATGGTGAAATTGATTATAATGTAATCATGAGCGGACTTCAGCTAGAAAAATCGTCACTTTGAATTGGCGGCTCCTGTCAGTTGCTGACGTGATCTGTATTGGGATGCCCCCAACTTCATTTGATCATGTTTCCTCTATTATCACTAATAATAATAACTCACTACATAAACACACTTCGGCTACCCCTGTTTCTTCACCCTAAACCCCTGTTTCCTCTGCTACCCCTGTTTCTTCACCCTAAACCCTTATCAGAATGGCAATCAATCTTAGCAAAGCTGAGAAGGTGGCAGTTGAAGCAATCATGGAGTTGTCTACCCGTCCTCCAAATGTTCTAATGCCCCCAGATGCCTTTGATCGTTTAGCTGAATATTGTGGCCATTTGTTGTCACAAGAAAAGATGCAACTGGACAATGATCAAGGTACATCAGATGGACAATCTTTGAAGATGAAGAGGCTGTCTGAACTAGGTGACATTGCAAAAACACTAAAGTTCAAGTTACGCCGAGTGGGGGGTAGATGGGAGCATGCTCCAAATAGCTAGATTTGCAAGTCTTATTGATGCATATATATAGTGATCAGGGATGAATATATATATGATGCCCTTTTTTTTGTATAGGATTTGCAAAAAATTAATTGATGCATATATATAGTGATCAAGGATGAATATACATATGATGCCCCTTTTTTGTATAGGATTTGCAAGTCTTAACTGTATAGGGTTTAGGTTTATGGAATATGGATGTCTATTGTAATGCACAATGTTGCAACAGAGAGTAGTATGTTTAGTATGTAATGTACATTGTGAAATGTTGCTATGACTGTAATGGTAATCAATGTTGCAATGTTGCTATGACTGTAATGGTAATCAATGTTGCTTTAGTTGCTATGACTGTAATGGTAATCAATGTTGCTATGTTTTTTACTGTTCAAGCATACATTACAAATGGGTCAAAATGGATGCTTTAGTGGATTCTGTTTTCATCAATGTGCAATGTGTTTGTTATGTTTGCAAGCATACATCACAAATGGGTCAAAATGGATGCTTTAGTGGATTCTGTTTTGATCAATGTGCAATGTCTTTGTTATGTTTGCAAGCATACATTACAAATGGGTCAAAATGGATGCTTTAGTGGATTCTGTTTTCATCAATGTGCAATGTGTTTGTTATGTTTGCAAGCATACATCACAAATGGGTCAAAATGGATGCTTTAGTGGATTCTGTTTTGATCAATGTGCAATGTCTTTGTTATGTTTGCAAGCATACATTACAAATGGGTCAAAATGGATGCTTTAGTGGATTCTGTTTTGATCAATGTGCAATGTCTTTGTTATGTTTGCAAGCATACATTACAAATGGGTCAAAATGGATGCTTTAGTGGATTCTGTTTTCATCAATGTGCAATGTGTTTGTTATGTTTGCAAGCATACATTACAAATGGGTCAAAATAGATGCTTTAGTGGATTCTGTTTTGTATGCTTTACTATGTTTCTGCTTGATCATTACAAACCTTGGATTGTTACAAAACAACATAAATTGAACATTTGCAAACAAACATTACAACTTGAACAATAACTGATCATTACAATAAAACACCATACATTGAGTTCTTATCATTACAAAACAACCAACATTGAACTAAAACATGATAAAATACATGATGATTACAAACCAAGTCATCCATAGATAAGTTTTCAGCTTCTTGTTCTCGGATTTGAGTGTCCCAACCAAGGTCTGCAATGCTGTGTTGTTGAGTCTCAGTTCTTCATTCTCTTCACTATCATTGCTAGTACTAGGAATCTGACCCAAGGGTAGTTCAGCCCAACAAACAAAACCACAGGTCCTCCCCTTCTTGTTGCAGCAGAAAAACCGCCTACCAGGGTTTGCAGAGGTGGAAGACACACGTATGATAGTAGGAGCTCCACATTTGCAGAATATCATCGTCTATGATTTGGGAATTAGGGTTTGTATGATATATACTATCATACGTGTGTTCAGGATCGAAATCCACAAAAGTATATATTAATCGAAACCTATATGATTTGGGAATTAGGGTTTGTATGATTTGGGAATTAGGTTTGAATTGAGAGGAAGAAGAAGAAGGTCAAATGATGAAGAAGAAAGGTTTAAACGTGGTTTTAAAAGGGGAAGAACATGAAAGGACAAAAATGCCCCTCAGAATTAACTGAGTTTTTGTCCCTGGTTAGAAAGTCTGTTAAATATGGGCCAAAATGGCAATTTTCAATCTGTGAGGGGTTCTTTTGGCACAAAAAAAAAGATAACTGACCAAACAAGCATTTTGGGCCAAACCTGAGGGGCCATTTTGGCAATTTACTCATTCAAAAAAAAAAACATTATTATCCCATCTCCCATATACTAAAGTTTTCATCCGTCATTATCTCCTCTAGCTAGTTTCGAGTTTTCCAAGGCATTATTACTATGTGTTTGCACGCTCAATAAAACGCACGAACTCATTATGCACCTAAGGTTAGTTTACATAGCCCCTTTTTCCGTTTTACATTTTGGGGTGAAACATGTTTAAACATTTTATACACTATCATTTACTCAAACTTACATTGTTAAAACTTGTGATTCAATTACACTATCATTTACTCATTCTATCATTTGACTGTAACAAAAAGACACAGTACAATCATTAACAATGATCAAGCCGCCTGTTTAGATTATAGCGCTATAGGTCTGACAAACCCATCCCCTCGCATAAATTTAGGGATGATCGATAATAGTTACACTTTTACTAACTTGCGAGTTAGGTCTCAGTTGACACAAGGTTTGATTGTACAAAAGACGCATTGTTACATGTCGGACTCATATTCTATCATTACTCATTATTATACTTCAACTATGATTGCTATACAATATATTGTTTTCAACTATATGCAAAACCTATGTATTCTCACCAACTATTTATAGTTGACCCCCCCCCCCCCTATCTTCCAACTTAACATGTTTCAGGCTTTATTTGCTATTGGAAGTTGTACAAGTCTTGGATCACATAGGAGCTTTGGACCTAGTTTATGTAAATCAAGTTTATGTATTTATTAAATTGTATGACAAATTGTAAATTGTTTAGTAATATTCAACTTCCATTTAGTACCATGAGCTATTGAACAATCATCAATACGTGACATCCCAATGTTTCCGCCATCGGTTGGGGTGTTTCAGATTGGTATCAAAGCCATGGTTATAGGGAATTAGGTTATTAGAAAAATAATCTAGTCTATAACCATAGGATTATAATCAGTATTTGCTCCTTTTACTTGCAACCCTACTTGTTTCTATTCTCTATCTCCCTCCTACTTCTTATCCCTACTTTAGTCCCTACAAGAAGACTGTTCTCCATCACAAGATCTACTCTTAGACTAATAGGACAAATCCTCAGGTTTAGCCTGAACCACCTTGAAGATCTCGTCGAAGTTCTAAATTTTAATAACGAACACGTGCAATCTGGAAGGGTGAACGCCTGTATTCTGAGTTTTCTGTCTAGGACTGGCATTGCGCATAAATCCCAATCAGACGAGGGACCCGGATGCCTACCTCGGAATTCTCGGGATGAGTGTTCAATTATCGGCTAAAGCATGTCTTCACTATGTTATTAGAATCTAGAAGTTTTGATAAGTCAACGTTTTTGTTTATTCGTTTTAATTAATGAATAAATGATTACACTCACTTTCCTTAAACTAAGCTCTAAAATCTCAAAATTTTACAGCTTAAATCAATCTCATTTCATAACCATCTATGGATTTCACAATCACACTTCACCTTACCATCTTATCCACTTTTTAAATATTCAACACCCTACCCAAATCATATTATTTCATTTCTCCACATGTTACTTATTTTTAAAAACTATAACCTCATACCTTAGCACAAATTAAAGATTTCTAAATCCTGTTGTATTTTCATTACCTAGTAACTTTACAAAGTACATATTTTTGTCAAAAGATGTCCTCGAATTTAAATTCAATTGTTTATTTATTGACGTAACAAACAATTTTCTATATAATGCTTTAAACTATTAAAAATCACTTAATAGAACCTTGATCTTCAAAACCTAATGTCATGTTTGAAATCTCCAACTAACGGGAATATTTTAATCAAAGCCCACTTAGCTTGTACTATTTAACAACTTTTGCTTTATGTATAAAACCAATTTTGAAAATAAGATTTTTTTTTTATCCATAAGAATAATATCTAGTCTCTAAATTCTCCATCGACACTCACTCATTTTCAACTTGTTCAAATTTTTACAATATTTGGCATATACCACAATCATGTTTTCTTATACACTTGATTATAACCTTTGATCCAAACACCAAAATTTACACTGCTACATAATCCTTACTATAAAATAAACTCTTTATCAACTATCTTCACATTCACTATCTCTCACAACCTTGATTCTGCTTCAAGATTTTTCATCATCCTCTCAAGAACTAAATTCATATCCTTCACCTTCTCACACATGAGCTAGTTACCCATGATAACCAAACTATTGAAACTTGATTGTGTGTTGCATCAAACATAATCCTTAGTTATACATGAGGATTCGACTATCTACCGTATTTGAACATTTGAAACTAGAATTCATGGAATATAAACTATTTGCTATAGACACACCTAGAGTCGTTAACCTTGTCTAGGGCAACTCTATTACAACTCGTATGCTATACTTGATACTTGATTGCTTACATGTACATATTATCAATTTGCAATTCATGTGTGTAATAATTGGTACACTTAATCAAACAACTGATAGAGGATGAAGTACTTGCTCAACAGTTAGTAGAGTACCAAATAACCTACTCAACGATTGGTAGAGGTCATTGTAACGCCTCGCTATTTCAATAAATAATGATAATTATTATTATTATTATTATTATTATTATTATTATTATTATTATTATTATTATTATTATTATTAATTCTTATAAATGTTCACACGTCTATATATACGTCTATTATTAATATATAACGAATATATAGTCCAAATACTCGATTTTAGTTGGTTCATATAAATTAAATACGTGATTCTAATATTTAAACGATTATACGAGTGGGATGTAACGAGAGACACGATTTTAACGGGTTCGTATACGAGGTAATCTTCCACCTAAACTACCTAACCCTACCTATTTAAACGTCTCTTTCTTCCTTTCTTCCTTCTTCCCCAAAAGAAAAACCCTAACACTACTTAAACACATCTTCTTCATTTTTCAACCTACAACACAAGAAAAACCCACAAAAACACTCTCAAGCTCTCTCTCTCTCTAGAAATCCCTCTCACTCTAAGGTAACTCTCTCTCTCTCTCTCTCTCTCCAGCTCTCTCCCTCGTCTCCCTCTGTTCTCCTCCTCTCTGCAGCAGAGCCGGCCGGCCACCACTCCTATGGTGGCGGCGGCGTGGTGTTCCGGAAGCCCAAAAAGAGGCTGGGATGGCTACTGTTGGAGGTTAAATGGTGACATGTAGGGTGGCCTCGGTGGGTGCTGGTTTCGGGGTAGTAGCGGCAGAGTGATGGCAGTTACGGTGGTTCAGCTTAGGGTCGGTTAGGGCTATGTAGGGACGAACCGATGGTTTTAGTCGGGTTTGGGGTTGCAGAGGCCGGATCTGGTCAGATCTGGTTATGGTTATGGTTATCATTATGGTTTTGGGACAATGGTGGCTTAGGACAGTCGGATCCGGTGGTTTAAGGTGGTGGTTGCTTCGGTTCAGTCAGGCCCGAGGAGTCCGGTTAGGCACCGGTTGGTTGGTTTTGGTCTCAGTTCAGTTTTGGTTGTGGCTCGGTCCGAGTCGAGTGGTTATCGTTGATTCTTGATGGTGGTCGCCTCGAGCTCCAGATCCGGGTTCAAGTCGGGTCTGATCCGGAACAGTTTTTGCTCGGGTTCGGGTCTTGTTAACTCGGGTTTGGTCCGGCTAAAGTTGGCTCTAGTCGGGTGTAGTTGATCGGGTCAGATTCGGTTTTGGGTTCGTGTTCGGGCTCGGTCAAACCTGGTCAACAGTCAACATCAGTCAAATGTTTCAGATCTGGTCAAACATTTGGTCGCAGTCAAAGCTGGTCAACGAGTACTCCAAGCGCACGTGTATCGGTTCGCGAGTTTGAATAACGGGAAGGTATAACGCGCGTCGCGACTTTGTTTTATTTATTTCGGTTATATTTATATGGTTAAGGTTATATTTTCTTTTGTGTATAACGAACCGAATCGACTTGTGACTAAATGTTATTTTACTAATCCTTTGAATGAACTAAAAAAAAAAAAAACCGAATAACTTATAAGTAAACTTATATTATTAACACTATTATTCAAGTTTAATACTAGTCGACTTATTATTTGTTTTCGAGCCATCAAATAAATGTTACCTGTCGAAAAGTATACTTTACTCGCTTATTATTGCTTTTGAAAGTTAAACCTTGTGTCGTGCACTTATATATTGATGTTTTGGGAAAATATAGACAACTTGAGTTGTCTGGTTTCTTACAAAAACAGAGGAGACTCTGCCCAAATTTTTACAAAATATAACTATAACTTTGTACAAAAGAAACTATGTTTTACAAATAAATGCTATTCAAACTTTATTTCGTCATAAATGCGTACATAAATAAACATAATGCATATATCATCCGGTCTTCGAAACAAACTAAACGTGAGTCATGTTACATGTACATTATTTTCACTATCCTAAGTACCCTTTTACAATTAGTCTCAAGTCGCGAAATCCTAAATATATCATAATAAGGTATATATTTTATATAACCATACATTCACATATTTTCGTGAAATCAAAACCAAATCCTATCGGTTCGTTAAATTATACACACATTGAGACACGTATTATTTTACAATATGAGTCTAGGTAGTTGGATAAACTATCTTTAAAACTAAGAAAACGAAACAAGTTTATTTGCATTAGAAATTAAGGCATCGTTATTTGTAATAGGATACAAGAGTTCAATTAATCCCAGTTCAGACTTGTTGCTACTTGCTAGTACTTGCACAGTGAAATTCAGGTGAGTTTTACATAACCCCTTTTCTATTTTTCACTATTTTTGGGGTGAAACATGTTACAACATTCTATATGCAATTCAATCATAAAGTGTCTATGTGTTTTTCTACGTTGCATTATGTCTTAAACATGACTAGGGTAAGCACAATATTCTAGCATAATCATTAACATTATTCAGCCGACGGTATACAATGATAGATCTATTGGACTGACAATCCCACCCGGATACGTGCCTCCTACATAGGTAGCGTGGGTGATTGTTATCGCATAACATAATCGAGTGAACCATGAGCGTATGGGATGGACCACAATATAACAGTCACAAGGGTTGATTATGCACTTGATTTACTTCTAGTATGTTTTCACATATGGACTAGACTTGCCATGACACTTGAATTGTACAAGCTTTATTCGATTATCAAAACCTATGTAATTCTCACCAACTTTTGTTGACCCAAAATATTTTCAAACTTAACATGTTTCAGGTTATAACATGCTCGAAGATTAGAGTTAATGCTTGAAGATGCGTAGCTTGTATTTTCATTTTGATGTACAAATTCTTAGAGCAATTGTATGTAATTTATTTAAATCATTTTATTGAAACTTATTATTTACCATGAGCTACTGAACAATCATCAATACGTGACATCCCGATGTTTCCGCCATCGGTTGGGGTGTTACAGTCATCATGCCTGCTCAACAGTCGGTAGAGGCCCTACAACCTGCTCAACGACTGGTAGAGGCTATCGCACCTGCTCAACAATCGGTAGAGGTTCTTACTCACTGACTGGTAGAGGTCTTTTTCCTGCTCAACAGTTGGACTTATTTTTGGATACATTGTATACGATTCAATCACAAGGCTATTTTGCATTACTTACATGTGTGTTTAGAGTCATAGAAGGACACAAAACCCTAATGTAAGGTAAATTGGTGATTGCGGTCTGGAACGTAATCATGAATTTACAAGTACATTAAGGTAGTGTGAAATTCTATTAAGGTTTTGGGAGATACCCTGTATGTTTTCGAAGTATCAGAGGTGTGATGGGTTAGCTGCGGTACACCCTATATATAAACACTAATGATACGTGGAAAGGGATACTGTAGGGTTAGACCAATAACAAACCGTAGTTATTTGGTAGTCCATCTAGCATTTATGGTTATCTTATACATTCCTTAAACTCTTACCCTACTCTGAACCATAGTCACCCTAACTATCCTCAACACTATTCAAATGTTTCTTCTTAAAATAAACTTCGGGACGAAGTTCCTAAAAGTAGGGGAGACTGTAACATCACACAAATTTTCTTTATATATATATATATAGAACTCCATCGTTTATTCATCCGATTCATGTTTACAGTATCTTTACCATCCATTTTGTTAATTTTTGTTTGTTTAAATAATGACTTATAATCAATATCAAACGTAGTCTCCTAGTCAAGTCAAGTCAAAGTGTTAGTAAATATGGTCTCCTAGTCAAGTCAAAGTGTTAGTAAATATGGTCTTCTAGTCAAGTCAAAGTTGTTCCTAAATTCTAACCTAGTCAAAGTAGCCCCTAATTACAACTTCAAATTTTACACTATAAATACACTAGCCTACCATTCAACTCTTTGTACCATTAAAAAAAAAACATTATTATCCCATCTCCCATATACTAAAGTTTTCATCCGTCATTATCTCCTCTAGCTAGTTTCGAGTTTTCCAAGGCATTATTACTAAGTGTTTGCACGCTCAATAAAACGCACGAACTCATTATGCACCTAAGGTGAGTTTACATAGCCCCTTTTTCTGTTTTACATTTTGGGGTGAAACATGTTTAAACATTTTATACACTATCATTTACTCAATCTTACATTGTTGAGACTTGTGATTCAATTACACTATCATTTACTCATTCTATCATTTGACTGTAACAAAAAGACACAGTACAATCATTAACAATGATCAAGCCGCCTGTTTAGATTATAGCGCTATAGGTCTGACAAACCCATCCCCCCGCATAAATTCAGGGGTGATCGATAACAGTTACACTTTTACTAACTTGCGAGTTAGGTCTCAGTCGACACAAGGTTTGATTGTACAAAAGACGCATTGTTACATGTCGGACTCATATTCTATCATTACTTATTATTATACTTCAACTATGATTGCTATACAATATATTGTTTTCAACTATATGCAAAACCTATGTATTCTCACCAACTATTTATAGTTCCCCCCCCCCCATCTTCCAACTTAACATGTTTTAGGTTTTATTTGCTATTGGAAGTTGTACAAGTCTTGGATCACATAGGAGCTTTGGACCTAGTTTATGTAAATCAAGTTTATGTATTTATTAAATTGTATGACAAATTGTAAATTGTTTAGTAATATTCAACTTCCATTTAGTACCATGAGCTATTGAACAATCATCAATACGTGACATCCCGATGTTTCCGCCATCGGTTGGAGTGTTACAAGTAGAGCGTGAGCGGTTCTTTGGGTAGAGGCGCTGTTAGCGTCGGAAGATTCATTAGGCACTGCTTCATTGCTTGGAATGCTGATTCCGCCTCTGGGGTCCAGCGGAAGCTGCTCTTTTTCAGACAATTCTTTAAAGTGTCCACGAATGGGAACGACTTTGAAGCATAGTTGGACAGGAATCGGTTGAAGGCAACGAGGCGGCCCATCAGTGTTTGTACTTCTTTGATGGAGGCAGGTGACGGCATTCTTTCGATGGCTTGCACTTTTTCCGGGTTGGCGCGGAAACCATCCCGTGTCACTATGACGCCCAGGAACTTGCCTTCTTCCATCCCGAATGAACATTTGCTCGGGTTCAGTTTCATGCGCACTTTACGCAGCTGATTGAACGTTTGTTGAATATCCCGGAGCATGTCACCTTCCTCCTTGCTTTTGATTACAAGGTCATCTACGTACACTTCAAGTCGTACGCCGATTTCATTGATAAAGGCTGTGTCCATTAGGCGTTGGTATGTGGCTCCCGCATTCTTCAAGCCGAAGGGCATCTTAGTGTAACAGAAGATGCCCGCGTCGGTGCGGAACGCTGTTTTGTCTTCGTCTTCTTTGGCCATTTGAATCTGGTGGTACCCTTTATACGCGTCCAAGAAACACTTAAACCGATAAGGGGCCAGAGAATCCACTTTTAGATCAATTTCTGGCAAAGGATAACAATCCTTAGGACACGCCTTGTTGATATCCTTATAATCGACACACATGCGCCACCCTCCATTAGCTTTTGCGACCATGACGGGGTTGGCCACCCAAGTTTGGTATCTGATGGGGCAGAGAATGCCCGCGTTGAGCAGCTCGGTGACTTGTTCGTTCATGGCCTTTGTTTTCTCCGGGCCCATACTGCGCTTCTTTTGTACTATTGGCTCTACGGAGCGGTAGACGTGGAGTCTGTGTTCCACTATTTCGCAGGGGACACCGACCATGTCTGTCGGTTGCCATGTGAAGACATCCATATTGCTGATTAGGAGCTGCATCAAATGATTGCGTATGGTCTCGGAGATTTCATGGCCAATGACCACCGTTTGCTCCGGAAATTTAGGGTTGAGTACCCATTTTTCCGGCTCAGTGCGGGCGTTTGTCTTGACAATTTTAGGGGGTTTGGCGGTTTCTGCCACATGGAAGTCTTTGTTACCCCGAATAAAGGCAATGCCTGTCCTGGTTGGGAAGCCCACCATCGCGTGCGCCGTGGAAGCATTGGCGTTAAAGCGCGCGATGCCTTCCCGACCCAATAGTATATCATGATTGGAGGTGGCTGGCAAGACCATAAAGTCGCATACCTCCGTGCGCTCATGGGTGCCGTCAGACCATGTGACTGGCATGGAGAGCATGCCCCGCGGCATGATGGTCTCATGAATGAAACTAGAGATGGGTTCATTGACTGGTACGAGCTTCGCTTTGTCTTCCTCGTCCAGCTGTTGAAAACACTGCTCGTACATGATGTCAGTGCTGCTACCGCCGTCCAGGAACATGTACTGCGTGCGGTAATGTCCGAAGACTGCGGTTATGACAAGTGGGCAGTGCAGGAAGCGCCGCCTCTGACTTTTGGCATGAGGACATCGGCCTCTTTCCATGAGTCATCAAGTGGTTGTATGCGGGTGCGCTTCCCGTGCTGGGTGTTTTTGCCACGCCTTGTCATATTGCAGTGATGACGAGGGATGAGCGTGGCGGCATGAGTGTTGAGGTCCCGGATTTTCTTTGGTGACCCCTCACCTTGGTTTCCGTCACCTGTCTGATCTTTGCCTGCACGGTGAACGTTCTTTACTAGATGACCGAGCTGACCAGACTTCAGCGCGGTCTCGATCTCCATCTTCAAGCTGTAGCAGTTGTCTGTGAGATGACCGAAGTCATTGTGATACTCACAGAACTTGCTTCTGTCTACATTCCTTCTTTTCCCGAGGGGGTTGGGCTCCTTCAACGTGACTTGCTCGGTTTTTAGAACCTGGGATGGTGTCTTTGTTAGCGGGGTCTAATCGTGGTTTTTCTTGGAGTGTCCCCGTTGGTCCCGCGATTGTTTTGGACTGATGAGTTGGCGGGCATCGCCAGCGGGGGAGTACTTTCCCTCGTCAACGGTGCCTGAGATGCGGCTCCAAACAGATTTGTTTTTGTGTTTATTATTATTATTATTATTATTATTATTATTATTATTATTATTATTATGGTGTTGCCGTTGGAAGCCATGCATCTGGTTGAAGGATTTCTCGGAGGAGGCATATATTTTGGCGGAGTGGGTGAGTTCGTCCCAGGACTCCGAAATGCCATCTTTGCCTGTAAGGCACTTCATGAGCTCCGGGCTGCGCACATTATGTATGAACACTGCCCGCGTGAGTTCCTCCCCACAGCCTATTTGCAAGGCCTATTTGTTGAACCGGACGATGAAATCTTCAATTGACTCGTGATCATATCGGCGGCATAACAGAATGTGTGCCTTATCTTTTTTGTGCTTGCGCAAGTGTGAGAAATGACTGCCGAATTAATCGGTGAGGTCATCGAAGTCCTTAACGCTCCCTGCGGGGAGGTTATCGAACCAGACCCTAGCTGCGCCCGTCAAGGTTTGGGCGAATAAGTGGCACCAGACCTGGACGGGCCAATCGACCGACATTCCCGCGCATTCAAAATCATGAACATGATCATCGGGGTCACGCAGGCCATCATATCTACCGATCCTGCTAAGAAGCTTAGCTTTCCTTGGGATTTTGGCTGTCGCTATGCGAGCAACAAATTTTGATTTTTCAGCGAAGGACTTTGGCCTGAATGGTTTGACCAAGTCATCGTCCTCGTCATTGTGACGTGAACAGTGGCTATGTTTCTTTCCTTTGTAGCCGGAGTCGCTGCTAGACGACTCGTAGCCGTCAGAATCGTCACGTGATTTCGCGTAGCCCCGAGCTCTGGCGTCTCCGCCGAGCTCCCCGCTACGACCGTCACCATGAGCGACCGAGTCTTTCTTTCTATACCCCTTTTTTGACGGGGTATCAAAAGTGAGGGCTTTGCCCTTCTTTTTAGCTTGTTGTAAGAGTTTTCGCTGGTAGATCGCAGCACTCTTAGCATTCTGACGGAGGAGCCACTAGTCTGGGTCCTCCTCTGAACTGGCACCACTGTTGTCGTCAGAGTCCAAGTCACGGACTTCAAGAACTGGCTGCTCGAGTCGTGAAGTGGGTTTTTTGACAACAGTGTGCGGTGTGGTTTGGTTCTCCGGGGATTGAGTGTCACCTTCCCCTGCTCGGTTAATGACAGAAGTTTTAGGGTTGGGTTCAGCCATGGGTGGGTTTAAAAGATGAAGAAAAGAGATGTTCTAACCGTTGGATGGCGCCAATGAAGAAACAATAAGTATCACGGTGATTATCACTAACCCCCGTGTGGTTTATACTTACGTAACGTCAGGTATAATTCTTTACCCAAACCTCTAGGTTTAACCCGTGTGAGAATACTGAGTGAGTGTATGTGTGTGAGCTAAATAAGTAATGACACAAGATGTAAGTGGTTCGGTCAGAAGTGACCTACGTCCACTGTAACTAGCCGGCATATTATTAATGATCGAGTATTACAAGAGACTAGTATTAGGTTACAATGAACAATTTCGGATCCTTCTTCAAGGAGATGACTATCCTTATTTATAGGCAAGCTCGTGGGCCTGATTAAGAGACACATGAGAAGTTATCCTTACTTGGGCCTAGCCAAGGCCCAAGTCCAGACACTTCAGTAAAATGGCGGGAAAAGGCGGATCACTATGGATGACGTCAGGTTGCAGCATGATCGTTGCTCGAGGCGGACACGTGGCAGCCTCCGACTGGTGAACAGCGGCCTTACCCTGGCTACAGTTGTTGACCCTGCCTTTACCACCTGATTGGACGTCTAACAGTAGCAAGGGATGTCTGCTGGTTACTGTTGACGACGGCATGGTGGAAGCGTGGGCACAGTCATGTCGCCGTTCCTGTCAGTAGTGGTTGTACCAGCCCTGCCACTTGTCATCTTGCCATTGGCGCGTACTCTGTCAGGAACCTTGCTGAATCTTCCTTTTGTGATCTCATGTACCTCATACCGAAAGTAGTAAGGGAAGATTCCGCGCGTGGGCACACGCGCTTATCAACTGTTGTGTGTTACTTATCATTTGGCGACCTTGCGCGCTGGCTTACTTCCTGCCTCGCCAGCGCTGCGGAGGTAACATGGCGCCAGGATTCCGATTTATGGGGATAGAGACGCCGCCTCCCTCTGGATTAGGCTCCCTATCCCTTCAGCTATTTATAACAACTATTGAAGTATACATTCTTAACAATTTTCCCTTTTACAATCTAAAGGTCATTGAACTTTTGTATCTTGTTTTTTGTTTTATTTTCAATCTCCGTCTTAGTTTATTTGCAAGTGGTGATGTCAATTTATTGATTTGTGTTAAGTGAATCATTTGCATTAATAAGTGACTTAATTTTTGAATGAGTGTAATTAGGTGGTCCATCATTGTAACACCCCAACCGATGGCGGAATCATCGAGGTGTCACGTAGTGACGATTTTTCAAAAGCTCATAGTACTAAAATGTAAATATTTGAATATAGAATATTGTTTTACAACATGTGAAATTTAGATACAAGACAACAAAAAAATAAAGATAATTGATTGATTTAATCTAAGTCCAAAGTCCTATGTGAAGCGTCAAGCAGCTTATCCTGAAACATGCACGAAAATAATTTTGTCAACATATGATGTTGGTGAGTACTACTTAGCTTTGTAAATACGATATAAGTTTGAAAAGGTAGTACAATTCATGTGTCTAGCATCACCAAGGCATTATGTAAACACGCAAGTAACCAAACAAGACAAAGATCAAATGTAAAGTTTGTACAATGAAATTGATAATGAGCACCTCAACACGTGTGAGTCTAAAAGAGCACCATAACACAAAGTTATGTCTAAATGAGCACCGTAACATAAGTTACGTCTTAGCGTAAAGAGCACCATAACATAAGTTATGTCTAAATGTATGATTTTGTATGTAAGCTACGTTCATGTTCAAGCATAAGCACAAAGATAAACAAGACACGTATATGAATTGTAAATGAATAAAGTGTATGTGTAAATGAATACGAAAGTTTTGTATACTTGTACATGAATCACCCCAAAAGTTGTAAAAGCGGAAAAAGAGGATAAGTGATACTCACCTTAGCAAGGTGGTAAGTCTTGTGGAATTGAATAAGTGTAATCCAACGTTGCCAAGTATCACCCTATGTATAATGTAACAAATAAGTCTAAGTCTATCTAGTCTACAAGTATTTTCTAGGGCTTCGAATTGGGGATAAGTATTCGTTTGATTAATAAATTAAATGTTCAATAAATAAGAGAAATTTGATAAATAAATAAACGAAAGTCTTTTTGTAAACTTTAAATTAAAGATGGTCACAATATAAAGTTTTAAGTGTGAAAATAATTTTTATAAAATTATTTTCTTATAAATAAAATATTAAATCTATTTATTTTGAATTGTCAAAGTATAACTTTGATATTTAAAAATATTAAAATTAAAGAATTTTTAAATCAAAAAATTGTATTTCTGTTCCAAATGAATAAAAATAATTTATGTAAAATTTTGGTGCAAAAACATTGACAAATGAATTTATTATGATTTATTTATGATTAAAACTAACAAAATTTGATTAAAAATATTGAATAAATGATTTTTCAGAAATAAAAATCAATTCGAAAAGTTTAATGTTATATAAATTCAGAATAATTTTTGTGGGAATTTATAAAGTCGTTTTTATATTTATATAGAATTTTATAGTTTTAAATGAATAAACTTGTAATATTTATAATATATATTAAATAAATGATTTTTGAAAATTAAAAAATTGTATAATGAACTTTGTCATCAGATTAACGTAAAATAATTTTTATAGAATTTATAAAGCACTTTTAGTATTTTACAACTAATTTAAAAGATTATTATGTTAAATATATAAATAACAAGGGATAAAAAAATGTTGTTGTATGTGAGGATCGAACCCGAGCACTGGTCCGGTTCGTGTCTTTAAATCACAAGCCTAGACCGTCTGGTCTAGACCCTGAGAACATTCTTATTTGGTTTCAATTAATTATAAAGACTAGTTAGGGTTTATCACAAATTACTAAAATAAAAAAAATGATGCCTGGGATCGAACCCAAGGCAACCAGCAGCCTGGATGTTAAACACACGTACACAACCACCAAGCCACAATGTATCTGTTGTTTTAAGTTGGAACTGATTTATATATATAGACTAACTACGAAGATCCCCAATTCGCATGAACCCTAGAAACGATTTCGATCCAATAGACCCTACAAACCGGCTCGATTACAGTTAAAAGCTTAGGGCTTTTATTCCCTATCAAAAACCGATTCTAGAGACTATTATAGTTGAAGAAGAAACATACCAAATAATGATGGGTGAGGTGTGTCGAAACCGAGATCCAAAACACACGAATACAAGAGATTTAAAACATGATTGTGAAAACTAATATGGGGTAATGATTTTTCGGCACTTGTAGGTGTTGGGTGTGGGTTGAATCGATTTAACAATGCTTATATACACAGATTCGAAATCGAGATAAGGAAGGTTCTTAAATAACAATTTTGACTTGATCAATTAACCATTATAATCGCGTATTAATAATCCATTAAGCTTCAATCATGTTAGTGACTTGATTAGTTTCCATTTACCCTTCAATTATTGTGGTCAAAGAGGTTGACCGAGTCAAACCCCATGTCTGCGCAAGGAATGGAAGTAGCAGTGGAGAAGAAGGGGAAACAAGGGGAAAAGAAAAACATGTTGGGCTGGGCTTGGAGTATTGGGCCGAAAATTTTAAAGGGAAAGTTGGGTTTTGGGACTTTGGTTAAAGAGTATAGATATAGTTTGTTATAGTTTTCAAAAAATGAATTTTACCTAACTAAAAATCTGAATTTTATTATTATTATTATTATTATTATTATTATTATTATTATTATTATTATTATTATTATTATGTATAAAAATAAAGAAAAAGTGACGGATGTCACAGCATCCCCTACTTTTAGAAACTTCGTCCCGAAGTTAATAGTAACATAGGGTTATGGATGTTAGGGTAAAATTTAAGATAACTGTGGTTTGGAGAATTCGAATGATTTGGATATGAGGTTTGATAGGTGTGAGTTAAGGATTTGGATTAGGTTCGTCTCGAATAATAAGAATCTAGTAAGACACTAAACTTCAAGTTTTAGGACTCCTAAAATAATTGCATGAGTTGGTTGACTACAGAAAGACTAAATGAACTACCAAGTAACCAGAGTTTGTTCCTGGTCCGACTTCCAGTCTCGCTTTCATTGCATCATTAGTGTTTGTATACAGGGTGTACCGCAGCTAACCCACCACACCTTTGATACCTTGAAGACATACTGGACGCCTACCAAAAACTCTAATAGAATTTCACACTACCCTAACGCACCTGTAAATTCATGATTACGTTCCAGACCGGAATCATCAATTTACCTTACATTAGGGTTTTATGTCCTTCTATGATCCTAATCTAACACACAATACAGCAAATAAGTTTCACAAGAAGATGACACAACAAACACGTTGAGTTACAATGAGATGTTATCAATGAAATGAGGCCATGTAATAATGAGGTCAATTGCATTGGTTTGCAATGACTTGTAAGCATAACTGTATTTAAGTATGGGCTACCACTCGTCCGAGGAGCCCTTTAAATGAAATGTTTATCAGAGTTGCGTGGATAATACACACGTGCAAGCAAGTTTGTAAGTACTGCAACCATTAAGTGTAAGTGTTATCTTAGTGGCCTATAGAAATAGATTACGAGTATCATGAATAACTAAATGTTCAATAGATTGTCAAAAAAAAAATTCAAGTTTCATATAACAAACAATGATGTTTTTAGAAAAGCTCTGTAGGGTCAAGTATTAAGTTTTTTTTAGTAGTTTGATTTTCATGGAAATCAAGTCCAAATGTTTCAATAAAATGTAAGGTAGAGTCTGAAACTTATACGATATAAAATAAACGTAATCGAATATGATAAATTTCCAATCGGTGTACGTACACAATAGTATGCAAGGAAATTTCTAGATGTCATATGCCTATGAGTATGACATAATTGGGTACAAAATGATAATAAGATCAAGAAAATGAAAACACGAGTATCATGAATAATTAAATGTCCAGTGAATAGTCAAATTAAGAGGAAATCAAGTTTCACAAACAATGATGTTTTGGAAAAATCCTGTAGAATCAAGTGTCAGGTTTTTAGTAGTTTGATTATCATGGGTAACTAGCTCATGTGTGAGAAGGTGAAGGATATGAATTTAGTTCTTGAGAGGATGATGAAAAATCTTGAAGCAGAATCAAGGTTGTGAGAGAATGTGAAGATAGTTGATAAAGAGTTTATTTTATAGTAAGGAGATTATGTAGCAGTGTAAATTTTGAGGTTTGGATCAAAGGTTATAATCAAGTGTATAAGAAAACATGACTGTGGTATATGCCAAATATTGTAAAAATTTGAACAAGTTGAAAATGAGTGAGTGTCGATGGAGAATCTAGAGACTAGATATTATTCCTATGAAAAAAAAATTATTTTCAAATTTGGTTTTGTACATAAGGCAAAAGTTGTTAAATAGTACAAGCTAAGTAGGCTTTAATTAAAATATTCCTGTTAGTTGGAGATTTCAAACATGACATTTTCGAAGATCAAGGTTTTATTAGTGATTTTTAAAGCATTATATAGAAAATCGTTTGTTACGTCAATAAATAAACAATTGAATTTAAGTTCGAGGACATCCTTTAAAAAATATATATATATGTACTTTGTAAAGTTACTAAGTAATACAACAAGTTTTAGAAATCTTTAGTTTGTGCTAAGGTATGAGGTTATAGTTTTTAAAATAAATAACATGTGGAGAAAAGAAATAATATGATTTGGGTAGGGTGTTGAATATTTAAAAAGTGGCTAAGAGGATAAGGTGAAGTGTGATTGTGAAATCCATAGATGGTTATGAAAGTATGAACTTGTAAGCAATATATGAAAATCGTGAAATACAAAATATTGTATATGAACCGAGAGAGTATTATTGAAAAAGCTTGCATAAAATGCTTGGAGTGCCCTTGTCTAGCTGTAAAGCCCAACAAGAACGTTGACTTTTCAAAGGAATTGAACCTAATGGTGATCAAAGAAGACATGCTTTAGCCTATAAGTGGACACTCACTCCAGGAATCCCCAGGTAAGCATAACAGGTCCGTTATTGGATTTATGCGCTATGCTTGCCTATGCCAGAAAACCCAGTGTACAGGCATCCACCCTTCCAGATTGCACGTGTCCTTATCACACTCATTAAAGTTCAACAACTTCGAAGGAGCAAAAAAAAATAAGGGTAGGCATTATGCCTAAGAGTGTCTTCATGAAAGGTACTGTCCCTGATCCATAATGATGTAGACTTTCCACTCCTTGTAGGACACCATCTCTATACACCATGATGAAAGATGAGAAGAATGGTGAGAGAGAAGAAGGGAAAGATAGAAGAAGGAAAGTAGAGGGAAATGAGGGGTAGGGTAATTCAGGAAATATTATGCATGAAAGTTGAAGTTCGGTTATAGTCTAGGCCATTTTATCTAATAACCTAGGGCTGTGCAACGGTTCAGAACCGGACCGAACCGGACCAAACCGGACCAAACCGCGAACTGTTTATTCCAAAATATGAGAACCGGAACCGTTTATTACTAAACGGTTCGGTTCCAGAACCGGGTGAAACGGTTCTCATGAAACGGTTCTAGACTGGAACCGGTTGTCAATAAAATCCTAAAATTAACATTAACAATTAAATAAAAAAATAAACAAAAACAATGATTTTTCTTAAAAAAAATTATCAACAGTTTGTGTTAACCATAGTTACTAAAAGTATAGCAGTTTACGTATCTAAATATGTTTTGTTTGGATCAGATCATTCTTTTTATACAGATTAAACGGGTCAGAACAAGCTGTGCTGACTGCTGACCATCACATAAGGCAATACTCTACATTCCTACCAAGTAAAACAATTTAAAAGTGTTAAGAACTATAAAGAAGGAAACAACACATTCTATTTCAAACTAATAATAGAATATTTAAATATTTAATTTAATTCAAAATGGTTCTAACGGTTCTTAACCGGACCCGTCGGTTCTAACCGGAACCGAACTGGGAACCGAATATGCCAAAATATTAGAACCGGAACCGGAACCTATAACATTAATTCGGTTCGGTTCTAGCGGTTCCGGGTCGGTTTCACGGTTTTCGCGGTTCGGAACCGTTTATTGCTCACCCCTATAATAACCTAGTTCCCTATAACCATGGCTCTGATACCAATCTGTAACACCCCAACCGATGGCGGAATCATCGAGGTGTCACGTAGTGACGATTGTTCAAAAGCTCATGGTACTAAAATGTAAATATTTGAATATAGAATATTGTTTTACAACATGTGAAATTTAGATACAAGACAACAAAAAAATAAAGATAATTGATTGATTTAATCTAAGTCCAAAGTCCTATGTGAAGCGTCAAGCAGCTTATCCTGAAACATGCACGAAAATAATTTTGTCAACATATGATGTTGGTGAGTACTACTTAGCTTTGTAAATACGATATAAGTTTGAAAAGGTAGTACAATTCATGTGTCTAGCATCACCAAGGCATTATGTAAACACGCAACTAACCAAACAAGACAAAGATCAAATGTATAGTTTGTACAATGAAATTGATAATGAGCACCTCAACACGTGTGAGTCTAAAAGAGCACCATAACACAAAGTTATGTCTAAATGAGCACCGTAACATAAGTTACGTCTGAGCGTAAAGAGCACCATAACATAAGTTATGTCTAAATGTATGATTTTGTATGTAAGCTACGTTCATGTTCAAGCATAAGCACAAAGATAAACAAGACACGTATATGAATTGTAAATGAATAAAGTGTATGTGTAAATGAATACGAAAGTTTTGTATACTTGTGCATGAATCACCCCAAAAGTTGTAAAAGCGGAAAAAGAGGATAAGTAATACTCACCTTAGCAAGGTGGTAAGTCTTGTGGAATTGAATAAGTGTAATCCAACGTTGCCAAGTATCACCCTATGTATAATGTAACAAATAAGTCTAAGTCTATCTAGTCTACAAGTATTTTCTAGGGCTTCGAATTGGGGATAAGTATTCGTTTGATTAATAAATTAAATGTTCAATAAATAAGAGAAATTTGATAAATAAATAAACGAAAGTCTTTTTGTAAACTTTAAATTAAAGATGGTCACAATATAAAGTTTTAAGTGTGAAAATAATTTTTATAAAATTATTTTCTTATAAATAAAATATTAAATCTATTTATTTTGAATTGTCAAAGTATAACTTTGATATTTAAAAATATTAAAATTAAAGAATTTTTAAATCAAAAAATTGTATTTCTGTTCCAAATGAATAAAAATAATTTATGTAAAATTTTGGTGCAAAAACATTGACAAATGAATTTATTATGATTTATTTATGATTAAAACTAACAAAATTTGATTAAAAATATTGAATAAATGATTTTTCAGAAATAAAAATCATTTCGAAAAGTTTAATGTTATATAAATTCAGAATAATTTTTGTGGGAATTTATAAAGTCGTTTTGATATTTATATAGAATTTTATAGTTTTAAATGAATAAACTTGTAATATTTATAATATATATTAAATAAATGATTTTTGAAAATTAAAAAATTGTATAATGAACTTTGTCATCAGATTAACGTAAAATATTTTTTATAGAATTTATAAAGCACTTTTAGTATTTTACAACTAATTTAAAAGATTATTATGTTAAATATATAAATAACAAGGGATAAAAAAAATGTTGTTGTATGTGAGGATCGAACCCGAGCACTGGTCCGGTTCGTGTCTTTAAATCACAAGCCTAGACCGTCTGGTCTAGACCCTGAGAACATTCTTATTTGGTTTCAATTAATTATAAAGACTAGTTAGGGTTTATCACAAATTACTAAAATAAAAAAATGATGCCTGGGATCGAACCCAAGGCAACCAACAGCCTGGATGTTAAACACACGTACACAACCACCAAGCCACAATGTATCTGTTGTTTTAAGTTGGAACTGATTTATATATATAGACTAACTACGAAGATCCCCAATTCGCATGAACCCTAAAAACGATTTCGATCCAATAGACCCTACAAACCGGCTCGATTATAGTTAAAAGCTTAGGGCTTTTATTCCCTATCAAAAACCGATTCTAGAGACTATTATAGTTGAAGAAGAAACATACCAAATAATGATGGGTGAGGTGTGTCGAAACCGAGATCCAAAACACACGAATACAAGAGATTTAAAACATGATTGTGAAAACTGATATGGGGTAATGATTTTTCGGCACTTGTAGGTGTTGGGTGTGGGTTGAATCGATTTAACAATGCTTATATACACAGATTCGAAATCGAGATAAGGAAGGTTCTTAAATAACAATTTTGACTTGATCAATTAACCATTATAATCGTGTATTAATAATCCATTAAGCTTCAATTATGTTAGTGACTTGATTAGTTTCCATTTACCCTTCAATTATTGTGTATTATTATTATTATTATTATTATTATTATTATTATTATTATTATTATTATTATGTATAAAAATAAAGGAAAAGTGACGGATGTCACAATCATCAAACAACCACAATAGGTGAAGCCGCTGATTCATTCAGCGGCTTCTACCAAACAACGGCTTCTACCTCTCCCAAATAGCGAGTCTGCCATGTCTTATACCACTCCTGCAACATTGTTTGTGAAGTCGCTGATCGGAAGGGAGGCATCACTAGAAGCCACGGATTCAGTTAGTGGTTTTATCGGGTAACTTGAGGTGATTGACCAAGGCCTGTCTCGGTTCTTTCCTAATTCGAAAAAATTCTTAATCCTTGATATGTTTTTTATTATTTTTTGTAAAGCCGAATCTAGTTTATATCAGTGAATGTTCAGATTAATGTTTTGATTCCTAAAACTGGTTTTATTTGATAAATAATTTTGGCGGGAAAGAAAAGATTGTACCGAATATGAAGAAAAAAACAAGGGATCACACTTGACTTTGATTTCTTGAATTGATTTAAGTTTTAAGTATCTGATTCTTTAAATATGCACGGGCAGGGATATGTAGAACTGTTTATTGTTCGGATTCAAATCCTTTTGCGAATATCCGGTGTCTCGTTGGAATTCTGTTTTGGCCGGAATCCTATTTCTTCGGTCTGTTCTTTCTTATTCAACGGTTATGAGATTGTGTAATGATCTTATCCTAATCCTGGCTAGCAAATAGACGTCCAATGATTCGTTATATGATTGTTCTAGTAACTCTGTTTCCTGCGATGAAACAAAGGATCGCTTTTGGGTGTCTTCTTCTTCGTGAACGATGGAACAATCTAATACCAACGATCAGCAACTTCAGTGAAGCTGCTGTTTGGATCAGCGGCTTCACAACAATGTTGCAGGAGTGATGTAAGACATGACAGGCTCGTCATTAAGGAGATGTAGAAGCCGTTGAATGGATCAACGACTTCACTATTATGGTTATTTGGTGATGGATCACCTAATTCCACTCATCCAAAAAAATAAGTCAAATGATTTTGTGTTGTGCGTTTGTTGACTAGTTAATTATTGGAATTTCAAGTTTATAAACTACTATAATTATATTATTTTGACTAAAGAGTTAACATACTATAAACTATAGCCTTCACGGCACTCCAATTCATATCCCTTTGACTCTCCAAACATGGGCATCGAGACCGACGAACCCTTATCGCCAGCCGGCCGGTTATTCGTGCAACCAGCGACTCACCAGATCATCAACAGCGCTTTCGGCCTCGAACGCGCCATCGGACTCGATGCCCTCCGAGCCGTCATATCCGACTCTCTCTTGATCTTGCACCCTAGATTTTCCAGCCTTTTAGTCACGGACGACCACGGACTTGAACATTGGCGAAAAACCGAACTCGACATAGATCGCCACATCATCGTCCGACCCGACCCGGTTGGCGAAGGCGATAACGACGAAGAAATGGTCAACGATTACCTTGCCGACCTCACGGTATCGTGTCCGTTGGACACCGATAAACCGTTATGGGAGGTACATCTTTTATCCGCGCACAAGTGTCTAGTGTTGCGCGTTCACCACGCGCTTGGTGACGGGATATCGCTAGTGTCGTTGATGTTGACTCTGTGTAGAAAACTCGATAATCCTGAACAAACGCCTACGATTGGGCCCTTAATTTCGTCTACAAGAAAAGCAGCTAAGAAACCGGGAACTATGGATAATATTACGAAAGTATTGAAAATGGTTTGGTTTAGTTTGGTGTACGTGTGGGAGTTTATGATGAGGGGAGCGTGGGTTAAAGACGGAAAGACGGTGGTTAGCGGCGGAGAAGGGGTGGAGCTGTGGCCGCGAAAACTTGTTACCGCCAAATTTAGCTTTGAAGATATGAAAACGGTTAAGAGTGCCGTCGCCAACGCGGTAACTTTTAAATTTCTGTTACGTTTTCTGTTTGATAATGTTATTGCTTATAAAATCGTCCTCAACTAAAACATGGTAATTTGTTAAAACAATTCATTTAAAAAACATACGTAATATATAGAGTTAAATTAAAACAGAATATAACATCGATCATTTGAACTTCTAGTCTGAATTTATAATTGAGAACTATAACTATATGTTACGTTAGCATAACAATATGCGATAGTAAATGAGTTTTGGAAGAAGAGTAAAGATCAATTACATATAGGTTTAACCTACTAACCATGAAAAACGAACGGATAAATTTTTTATTTTTAAAAATAAAAAAAATCCCATCTGCTTAAAAACATGTTTTCTAGATAAATAATAAAAAAAATTAAAAAATTTTTTAGCGTAATTATGCCAGTAAAGTAATTAGAGTAGTTTACACTAGAGTAATTACGTAATTACTCTACACCAATTTTTTTTTCGGATTTCATTAATAAAGTACATGTTTAACAATATGGAAAAAAAAATTCAATTTTTTTTTTTAAAAAAATATCATCCTTCAATTCTCACGTTAAGTGTTATTTATAGGATAAGAACTATTTGTACAAGAACTTTCTTCTTGGAAGAAAACAAATATTTTTTTTTTTTTTTATAAATTTGTTCAAGTGTCCTACTAAGGTTTAGATGTTCAACCGGTCGGATCTTAACAGACCAACGCAGATGAAGATGATTTAGTAGTGTTTGGCCGTCATATAGGATTCATTTGGATTATAAACCGGACTAAGTTGCGGCCCGTCAGTTAGGAAAATTGGTGTAGTTTTGATTTGGTGGTTATGCGTGTTTGATTATAGCTATGTAATATGTGTCTGGTGTGGGCAAGTTGTTAGCACTTGTTTGAATAACAGTTTTTGGCCTTAAAAAAGAAGAAGAATATTGTTTGGCCGTTTGTGTGATCAGTTTGTTTAATCCAATCATAAAAAAACAATGATAAGACCATAACTATGGTGATTTTTTAGACCCATTGTTGCCCTATTCTTGACTTTTATAAATCGGTTACCCAGTCAATTCGGTCTAGGTTCATTACAGATGGCTTTTTTTTTCCTTTAATTTGTTAAGTCCACTAAAAGGGGCGGAATTACTAGGTTTAATTAATAACCATAGAAATTAGATACGGATGGAGATGGGTTAAAAAAAGTCAATAACTTTAAGCCCCCTATAGACTTAACAACCTGCTTTTAGGAATTAATGAAATTAATGAAACATATTTGGAGTATACGTTTAAACTATAAAACATTAAAAGCAAAATAGATATAAGCTTTTAGGAACTAGGCAAGTAGCCCAAATTTTCCACAACGGGTCTTCGGACGGGTGGGGGATCGGGTTTTCCCCGGTTCGGAAACCTCGTGGGCAAGCCTAGCTAGCCTGGCCAGCCCCTTGCATAGCCCTGGGAGGGTTCTTGGGTTCGCCAGTTTACGGGTCCCATAGGTAGTCGGGCATAAACGTTTCGTTGGCCGTTCAAAAAAAATTTAAGTGCGTAATACAAGAAATCAAGATTGTTTATTTTGATCAAAGGGACTTCAATATATATGTTAAGTACATAAAATACATAATGAAGCAAAAATAAATACATATAAAAACCTTTATCTTCACTTAAACGTAAGCATACAAAAACATACTTGTGATTTTTTTTTTCTTTAAAGGGTAGGAAACTATCAACCTATATGTATTTACTAATTATTATATCACCATATATAATACTAGTTTTTATCCCGGGAGCGTCCCGGGATGAAATATCCAATATGACATAAAAAATATCTAATATGACAACATAATTAATGACTTGCCAATATATGATTAATGAATATTATTATTATTATTATTATTATTATTATTATTATTATTATTATTATTATTATTATTATTATTATTATTATTTTAAACAAATCTCTGCCATAAGTTATCATATTCAAATATATAAAAAAACGAATCTCTGCGCCGGGGTATAAATCTAGCGCCATTACAAAATATTATATAATGTCAAATGAATTCGGAAGTTTGTAATCGATTATTCTAAAAAGAACAAACATGAAATAAGAAAAAAAAATATCGAACGCATTAGTCTAAGGGTTATGTGATGCGTTAAAAATTTCATAGGTATATGACCGGGTATATAGTTCGGGTACTTGGGTACGTGGTTTCGGATAATTGGGTCGGGTATCACCTAATCCCAGGCCCGACCCAAACCCACAATTTTTTTTAAACTAATCCCAAACCTGACACAATACATGTTGGGTTACAAAAAATAGTCGTTTTTTTCTCCGTTTTTTATATAGCACTATGGTACTCGTTGGAAAGATAATAAAACGCTCGTTAATTTGGTGTAATTTTTTTTCTTAAAAAATCTCGTATATAAAAGATATTAACGTTTAAAAGTTATGGGAGGAAACATGAGAAAGAAAATAATAAATGTTTAATATTTACATTTAGTAGATAAGGTATTTAATAGATTAGGTTAAACCATGTCTATTCTTTTTTTTTTAATTGGTCTAGAGTTGCCACATCACACTCTATGTGACATCTCTCAAAGGAGAGATTTCATAATATTACGACATGTAGGATTATTAGCTTTGCAATATATATATATATATAGGTTTAGGATCCTGTACAAAGTACATTTTTCGTGAGAAGTGTGAGAAGGACTAAGAGTTGACATGTAGACATCATTTTTTGGATTTAGGAATGATGTTTTAGGTTGTTTTAACTTGAAAAACACCAAACACAACAATCTAAAACACAATACAATGCATTATAGTCATTAAATTTAAAAAACAGCTAAAACACACTAACTAACGCTTAAAACACACTGCTAATGTTCTTAGCATGGTGTTTTAAGTTTTAAGCCTAAAATACATTGTTTTCGGTTTTTAATTGTTACGTTTGGTGTTTTTATAGGCAAAACAATCCAAAACATCACGACTAAGTTCAAAAAATGATGCCTAAGTATCAATTTTTAATACTTCTCACACTTCTCACAAAAAAAAAAAAAAAAAAAAAAACACTTTGTACATGATCTTGACCCTATATATATATATATATATATATATATATATATATATATATATATATAAGTCAAAAGTACCCTGGGAGCGTCCCGGGTTGAAAAATCTAAGTAAAGTGAATATTATTATTATTATTATTATTATTATTATTATTATTATTATTATTATTATTATTTTAAACAAATCTCTGCCATAAGTTATCATATTCTAATATAAAAAAGGGTAATTGGGTCGGGTATCACCTAATCCCAAGCCCGACCAAAACCCACAATTTTTTTTAAACTAATTCCAAACCTGACACAATACCTGTCGGGTTACAAAAAATAGTCATTTTTTTTCTCCGTTTTTTATATAGCAATATGGTACTCGTTGGAAAGATAATAAAACGCTCGTTAATTTGGTGTAATTTTTTTCTTTAAAAAATTTCGTATATAAAAGATATTAACGTTTAAAAATTATGAGAGGAAACATGAGAAAGAAAATAATAAAGTTTTAATATTTATATTTAGTAAATTAGATATTTAATATATTATGTTAAATCATATTTAAACCATATTTATTCCTTTTTTTAATTGGTCTAAAGTTGTCACATCACATCTTATGTGGCATCTCTCAAAAGAGAGATTGCATAATATTATGACATGTCATTAAAAATGCTTTGGTTTATTATATATACTAGCTGATTACCCCTGGAGGATCCCGGGGTTGAAAAATCTAATTTTACGTGATAACCTATTGCAAATAGCTCAAGTTACCTAACCACAAAATCTCTTAATCATTGCATGTTCATAGTATTCTAATTAGTAATAACTCATATTCCACACAAAATCTAATTTTACGTGATAACATGAACACTTTTGTGTTTTTTTCCTGAATAGTCGATTTTTTCTCCGTTTTTTATATAGCACTATGGTACTCGTTGGAAAGTTAATAAAACGGTCGTTAATTTGGTGTAATTTTTTTCTTTAAAAAATCTCGTATATAAAAGATATAAACGTTTAAAATTTATGGGAGGAAATATGAGAGAGAAAATTTTAAATTTATTTTTAAATTATTTTTTCCTAAAATAACTCAATTTAATTAAAAATGAAACAATTCAAAAACACCAAAAACTCTCCATTATGATGACACGTGGCACTCTCAAGGGATGGTTGAGGCCTCCATTGCACGTCACGTCAGCATATATGTTTTCTTTTATATATATATATAGATATATAGATTAGATTAGATATGACACACATCCAAATAAAAAGGTGGAATTTGAATTTACACTATTAATCAAATGCTTGAAACAACCATATAAATATAATTATCTAAATCAAAGCTAACTAAATAATTTGATGGGACCATACCAACATATTGTAATTTAAAAATAATAATGTGTTTTATTATTTTTTTAGATACATCAAAATTGAACAAGCACGATCAATCTCATTACCATTCTAGAACACCTCAAACAAATACACCTTTGAGTCAATTTTGGTTTTGACTAGAAATTAGTTTATTGGCTTACTTTCTACAAAGTGGATTTCCAATGATAAATTTGATTTGATTTTGTAATGCTAGTGTACGTATTATCGTGGTTTATGTTAGTGTTAGTTGAATTTGTCATGTGAACATACGGAACTGGATCATTAATTACGGTTACCTTTTAAAAATTACACTTTAACATGACCCAAGACATGGATGCACGATTGCATGGTATTAGGTAGGTTGAGTAATTAGATATTACGTTCTCTTAAGACTTACGTATTATACCAACCTATCTAATCTAAACATGCATGTGATAATAAACTTTTAATGGTACTGGAGCATGCCTCTTGATTCTTTTTTTTTTTTTAATGGTATGGTTTTTTGGGGTTGGTATATCATGGGTAAAATCTAAGGACATGTTGAATCTACAACGTAACACCCTATAGTGAAATTAAACATCAAGAGTGAAGATGAGGGATGTTGGATTTATAAGAAATATATTGCCTCAAATATACCAACGTGTTTTGGGTGCATTGTTGTGGATCTCATTGGGATTCTACGATTTAGTGTTCTGATGTGAGGTTAGTACAAAGATGGGTGATGTGTTTGAAAGTCTCCACTTAGGCAACAAAAAATTGACACGTGAGCTCTAAGTGAGCAAAGCGGGCAATATTAGTGGTACGAGAAGCCGAATATTACAAATGACATCAGAGTTGCTCTTACATTGTATGAGTGAATGGAACAAACCTCATCAGAAATGATGAGTTTCGGGGAGTGTTCAATATAACGGCTTAGGCAAATCTCACATACCTGATTGGCATTGTAGGAGTAAACCTCATTAAGAATGATGAGTCCATAAGGGGTGACTGTAACACTATAGGTAAGTCCCACGTCGACTGTGGATAGAGGTGATGGATTCAAAAGACATGCCCCGCATCAAATATCACAAACGTATTTTAGGCGGGATGGTTGATGATCTCATCATTACACCACAATTAAGCATGCGCATGTGAAAATAGTACCACGATGTCCTAAAAAGTTTTCACACGAAATGAAAACAAATATCTGAACTCTAAATGGAAATAGTACCACAATTAAGCATGTTTTGTTGTATAATTAGGTGTAAATATCTAATTAGTCATGTTTAGTCCCAACTTATTTCAACGGATGGGTTGTCTTAATCTATAATAACCGTATCTATGTGTATTATACACTTGTATAATTTCACTACTTCAAAACAGTATGCTTAACATAATACAACATGTAATTTACATATATTACACAATTGATAGCTCAATAGTATTTTAATTTTATACTAGACTTATAATATGTTTGACATTTAGACGCATATCTCCTTAAAAAACATTAACATTTAGATGAAGCACTTGGCATTAAGTTTTAAGTTTAAACTTTAAAATTAGTAATCACGTCCTAATGTCTTTTTAGTACTGATAATTTTGTTATACATGTACATGTAGAAAACAATCCCATCATAATTTGTTTTTTCTATATGCTAATGATATGTAATAACGAGATTACCGGTATAAACCAACCAACAAGTTTGAATTGTTTGGTTGTCATTGAAAGTGAAAGATATGTGCTATTCTTTGATTATGAACAAGAAATAAATTCGAAACTTGATAGTAATGTGAAAGAAAATTCGAACAACCTATCATTCTATTGAAAGAAAGTTAAAAAAACTACAACCATCCGTTTTGTGGGTGGTATGTCGATATGGACTTTAAGTTCTATATTATTCATATGACAAAGAAATATGATACAATTGTCGCGAAAATTTGTAGCCACACATATTATAGATGCAACTAATCAGGAGAATAAGAAATGATAATTAAGTATGCTTGAACGAACACAAACATACGAACACAAACATGACATGTCTATGTTAGTTCTTTTAACTCTAATTGAAAACCAACCGAACACAAACAACTAACCAAAGGTTTTTTTTTTTTCCTTCGTGTTTGTTAGTTAAGAAAATGCACGTGTGTATTCATATTTTTTTTATGTTTGCTTGCAAATAGTATAAAAAAGAGTTCACGAATGTAAGTGAATAAAAAAGAACGAATGTAAATGAACGAACACAATCGATTGAACACCAATTAAAGTATATGTGAACATCAATGCGTTAGGCCTAAAATTTAATAAAGGTGGACTAATTGTACCGTTTGTTATTTTAATTACATAAAACTAGATTAAATTATAACGCGTCTAAATAATATATAAACAAACGAAGAGACTTAAAACAAAAGTATAAACTAACAAACACAAATAAAGTGGACGGACCTAAAAAACATGTATGACATAAACGAATGTTTACGAACATAAATGTGCATAATTAAGATACTCATTTTTGTAGGTTAAGATATGCTTTTGAAAGCGGTATTTTGTATACGTAAATATGGCTATATTTTTAGTTCAGCTTGTTTGTGTTTTTTTGTTTTTGAATTGAGAGTCTCTCTAAAACAATTTCTCAATCCACATGTATAGAGCTAAGGTTTGTCGATATCTCATCTTCCCCGGAGCCCAAACCCGTATCAATAGCTTTGCTATTTGTAAGATTTACTAGGTACTATTATTGTTGTTAATGTTTTGTATACGTAAAATATCATTGATCGAGAGAACGATTATCTAAACATTACTTGATGATAAAAACATATCATTTTCATGTGTATATACTAGTCATAACATATTATTGCATGCAGACGATAAATGACGTTCTCTTTGGCGTAATATCATATGGACTATCAAAATATTTGGACAACCGATCACCAGACTGTATGTTTTTTTACATTCATTATTAATTTGTAACTAATTTTTTTTACACAATCATGTATGCATTTGTGCCGTTGTTTGTAATTTTTTTTTTTTTTTTATATCATTCCTAGCTCTTCAGGAGGGACTTCAAATCACAGGGGTCTCACTCGTTAATCTAAGACCATCACCGGGACTCCAGGTTACGTATCATAAAACATCATATGGGTATATAGAGACGTTCGTATTACACGAATATATTCACATGTGATTACTTCAACCCAACCCGTTTTCTTAGTGTTTTCTGATTCAGACTGGTTGGACTGGGAACTGGACACATAATTAGTTTGGTTGTGTCGATTAATTCGAATCTTTTTTCATATGAAAAGTCTGTCCAACGATTTGAATTTTTTTTTTTTCTAAATTCTTAACTTACTAATTTATTTATTTACTTACTATACATTTTAGATTACATATTTTGTTTATTTAAGGCTTTAGTATTGTAAATCCAGAAAAAAAAAAAAAAAAAAAAGGTATTTCCATACGGGTAACAACATTATATATAGATTACATATTTTTCAGTTATTTATTTTTATGTTAAATTATTTATTAATTACATCATGCATTTTTGAAACTGGTCCGACTAGTGAACCGGTAATAGGCCAATTTGGCGACTAGTCAGGTTACAAAAAGGAAAACAAGGGGAAAAAGTATGTTCTTGAAAGGGTCGTGTAATTGAACCATACGTGTAACAACTCTTTTTTTACATATCATGGATCAAGGATTGGACCATGCATAACATGTCCAGTTCAAATATCCAATCGAGTTCGGTTTGGTTCAGTATCCTGGTTTCAATGGTTTGGCTAAGGTTTTATTAGTTAAATTGTATATGACTGAACTCTTAACATAGCGTTTAATCGTATCAGGATATGAAAGAATTGATGAAGAAAAATGCAGGGACAACAGGGTGGGGAAATAAAGTTGGTATTGTACTCCTACCTGTTTACTATCATAGAAATCACTCTGATTCACTTCAGTATCTGAAGAGAGCCAAAATGATGATGGATAGAAAGAAGTTGTCGATGGAGGCTTTTCTATCACACCAGATTGGATACTTTGTTATGAAATACTTTGGAGCAAAGGTGAATTTGCATATTATGCTCTTAATAATTGATCAAATTAAGGTTAAAATGTGTTATAATGTTGTTAAATTGGTTAAGAAGTCATATATCCCCTCCACTTGTTTGATATGTGGATGAATCGTTTCTAAGACGGTATAGGAATAGGGATGTAAACGAGCTGAACCTAGCTTGTCTAAGCTCAGTGGAGGATCTTGAACGAAAAACCTGGTAGGATCGGGCTCAATTTGGTAGAGCCGGGGTGCCGGACCCAATACATATATATTTTTTTTTTTTTTTTTGAAATTTGAGTAAAATTTATACTACGAAACGAAAACACTGGGTGGGCCGAGGCCCGCTCTAGCCCAGTGAAGAACCGTCCATGTCTAAGCTTAAGCTTGGTTGCAGGGGCGGATCTAGGGGCTTTTAGGGGGATCCCAGGAACCCCCTCGGTTTGGAAAAATTTAGTGGAAAATTTCGAAAAATTAGTGAAAATCAGTGAAAATTTACGAAAGGAACCCCCTGGAAATCTGTCCTGGATACGCCACTGCTTGGTTGGCTTATTTTACGGAAGCTTGAGCTTGACTCGTTCCAAGCTCTATTTCTAAAGCTCAAACTCAAGTTGTTTATTTTTTATTATAGCTTTTTATGTAACGATCAACATTTTGTACATGTAGGTTGCAAGCTTGCTTGAATACAAAGTAATATGTAACACCTCTTTCACCATTTCAAATGTGGTCGGCCCGAGAGAAGAGATCACGGTTGCAGGCATCCCGATTACATACATGAGAACTACATCATCTAGTTTACCCCACGTACAACTTTCTATGCTCTAAGTACAAACACCACCACCATGAGTTTGTAAGAAAAATATTGTGTGTTTTAATGGTTTGTGTTGATTTTGAATGCAGGCAATCACAATGCATATGGTGAGTTATGCAGGAAAAGCCGATATGCAGATCCTAGTCGCTAAAGACCTCATTCCCGACCCTAAAAAGTTAGCAAAATGTTTTGAAGACGCGCTACTAGAAATGAAAGAACACGCGGTACAAATGTGAAAAAAAATTGGTTCAAGTATCTTCATATACAAAAATGATCTAATAGAAAAGACTTCATATTTTTTGTTGTGTTTATTACACATGACGTTATGATTATGATTCTTTGGCACTTGTTTTCTTTTCATAATGTCAATTTGTATAACAAATAAGTAAATGACTAATGCTTTTAAATAATGTAGATCTAATTCTCTTGGGAGAGTGAAGATCTGAAATTTTATTTGATTGCAGTTCTACTCTTTCTTTAATATTTTGGTTAAGTTGAGTTTTGCTAAGTTGGTCTAAAGATTAAGACCTCCCTTCATTTCCAACTTTCATAGAAGTCAAAGTAGCTAATTTACAACACTTTTTACCTTCTTAAAGAGGTAAAACCTAAAATATATGACAAAAGCATAAAGGAAATACAATTGAATGAAGACACGAGCCTTCCTACCGGAGGCTTCCGGAGCTGAATAAGGTTGGATTTGAAGAGCTGAGAAGAAGGAAGATTGAAGAACAACAGAAACTGAAGGATGATTCGGGCAGGCTTTGGCAGAAAGTCATCAGCAAGAGAGAGAAGAGGAAAGAAAACAAATTTCGAAGCAGAGAAGAATGGCTACGGAGCTGTGCTACTTTTTATGTGTCAAACCTGCCAGGACACTGTGACGGGAACAGGTTATGGAAAGCGTTTGAGCATGTCAACAACCTTGAAGATGCATTTGTCCCGAGGAAATCTGATGGTGGAGGGAATAGGTTTGGTTTCATTCGCTTTTCAGGAGTGGAAGATATTGAAGCTTGGCTGATGAAGCTTAGAGGAGTTACCATTGAGGGGGCAATGGTAGGGGTTAACTTGGCTAAATTTCAGAGAGACGGATCTAAGACGATGGCACCAAAATTGTCGAAAGGTAACTCTGTGTTTACCCGGTTGGGACCGGCTGCTAAAAAGCCTATAGAAGTTCTAAATCCTGCGGATAAGCCCTTGGGTCCGGGTTGGGGCTCACCTGCTCAGCATGGCTCTTTAGGAGGACTAGAGGATAACAGCCGGGTGACTTCAGAGCTGGTAATTGATCTACCACCTTTAATATCGAATACTTTGAAGACATGGGGATTCAAATCCCTTATTGGAGAAGTAAAGGATGTAGATATGCTTGATAAGTTAACGGGGCTGCTATGTGAAGATTCCTTGACGGGTGCTGAAGTCCGGTAACTGGGGGGTATGAAGACTATGTTGACGTTTCAATCAGCTAAGGAAGCGGAGAAGTTTTTGTCTTCCGAGTATGAACTATGGTCCAGATGGTTTTCAAGGCTGTATGTCTGGGAGGGGTTACCTCCTATTTTCGAAAGATTAGCTTGGATCAAAGTGGTAGGAGTTCCGGTTAATCTATGGGACCGACATATTTTTAACCGGATAGGGGAAAGGTGCGGAAGGTTGGTCGGGAAGTCAGATGCTGATTTAGCAAATGGTAATCTCTCTGAAGACAAAATGGTGGTGGTAGTTACCTTAGGGGATAAAATTAATAGAAAGGTGAGGCTGTCATGGCAAGGCTAAAGCTTCTCGGTCTGGGTTCAGGAAATAGAAGTTAATTGGTCTCCGAGTTTTCTAGAATCTGGGAAGGATGGAGTTCAAGCGTTTTCTTCTCCGGTGTGTCGGTCGCCGGAATCGGTGGCCGAAGGTAAGGAGGTTGACTTTAGCCACCAGGATGATGATGGGTTGGTACTGGGAGATGAGAAGGAGCAATTTTTGAATAATTCAAATTCTAGCATGGAAATGGAAAATTCGGCGGGGGAGGAATCTCCAAGGTGTCAGGAGAATGTTGAGGTGGGGCCAGATAGTGGTCATGATTCTTTTTCCAATAACGGGGCGGGTCATCCAGACTCTTTAGTGGGCCGTAGTTTTATTACGATTAGGCCCAAGAACAAAACCCAAAGCAGGCTTATTTCGGAAGCCCATATCTGCAACATAAACTCTTTTGACTTAAATGAGGACCCAGACCCATTTGGGTTAGATGAAGTCATCTGGCAATTAAATCCAGGGGGCGGTTCATCTGGGGAAGATGCTTCTAATGGTGGTTCCATTCTTAGAGGGGAAGGAGATAATCTGGGGTGCCCATCGATAGGTGTTTTGAATAACGCTTCAGGCAAGTTTGCTTTTGAGAAGGAGGTCGATGCCACCTTGGCGTTCGGTGAAAAACTAGGAATTGGCCTGACGGGTCTTGAAAACCAAGTGAAAAAATTGGTTAAAGGGGATTTGGCGAACACAGGTACCTCATGAATTTTTTTATCCTTAAATATAAGGGGGTTATCGGGGCGGAGAAACCGATATGGGTTCAGAACCTTAAACACCAGGTTCGGTTTTCTTTTATTGCTATCCAAGAAATGCATCAGCCATCTCTTTCTGAGTGGTTTGTGCGGAAGTTCTGGGACGGGTCTGCGTTCAGGTTCGAATATGTGGGGGCGGTGGGAAGGTCTGGGGGGATCCTTTCGATTTGGGATCCGGAGATGCTTTCAGTTGACTCGGTGGTCAAAAATCAGGGGTTCCTGCTAGTGTCTGGATTTTTGAAAGGGATACAGGACCGGTTGGGTATTATTAATGTTTATGCTCCTAGAAATCTGGGAGATCGAAGAAGGCTTTGCGATGATATCGTCACAGTCATGGGTCAATTTTCGTGTCATTGGGTAGTGGTGGGAGACTTTAATGAAGTCCGGTGCATAGAGGAACGGATGAATTCCAGGTTTGATGATTATGCGGCTGGGGAGTTCAATGCTTTTATCGATAGAGCGGGGTTACTAGAGTATAATATGATTGGGGGAAAATTCACTTATATATCGGATAATGGCGAAAAGCTAAGAAAACTGGATAGAATGTTTGTGTGCCATGAATTTATGGGGAAATGGCCTGATGCTATGCTGGAAGTGTTACCGAGTGGCTTTTCGGATCATCGTCCTTTGCTGTTGAAATGCAATGATTTCGACTTTGGTCCGATTCCTTTAAAGTTTTTCAACTCCTGGGTTGGGAAGACTGAATTGAAAGAAATTGTCCTTAGGAATGTGGCTTCGGGGGCTGGATATGTAAATGGGGCCGCAGGTTTTGCTGTCCTTTTAAAGAAGATGAAGAGGGATATCAAAATTTGGAGGGCAAAGGCTTGGAAAAATGATGAGGAGGGTCTGATGGCATGTATGAAAGTTATTGGAGATCTGGATAGGGTGGCCGAGGGGGGACCTTTGTCGTCTATCCAGAAACAGCTACGCGCGGCCCTTAAAGTCAAAGTTAGAAGGATGGAATGTGACAAAGCCAAGGATTTGAGACAAAAGGCGCGTCTTAATTGGATTAAACTTGGGGACGAAAATTCGGGTTACTTCCATAGAATGGCCAGAATTAACTTGGCCAAGTGTCGATTAAATGGCTTGGTTGTTAATGGCGAGTGGACCAAGAAACCGGAGGTGATTAAAGACGAGGTTTGGCGTTGGTTTAGAAAGCAATTTTCGGAACCTATGAGAAGGAGTCCAACTTTTTCTAACTTTGGGTTGCCGATGCTGACTGTTGAGCAGTCGGAACTTCTTGTTTCTCCATTCACGTCTTTAGAGGTACATAAAGCTATTCGAGAGTGCGATGGGGACAAAGCTCCGGGTCCGGACGGGTTCACGTTTAAGTTTCTCAAAGTCTACTGGGCCGAGCTGCAACAGTTCATTATGAAATTGATGGGCGACTTTCACACAACCGGTTCAATTATGGTCGGTTGTAATTCATCTTTTATCGCTCTTATCCCAAAAGTGGCTGATCCATCAGGCATCGGTGACTTCAGACCCATCTCACTGATTAGTTTGGGGTATAAACTGATCGCTAAGGTGCTCGCTAATCGGTTGAAACCGGTGATGGATTCGCTTATTTCTCCGAATCAAGCGGCTTTTGTAGGGAATCGGAACATCTTGGACAACCCTCTCATTATTAGTGAACTCGTTACGTGGAAGAAGAAAAGGAAGGAAAAGATGTTGGTTTTTAAAGTGGATTTCAGAAAAGCATATGACTCTCTTAATTGGAAATGTCTCCTTAAGACCTTGGAATTTATGGGGTTTAGTGAGGTGTGGATACAATGGATCAAAAGTTGTCTGTCTTCGGGTAGAGCATCGGTTTTAGACAATGGAGCGCCAACAAAGGAATTCGGTTTGAAGCGGGGGTTAAGGCAAGGTGATCCCATGTCTCCGTTCCTCTTTATATTGGCGATGGAGGTGTTGGTGATGCTCATGAATAGGGCGGTGAATTTGGGGCTGTATAATGGGATAAAAGTTCCTAATGATGGACCTTGTATTTCACATCTGTGTTATGCTGACGATGTGATATTTGTCGGGGAATGGAGCGAAGCTAATGTCCGTAGTCTTAGCCGTTTTTTGAGATGTATACAGTTGGTTACGGGGCTATCTGTGAATGTCACACCACGCCTATGGCGGAAACACGTGGCGCGACGGTTCAAGAGGATTAAGCCAAGATTAATGCAAACCACAATATTAATTAAACAACGGGTATTTATTCAACGTTGAAAATCATGTCAAATTATTCATACATAATCTAAAAATTGTTTTTGAAATAAATGGGGAGGCTCCTCCCTATATCCCGAAATCCTTGGGATAGAGAGACGAGTCCCCTTCATGATATCCAACGCCCGACTTGGAGATTCCCCCGACCCTGCTCGCCATGTTAACCTTCATCGGTCAATTACCTGAAAGATATGTTTAAAAATCGTCAATATATAAATATTGGTGAGTTCACAGGTTTTGATTTAATAAAACTTTATTAAGTGGGAATATCCTTGTTATGACATTTATAGGAGTTGCAAAGTCTTACAATTTACTTGAGCCTATAACCAAACCAAGACAATTAGTAATGCCCCCGCCCCAAGTCGTTACTCGGTATTCCTACGACTTGATTTCAGAATACGTGCACCCCAGGCATACGCCGATGCATAATCGACGCTATCGATTAGGGGTGGGCCTTGTCAGGCACCAATAGTACTATCCAAATATTCCTTCGGTTTCACTTTCCTGAATTAATGATTATAGTGGGGAGGTCTCAACCCCGAGTGGCGATCACAACTCAAGTGTCCAACCCGTCAAACAAATCCCAACATATCTTTCCCCCGTAAAAACGTTAAATAGTTTAGAAATGGGGCCGTGAGACTCACCTGTAACTGTGCTCGGCTCAAAGAAGAAAATAGTAAAGTTTGTGATCCCGCACCTACAAATGTTTCTAGGCGTATAAGTCACTACACCTATGGTGTATGTGCCTTGGCAAGTTGTACACCCAACTTCCCGACCACGTCTTTATCCCAATTCCCATTTAATAGTTTTGTATCCTAGGTTTAATGGCGATGGATTACCCTTTCCTTACAAGTCATATATTATTCTTATTAATATTCTTTGTGACTTGTACACTATTATACTCGACACGACTCTACCCAACGTATAATTATTTTTCCATTTAAATAATTATACTTAGGATCGTTTCGCTCGATATAATGTGATTTCTTATTATCCGACCCGACTCACTTTGCCACATATTTATTTTCCCATTCAAATAAATATGCTAAGTTCTTGTCGTTCGGTAACATGTTCTTAACGCCCGACTAGACTCACCACACCGTACATTTATTTTCCCATTTAAATAAATGTACTAGGATCTTGTCGGTCATTCACACGTTCGTAGGTATATTTCACCTACTCGTCTCGGTTTTCCTTCTCGCATATCTATTTTCCCATTCAAATAGATATACTAGAATTTCGTCGAAAACGAGCATATGTACATATACCATCGCGTGGATACTACTTGTTAAGTTCATGTGTCGTTTAGCGTTTTTAATTCGTTACGTTGTGTTTTCCTTTCCCCACGAATATTCTTTCTACACTTAGGAAAGTGTTTCGCACGTTTCACCCTTGTTATATATATTTTATTTCCTTAAAATATATATGTATATCTTTATCTTGTCGTAATGACATTTTTCTCATATGTCCGTTTACGTTAGCTCATGTAACTAAGTTCGTTAGTTAGCGTTTTTCATATTTGTTTCCATTGCGCGTTCTTATGGAAGTATTATTCCTACTTCCGATTCCGAACGTTTATTTCTTGGAAAATATACTTTGTACGTTTAGCCCAACTTGTCCAACTTGTAACCCAAAAATGTTTCCGATACTTTTATATTCCCATTTATATAAAAGTATCCATTTTTGTACAAGTTTTCCCAAGTCTTTACTAATAATTTATAAAATCTTATTTTTATAAAATCCTCGTGTTACCCTTTTATTTTTATAAAACTTCCATCTTTATAAAAATGCCTCTTTTAGTTTATACACAAGTAAGTTTCTCGTGTTTATCAAAAACTACACTTGGAAAAGTTATTATTTATGCTTTTGACACCGAACTCTTTGTTAGTGCATTTTTGGGACTAAAGTTTCTAAAATACATATTTTTGTCCCTCGACTTTCCAAGTTATAATGTTAGTCCCTTAATCTTATATTTGTTTGCATTTTTCCATCTCATCTTTCAAGGTTAGCATTTTTCTTCCATTTTAGTGGACATTGAAGAACCATTTTCTTAGTGCTTGATTATTTTTACTTCATTCCACTTTTAATAATCTCATATTCCATCCTAGATGCTATTAACATGTTTGTTCCATATTTTTATCCAACATATCAACTTTTCACTTATTCAAGTGAGTGGACTTTGAATATGGAACTTTTTCACCTATGATTATCTAACCCATTTTAATATATTTTTGGTATTAACTTATCATCTCATGATGATTAAAATCACCTTCCATCATATTCAAGTCCTTTTCATCAATCATGCTCAAATCACCCATTAACTCAAGTGTATGTTCATTTTATCACATTTTCTCCAAACATTACATTTATTAACATAAATCCAAGATTTATTTATGTTATTATTATTCTTCCATTTTTAATCTAACAAAGCACATCATCTCTATAAAATCCATTTTATTACCCATCAATGTACAACTTGCTTTCAAAAGCACAAAATATGAACATTAATAATCAAACAAGGTAAAACTTACTACTAGCTCAAGGCTAGGGAAGACAACAACCTTGGATTTGGATGGGGTTTAGTGTGTTTTTCCAAAGGGGTTAAGCTCCAAGCTCTTCAACACACAAAAGGGGTTTTGATGGATGATGATTTAGAGATGATTTGTTAGTGTAAAAATTGAAAGAGATATGTTAATGTAGGGGTGTAAACCCACGGCCACAAGGAGAAGAAGAGGAAGAAGTTTTTGTGATTTTGTTTAAGTGTTCTTGCTTGTGTATATAATATCCTTCTCAAATCTTCCAAAGATTATGTGTATCTTGCTTGGATTGGATGGAAGGATTATGGAAGATCATGTAGATTATGTAAGATCACAAAATAAATCTTTGGGGGATTAAGGGGTGTTTGGGCCGAGTTTAGAGAGAGAGAGAGAGAGAGAGTGATTAGTTAGTTTTTCTTAGCCAATGCACATCCATGCAACCTCATGATTATTGTCCAAATAATTGGATATTAAAGGAGATGAAGAGTTTAAGTGGGTAATTAAGAGCTTTTCCTTTTGGGTGGGCCCCCTAGGCCGGCCCCTTGGTGTCTTGGGTGGGGTCCACCTTGCTAAATATTATCCAATATTATGTTTAAGTCACTCTCGTTCGGGTACCGTCCGGGTATTCTTGGGTTTTTAACCGCGTGTCACCCGAATATTAAAATACCATTAATATTCCTTAAATTTAGCCCAGTTTAATTACTGATAATTTATTTCAGCTTTTGTCGGGTGAAATTACGTGTTACGCGCGTATCGGGTGCGGTACGCGCACTTTATTCGTTACCGGGAGATTTGTACAATAAGCTTTCACGTATGGCTTTGGGTTTCCAAAACTCATTATATTTTGTGAAAATATCATTTATTATATATTCCGGGTGTCCGGGGTTCGTTTCGCTTATTTAATTTTTACCGGGTATTCGCCAGTGTCCATACCGGATAGATTTGCTTGCGCATGATCCTATCATACTTTGTCATTAAACTTATGCATTCCTATGCATTATTTGGGAATTGCTATCTTTCTAAGGCCTCAGTTAAACAATCAACACATAATTACGTTTAATTACGTTAATCGCGTTTAATTAATTAGTACGGGATTACCTTAATTTTGCCGGTTGTTACATTCTCCCCCCGTTAAGAGAATTCCGTCCCGAATTCACTTCGAGTTCTCCGGTATAGGGGTCTTCTCGAAAAGGGCGGGATATTTTTGCTTCATCCGGTCCAGCGTTTCCCACGTGAACTCCGGTCCACGCTTGGCATTCCAACGCACTTTGACCAATCTGATCTTACTGCGTCTTAACTTTTGGACCTTCCAATCGGTCACTTCGATTGGTTCTTCGACGGAGTGTAACTTGTCGTCAATGTGGATTTCGTCTGCGGGGATGATGAGAGTTTCGTCGGATAAGCACTTCTTTAAGTTCGACACGTGAAACGTGTCATGTACACCATTAAGCTCTTGTGGTAACTTGAGCTTGTATGCTACGGGGCCTACTCTGGACAGGATTTCAAATGGTCCAACATATCGTGGATTTAGTTTTCCGCGCTTCCCAAAGCGCGCGACACCTTTCCAAGGTGACACCTTTAGTAGGACCCTGTCTCCGACTTGAAATTCCAAAGGCTTTCGCCTCATATCAGCGTAGCTTTTCTGCCGGTCACGTGCCGCTTTGAGACGTTCTCTTATCAGAAAGACCTTATCCGTTGTCTCTTGAACAATTTCGGGCCCGGTAAGTTGCTTTTCTCCAACTTCGGCCCAACATAGAGGTGATCTACACTTGCGTCCATATAGAGCTTCAAAAGGTGCAGCTTGAATGCTCGTGTGGTAACTGTTGTTATACGAAAACTCCACCAGTGGCAAGTGCGTATCCCAATTACCGCTGAAATCGATTGCGCATGCCCGCAACATATCTTCCAAGGTCTGGATGGTTCGTTCACTCTGACCATCGGTTTGTGGATGATATGCGGTACTTATGTCAAGGCGTGTACCGAGGGCTTCATTCAAACTTTCCCAAAATCTTGAGGTGAAACGACTATCTCGATCGGAGATGATGGAAATAGGTACACCATGCTTAGACACTACTTCCTTAATATACAAACGGGTCAGTTTCTCCAACTTGTCCGTTTCGCGAATTGGGAGGAAGTGTGCAGATTTTGTCAATCGATCAACGATTACCCATATCATGTCAAGGCCGCTTGTTGTCTTGGGTAACTTGGTAATGAAATCCATAGTAATTCGTTCCCATTTCCATTCTGGTATTTCCGGTTGTTGAAGCAAGCCGGATGGTCTCTGATGCTCGGCTTTGACCTTCGCGCAAGTTAAGCATCGCGCAACATATGCCGCTATATCTCTTTTGAAATTTGGCCACCAGTAGAATTCCTTCAAGTCGTGGAACATCTTGTCTGCTCCAGGGTGAACCGAATATCGTGAACTGTGAGCTTCGGCCAATACCAGTTCACGCAGTCCACCGTACACTGGTACCCAAATTCTATTCATGAAATACAGGGCTTGATCCGCTTTTGGCTCCAGTGAATCAACCATCTTCCGCAATCTTTCACCTTTGACATTCTCGGGTTTAAGAGCGTTAATTTGAGCTTCACGAATTCGGTCAGTCAGGTTCGCGTGGATGGTTAGACCCAAGGCTCGGACACGCAATGGCTTAACCCGTTCCTTGCGACTTAAGGTGTCGGCTACAACGTTCGCCTTCCCGGGATGGTACTTTATCTCACAATCGTAATCGTTCAATAATTTGACCCCTCGCCGTTGTCGCATGTTCAATTCCTTTTGGTCAAAGATGTGCTGCAAACTTTTATGATCGGTGAAGATTGTACACTTGGTTCCATATAAATAATGTCTCCATATCTTGAGCGTGAATACCACGGCTCCCAATTCCAAGTCGTGTGTGGTGTAATTCTTCTCGTGGAGCTTTAGTTGTCTGGAAGCATATGCTATGACCTTCTCTCGTTGCATCAATACACAACCCAATCCTTGGTGAGAGGCGTCACAATAAACGACAAAGTCTTCCGTACCATCGGGGAGTGATAGTATCGGGGCGCCACATAACTTATCCTTTAGCAATTGAAACGCCGCTTCTTGCTTTTCCGTGCATTCGAACTTCTTATCCTTTTGGGTTAGCATGGTTAAAGACTGTGCTATCTTAGAAAAGTTCTCGATGAACCTTCTATAGTAACCCGCAAGGCCAAGAAATTGTCGTACCTCAGTAGGGGTTCTAGGGGCGTCCCAATTTTTAATTGCTTCGATCTTGGCGGGGTCGACATGTATACCCTTTTCATTCACTACGTGGCCTAAGAAGTGAACCTCTCGAATCCAAAAGTCACATTTCGAGAACTTAGCATAGAGTTTCTCTTTGCGTAGTACCTCAAGGATTAACCGAAGGTGATCCTCATGTTCTTCCTTAGTGCGTGAATAGATCAAGATGTCATCAATGAAGACAATGACAAATTTGTCCAAATATGGCTTACACACACGATTCATCAAATCCATGAAAACAGCTGGTGCGTTGGTTAAACCGAATGGCATAACCAAAAATTCATAGTGCCCATAACGAGTCCTAAAGGCTGTTTTCGGCACGTCCTCTTCTTGGATACGCAACTGGTGATAGCTGGACCTTAGATCAATCTTGGAGTAGAAACTGGATCCTTGAAGTTGATCAAATAAATCATCGATCCGGGGAAGAGGGTAGCGATTCTTAATGGTTAACTTGTTCAGTACTCGATAGTCAATGCACATTCGAAAAGTGCCATCCTTTTTCTTTACAAATAAGACGGGAGCTCCCCAGGGTGAGAAGCTTGGTCTTATGAAACCTTTGTCCAACAACTCTTGTATTTGACCAGATAGTTCCTGCATCTCAGATGGAGCTAAGCGATATGGCGATCGCGCTACAGGTGCAGCTCCTGGAACAAGGTCGATGCGGAACTCGACTTGTCGGGGTGGTGGCAATCCCGGCAAATCTTCTGGGAACACATCTGGAAAGTCTCTGGCTATCGGAATGTCTTCTAACTTTCGCTCGTCGGCCTTCTTATCTACCACGTGTGCCAAGAATGCGACGAGACCTTTCCTTAGGCACTTTCGGGCCTTCATGCTGGTAAGAATTCTTAACGTCGTCCCACGCCTTTCCCCTTGGATCGATAGGGTTTCACCGCTTACGAGGGGAACTTGAATCACTTTGTCGTTGCAAACAACGACAGCGCGGTGTGCGGATAGCCAATCCATGCCAACAACTATGTCAAAGCTACCCAGCACGACTGGCAATAGATCAATGCCAAACTCGTGACCACAGAGATCCAACTTACAATCCTTCGCTACTTCTTGAGTTTCTATAGTCTTACCGTTAGCCAGTTCTATAGAGTATGGTGTGTCTAGCTTACTAGTTTTTAGTCCAAGTAATCTTTTAAATTCGACAGACACGAAGCTAAAATCAGCGCCAGTATCAAACAATACTGAAGCATAATGACCATTTATAGGGAACGTACCAGTGACCACATTAGGGTCTTGTCGTGCATCACCGGCACCAATCATGAATGCCCGCCCACGGGCTTGGTTGTTGAGTTTGGGACAATCCCTCTTCCAATGATCGAGCGATCCACATGCGAAGCAGGGCCTCGCTCCTCCGTTCTTTGGCGCTCCTGACCTGCAGTCTTCTGTCTTGTGCCCAGAACGGCGGCACTTACCGCAGATCACTTCGTTCTTGCCCTGGTAACCTTGCTTCCCATTGTTTCCACGCCCAGTGGCTACATACCCTTTCCCTTTCTTTCCTGAACCTCCCGATGATCCATCCTTTTTCCTCTCATCGCGCTTACGCTTTCCAAACCTCGGCTTATTTCCCTGTTCGCTTGACCCAACAGCTGAACTCGTACCCAGATTCTTACCCTCAACACTGCTGGACTCAGTAAGCTTCAACCCTGATACTTTCCGGATTAGGGTGCCCATTCGAATGGCGTCTTCAGTGAGGCTTAAGGCGAGGTCAATAGCTTCGCGCATGGTCGTAGGTTTGGAAGCAGTGACCATGCCGCGTATCTGTGGCGCCAATCCGAATAGGTACCTTTCCACATTTTTGCTTTCCGGGGTAACCAAGCGAGGCACTAACCGGGAGAGATCATGAAATCTGGACGTGTACCCAGCTACGTCCGATCCAACCATGGTGAGGTTCCAGAACTCAGTCTCTAGCTTCTGCACTTCGCTTGTCGGGCAGTACTCGGCGATCATTAGTTCCTTCAGCTCCAACCATGACAAGGAGTAAGCAGCATCGTCTCCCAGTGTTTGCACTTGGTTGTTCCACCATGTTAGTGCTTGGTCCAGAAACAGGTTAGTGGAGTACATGACAGCTTGTCGCGGGGTATAGCTGCTGATACGAATCACCGCTTCAGTTTTCTCGAACCACTTGACTAGTCCGACAGAGCCTTCAGTGCCACTGAAGTTGAGTGGCTTGCAGTCCAGAAAAGCTTTGAACGTGCAGCCACGCTCTCGCGAGGCCGTTTCTGCAATAATAAAATAGCGTGTTATTATGGGGTAGGAGTTTTACGAAAACTCCTATTGCTTACATTCCAAAACCCTCTTACCGGTAGGGGAGGTTTCGCGTCGGTCGCTCCCTGTTCGATCTCGCGATCTTTCAGTGCGCGTGGCATTGTGTTCTGCGAGAGCTTGGGCGATGCGTCCCGAAACTAGGGCTTCAAGCTCCTCGGGTGTTGTGGGTAGTCTTTCGTTTCCACTGTTGCTTCGGGTGGCTGGTGCCATTTTTCTTCAATAATCATTATCAAAGGTTAATTTGGCGATCATTCATACAATATCGTCATACATAAGGTATAAATAACAACACAACACATGAACACAATAATCACCACAACATCATCACACAATCACAATATATACAGAACAGGTAATAATAATCGTAGACAATCATAACACATATTTTACCATAACAAAATTTTTCATTAATTTCAATACCACGAGTACAATGATTTGTTCATAATAACAAAAACCGAGGATACATTCCTCATACATCGCTCCTTTGAAATACATTAGAAATATAATGTCATATACCAGCACAATCCCGCTCGGCTAGGCAAAAATGCAGATGGGTGCTATAACCCATACTGTGCTATCATACTACTACTACTACTACTACTATGTCCGTAGGTGATCCCCCAAGTGTCTCTGAAGTATCGCTACTGTGGTGGCAGCGGCGGCGGGTACTGATACTGGGGTGCGCACATGCTAATGGTCATACTGATCGCCATAATGCGATCGTACAAGAATTGGCGATGCGCAAAGTGTGTGTCGCCCGTAATCCCACAATGAGCGTCCATGCTCAGCAACTCTTCAGCATAATGTGCCAGCGCATCTCTGGCATCGATGATCCTGGCCCACATGAGCTGGGCCTGCTGCTCCAGCTGGTTCACGGTGCGCTGCACCGTGTCGGTGAGAGTCTGGAAGTCTCTCTCCAAGGAGATCACCGTGGACCATGCCGGTCCTGACAGTGGGGCCATCCCGTGGGGCTGCGACGGCCCAGGGATGTCGGTATATGTCGGCTGGGATGGGCCGACTATATCGGGTATAGGTAGGGGGTGAAGGGTGGGGCAAAGCCCGGTAATCCGGTGAAGAAATGGGGTGGTACCTGGTATGGGTCTCCTGCACCTAGAGTATATGGTGCAAGTGGGGGTATCAGAAAAGGGGCTCCTGCATCCATAGTGAATGGTGCAGGTGGTGGTGTGGGGAGCATCTCGGGTAGGGGTGGTAGTGTTGGAAAGGTGGTGATAGGTAACGTCATGGATACTGGTGAGGGGACTATAAGCTCGGCGAGTGGGATCATGAGAGGCTGTGTGACAGCGACCCACTCTGGAGCGGATATCACGGTGGTAGGGGTGGGAGGGCTAGCAGTGGCGTGAGCTGCCAAACCTGCTCGGTGCAGCTCAGAGCTACGGGCTGAGCTGCCCTCAAGGATGTGCCCAGTAGAAGCTGGCCCATCCTGTGGTACGGGCTCGGGTATGGCGGGTAGGGCGGCCGGTGCAGTGGTGGCATGCCCTATCATCGGAGCGACGTGCTCCTCCTGGTCTGCTGGTGGGATCGGCACAGCAATGTGCTCTACCGATGCAGTCGACTCATCATCGGAGTCATCCGAGATCCACCCGTTGTGTCCTCGGGAAACGGGCACGAGCCTCATGCCCGGGGGAACGGGGATAAGTGGGGTGGGTAAGGGCTCACGATCGACATGTGCATGTCGGTCGTATGGAGACTCAACGGTCTCCGACTGTGTGGGGACAGGCCTCGATGGACCTGCACAGCCTACAGGGAAGTCCCTGACGGCTCGGATGGGAAGTGCTGGCAGTGGTGCTGCCTGGAATGGCACTAGAGGCAAGTCAGCCTGTGGTGCCTCGGCCATCGGTAAATCGGCCACGGCGGCCACGTCGACTCCAGCGGGGGCCCACGCTGGGTCCTCGCTCGGGTCAGTCTCGTCGGAGCCGTCTCCGTCTGCGCCCTCTGCGGCGGCGTCAACCTCCATATCGTCATCCTCAGGATCGAGTACCACAACCTCGATCGGCTCCGCTGGCGGTGCTGGGATGATCTGGATGCTACTGTCGTAGCTCGGTGCTACGCTCCCTGCGTCTGACATCCTGGCAAAAGAACCGTACTAATATTTAAGTATTATTCGTTAGATAGTTAAGGCACACATCTACAGTACTCTTCCTAACATCTAATACTAGAATAACACGTGTCCTTACTCATGGCTAGCTTGGTCGGAATCTCCTCATACCCAAATGGTCGTTGGAAAATTTATTGCGTTTCGCATTTATTATAAAAGCTTTGTCTTTTGAACCAATCCGGTTATAGTTTAGATTTTTAAAATGCTAATTCGCTATAACCTTGGCTCTGATACCACTTTCTGTCACACCACGCCTATGGCGGAAACACGTGGCGCGACGGTTCAAGAGGATTAAGCCAAGATTAATGCAAACCACAATATTAATTAAACAACGGGTATTTATTCAACGTTGAAAATCATGTCAAATTATTCATACATAATCTAAAAATTGTTTTTGAAATAAATGGGGAGGCTCCTCCCTATATCCCGAAATCCTTGGGATAGAGAGACGAGTCCCCTTCATGATATCCAACGCCCGACATGGAGATTCCCCCGACCCTGCTCGCCATGTTAACCTTCATCGGTCAATTACCTGAAAGATATGTTTAAAAATCGTCAATATATAAATATTGGTGAGTTCACAGGTTTTGATTTAATAAAACTTTATTAAGTGGGAATATCCTTGTTATGACATTTATAGGAGTTGCAAAGTCCTACAATTTACTTGAGCCTATAACCAAACCAAGACAATTAGTAATGCCCCCGCCCCAAGTCGTTACTCGGTATTCCTACGACTTGATTTCAAAATACGTGCACCCCAGGCATACGCCGATGCATAATCGACGCTATCGATTAGGGGTGGGCCTTGTCAGGCACCAATAGTACTATCCAAATATTCCTTCGGTTTCACTTTCCTGAATTAATGATTATAGTGGGGAGGTCTCAACCCCGAGTGGCGATCACAACTCAAGTGTCCAACCCGTCAAACAAATCCCAACATATCTTTCCCCCGTAAAAACGTTAAATAGTTTAGAAATGGGGCCGTGAGACTCACCTGTAACTGTGCTCGGCTCAAAGAAGAAAATAGTAAAGTTTGTGATCCAGCACCTACAAATGTTTCTAGGCGTATAAGTCACTACACCTATGGTGTATGTGCCTTGGCAAGTTGTACACCCAACTTCCCGACCACGTCTTTATCCCAATTCCCGTTTAATAGTTTCGTATCCTAGGTTTAATGGCGATGGATTACCCTTTCCTTACAAGTCATATATTATTCTTATTAATATTCTTTGTGACTTGTACACTATTATACTCGACACGACTCTACCCAACGTATAATTATTTTCCCATTTAAATAATTATACTTAGGATCGTTTCGCTCGATATAATGTGATTTCTTATTATCCGACCCGACTCACTTTGCCACATATTTATTTTCCCATTCAAATAAATATGCTAAGTTCTTGTCGTTCGGTAACATGTTCTTAACGCCCGACTAGACTCACCACACCGTACATTTATTTTCCCATTTAAATAAGTGTACTAGGATCTTGTCGGTCATTCACACGTTCGTAGGTATATTTCACCTACTCGTCTCGGTTTTCCTTCTCGCATATCTATTTTCCCATTCAAATAGATATACTAGAATTTCGTCGAAAACGAGCATATGTACATATACCATCGCGTGGATACTACTTGTTAAGTTCATGTGTCGTTTAGCGTTTTTAATTCGTTACGTTGTGTTTTCCTTTCCCCACGAATATTCTTTCTACACTTAGGAAAGTGTTTCGCACGTTTCACCCTTGTTATATATATTTTATTTCCTTAAAATATATATGTATATCTTTATCTTGTCGTAATGACATTTTTCTCATATGTCCGTTTACGTTAGCTCATGTAACTAAGTTCGTTAGTTAGCGTTTTTCATATTTGTTTCCATTGCGCGTTCTTATGGAAGTATTATTCCTACTTCCGATTCCGAACGTTTATTTCTTGGAAAATATACTTTGTACGTTTAGCCCAACTTGTCCAACTTGTAACCCAAAAATGTTTCCGATACTTTTATATTCCCATTTATATAAAAGTATCCATTTTTGTACAAGTTTTCCCAAGTCTTTACTAATAATTTATAAAATCTTATTTTTATAAAATCCTCGTGTTACCCTTTTATTTTTATAAAACTTCCATCTTTATAAAAATGCCTCTTTTAGTTTATACACAAGTAAGTTTCTCGTGTTTATCAAAAACTACACTTGGAAAAGTTATTATTTATGCTTTTGACACCGAACTCTTTGTTAGTGCATTTTTGGGACTAAAGTTTCTAAAATACATATTTTAGTCCCTCGACTTTCCAAGTTATAATGTTAGTCCCTTAATCTTATATTTGTTTGCATTTTTCCATCTCATCTTTCAAGGTTAGCATTTTTCTTCCATTTTAGTGGACATTGAAGAACCATTTTCTTAGTGCTTGATTATTTTTACTTCATTCCACTTTTAATAATCTCATATTCCATCCTAGATGCTATTAACATGTTTGTTCCATATTTTTATCCAACATATCAACTTTTCACTTATTCAAGTGAGTGGACTTTGAATATGGAACTTTTTCACCTATGATTATCTAACCCATTTTAATATATTTTTGGTATTAACTTATCATCTCATGATGATTAAAATCACCTTCCATCATATTCAAGTCCTTTTCATCAATCATGCTCAAATCACCCATTAACTCAAGTGTATGTTCATTTTATCACATTTTCTCCAAACATTACATTTATTAACATAAATCCAAGATTTATTTATGTTATTATTATTCTTCCATTTTTAATCTAACAAAACACATCATCTCTATAAAATCCATTTTATTACCCATCAATGTACAACTTGCTTTCAAAAGCACAAAATATGAACATTAATAATCAAACAAGGTAAAACTTACTACTAGCTCAAGGCTAGGGAAGACAACAACCTTGGATTTGGATGGGGTTTAGTGTGTTTTTCCAAAGGGGTTAAGCTCCAAGCTCTTGAACACACAAAAGGGGTTTTGATGGATGATGATTTAGAGATGATTTGTTAGTGTAAAAATTGAAAGAGAGATGTTAATGTAGGGGTGTAAACCCACGGCCACAAGGAGAAGAAGAGGAAGAAGTTTTTGTGATTTTGTTTAAGTGTTCTTGCTTGTGTATATAATATCCTTCTCAAATCTTCCAAAGATTATGTGTATCTTGCTTGGATTGGATGGAAGGATTATGGAAGATCATGTAGATTATGTAAGATCACAAAATAAATCTTTGGGGGATTGAGGGGTGTTTGGGCCGAGTTTAGAGAGAGAGAGAGAGAGAGTGATTAGTTAGTTTTTCTTAGCCAATGCACATCCATGCAACCTCATGATTATTGTCCAAATAATTGGATATTAAAGGAGATGAAGAGTTTAAGTGGGTAATTAAGAGCTTTTCCTTTTGGGTGGGCCCCCTAGGCCGGCCCCTTGGTGTCTTGGGTGGGGTCCACCTTGCTAAATATTATCCAATATTATGTTTAAGTCACTCTCGTTCGGGTACCGTCCGGGTATTCTTGGGTTTTTAACCGCGTGTCACCCGAATATTAAAATACCATTAATATTCCTTAAATTTAGCCCAGTTTAATTACTGATAATTTATTTCGGCTTTTGTCGGGTGAAATTACGTGTTACGCGCGTATCGGGTGCGGTACGCGCACTTTATTCGTTACCGGGAGATTTGTACAATAAGCTTTCACGTATGGCTTTGGGTTTCCAAAACTCATTATATTTTGTGAAAATATCATTTATTATATATTCCGGGTGTCCGGGGTTCGTTTCGCTTATTTAATTTTTACCGGGTATTCGCCAATGTCCATACCGGATAGATTTGCTTGCGCATGATCCTATCATACTTTGTCATTAAACTTATGCATTCCTATGCATTATTTGGGAATTGCTATCTTTCTAAGGCCTCAGTTAAACAATCAACACATAATTACGTTTAATTACGTTAATCGCGTTTAATTAATTAGTACGAGATTACCTTATCTTTGCCGGTTGTTACAGTGAACAATCAAAAATGCGCGATTTATGGTATTGGTGCTGAAGCTGCAGAGGTCAACGCCATGGCCGGGATTCTTAATTACAGTGTTGGCTCCCTTCCGTTCACCTATTTGGGGATTCCTATAGGTGCGAGTATAAATCGTATCGCACAATGGAAACCGGTTATAGATAAAATGAGTTCCAGGTTGTCGGCTTGGAAAGCGAAGCTTTTATCTTTCGTGGGTAGAATTACATTGGCGAAATCGGTTTTGGGCACCCTTCCATCGTACTTCCTTTCTATCTTCAAGGCTCCGAAAGCCGTGATCCATAAGCTGGAAAGGCTTAGGATAGACTTTATATGGGGCAAGAATGGTTCGAGGAATAAAATTCGGTGGGTTCGTTGGGAGACTTTATTGAAAGCCAAATCGTTGGGAGGTTATGGTATTGGGGCGATTCGGGACTTTAATCTTGCAATGCTCGCTAAGTGGTGGTGGAGGGTGAAAGAGAACCCGGTGCAACTTTGGGCCTCGGTGATTTTCTCGATTCATAAAACGGCTAACGATCGGTGTCTCATCCCGCTTAACAATGCCTACAGTGGGGTACGGAAGACCATCGGTTCAATGGGTAATGAATTTCTCAAGTTGGGAATTAATATTATGGATAGGCTGCGAGTGGTGGTTGGGGATGGGAATTCGGTTCGCTTTTGGAAGGATAAATGGGCTGGCGATGTGGCTTTAAAAGACAGCTTCCCTGAACTGTTTCGGCTTGCTAGGAACAAGAGTGGCTCTGTTGCGGAACATATTTACTTCAGGGGAGAGGTCATCCATTGGGGCTGGGCCTAGCTCAAAGATCCCACTACGCAGCAGGAATGGAGTAGAATTGGCGACCTCATGAGGCTGCTTCAAAGTTTGTCCCTTAATAGTGGTAAGGATGTTTGGAAATGGGTAAATAATGCAGGGGTAGGCTATTCAGTCAAGGAAGTGAGGCTGGAAATTGAGAGGATTAGAGTCGGGAATGGTGCAGAGCAACCGTTTGAGTGGAATCATTGGGCGCTCCCGAAAGCTAATTTTCTATTGCGAAGGGCCGAAGTGGGTAAGGTGGCTTCGAGGTTAGCTTTGGCAGCCAGGGGAGTGTTGCTTAATAATCTATTGTGTCCGAGATGCGGCATCGTAGAGGAAGACTCTAACCATTTGTTCGTGGGCTGCCTCTACGCCAAATGTATTTGGTGGAATATCTTCAGGTGGATGAGAGTTTCGTGGCCCCAAGACGTTAATTCTCTTGCCGGTTTGATGAATGTCCTGTCTTATGAGCTGGGTAGCAAGAAGTGGAAAATGTTAGTGCGTACAGTGGCTATGGCGACTACGTGGAAGATATGGCAAGCGAGAAATGCAGCGGTCTTTGATAACAACTTTGTTCCTGTTCGGGTAACGGTTGACTTGATCAAAGATGAAGCTTTTGTTTGGATTCGGCAAAGGGCGAAGGTTCCAGCAGTAAACTGGGAAGATTGGGCAGCTTTTGATGTTGCTGTTATGGTCTAGACTGTTTGTTTTCTCTGTTTTGGCGGCTGTTTTATAGTTGGAGTCGATGTAATTTGACGTTTCTTATTGTTTTGTTGGTTCGCCAGTTTCTTGCTGGACTCTATATATATATACATAGAAGTTTCGCCGTTCAAAAAAAAACATAAAGGAAATGTTTTATTTCTATTTTAAGGGTTTTTTTTTTTTTTTTTTTTTTTTTTTTTTTTTTTTTTTTGGCTTTGGCTTTGGCTTTGGCTTTGGTAATTTACACACCCTACAAGATATCTACAACCCTCTCCTATGCATTGCGTATAGGGCTATATAGGATGTGTAAGGTCTAGTCTAATCATTGATGTCAGGGAAATGTTTTTAATACAATATCTATATGGAACATATTGCTTCTATATGAAGCATATCGGTTAAATTTTTTTCAAATATTTACATACAATATATATAGGAGGCATATAGATCTATATGGAGCATATAGGTCAATATTTTTTGCAAAATTTTTGTATTACACTCACACGCCTATATGAGACCTATACAAGACATATCATACACCCATAAGCCTACATGGGACCTACACTACATTCATACCCTAATACGGGACCAATCATATACCTATAGTAGACTATACGGTATAGTATGGTAATACATGATACGATACTATAGTATACTATCAATATCTATACTACACATATAGGCCTATACGGGACCTATACTATCCACATTGGCCTATATGAATTCTATATGGGACTGATACTATTCTTGTATGCCTATATAGGACTTACACTACACCGATAAGCCTATACATGATCTATACTACACTCAAAGACCTACATGAGACCTATATGGGATCTATATCCATAGGCCTATATGAGGCCTAGATGGGACCTATCCAACATCCATAGGCCTACATGGAACCTATACTACACTCATAGGTCTATACGGGATCTATACTACACTCATAGGTCAATATGAGGCTTATACGGGACGTATCCTACGCCTATTGGCTTATACGGAAGCTATACTATACTCATAGGCGTATATGAGGCCTATGCGGGACCTATCCTACATCCATAGTTCTATACAGGACCTATACTACTCTCATGGGCCTATATGAGGTCTATCCGGGACCGATACTGCTCTTGTAGGCCTATACGAGACATGTACTACACCTGTAGGCCTATACAGGATCTATCATACACCTATAGTAGATACGGTAAAATATGATGATATACGATCTAATACTATTGGATACTATCAATATCAATACTACACATATATGCCTTTACATGACCTATACTACACCCATAAGCTTATATGAGGTTTACACGGGACCTATACTACATTCATAGGCCTATATGATGCCTATACGCTACCTATACTACACTCATGAGTCTGTATGAGGTCTATACATGATTGATACAGTACCTATATTACATTCATATGCCTATATGAGGCCAATACGAGACATATACTACACCATATAAGGTCATATGAGACCTATACTACACTCATAGACCTATACAAGACTTATCCTACACTTATAGGCCTAAACGGGACTTATACTACAATATACTGTCAATATCTATACTACAAATACAGATCTATACACGACCTAGACTACATCATAGGCTTATATTAGTCCCATACAAGACGGATACTATACTCATGACATATGGATATGTGACTGGTCTGAGTGATGGGCGTTAAGGACGTGTGGGAATGTTTGCAACCCATATACGCCACGTATAGCGCTATCCCTCTACGCCACGTATAGCGCTATACGTGGCGTATAGAGGGGTGCACTGACAATTTTAGGGGTGTGTTATTATCGTCACCCAATATTTTTTAGTTATTAGTATATTCAATTTAGTTTATAGAAATAAGTTTCTATTTTGGTTAATCTTTTAAAAAGTTAACCTTATTCAGAGTCACCGAAAGAATGATAAAATACTTTTAGGGCTCGGGTGTAGGGCTGTTCACGAGCCAAGCCGATCCGAAATAGCCCCTTGACCAAGTGACTTACTAAAATGGCCCTCTCCCGTCTCTTTGGAGAGACGGGTCACCAATTCCAAGACGCTTCAGAAGTCTCCTGAGACGTCTCCCGATCCAGCCAATTACCTACCACCGCATCATCTCTCTCTCTCTCTCTCTCTCTCTCTCTCTCTCTCTCTCTCCTGGTCACTCCCACACCGCAGACGTCACAAGATTTGTGACAACCGTCACCTTTATCTTTTAACAAGTTGTCAAATCTAGTCCATGTACTTTCTATGTTTGTAAATCTAATAAAAGTTGGGTTCTTTCGATTATTGTTTGGACACGTTTACATTTTAACCGAACGCATGATATTATTTTGGCATTTATTAAAAAAAATATATATTAGTTATTTTATGAAATTAATAAAAAAGTTTAACTTTTATAAAGTTTAAAACATTTTGGTTAACATTAGCTAACTTAGTTAAAGTTTTATTAAGAAAAACTTAACCAAACCTTACTATATCTAACTTTGTTAAAGTCAATGGACCATTTGCCAAAATATGAAAGTTCAAAACAAATGAAACTGCCTCCTTCCTGATCCCGTTTTTTTTTTTCTTTTTCCGGTGAACTCTTTTTCCGGCCACCGGAGCTCTGTTTCCGGCAAGGACCTAGACGCTCGTTTAACGTGTTTTAATGAATTTTGACCGTTTCTCCATCAATGTATAACTCATTACAAGGTTGATAATGGGCATTAACGCGTTCTAAATGAGAATTAATCGAATTTTAAGTTAGTAACCGACCGGAAATTTATATCGCCAATTAACTCGTCTTTAATCGACCATTATATAAATTGCTCCTCGCCATTTCATTTCTGCACCATAACACCTTGCAAACCCACGAAGAAAACTACCCCAGGTCGCGTGTTTTAGTATCAAATCGAGCCAATAGAGGCGGCCGGTTTTTCTTCTTTTCGAGCCGAGTTCATTGTTGTAAGTTCAAGTTTTTTTATGTCGTTTTGTATTTCGCATTATCCCTGTTAAAAGCCCCATGTTTCCAATGCGTTATCATGTCAGCTTTTGATTATTGAAATTGGGCTTAGGTTAGGGTTCTAAGTATGAATTGGGGAAGAAGATGAGGGTTTTTTTATATATAAGATAAAGGTTATTCTGTTTCAAAGTTAACAACTTAAGTTAATGTGGTTTAGTGGTTGCAGGTGTGTTTGTGTACCCAATTGACTCGGGTTCGAGTCCCTTAACACACAAATTATGTTTTTCTTTTTTCCTTGTTTTGTCAAGATCTTATTTTCCTTATATAGTATATATATATATATAGGGCAATTATAGATTGAAAACCAGTTTGAGTTATGAAAATCCAAGAAACTCATATTTGTGGTTGCTAATGTCCACATACACTCTTATGATTTAGAGTACAAGGGTAGTTTGGGTACACCATCTCTTTTCTCTCTCTCCTTTTAACACCTGCCATAACCTATCTCCTCTCTCTTTTTTTCTTTACAAGATCCAATTCTCTTTCTTCTTTAACATAACCTTCTAACATAACCTGCAACACTACTCTCTTATCCTTTCTTCTCTTTGAATATCAAAGACATCAATACAACCTGCAACACTACTCTCTCCCTCTCTCTATTTACTATATAAACAAAACAATAAGGGTGGTGGTTAGTGGTTTGGGTGTAGCGACAATGGTTGGTGGTTTCCAGCCATAAACAAGCAACCCAGATCTGTACATGGTCAGACCGGTGCAAATCCAAAGGGTGCTTCGGTGTTGGTGGACGAGGGGTTTCAAGTCAGACCGGTGCAAACCCAGATGGTCGGACCCAGATCTGTACACGAGTTGGTGATGGTTTGGTGAGGACGACGATGGTGGTTCTTGATGGCGACGAGGCATGTGCTTATGTACCTGGTTTTTGGTAAAGGTTTTTGTTCTAGATCAAGATATTTTGTATGGTTTCTTATTCAAGATCCTGATTTTTATGGGGTTCTTGTTCTGCAAATCTAGCAAAACACCAGGTGAACCCGAAGGTTGCTCCGCTTATTGTAAAAATGATGAGCAAATTTCGTGGGCCTAAGTGAAGAACATATACACGAGAGGGCATATTAGTGTGTTTTTATATGATGAGCAAATTTGGAATGGATGAATGACACTTGTTCAATAGTTGTCATATGTCATATGCCTTTACCTCAATGTATTTGTTTGGTATATTTACGGTTTTTGAGTCTTTGTTTGTTATTTTTTTAAAATTAAAACTAACAAACCTCAATGTCTTTGTTTTGTTAGTCGAATCAAAACAGGGCATATTAGTGTATTTTTTATTGTCTTTTCCCAACCTGGGTGAAGATAATATGAGATTAAATTTGATATACTAATGAAGTTTGTTTTGAACTTGGTGGTAGTGGTGCTTAGTATAGAAGAACAGTGGGCTTTTTAAAAGCTTGTTTTTTTCAATGTTTTTATTGTTTGTGTTATAATTTATCGTATGTTTTTTGTGAGATAAATTTGTGACAACATACGTTTTGTTGCTGGTTTATAATTTTTACTGTGTTTTTAGTGAGATAAGTCGTAAAAACATATGTTTTTGTTGTTTGGTTTATAATTTTTACATGTTTTAAGTGAGATAAGTTTGTGAAAATATATATTTTTATTACAAAAAAAGATGTACATGAGGCTTCTTGAAACATGTTAACATTAATTTGATGTTAAAATAACAATGAGAGAGGACAGAGGAGAACATTCAAATGAAAAAACCATAGGCTTTTATATCAAAAATTGAATGTCTGGTTGTATTAAAAAAACATAGAATTTATTTTTAGAAAAGTGAATGCTTATTTTAGAGAGAGGAGAGAGAATAATGAAAAAGTAAGAGAGATGATGTGTTTATTGTTTACCATAATACCCTTTTTATTTTTTTATTGTAGATATTTAACTTTTACATCTTACACTTTTAGAATAAAATAATAAATGAACCACAACCATTGGATCATTATGATCAATGGTGATAAGAGTGGTTTTCTTGGTTTTCTTAAGTGGGGAGGGTTTTCAAATTATCCCTCCCCTATATATATATATATATATATATATATATATATATATATATATATATATATATATATATGGATAATCTTGAAATATTCATAATAAATCCAATCTTTACCCAAAAATTATGAAAATTTAGGAGTAGTTTCTTGACACCATAAAGAAAATTTTCACACTTTTATTTTCTGGAAAATGTTTTATTTTTATATTTTTATTGATTTAATTTGTTTTAATCATATTTAATTCATTAAAATTCATTTTTAATGATTTTAATCTCAAACTTTTTGAGAAATTATTTTTCACCATCATGAACTGAAATAAAAATTATTGGATCAGAAAACATTTATTTTTATTAAATTTATATTTTTAATCATTTAAACATGATTTAATCTCATTAAATCAGTTTTAAATATAAATAGGTTTATAAAAATTATGGGAAAAGTATTATCATTAATTTACATCAGAAAGCATCCATTTTTTTTATAAAAATGACATTTTTGGATCATGTCTTGTATTTTTAATCTTATTTATGTTAATTAGACATAATTGAACATTTATTTATTTACACTATTTAAACATCTATTTTATAAATACTTTTCTTATAAAATAGAAATGTTTTGTGTTTGAAAATCTTAATTACCATTTGTTAAATCATTGTGAAACACATAATTATTTATTTATTTGTACATTTATGATTATTGTATTTATTTAATTTAGTTAAAGTAATTAACTAAATTATTTCATCTTAATTATTCAAACATAGTTTTATATAAATATTCAATAGGTAATAATTATATTACCTAAACCACATTTACAATCTTTCATATATTATTTGTGATATACAATTTTTACATTAACGCGACTTATCATTAAAACTATAATTCCCCAAATCGACTTAGCAAACCCTAATGCCTTAGACCCTAGTTGCCTTAGACTCTTAGACATTTCCTTATTAGTACTTTCATACATTATAGGTTGGATTCTTCGGAATTCCCATTACATAGCTCACGACCGCTTAAGTTGGATTTTGATCGCTTTCGCAAACTGTGAGTATATCTTTCCCCTTTTTCATGTTTTACTCTTTTGGGGCTATTCATGTACACTATGACTAAACGTTATTCTTTCACTAAATGTGATTCTCATGTGTGTTTGCTTTATGTTAATTTGTGTGTCTATGACTTGTCAAAATCATTAACCTTTGAGGGCCTGACATTTCAATGAATAGTACTATGGTATATACCCCTTGTGACTCTGTTGAGAGACCTTGGTCATTGTCTTGTGATTCATATTACTCAAAATTGTTTTGATTCTTGATTCTTGATACTTATTTCTTAGGGTTGATTTTGAACGGATATTACTTATTACATAATTGCAAATGGTACCGCACATGAATTGCTAAACACTTTTCTTACTACATTTATTCAAACAGGGTATGCTCACCAATACATTTTGTATTGACCAAATTATTTTCGTACATGTTTCAGGTTCTTATGAGATTACTTCCAAGCGTTTGGAACATAGACTTAGATTGAGATTATCGTATCTTAGTTTAGATTGCTAGTCCTAATCGTTGTATTTCTTCTAATGTAATAAACTATTAAATTCAATGTATTTAAATTTACATTTTTAGTCATGAGCTATTGAACAATCGTCACTACGTGACACCTCGATGTTTCCGCCATCGGTTGGGGTGTTACAAGATTCTTACCGGAGACGTCACCAGAGACGTCGTTGTTCATGAGGGAAACCTCACACCGGAGATGTCACAAAATTACCAGAGTCTAACTGAAACAACTATGTTCTATGAACAAATCAAGAATCAAGATTCATTCGCCGGTCACTCAAGAAAGAGACGTCATTGGTCACCCAAGTTGACTCCCGTAACCCGCGAAGACTGTAACTGATGGTTCATTGTTCATCGGCTCTGTTCAAGAAAAAGAAACTACATACACTCACCAGCTCCGTTCATCGTCCCTGTTTTTTAAACCTGCTGTTACAATATTATAGTAATTTTCTTACAGACGAAAGGCCTTCTTGTGCAACCGGAGATTGTAGCAACGCTTAGCAGTGGTTGTGTGAGTTGCGACCGGAGATAGTGATCACCCGTAGCTCTGTGGCTGGGAAGTGAGGAAATTAAACCAAAGGAAAATATGCAGTACAAATGATAAAGCATTGAAGTTGCTAATTGAATGGTAAGTTAATAAAGAAACTTTTTGACGTCTCGAAAGAGTTTCTTGAGCTTAAATGAGGAGAGAGAGAAAGGGAGGGAGAGAGTGAGGAGAGAGAAAGTGAGGATAGAGAGAGAGAGGGAGAGGGTGATGATGTGGGGGGTAGGTTATTGGCTGGATCGGGAGACGTCTCAGGAGACTTCTGAAGCGTCTTGGAATTGGTGACCCGTCTCTCCAAAGAGACGGGAGAGGGCCATTTTGATAAGTTACTTGGTCAATGGGCTATTTTTGTGATTTTCTATGACACCCGGCATATTCAACTTAACATTTTACAAACTTATAAGTCTACCTTAGCGAAAAACATTTATTAACGAACTTAAATAGGTCAGTTGAGTCGGGTTATATTACGTATTGTCCAGGGTTCAATGATTCGGAGATCATTGGGGTTATTTTATACACACACTAGTCTTGAGTCCCGTTGTTGGTGAATTACATGAATTAAATTAAGTGTTATACATAGATTGATCCATATATATTATATAATGTGCAAATACGTGTTTTAACGGTGTTTACATGATTATACATTATTCTATATGCTTAACATATGTTGGGATTGCATGTTTATGTGTTAGGATGTGTTAAAATGCGTTAAAACGACAAAACTGGAAAAACTGGAAAAGACCCGTACTTGTTCGACCTTAAATACTGGTTCGACCTTAAGGGGGTCGAACCAGGACAATGCTCTCTTGGAAACTCCATTCGACCACCATTATGCCCCAATCGACCCCTACAGGGCTCGAACCAGCTGTCACTGTAAATATCATACTTTGCAATTTTTCATCATTTTACAAACCCTAAACGCCTCTAAACACTCTCTCTTGACTTTAATCACCGGGGAAGGAGTTTTGACCTAGTTTTTCACAATCTAACCTTCTATATCATAAACAAGTGAAGATCTAAGGTGTGTTCTTGATCCAAAATCATTTTTAAGCATTTTTTATTCGTTTTTATTAAACCCTAAAGGTCCAGATTTGTTTTAAGATAGTTATGATTGACCCTATTCAGATTCTTAGTATGGATTATAATTTGGATTATTAAATTTCATTTTTTATTATATTTATAATAGAAAAAAACAAATAATCTATATGTTAATGCGACATAAATTTGAGGAGAAGCGTAGGGGTGTTCTTTTTAAGTTATAACCGAAAACCGATTCGAGATGACATGACCTGAGAAACTAGCTTCACCGATCAACCCGAACCCAAGGAATGGTTATACCTGAACCCGACTTCTCTAGATTAGTTCGATTTTTTATTGAATCTTGGTAATTTGGGTTGACCCAAAAACCCGAGTAACCTAACCAGAAAAATTACAAAAAAAAAAAAAAAAAAAAAGACTTTTCCAATTCACTTATTTCCCTCCTAATTCCTAAGTTGATTCCTTGACATTTTCTATTCATCCTTTATCCTTCAAGATGTTCAAATTCCTAATATTACTCTTCCGTATTATTGTTTTACATAGGCAATCACGGGTATCAGTTTAATTTTTTTCATCGACAAAAAGAACACAACGTCAACAAACCCATCAATCGCATACTTTTTCCAATCAACCTACAACTACTCTCAAGTTTGCATCAAGGACTCAAAAGGTACATTTAACAATCAACCTAGCGCTTACTCGGAAATCGCATACTCGTTTATGTTTTAACATACAGAGACTAGCTTTAACCGATAATAATTTAACCCGAGTCAATAAACCCAAACCCGATATAGTTAATTGAGTCGGTTATCAAGTAAATCACTGAAAACGTGAATAACCCGATAACCAAATAACTAACCTGATGAACGCCCCTGGGAGCTGTTAACCGTCTTACTCATCATTCTATTCTACCGCCAATATCGCAAATAATAACAGAAACAACGTTTATAGACTGAAACCGATGGATTTTTCATCTCCTTCTTCTTCTGCTGTTGCTGCTGTTGATAACAATATTTTGTACGACGACGACGACGATGATGGTGAAGAGGATGTTTGCCGCATCTGCCGGAATCCAAGAGACGCCGATAATCCTCTCCGGTATCCGTGTGCATGTAGCGGCAGTATTAAGTTCGTTCACCAACACTGTCTTCTTCAGTGGCTCCATCACACCAATGCTCGTCACTGCGAGGTCAGTTTCCTTTCTCTCTCTCTCTCTCTCTCCTAATTAGTTAGTTAGTTAGTTACCGCTGCTTTTATATTTTATTATTATTATTATTAATATTAATATTATTATTATTATTATTATTATTATTATTATTATTATTATTATTATTTGTACCGTTTATACTTGATGATGAGTTTTTTGCATTACAGTAGTAAATTAAGATATTAGGTTAATCTTGATATGTATTCGAATAAATGCGGTGCAAATGTAACCTAAATGTGACATCCGTCACTTTTATTTTTACATATAATAATAATAATAATAATAATAATAATAATAATAATAATAATAATAATAATAATAATGATAATAATAATAATAATAATCATATTTTTTTTTACTAACTAAACCCAACCCAACCATAACCCAACCACTTTCTTTTGTTTCCTGAAGCCCAAGAAGCAGGCCCAACCAAACCGGCCCAACAGTCACCGAGGTCCAGCCCACTCCCCTCCTCCCTCTCCTTGTTTAAAAAAAAAAATTATAATAAACACTCCTGCCGGGACTCGAACCCGGGCAGGAACCGGGCCAACCTTTAAACACACACACGCACACCACCACTAGGCCATGATGGGGCTTTTGTTTTTATCAAGTTTCCTAAATATTTATACACAAACAAAAAGCCATCAATGCTTCCTTTTTCCTTGTCTGTTACGAGCAGCAACAACCCACAACAATTAAGCCAGTCAACGCCATCTTTGACCACGTGATTGAGCCACTTTTTGGAAACTTTAATCAAATTCATGATACCGAGTTGACTAACAGCCCAAAACGCATTAAACCCATCAATTTATACGCGTTAACTACTCAAAAATTTGCCAATTTGAACGAATGTTGACCGAGTTTTGGTCAAACATCAAAACCTTCCTATTCTATAATCATAATATAAATTGAGATGTTCCGAACCATCTCCTTGTGCCAAAAATCAAAACCTCACCCTCAATTCGTTGCATTTTTCATCAATACGCGAGTAATCGAGCTTGTTTGACTGTTCTCGTTGACCTACGATTTGAAGGCTCTTGCGTCTGGTATGATTTCAATCACTATTCCTTTATGTTAATCGACCCCTTACAATCAATAACCCCATGGTTAATTGACCTGTAATTGTGTGTTTAAATTTATTAAGGAATCTAGGGTTCTTAGCTTAGTTTGGGGAAGATGACACTGATACGTTATCATTTAAATTTAACACAAATCAGTTTCCATCACAAACAGGTTCGTGGATCAGTTGGTTCTCCTTGTTGTGATTAAGACTTGAACCGGCCATGAGGCCAGGTTCGAATCCCATAAATGTCTAAACATTTTTTTTTCTTTTCTTTCTCCTTTTCATTTATATACTTAACCTCTTAATCTTTTAAAATGATTTTAAAGTACTAAAAGTGCTTATTAAATTCTACAAAAATTATCTTTAGTTATTCTTATGATAAAGTTCATTACCCAATTTTTAGATTTTCAAAAATCTTTTATTAATTATATAAAAATAAATATTACAAGTTTATTCATTTATAATTATAAAATTCAATAAAAATATCTAAACGATTTTATTAAATCTCACAAAAATTATTCTAAACTTGTATATCCTTCAACATTTCAGAAAATATTTTTATTTCCGAAAAACCGCTCATTTTATATTTTTAATTAATTTTTGTTAGTTTTAATCATAAATAAATCATAATAAATTCATTTTTCAATATTTTTGCACCAAAATTTTATATAAATTATTTCTAACTATCTAAAACTGAAATACAATTTTTAATTTAGAAATTCTTTAATTTTAATATTTTTGGATATTAAAGTTATATTTAGACAATTTGAAATATATAGATTATATATTCTATTTTCAAAAAAAATTATTTTCACACTTAAAACTTTATATTGTGACCATATTTGATTTAAAAATTTACAAAAAGACTTTTGTTTATATATTTACCAAATTCCTCTTATTTATTAAACATTATATTTATTAATCAAAACGAATACTTATCCCCAATTCGGAACCCTAGAAAATACTTATAGACTAGATAGACTTAGACTTATTTGTTACATTACACATAGGGTGATACTTGGCAACGTTGGAATACACTTATCCAATTACACAAGACTTAACACCTTGCTAAGGTGAGTATTACTTATCCCCTTTTTCGCTTTTACAATTTTTGGGGTGATTCATGCACAACTATACAAAGCGTTCATATTCATTTACACATACATTTTTATTCATTTACAATTCATATACGTGTCTTGATTATCTTTGTGCTTATGCTTGAACATGAACGTAGCTTACATACAAAATCATACATACAGACATAACTTATGTTATGGTGCTCTTTACATACAGACATAACTTATGTTATGGTGCTCATTTAGACGTAACTTATGTTACGGTGCTCATTTAGACATAACTTTGTGTTATGGTGCTCTTTTAGACTCACACGTGTTGAGGTGCTCATTATCAATTACATTGTACAAACTTTACATTTGATCTTTGTCTTGTTTGGTTACTTGCGTGTTTACATAATGCCTTGATGATGCTAGACACATGAATTGTACTACTTTTCAAAACTTATACTATATGTACAAAACTAAGTGGTACTCACCAACATCATATGTTGACAAAATTATTTTCGTGCATGTTTCAGGATAAGCTGCTTGACGCTTCACATAGGACTTTGGATTTAGATTAGATCAATCAATTATTCTTTATTTTTATGCTGTCTTGTATTTAAATTTCACATGTTGTAAAACAATATTCAATAATCATATATTTACATTTTAGTACCATGAGCTTTTGAACAATCGTCACTACGTGGCACCTCGATGATTCCGCCATCGGTTGGGGTGTTACAGATTGGTATCAGAGCCATGGTTATAGGGAACTAGGTTATTAGATAAAATGGCCTAGACTATAACCGAACTTTAACTTGCATGCATAATATTTCCTGAATTACCCTACCCCTCATTTCTCCCTACTTTCCTCCTTCTATCTTTCCCTTCTTCCCTCTCTCTATTCTTCTTATCTTTCATCATGGTGCATAGAGATGGTGTCCTACAGAGAGTGTAAAGTTTACATCATCATACGGGAACAGTACCTTTTATGAAGACATTCTTAGACATAATACCTACTCTTATTTTACTCCTTCGAAGTTGTTGAACTTTAATGAGTGTGATAAGGACACTTGCAATCTGGAAGGGTGGACGCCTGTACACTGGGTTTTCTGGCATAGGCAAGCATAGCGCATAAATCCATTTACGGACCTGTTATGCTTACCTGGGGATTCCTGGAGTGAGTGTCCATTTATAGGCTAAAGCATGTCTTCTTTGATCACCATTGGGTTCAATTCCTTTGAAAAGTCAACGTTCTTGTTGAGCTTTACAGCTAGGCAAGGGCACTCCAAGCATTTTGTAAAAGTTTTTCCAATAATACCCTCTCGTTTCATATACAATACTTTGCATATCATGATTACTTACAAGATCATATCTTCATAATCATCTGTACGATTATACACTTACATTTTCTAATCTCATGATTATTCATTAACTACCTCATAGATGTCTGCTCGTCGCATGCTCCGTGATGCCAGCCAACGCCCTGTTCGTGCTTCTGGACGACGTTCTGATCGTCGCCTCGCATCTTTAGTCGCCGAGCAAATTGCTGCAGTGATCCCAAACCTTGTCAGTGAGATAACCCAGAATAGTAACAGTGCCAACACAGGGAGTACGACTCAATTTCGGTGCACTTTCAAACACTTTAACTCCTGCAACCCCACAAAATTCACTGGTGAGGAGGGTGCTACTGGCCTTCTCCAATGGTTTGAAAGCATGGAGAGTACTTTTGTGAACAGTGAATGTCCTGATGAACTCCGCGTTCGCTATGCTACTAGTGTCCTTCAAAAGGGGGCGCTAACCTGGTGGAATGGTGAAAAGCGCAATCGAGGAGCTGATGTTGCTTTATCATTATCTTGGGCAGATGTTAAGGAACTCATGATCGCCAAATTCTGCCCTAGGAACGAAATCAGGAAACTAGAAGAAGAGTTCTATGGGCTGAAACAAGACAGTGGTGAGAATCTTGCGTATAATACTCGATATCACGAACTTAGCATACTGGTTCCACACATGGTCACCCCAGTCTCTCGAGCAATCGAAAAATATATTGAGGGATTACCTGACATGATTCAAGACGTTGTCACTGGAGGCAAATCCACTACGGTAGAAGAAGCCATCCAGCTTGCGGCCACTTTGACAGACAAACACGTAAGGAAAGGAAACTTAGTTAGAAAGGGCACCAAGACGTCTACTGAGAAAACCACCAATGCTGTTGAACTATTTAAGACTGTCTTAGCAAAGGCCGCCACTACTGCTTCGAACTCTAAGAAACGAATGGGCGATAACCAGAACCATGCTGTTATGAATCTTGTGACTCAACCCCCTATCAAGAAAGCCTACACGGGAATCCATCCTCAATGCAGCACTTGCAAGTATCATCACCCTGCAAATCTTCCATGCCGTCAATGCACTAGATGTGGAAGGTTTGGACACTTTGTCACCACTTGTCGAGTAATGGTTGGGACACAAGGTAATCATCAAACAGCTACTCGGGAACCACTACAGATTACTAACGGTCGGGCATGTTATCATTGTAGAGACCCTAACCACATGCGACCTCAATGCCCTAAGTTGAATAATATAAACCTGGTGGCACATGGACGAACTTTCAACATCGATATCAACGAAGCAGATGATCAGGATGACGTTAATCCCACTAGTTAAGCCATGGATGAAATCTTCCCAAGACTCGAGAATCCAATACTCGTGTTTTCATTTTCTTGAACCTATTATCATTTTGTACCAAATTTTGTCGCACTCATTAGCATACAACATCTAGAAATTTCCTTGCATACCATTGTGTATTAACACAGATTGGAAATTTATCATATTGATTACGTTTATTTTAATCATACAAGACTCTACCTTACATTAATTTGAAACGTTTAGACTTGACACTTGATCTTACAGAGCTTTTCTAAGAAAAACGTCATTGCATGATTGAAACCTGATTTTTCCTTAATTCGACTATCCATTGAACATTTAATTATTCATGATACTCGTAAACTATTCATATAGGCCACTAAGATAACACTTACACTTAATGGTTGTAGTGCTTACAAAACTTGCTTGCATGCGTGTATTATCCACGCAACTCAGATAAACATTTCATTTAAAGGGCTCCTCGGACGAGTGGTAGCCCATACTTAAATACTATTATGCTTACAAGTCATTGCAATTGACCTCATTATTACATGGTCTCATTACATTGATAACTTCTCATTGTAACTCAACGTGTTGTTGTGTCATCTTCTTATGAAATTTATTTACTTTGATGTGTGTTAGATTAGGATCATAGAAGGACATAAAACCCTAATGTAAGGTAAATTGATGATTCCGGTCCGGAACGTAATCATGAATTTACAGGTGCGTTAGGGTAGTGTGAAATTCTATTAGAGTTTTTGGTAGGCGTCCAGTACGTTTTCAAGGTATCAAAGGTGTGGTGGGTTAGCTGCGGTACACCCTGTATACAAACACTAATGATGCATTGAAAGTGAGACTGGAAGTCGGACCAGGAACAAACTCTAGTTACTTGGTAGTCCATTTGGTCTTTCTATAGTTAATCAACTCGTACATTTATAGAATTCCTAAAACTTGCAGTTTATTGATTTACTAGATTCTTATTCTCTTTACTATTCGAGGCGTACCCAATCAAATCCTTAACTCACACCTATCAAACCTCATATCCAAATCATTCGAAATTTTCCAAACCTCAGTATCTTAATTTTTTACCCAAGCATCCATAACCCTATGTTTCTAATAACTTCGGGACGAAGTTTCTAAAAGTAGGGGATGCTGTGACATCCGTCACTTTTATTTTTACATATAATAATAATAATAATAATAATAATAATAATAATAATAATAATAATAATAATAATAATGATAATAATAATAATAATAATCATATTTTTTTTTACTAACTAAACCCAACCCAACCATAACCCAACCACTTTCTTTTGTTTCCTGAAGCCCAAGAAGCAGGCCCAACCAAACCGGCCCAACAGTCACCGAGGTCCAGCCCACTCCCCTCCTCCCTCTCCTTGTTTAAAAAAAAAAAATTATAATAAACACTCCTGCCGGGACTCGAACCCGGGCAGGAACCGGGCCAACCTTTAAACACACACACGCACACCACCACTAGGCCATGATGGGGCTTTTGTTTTTATCAAGCTTCCTAAATATTTATACACAAACAAAAAGCCATCAATGCTTCCTTTTTCCTTGTCTGTTACGAGCAGCAACAACCCACAACAATTAAGCCAGTCAACGCCATCTTTGACCACGTGATTGAGCCACTTTTTGGAAACTTTAATCAAATTCATGATACCGAGTTGACTAACAGCCCAAAACGCATTAAACCCATCAATTTATACGCGTTAACTACTCAAAAATTTGCCAATTTGAACGAATGTTGACCGAGTTTTGGTCAAACATCAAAACCTTCCTATTCTATAATCATAATATAAATTGAGATGTTCCGAACCATCTCCTTGTGCCAAAAATCAAAACCTCACCCTCAATTCGTTGCATTTTTCATCAATACGCGAGTAATCGAGCTTGTTTGACTGTTCTCGTTGACCTACGATTTGAAGGCTCTTGCGTCTGGTATGATTTCAATCACTATTCCTTTATGTTAATCGACCCCTTACAATCAATAACCCCATGGTTAATTGACCTGTAATTGTGTGTTTAAATTTATTAAGGAATCTAGGGTTCTTAGCTTAGTTTGGGGAAGATGACACTGATACGTTATCATTTAAATTTAACACAAATCAGTTTCCATCACAAACAGGTTCGTGGATCAGTTGGTTCTCCTTGTTGTGATTAAGACTTGAACCGGCCATGAGGCCAGGTTCGAATCCCATAAATGTCTAAACATTTTTTTTTCTTTTCTTTCTCCTTTTCATTTATATACTTAACCTCTTAATCTTTTAAAATGATTTTAAAGTACTAAAAGTGCTTATTAAATTCTACAAAAATTATCTTTAGTTATTCTTATGATAAAGTTCATTACCCAATTTTTAGATTTTCAAAAATCTTTTATTAATTATATAAAAATAAATATTACAAGTTTATTCATTTATAATTATAAAATTCAATAAAAATATCTAAACGATTTTATTAAATCTCACAAAAATTATTCTAAACTTGTATATCCTTCAACATTTCAGAAAATATTTTTATTTCCGAAAAACCGCTCATTTTATATTTTTAATTAATTTTTGTTAGTTTTAATAATAAATAAATCATAATAAATTCATTTTTCAATATTTTTGCACCAAAATTTTATATAAATTATTTCTAACTATCTAAAACTGAAATACAATTTTTAATTTAGAAATTCTTTAATTTTAATATTTTTGGATATTAAAGTTATATTTAGACAATTTGAAATATATAGATTATATATTCTATTTTCAAAAAAATTATTTTCACACTTAAAACTTTATATTGTGACCATATTTGATTTAAAAATTTACAAAAAGACTTTTGTTTATATATTTACCAAATTCCTCTTATTTATTAAACATTATATTTATTAATCAAAACGAATACTTATCCCCAATTCGGAACCCTAGAAAATACTTATAGACTAGATAGACTTAGACTTATTTGTTACATTACACATAGGGTGATACTTGGCAACGTTGGAATACACTTATCCAATTACACAAGACTTAACACCTTGCTAAGGTGAGTATTACTTATCCCCTTTTTCGCTTTTACAATTTTTGGGGTGATTCATGCACAACTATACAAAGCGTTCATATTCATTTACACATACATTTTTATTCATTTACAATTCATATACGTGTCTTGATTATCTTTGTGCTTATGCTTGAACATGAACGTAGCTTACATACAAAATCATACATACAGACATAACTTATGTTATGGTGCTCTTTACATACAGACATAACTTATGTTATGGTGCTCATTTAGACGTAACTTATGTTACGGTGCTCATTTAGACATAACTTTGTGTTATGGTGCTCTTTTAGACTCACACGTGTTGAGGTGCTCATTATCAATTACATTGTACAAACTTTACATTTGATCTTTGTCTTGTTTGGTTACTTGCGTGTTTACATAATGCCTTGATGATGCTAGACACATGAATTGTACTACTTTTCAAAACTTATACTATATGTACAAAACTAAGTGGTACTCACCAACATCATATGTTGACAAAATTATTTTCGTGCATGTTTCAGGATAAGCTGCTTGACGCTTCACATAGGACTTTGGATTTAGATTAGATCAATCAATTATTCTTTATTTTTATGCTGTCTTGTATTTAAATTTCACATGTTGTAAAACAATATTCAATAATCATATATTTACATTTTAGTACCATGAGCTTTTGAACAATCGTCACTACGTGGCACCTCGATGATTCCGCCATCGGTTGGGGTGTTACACTAAACAGATAGAAAATTACAATAGGAGAATGCCAAGCTTGTTATAAAATATGCTAAACAGATTATGTGAACAATTGATGCTAGGCCTATGACCAGGGAGAGATACCGAGTTCGACTCACACTTGTGGTATGAATAATGAGGGATCTTCTTTGGTTCGATCCCTGGTCTCTATGCCCCTCAGTGGGGAGGAGTCTGGTATTCTTCGGAATCATAGGAGGCCTCACCGATTTTGCGATTCCTACTTGAATTGGGGTATGTGATCCGTATCGAACCCTGGTCTTGTGGGTTCACAAGTGTGCACATTGCCACTTGATAAAAAAAAAAGATACATTAGGCAGTTCACGTTTGTTTTTGTAATCAGTTACCATATAGCAGTTTACGTTCAATTTTATGTATTTCGGTTACTGTGTATTTTGCTAACTGCTGTATCATCTCTAATGAATACATTTCTCTATAAAAATTATAGATTCCATATGCTACAAGTGCATACAAAGCGTAACCTCTGTCTGATACTCTGATTTATTTTTTATTCTCTTGTATAGTTTTGACTAGGTAAACTGCTAGTATAAATATTGCAGTAACAATTGTATTTTCAAAGGTTATTGCTTATTATTATTATTATTATCCGTTGCCTACGAATTGATGTGTTTTTAATCAATAAGGCAAGGAAGGTTTTCGAATCTATAACTTCACACAAGAAATGGGATGGCATTTCTGAACATTCTATTCATTTGGCTAGGGGTATTAGTATTTTGTATGTATAATATCACATCTTATATGGATATTTCTCTCTCTATCATGGTGCTTTAACAAAGATGCTGTGTTCCGCAATGGGCAGTAGATGGCTGTTGTTTTGTTGGCACGTGTGGGTGTTTTGTGCATCTGTAGGCGTCTCTATTAGATCTTTAAAATGCAGTAGATGGCTGGCATGTTATTGTGTTTGTGGAACACATCTAGATCATTTATGATCAAGTTCTTAGTGTATGAATTAGGAGATTTAATGAAATTTACTTGTGATTATGCTATTCTTGTTTGTGAAACTCAGAAGACTAGCTTGAAGTGAATAAATATCTGGCATGTGGATTTGGAATTTTGTTATGAATTTTCCAGCGTAATTCTGTAACACGGGATTTATTTACTTTTCTTTACTGGTTTGTCATAATAACACCATGTACTACAGGTATGCAAGCACCCCTTTTCATTCTCCCCTGTATATGCTGAAAATGCCCCTGGAAGGCTGCCTTTTCAGGAGTTTATTATTGCGATAGCAATGAAAGCCTATATTGTGATGCGGTTCTTCATACGTTTCATTTTCGTGCTATCGATATGGCTTTTAATCACTTTCTGGATATGGCGATTTTCATTCATTAGGAGTTTTGATGAAGCCCGGAGACTTTTCTCAAGTCATGTTTCAACTACACTCATTCTCACCGACTGTCTCCACGGGTGGGTTCCTACTCTCTGCAAGCATTGTGTTTATTTTTCTTGGTGCCAGATCTTTGAGGGACTATCTTCGACATTTAAGAGAACTTGGAAGGCAGGAAGGTGACAGAGAGGAAGAATTAGATGGAAACGGTGCTCGACTTGCAAGGAGACAAGGTAACCCAGACCTTTTTGGTGAAGAGAATGATGAGGATGTTGTTGGGGCCCAGGGTATTGGTGGGGCTGGTCAGTTGAATAGAAGGAATGCTGAAAACGTTGCTGCAGGGTTTGAGATGCAAGCAGCTCGACTCGAGGCACATGTAGAACAGATGTTTGATGGTTTGGATGACGGTGATGGTGCAGAGAATGTTCCTTTTGATGAACTGGTTGGTATGCAGGGGCCCGCGTTTCATTTGGTGGAAAATCCATTTACTGTGAGTATATTATTTTATTGCAGTTGACTTTGCTACAAACCTTACCTTTTCTCTGTGTTGCAGACAATTAGGTCCAGTTAACTGCATAGTGCTAGTTACTTCATTTTCAAATCAATGTTATTAATTTATTAGACCATCTCCAACGTAAACATCGAAATGGTGTAGAACATCTCCAAGCAAGACACTAACATGGTAACTTTTTAGTGTAACACTATATTTGGTGCATACATTGGAGACACTTCTAAAGCTTTACTTATTCAAGCATTAAACAGTTCATGAAATCTTTATATACCGCTACACAAATACAATTTCTAAGTTCTTTTATATTTCATCCCAAATAGTCCTTTCTATGTTTAATTCTTTCTAAACCTTTATTTTTACCCTGCAGGTTCTTGCAAGTAACATGATATTTCTTGGTGTTGTAGTACTCATGCCTTTCCACCTTGGACGATTTATGCTCCGTTGTACCAATTACAAAACAAGCCCTTTCATTACCCAATATTACGTTAAAAAAAAAAACACACTTACTGCAGTCACAAATTTAACATCTGACCAAAATCCAAATGTAAATGATACAACTCTTGCTTCAGTTAATATTTTTAAAGGCGATTCCCGACTATCTCTTGCGGTTGGATATATTTCCATTTTCATATTGAGTGTTTTCTATTTAGGAGTTACAGCACTTGTTCGGTACTCCAGGGGACCATGGGGAGGTTTTATGGTATTAGTTTAATTGCAGAAACAATCCCATCTCTTTTTAGGCAGTTTATAGCTGCAATGAGACATTTAATGACTATGATAAAGGTCGCTTTCCTATTGGTCATTCCCTCTGATGTGTGGATGGTGGTTAGATGTTTGTACTATAAGAATGTTTGGGAAGTCAATTGGTCAAAGAGTCGACTTCTTTTCGGTTTCTCCACTAGAATGCTCATTGATTCATTGGGTTGTCGGGAGTAATTTATGATACTTTTGAAGGGAAATTGTTGAAAACCTTATCCACTTTTTACGAATTCGCACATAAGTCCCTTGACTTTTTTTGCATGAAAAATGGACTTGAAGGAAAGTCATCTTTTGTTATTGTACGATAGTCTTATAAACATAAGAGTCCTTTTCTGCATGACTAATAAACTCCTCTCTTCATAAGGAAAATCATTTTTTAATGAATGTATGATAAGTCACTGAACTTTATTAAGGAGACATTTTCTTTGAATTTTACTAGTCTGAGAATTTTATCATCCAAAAAAGTCTAGGGACTTGCGTGTATTTAGCAATAGTCTATTAGGATGGATTTCATTATAACATGGGATACATTAACCGTACCTTTATATTGAAACTGCTTTATAGGCCAGTGACCTGGATGTGTTTTGGGTTTCATTTATACCCATTCCAGCCAAAGTATGCCGTTGATAATACTCAACTCTTAGAACTATTTATAGAAGAATTAAGGTTATTTCCGTCGTCCTGCATGTTTTGGATGGAACTGGTAACAATAAAACCAAAAACATGTCTGGGTGGCCTATAAACTAGTTACAATATATGAGTGACTTTTGAAAGAAAAAAAAATTCCACATATGTCATTCCTTTTAAAAATTGCAGTTTACCTACCATCTCTCTTAAATTTCTTAACATTTCACATGCAAAATGCAGGTTGTGCGGAATGGGGTCCTTTATTTTCTGCGGGATCCTAATTACAATCCAATTAAGGATTTAATTGATGATCCTGTGTATGCTCGCAGGGCGCTCTTGTCTACGGGAGCTTAGTTGTAATGTTGGTCTCCAACTGTTACAATCAAACTTGGGAGGGAGAAAATGTGAAATGAAATTGGAGAATATCGAGTTTATAATAAGGATAAAATTCTGTTAAAATATAAGATTGCTGATACAACTAAGTAGAGTAGTAATTATTGATGGAATGGTAATACTACTATAATCTAACATACTTTGTATCTGACCCACTCACGGAAATTCCTGCTGACATGCTTCTCTTTCAAGTTTGCATTCCGTTTGCTGTTGAGCATTTTAAGCTGCGGGCTACTTATTGCCCAGACTCGAAGACAATGGTGGACAAGAAAATGAGAATGATCCAGCAAGGCGGGACAGGATACATGGTCAACTAGGTGATCAACTTGGGGGCCAACATCGAGCTGTAGCTGGACGTTTACCCCATGGCGAATTGAACCGAGCTAGTTTTGCAGAAGAAGATAATGATAATGAGCCATTTTCCATGCCCCATTTTCTATCATTGAGAGGATAGGCAAACAGCTTACAAACTTTCACTAATTGGCTAGAATGTTAGTTTGTTCAACTTGTTAGACTGGGCAAAGTTTTGATGTTCTCTGATATGTATAAACATTTTGCTTTGTGAAACGTAAACTGAGTCTACATGTGTTACCATGTATCTCAGACATATATGCGTTTGTTATTGGAAGTTATGTTATCTGGACAGCACTGGTGGGCATTGATCAAATTAGAACTAGGAGAGCTACAGGTTTACTACGACAAATTTGGACATGGTGCTCAATTGTTTTCAAGAGTTCTGTACTGTTGTCAATTTGGGTAGGTATCATATCTCTTGTTATCCCGGTGTTGATTGGTCTGCTATTTGAACTTTTGGTTATTGTACCAATGAGTGTCCCTGTGGATGAAAGCCCCGTGTTTCTGTTGTATCAGGATTGGGCTCTCGGACTTGTTTTCCTTAAGATTTGGACTCGACTAGTAAGTAAGTCTGCATAGTTTCTTTTAAGTCATTTATGGTTAATGTCAAAATTCAGATGCTTCTTTTTGGAGAAGATTGCCTAAGCCTAAATGGTATATGTACGCAACCAAATTTTATTGGCACCAACAGGAAATCTCCAATTCTACCACTTTGCCCTCATACCAGTTTCACAAGAGAAGACAAAAAAAAAAAAAAAAAAAAAAAGAGGGCAAAACTGTATATATAAAAGGTTTTTGTTGTGTGCCTAGTCTAGGATGGTTGCTAACTGTAAATTTAGAAGGTTTTTGATGTGTAATTCCTAGTCTAGGATGATTGCTAACAAACATATAGTTGCATTAAGTTTAGGGGCTTGATCATGAAAGGATAGTGTAGTGTAGGCACTTTCAGTGGCGGATCCAGGAATTTTTTTCACTAGGTTCCTTTTTTAGATGCTCTAATTTTATATGACCGAACATAAACAAATTCGGGTCAGTACATGGGTTAGGGTCGGTTGGACGGTTCGGGTGGTCGTTTTAGGGGTTAACATAAACAAATTCGGGTCGGTACATGGGTTAGGGTCAGTTTGACGGTTTCATCTGACACCTTTTTTTCTAATAAGACCCTGAGATAAACATAACCTAAATTTACTTGTTTATTTGGAATGCCAAATACATGTAATGCTGGATCCTGTGATGCCTCTAATGGATGACAGCTGGCGAGTGAAATTCGAGAGAGTAAGGGAAAACGGTTTCTCAAGGCTACAAGCCTTTTGGGTCCTACGAGAGATCGTAATCCCCATCGTCGTTAAACTTCTTACGGCTCTGTGTGTCCCTTATGTGCTAGCCCGTGGAGTGTTTCCTGTATTTGGGTACCCGTTAGTGGTTAATTCAGCTGTCTACCGATTTGCATGGCTCTGGTGCCTTGGTCTGCGTTTGTCGTGTTTTTGTGCCAAACGGTTCCATGTGTGGTTCAGCAACCTTCATAACTCAATTAGAGATGACCGATATTTGATTGGTCAAAGGCTTCATAACTTTGGGGAAGATAATACACAACCTCAGGTTGAGGCTGCAAATGTGATGGACCTGCAGGTCATTGATGTCGGTTTGAGTCATAGACAGAATATTTCCGTCGAGGGTTGAGCTAACTCGGTGGCACTTCTGTTGATAATTTGTGAATACGAGTTGTAAAAGGTAGGATGGATGATAGGTTTTTTTTTGGGTTTGTTGCAGAAAATAGCAATGTATTCTTTTATACGTCCTGAAAGAAAAAAAAATCACTGTATGTTTTATCCGGTTTAAGTAAGCGACATGCTAATTCTGTAAATCATGTTCAGTGTCACCAGTTAAGTCATTGAACCTTTTGTTGAAAAAATATTCAATTGACACCACAAATGAATTGAAATTATTTCAATCAAATTTTAAGTCATCAAGCCAAACATAACATCTCAAAACAATCCAAGACCCCAAATCGAATTAAATACTACCCAAATCACACAACTAGTCATGCCACGACTCTTCAGATGCCATCGTTCAAGGAGAGACCTGACAATTGGTTAGCAGCACCACCCGCTGCCGCCTGCTGCTGAGAAACACTCCTCAAGACCTCCATAGCCTCGGAAACCTTTGCTTTAAGAGCATCAGGAGATTCCAGTAAGTGAAGAACTTCGGTCTGATCCATTTCTAGAAGCATCCCTGTTACCTTTGCTGCTGATTCTGGCTCTATCTGTTCCACTAGAGGGTACAGATTTTCTCCCAACATCTGTTTCGGCACAATATAAATAACTAAGAAATTATAAAATAGCAAACTCCAAAAGGGGCGGAATCGTTATTTTTCTTAAATGGAAATAACCCCCACCCAAAATAAAAATGATAATTGCAATGACCAGTACATGTGTAGAAATAGAACATTTTAAAAACAGACCAGATCCCCCCCCCCCCCCCCCCCCCCCCCCCAGATTACACTTTGCATGGTGTGGAGGACATCTAAACACTAGGTCCAACAGCCCAACATGTGACAGCCATATCTCATTTCGATTAACCGGTATAAGATAATGACTAAAGTAAAATGCCAAACAAACCGCCAACGCAAAACTTAATGTTCATATGGGAATGATAATTTGAATAAACGCATACCGTCCTCTGTTCAGTGGGAGAAGCATTGGCAAGTGCAGAAGCTAAAGCGCCAATAGGGATCGGTTGTGAGACTGCAGCATCACGCAATGGCACAATTCCGCTCATGTCATATGGAACAGAAACCATGCCCATACCACTCATGGATGCATCAGGTGCATTGCGTCCCTGTGGGTACCGGTACACCCTCCCACGTGGCATCATCTAGTGATTGTAATGTAAAAGAGCAATTAAACATGCTTACATAGATAAAATACATAGCAATGTCATTGGAGTTCGACACATGAAATATGAATAAATCCATTTTGAACCCTCACTTTATATATGGAGAAAATTTTTTAGGATAGTTCATTCTTTCAAATAAATTAATTTACCATTTGAAATTATTTGTTCAATGAAATTATATTAATAATCTAAACCATAAAGAACTTGATTTTTTTTATAAAGAAGAAATCATTAAAAAAATCATAATTGTGAGTTATATACAATATACCATTGACTGGTCTTTAACAATTTAACTAGAGTAATGTATAAAGATAAATAAAATCGATACAAAAAAAATTTGGAGCTTAGGTTTTTTTGCTTTTTGGGTAGAGGTGAAAGGAAGTGTCATCAAAGACGTTTTTTTTTTTTTTTTTTTTTTTTTGCATATTTTGTGATAAGGAACTGGAGATGTTGGACAACAGACCTGCGGCTGCATAAGGGGAACAGGCTGCTGGCTTTGTGGACCAGGAGCAGTAGCACGTCTGCCTGCTGGACGTTGACCTTGCTGAACCATTGGCATAAAGAAGTTGGGCATTGGAGCCCCACCTGGCCTCATACCTGGTACAAGTTGCTGCTGATACCCAAATCCAGGCTGTCCAGAATACAATGGAAAAAAAAAATTATTCACAAAGAGTTTACCAAGCATATAAAGAATATACAAAAAATGTAAGTTGGATTACTTGGGGAGGAATGAAAGTAGGTTGTTGACCATAGAATATTTGTTGGCCTAGACCTGGACCACCAGGGGGGTACATTGGCATACGAGGTGCTACAGTTGGTGCCATTGCAATTGGACGCATCTGAGAAAACTGTGCCTGCATAAGAATTTGTCATCAGCCATCTAACTCAAAAGGAAGGCTTCAAAAAAAAAGTAACTTAAAATGAGATGAATTATACACCCAAAATAATGTTCATTGGATAGAAAGAAATGGAATGAGCTACTTAACAGAATATAGGATGGCTGATTCAGAGGCTCATTCAAATATGTTGCGTCATGTGTATTTTTGGGGTTTTTTTTTTTTTCATTTGATCATAATTTGACATGGCACGTTCAGAAAAAAAATATAAATATTTAATTTATTTGTATATTTAATAAACTAATACTAATTATATATTTTGCTTCTAGCTCTTACGCAATTTTATTTATAAGAATCCAATTAGTTATATGTGGAATATATATATCATCATACTCAGTTAATCCCACCTATAGCAAAGCTAAGGTAGGGTCTGAGGAGGGTAAGATGTAGACAGCCTTACCTCTACCCCTAAGAATAGAGAGGCTGCTTCCAGTGAGACCCCCGGCTCGATGTGGTTTGGTATCAAGCCTTGGACATAAGGCACATAACACTTAGCAATCGGGACAAACCCAATTGGTGCATGTACCTCTTTGTCTTTTGGCTATCCACGCCACCGCATGATGCATGATTAACCGTCCATCGTTTTTAACGTTATTTTCACGGAATTAGTAAATAACGTTAAAACTAGTGCAACTTTACTTTTGCCTCCCCAAGGGCCACACATATATACATTATATGCGCATACCTTAAGTGGGGCGTTATATGTGGAATATAATGAACACAAAAAGAAAGTTCAGCCAACGTTGTGATACAAAAACAAAAATGAGGCTTTTTTTTTAAATAAAAAGCAAATGTTATAATTATCAATAGTACAAAAGCAGATTAAATTGTATAACTTTATATTCCTTGAAGGAATGGAAACACATTGTTTCCTTCCATCTGAATAGTACATTCCATTCTGCCTTCCAAACACTATATAAGCATTAGTACACTACATGGAGTCATGGACAATGGTCAAATACATCAACCACTTATGTAGGGCCCTTTCATCGATTGCCTTTTAACAATAGCTTCTTAAAGTCTTGTTTATTTACTCATATTAAGGTTCTAAAAGAATTAACAAAAATTAACGTCACGCTTGAACCATACCTGCAACCTTGCCCTTCTATCTTCCTTGCGTTGTGCAAGCGCAACATAAAGAGGTTTGCTAGCAACCATCTTTCCATTCATCTCGACAAGCTATCACAACAGAAAAGGAAGTTGGTATTTTACATTGATCAAATAATAAAAGAAGAAAGAATGATGCAAGTAGATGCCACCCAAGCATTGAAATAGTCATATAGGTCACCCAAATCTAGTTAAAACATGACGCAAATACCCTTAAAATAAATTATCAGCTGGAAAACCGTCGTATGAAGATATCAATAAGCAATAATTCAATGTAAATAAGCTAGTGTATTTTTTGTTACATTACAATACTCTGGCAAGTTTTTAGCCCAAATTTGTATTATGAAAGCCGGTACATACTTGGGCAGCATTTAAAGCGGTATTAATATGTGAGATTATGAGTGGCCTAAAGAAAGATATATAAATGTTTACTTACTGCTCTAGAAGCTTCTTCAGAAGTCGAAAACGCAACAAAACCTGATCCTTTGCTTGTTCCATTAGGATCTCGCATAACCTGTTAATGAAGGGAAAAATTCAGTATATCCCTATTCCTAGGTGTAATGTCTATGTGGAATATGATGTTTTCAGTCCCACAAACCTTGCATGAAGTTATAGTACCAAAAGAAGAAAACAATTCGTTCAGTTTTTCATCATCAATTGTATCATCTAGATTCTTTATGTACAGGTTTAGCCCTTGTGATTTATCAACTGCCTCCTTCATACTCTGTTCGAACCTTTGTTTTAATTCTTGTTCCCTCTCTTGCTTCTTTTGTGCTTTTCCAACATACCATTCTTTATTATCAAACTTTTGACCATTTAAAGAATCAACGGCTTTAGCAGCATCATCGGCACTCTCGAAATTAACAAATCCAAAACATTTAGAGTTCCCATCAGCATCCTTCATCACAATAGCACTTGTGACAGTACCATATTCACTAAAAATCTTATTCAAATCCTCATCAGTTGTTGATTCTGACAAATTTTTGACATAAATATTGGTGAATTTTGACTTATCAACAGCCATTTCTCTTTCTTGCTTGCGTAAGAAGGGTCCAACATATACTTGTTTGTCATTTAGAAGCATGCCATTGAGTTTTTCAATGGCCTTTTGTGCAGCTTCTTCACTGTCGTACTGCACAAAACCGTAGCCCTTTGATTGACCTGTGGAATCCATGGCTATCTTGCAAGAGATAATGTTTCCAAATGTGGAGAAGGTATCGTGTAGTGCCTTCTGATCTATTGCTTTATCCAAATTCTATTTTATAAAAATTACAACAGAAATATAAGTCGCTGAAGATTACATAAGTACAAGGGATCTAAATTGCATTCCAAAATCATGTTTGGTTAGCATAAAGGAATAAACAGTAATTCAAGTATGTTGTTTGATTTGTATTATTGTTTTAATTAATCCCACTTATCATTTAACATGGAATAATTAAACAAAGGATCTTTTTATATATTTAATTATTTATAACAATAAATATTATATTATATAGGGGGCGGTTATTCTACAAAAATAGAGAATCGTGCGAAGCGTGCGAAGGATATTTGTACATGATAATTACGTAATGTTTTTTTATGTTCATGAAAGCATTACGTAATTATCATTACGTAATTATCATTACGTAATTATCATGCATTTGTACATGATAATTACGTAATGATAATTACGTAATGTTTTTTATGTTCATGAAGGCATTACGTAATTATCATTACGTAATTATCATGCATTTGTGCATGATAATTACGTAATGATAATTACGTAATGTTTTTGTATGTTCATGAAGGCATTACGTAATTATCATTACGTAATTATCATTTACAAAGTGATCCTTCGCACGCTTCGCACGTTTATATTACTTTGTATTTGATCCTGCCCCATATTATATAATATATGTGGTGCGTGTATTACTTCTAGTTTACATTTATGCCAAAAGCCCAAAATACACAATTGCAGTAGCAAAATGATAATTAAAAATATGAGAAGGTTAAGAAAAAGTTCCTAAAATTATAAAAACAAATTAATATTGTTTACTTACTTTTAAATTTGTAAATGTTTTAATTTTGTTTAGCAACTAGGTTTGTTACAATTTTTTAAATTAAAAAATAGATTGCAATGGAAAACAGAAGCAATCATATTCCTAGTGCCTACTAGGGATGAGCATACAAGGCCAAATACCGATCCCGTCCCGTCCCGATCCCGATACCGTACCGAACCGAGGGGTTTCGGGATCGGTATCGGTACCCATATTTATGGATTTTCGGTTTCGGTATTATCGGTATCGGTACAGGATCGGTATGGTATCAGTATTTTAAGATAAAATACCGATACCATACCGGTACCGTACCGATACCGAACCGATACCGTATGTGTTCGGTATCGGTATCGGCATTGGTTTTTTGGACTTTTCGGTATCGGTATTGTCGGGATCGGTATTGTCGGTACCGATACCGTCCCGAGCTCATCCCTAGTGCCTACATCGTTAGCTGACTTCTTTTCATCCTGTTGGAATGGCCAATTCATTTCCGCCTTCTATTCCTACATACCAAACACTACATAACTTAAATTGCGAGTTTAGATACCTTGATAAATATATTTCCAGAGCCACTTTTGCGTACACTAGGATCCCGATGAGAATACATTATTCTGATTGGCTTGCCATTCAAAGGTGTGAAGTTCAGCACTTCAATTGCCCTTGCAGCTGTCATAAAATTAACATAAAAGAATAAGACAGTATGCATATAGATCTACATGTGCCTTTGCACTTGCCTTAAACCATTATTATAAAACACAATATATCAATGTGACATCTTCTTTCATTCAGGCTTCATTATTAGCAACATATTCTACAAGCATAGAAGGTGCCCAACTTTGTCACAGAGGTATTGCATGATTTAGCAAATGATTACATGAATTACCCCTCTATAACTAATCTTACTCTCCATTTAAAGAGGATATACAACAACATACCCAGTACCATTTATTGGAGATCTGATCTTTGTTAATGAGATTGCATGTAGATCATGGATAGTGTACATCAAAAGGTCATTAATATAACAAAGACTGAATGCATTGGCATATCCCAATGCTAAAAAAATTGAAAACTCCCATCAGATAGGTTGATAAATTAGAATTTATAACCTTATATCAAATGAGAACAAATTCAAAAGAATAAGATGTCGCTGTACTGTAAGAAAAATGTATATATTTCTTTCTAGCCTTATAAAACACTATACAGCATTTAACAAATGTGTCACCAACATACTTCAGTCTATGAGTACGAGTATTTGATTTTAAAATACGTGCCTTTAGGATCCTCGAAGACAAGGTGACCAAAAAAACGCCTAATTGGCTTGAGGAGGCACCTGATGTACTTCTGGATCAAAATGGCTTACAATTGGTCAAAAATAAGGTTTGCAGGAGAGTAATGTGTAAAAACAACCAAAGGGGGGAAGAAATTATGAAAGGTTTGTGTGACAAAAAGGTTGATATGTACATAGTTATCAAAGGCGTGAGGCGCACTCAAGGCGCTTAGGCTCCGCCTGTGGCCTAGGCGAGAAGCGCAAAAAAAAAAAGCGCGGGCCTGAGAAAAAAAAAGCGCAAAAAAAAAAGAATTAAAAAATTATCAAATCATTATAAATAACATATCAACTTATAATATAATATAAATATAAACCGGTTGATTTAGCCATACCTGCTAAAAGAATTAACACGCCTTTGATAACTATATCGTAGACAAAATCAGTTGGTGGTAAATCAACGAGTTGAGGTTTTTATATTTTGAAGAATAAATTCAATAAGTGTTTTAAAAATCAAATATATTTAAAAAAAAAAGATTTGATTGAGATTTATGTATATCTCTATAAACTGATAAGTATGGTCGACAATATTGGTCTGGGGATTAGGTTTTTTAAAAGACATACCATGGCTTTTTTTATCTAGGAGGGAAAAGCGGTTTCTTGTGGCTTCTTGGAATTTGATCGCCTAGGCGGTCAAGGCGATCGCTTTTGATAACTATGGATATGTAGAACAAATAAGAGAGCCACAACTTCTCATTCTAAGTAAAGCTTGTTTGTTGTACATAGAGCAACACCTCGCATACATGATGTGTGCGACTCGGCTAATGAGACAATTGCAGCCTCGTCCCTCTCATTTAATCTTTGTGTACAGCCCTAGGTAGTCGAAGACACTAGGCGCAAGGCTCACCCTTGAACCTAGGCTAAAAGTGCTTAAGAGGATTTTTTTTATAGCAAGAAGCACAGTATAAAGTGAGCATTCTTAAGAGCTTTAGAGTTTAGACATGTTTTAGGTTGGTTCCAACTTCCAAGCCATTTTTGCATCTTTCAGACTAGTTTTAGTTGTTAGACTAACTTGGCCGGAATTTGCAGAATTTGGCCAGAAAGCCATGATGGACACAAGGCTATCGGTTGAAGTTCATCAACATGAAGAGTCGCCTAAAGTTTATCAAAATGAAGTCTCTTAAAGTTCATCAACATGTAGTCTTGCCTAAAGTTCATCAACATGAAAAGTCTTCTTAAGTTCTTCTATAAGCCGAGTTCTGATCAAGTTATTTTCCCAATAGTGAACATCGATTATGTTCTTCTGTAAGAGCTCTTGGCCGAGTCAAGCTCCATCATTTTCACGTCGAGGTTGTTGTCTTATGTACAACCCTTGCCCTCGTCAAAAGCAGACAGACCCTCGTGTGAGCTCACCTCACACCTAGGTACACCTAGGCGTGCTTTTTCTACCCAAAATAAGGGATAATGTATACAAATTCACATATTTCTTCTATTGTGGCTTAATGCAACCACATTCATATTAGGTTTATCTATTGTACGTAAAACAAAATAAGACCCTAAAAATAGTTAACGGATAGCTTACAGAATTAGTTTCTTTAAAATCCAAAAACCCCTTGCCTCAACACTCAACTTACGTAAAACATCTAACAACTCATTTATCCGGTCAAGTTAATCTAATATCTTTCCATTTTTAGGAAAAATGCATTAAAAACTTCACATTCTAACGGCTAACCATAAGTAACCTCCTTGTTTGGTTGACTTTAGGCATCTATATGCCTTTTTACCGACACTAAAGTAGGTTACCCTTGCCTCAAACTATACTTAGCTTCTACTTGCTAACTAGACTACTATTTCATTTATTAAGACATTTTTGTATATTATATGGTAGATTTGGGTCTTATTGTTTAACTGTCATTATCTTAAAATTTTGCACCAAAAACATAAATAATATTGTCATAACCAAATTAAAAACTACTTGGCATAACATTTGTTGTAGAGAACGTAGAAATACAACATACAAGTTAAGACTGGAAAACAAAATTGTACAACATACAATTTCAGAAAGATAGCGGTGGTTAATTCAAGTAAGGGTGTCAATCGTGTTGGGATGACGGGTTGATAGGTTTCGGGTTAGTGAGTTGTTCAACCCTAACCCGACTCATATATTTATCCATGCCGTGTCAAACCCATTTAAACTTGTGTCATGTTTCGTGTCAACCCCTTTAGTCTTTGTTTGTTAATAACTGTTGACTTCATAGCAGTGTATACAATTTTTACTTTGACTCAAATACAACATAAAATTTCAGGATATTTGTTTTTATTTCTTTATTTGCCATTCTCAATTTCAAACACGAGTTTATATGTAACTTGATATTAGAATAAGCAAATGAGATGATAGGAGAATCAATAGTTAACTTATAAAAATATATATGTTGGACATAAAAACATAGTTTAAAAAACGGGTGAGGCACGTGCCTCGAGGCGAGGAGTTGAGAAAACGTGTCTGAGGCGGCGCCTCATGGGGTTATCTTGTACGTGCGCCTCAAAAAGCTGAGGCGCTAAGAAAACTTACACCTCGTGGGGTTGCTTGTGTTTTTGATATTTTGGACTTTCTATGTCAATTATTTTATTTTTTATATGAGTTTTTTTTTTTTTTTTTTTTTTTTTTGAGGTTTTAGACTTTCTTTGTCAATTGTCAATTATTTTTTTTATAAGATATGTATTTTTTTTATTTGTAATTCCGCCAGGGACTTGCGCCTTGGTTCGCCTCGAGGCTTACGCCTCGTGAGGCGAACGAAAAACGACTTGAGGCTTGATTCCGTTCTTTTAAATTTGCGTAAAAAGTTGATGAAATAGTTTTAAAAAGAAAATTAATTTCATTTTTTTTAAACTAATAGTCAAGGGGAAAAACTTCGTAAACAAAATATTCGACTTTAAATATTAACACTTCCTCGACTCTAAAATCTAAATATAACATTTTAAAAACCGTTATACATGTTGATAGATTAACCGAATTTTCAAACGAGTCGTGTTCGGGTTAACCCACATTTTAAACATGTCATGTTTGGGTCGACATGCTTAATAAAACGGGCCACTTTAGCCAACATAAAGCCTGTATTTTTCTGTGTCGTGTTATGTCTCATGAACTGCAGCCCCTAAATTCAAGCAACCATTCTTAAAAGCAACTTTAATTATAGGAAATATATATCAAGAATCATAACTCAAGAAATTCATTCGTTTCACAAAAAGCACCCTAAACATCTTCTCTGTGTTCCAAAATCGCATTAAAGTAACCCATAACTCCATGTATCTAATCAAGCAATTAAACACCATGTCCAACTTCTAGCTCCTTAACTAGAAATCAAACTAGACTCTTGTAAGTTATTCCTTCTAGCCAACACATACAAATCTACGTACGAGCATTCCAGTTAATACTATATCGTTTCTATGGCAAGAAAATAAAACATAGGCTCTCAAAATTAATTATTAGATTCCGGTTGCACTAGTGCGAATTACTCTAAATCCTAACTAATACTACATCGTTTCAACAAACATCATATACCTCTTACCTCTTACCTCTAAATAAAGCGAGTTTCAACATCTTAAACAAAGCTAAAATACCACATACATATCATATGAGCACCTAATGTCATATAAAGTACTCTAAAGTCTATTATGCAAGCAATATTGAGTCTAAAATGTTGTAACAATATAAACAACAATTAAACATTAAATTAAAAAATAAAAACTAACCATCTTGAGGATTGGCATAATTGACATAACCATAACCAAGGGACCTGCGAGTGGACAAATCTCTACAAACTCGAACAGAAACAACCTGACCTAGCTGGTTAAACAGATCATAGAGCTGTGAGTCCGTCACGTTCCACTCCAGATCCCCTACATACAACGACGTCGGCACAAACTGCTGACCACCACTACTCACCGACTGACCTTGACCTTGAACTTGAACCTGAGTCGCCATATCAAAACCCTAGCCAATAATAATATTTCTTTTTTTTTGTTTTTGGTTTTTTGTAACTTCCCTCTCCCCTAATTGTTGTTGTAAATCTGATAGTTTGGTAGAAACCCTAGAATATTTGGATTTTGATTTTTTTTTTAAATGTTTTTGTTTTTGGAAAGGAGGGATAAAAAGAGGAGGGAGAGGGAAGGATAGGAATAATAATAATAATAATAAGGATAGATTAGTCGGAGAATCGACTAAAGGAAGGATAGATGACCGTCGAGGTACGACGGAAAAGAAGATGATGATGATGGGGTGGAGTGTACAAGGCTGAATACGTGTGTGTGGGGGTTTCTACGTATACATAGTTGGGACGCGTGTGGCTTTAGGTGGGCCCTCGGGGATGTGTGTGTGTGTGGAAGTTACGAGGTGGAGGCACGATATCAGGCGTTGGATCTTGCCACCCTCACCTTTTTTACATGTGTAGGGTCAAATACCATAAGTGGTCGGTGTGGAATGAAGTCCTTAAGACAATGTCTGACACTTGTAGCCTAGTTGGTTAAATGTCTAAAGTTTTTTTTTTTTTTGAACGCTCAACTAAAGAATCGCTGGGTACTCTCGTACGCGACCCCCATTGGCAAAGGGAAGCCCACAGACTCGGAGCCGAACTCACGAGCCTCGCGGCGGCCTAGCCCGCACGCACGAGAGCCCCTAGCCCACCCGTGTGCCAGTTCCAGGGAGTCGAACCCATGACCACAAGGGTCAAGTGTCTCTCCCTCATCACCTGATACCACTCCACCGGAAGGGTGGGTGGTAAGGCCTAAGTTTTCTATGGAAGGCTTGGGTTCAATTCTCACTAGCTACATTTGTAAGACATTGGTGGAGGGGAAATGAGGGATGACCCAGCCATTGGCTTGGGTTCGAGTCCTGATCCCGACCGGTTTTACTGATTATTTCACTGTCGTGCCTTCGGGCGGGTGAGTGGTCGGGTTTTCCAGGGAATTGGTGGCAATTGATGGCTCGGGTACTCTCGAGTACCTGATTCGCCAAAAGGGTGCCCGAGAGTGCTTGGAAATTGATTCGTTGGCCGTTAAAAAAAAGTACTTGAGACAATGACCAAGTGTACTGATCTCGTGAATGGGCGTTAACGGGGGGTTTCGTGTTTGTTTTTTTTTTAACTATAAACTTCATTAAACTAACAAACCGGCCACCCCACAAGACAGGGTGACGACTGCTCAATATCGAATTTACACCATTTACACCAAAACAACGTCGAGAGTTTCGCCCTACTTCTAGCTCAAAGGAAGCCAAGAGATTTGACCTCCCCTATAATGTCTTCTATCTTCCACGGCTTGTCTTCAAACACAAATGCATTCCTCGCACGCCAAAGACACCAACACGCGATGATGATGACGCCATGAAGAATCCCTTTTTCCTTGGTCCTAGGACCCAAGTGGTTATGGACTTCAAGGAGATCTCGAAGCGAGAGGGAAAATATGGGATGAATCCTGCACCACAAAGAAACATGTTGCCAAAGAATAGAGGCTGCAATACACGAACAAAACAGATGCTCCACACCTTCCTCGGCTTCCGTGCAGAATCGACAAAACAGATCGTCAATGTGTATGTTTCTGGACCTGAGCACCAGAGCTGTTAGGATTCTACACATCTCAGCTCTCTAAGCGAATACATTACATTTAACGGGGACCCATTTGCACCATTCCAATGCGTAGTTACTGCTGCAATCCACTCATTTACTATATTAAATGAGTTTTATTATTATGATGATGAACACTATCTATATTATCTTATCTTATTAAGGAGAAGTGATGTATAACATGGTAATTTGCATTTCTGTACAGCTTAACAAGCAACATTACAACATATTTAAGCAAAAAAATTAAGGGTATTATTGGCATAGTTGTGACAATTAAGACACTTAGGAGGGTAGATTAGTAAATTTAACATAATTCAATACCTCACATCCTAAAATCTTATCCCAATTATGCCCTTACGTCCAACTTTTAAAACACAAAATACAATAGGACCTATGATGCATCTTAAATGTGAGACATTTCAACCCCTCACCTATATTATTATATATACTTCATTATAATCAATTTCTTGAATTCTAATAGTCTTTTCATAACCCAAAACAAAATCTTAGAGCTAATTTCATGATTTGAAACATTGTTTTTCCAAAAAAAGTATGTCTTCATTAGATGAGAAGAGAAAAAAATCAATGAGAAGTTAAGACGCTAGCAAGATATGGTTCTCGGATGCTACAAGATATAAAGATATGAGTTAATCTTTATATATATATATATATATATATATATATATATATATATACATTTTTTTCTACTTGTTCATATGTTCTTTGATAATTACAAAAATTTATCTTCATAATATATCATTGTTTTGCTCCATTTAAATTTAGTTATCTGCTATAGACAATGGGAATGCCAGTGATGTTAGATGTAATAATCAACTATGTTGGATCGTTGCAGAATCAAATTAAGGTAATTTAATTGTGCAACTAACAATTAAAACAATAAACAAACAATATTCAGAAATATTGATGAGAAAATATTTTTCAAAATTAATTAGTACAAATTTTTCTCTTCTTTGTGCATTTTTAGTTTCTCTCCATGAAGCTTTCAGAAGCCAGCATGTTCTATGACCTATTAACCTCAACTTTACTGAATTGGATGATATGGCCCCTATGAATGTGACAGATGGCTTTCCTAACTATCCTTGTTAAGAAGTTATATATCTTGAATCATATATATTGTTAACTAAATAAAATGGACAAAATTATAAATATAACATTCTAGATTAGCTAATACGTTTCTAATATATTATAAATATTACTTCCATTTACTGCATGGGATGAAAAATGCTGTTGCAGGTAACAAATGGACATGAAGGACAGCTGATGGAGAGGATGGTTGGAGAAGGGCATGGAGACTTTCCTCAATTTCAATCAACATGGTCTCCTTGAACGCCATGAAATAGATAACTCTATAAATCTATATATGCATGCTTAAATATAACCTTATACGTAAACTATATTTGTTCTAAGACTTTTAAGGTATTTGTTGATCTATTTAAGGTTCTTGTTAAACGTTGTATGAAGTGTGGTTCACAATATTATTTTGCTTTCGGCAATTGTATATTGTTTAAGTTCTAATTCTAATTAATAAAATAAATTAAACACTAGCATTAAGAGAAAACAAAAACTTAACTATGTGTTAATTACTTATGTTATTTGTGTTAAGAAATAAGAAATCGAAACGCCATAAATTAACGCTCATGCTAATCAATCAACCTGAATCTTTATCTTCTATACTATATTATAAAGTATTAGTGAAGGATACCAGCAAAATTTAAGTAAATACAACCTTTATTGCTTATAGTACAATGCTTATTGAAGTCGTTTAGGGGGTAAAATTGTCTTTCTACCTAAATATTAAATTGTTGAAGAAATTAATTTAAACATAATTATAAAATTGATGAGGAAATTAACAATAATGTGGTAACTCTTTACATTCATAACCTCCATGTCTTTATTATATTTGTATCAATGTTATAGTCTTATAAATAGTGGTCATGTATTTGGTATATAAATAATGTGGTGACTCTTCACATGCATAACTTACATATCTTTTAATGTTTATAGTAAATAAATTAGGCTTGAAGTTTGCCAACACACCCAACCCATGACACGTTTCAACCCATTAAAGTGAGCGATATATGTAGGCTTGACGTTTATACAAGCAAATATGGTAGAGATACTTCATGAGCAACGTCATCATCTTCCTCGATGGTTTTTTGTTTTCTCTGCTACTATAAGCTTCTAGGCATAGAATTTAAGTTTATGATCTCACGAAATCACCAATTGTTTACATATCCAAAAGATGACAAGTTCTTATCAGTCGATTTTGTAGTTTTAATTATATTGATTACTAATTTGTTTGGTCCAATATATTTGTTACGACGATTATCAAATTAACATAAAACGAGAGTATCCATGCAAATCATTGACTCCGCTGTATCTCGCGGGTGCCCTAAAATAATAGAAATATGTTGCACACTACAAACTGCATTTTAGTAATTACATCACTTCCACTACAATCTTATGATCATTAAGAGATACAAGTATGCAACGCCACTTCACTACGCTAAGCACCGCTCTACGATGACATACTTAGATGCCTTCGAGATACATAAAAGGGTCCCACCGAAGGACGTGGGCCAATCTAGGGGTGTTGCAAGGAATAGTACGGCCTATTGTGATGTACCCATTTAAAATATTCAGAAGATATACTTAAGAGTTTTAGTTTTTAATAACATATATTTTATATATCGTTGTTTTCTACTTCATCATAACGAATAACCAACAAATACAATGCACGAGGGGAAAAACAGATGCACCCGTCGTAACGCGCGAGCATTCCTACTTGGTTCATTGTGAAAGACACTTGGTAGAATATTCAGAGAACTCATTAAGTGAATATTTTCTGATTTTATTTGCTTAAATGATCATTGAAAATGTGCAAAGTAAAGAATTGTTACAAAAGCCAATGAACTCTATAATCTGATAATGGAATTGGAAAGAGAACCGCAAGATGATAAGAAAGTACTTCAAGCTACAATAGTGTTATGCCCTCCTTTAGAATATGGTAATTTACAAGGACCATAATAAACGGTCCTAAATAGGAAACGTCTCTGAGGATTTTTCTATCCGCTCCTTCAAATCGAAAATTAACGAGTTGCGTGTAATTAAATTACTGTAACATCCCAAAATTTTCCAGATAATTATTTTAAATGAATCAACTACCCGGATTTCTAACGGGTGGATTCGTTGGCGGGTTTTGGCGTAGGACTTTATATAAATGGTCGATAAACAAGTTTGGCACTTAAATCTCTTTTTAAAAGAATTAAAAGGATCCATTTTGTCATTGTTGAAAGATGAAATTGTAACTTTGGGTGCAAGTTAATCATTTGTGAAATTGGAGGGGCCTTTATGTAAATTATGAGTATAGGCTCATTATAAAGGGAATAAACCCTAGTGCATGTTGCGGCAGAAGAAAAAAAACGAGAACAAGAGGATGGGTGTCAACAATGTTGAGAACTCAAGGTGATTTCCGATGCGCTCGAACTCCAGTGCACAAACAAGGTAACTCTCTTTCTTATCGCGTTTGCATGTTTTGGAGCAGGGTTTACATCTAGGGTCGGGGCGAGATGGTGATCGAGCTTGTGGTGGCGAGGTAATCGGATAATGTCAGTAGTTGGGTTAGACGATGAAGACGGTGTCACAGTGAGTGGTAGTTATGGCCTTGGTGATTCGACAGTGATGCACGAGGTTTGGTGATGGCGTAGGATGGGTGCGACGGTTATGGTGGGGTTGTAGACGATGGCAATGATGGTGATGCAGGGCCATCATGTTGATGGAGATGGTGTGGTGTCCGATGATGGCAGTGGCGCGAGATGGTGGTCGTGGCTTGGCTATGATTGCGATGATGCTGAGTTACCGCGGTGTAAATGATAGTCGAGTAGTGTAGCAGCAGGCGGGAAACAAAACCGAATCAAAACGAGTACTCGCCTACGAGTTCAAGTGGAGCTACGGTGTGGAGGTGAAGGGGTGTGGCATGAGAGCGTTGAAGGGAGGTGTAGGTTTGAGGTACGAGTATCGGTTAGCATTCACTCCACGGTTGAGCTTTTAGATTTGTAAATGTTATTTTGGCATAATAGGGATGCATGGACATGTGGTCAATCAGAATGGTAATGAAGATAATGGTGATGCTTATGTTTACAGGGATCATTAATTAAAATAACCTGGTGATGACCATATGGTGCATGGAAAACCACTTTGACATTTTGTGGTGTAAATTGGATTGAACTTTTGGAAATGGTTTAGTAAACAACTACTCAATTATTTAAGTTACCGGTGTCTCATTTCACTCTTAAGATTTTTCCTAGAATTTACATTATCCTTGTGATGGCTATGGGGACTTAGAGATTGTGTAAAAACTTGCAGTTAAGAAGGGTGATGGAGGGTTTTACGATGGTAGGTTATGGTTTGAAAGATGACAATGTTTATAACTTGTGAGCATGATGCAAAGGTTGTCATGAAATTGAACGAGTTTCTAACGCCATCCTAGGAATTGCACTCTCATCCGTTGCTCTTAACTCTTGAGGTTGCACGTCATATGAGGTGAGTTCTTGTGCCCATTCTTTTAATTATTATTTTTCTAAATATTTTGGGCTGACGTGCATGCTAATCTAGCAAGATTATTTTTATGAAGTCACAAAATATTTGTATCAAGTTATAAATATTTTTGTGTACGATCGAAATACATATTAGCTCATACATATATTTTTTTTGGTATGAAACGTAAGTGGGCGGAATGCGCTTAATGCGTTATTGTATGGTTTGAGTTATATGTGTCATTAGAAGTGGGATAGGCCTGCTCCGATTTATGGCATAGTTCTTGTCATGGTTGACACATAGTTTGTCGTATGTGTTATTAAAAGTGGGATAGGCCTGCTCTGATTTATGGTATAGTTTTTGCTATGGTTGTCACATAGTTTATGCCTAATATTTTATTATATGGCTTGAGTTATATGTGTTATTATATATATGAATAGAAGGTTGTCTTGATTAAAGCGTGGCTTAAGTTTTTATTTAATAAGCGGAATGCGCTTAATGTCTTGGCCACGTATTTGAAACCTTGCTTGTTAGATCGGGACTTGCCTTGAGTTATACTTGTTAGGTTACATGTTTTAATATATATATATATATATATATATATATATATATATATATATATAAACTGTGTATGACGGTTACCTGGTATTATAAGTTGAGCTATGATAGTTTTACAGTATGCTCTGATTTATATAGTTATGGTTTGAGTCTTAGCAGGCGATATGCGCTTATATAGATTTATTGTAGTTTTGTGATAATTAGGTGAAATGCGCTTATTGTAGAATTAAGATAAAGTCTTATATTAAGTAGGCGGATTGCGCTTATTCTAGACTTTATATTTTTGCTTAGGGAACAAATTGGCGGTTTGCGCTTATTGTTAACTCTTAGGTTGAGGTATTTTGTTAATTCTTAAATTGACAAACTACTTGTTTATATAAATTTATAAAACTTGAACTCACTCAGCGTAGCTGACTTTTTGCATACACGTTAGATTGATTTCAGGTATTTGAAGAATAAAAGGGATGCCTTGACATACTGCAGGACTACTCAGAGGCGGTTGATATTTCAAAATAAAGAGTCTACTCTATTTATTTGAACACTATTTTTCTAAACTTATTGTTTTGTTCGACAAATATGCTTTAACCCGTCATGGGAGCTTTCATGTTTGGATGACTTAACTATTTACTTTTCCGCTGTGTGTTTTCTGATAATAAATAAGACTTCTTGAGTATTAATTTATGGTTTTTGCCTTTGAATGCCAACTGTTTGACCTGTCGGTTTGAGGGTCTTACAATTACTTATAAAATTTGTTGGACAAAATGGAATCCATTAAAAGTCAACTGCTTTGGTTGAAGGGCCACGGTAATTAGGATACCGACCATGGAATCTCTCTTAAAGAGAGGGATAAGCATCAACTTGAATTCATGTGTATATTTATCATGAATTCAAACAAGACAACTAATAAGCTTTTGGTGTCACGCGTTTTTGTAATGTCCTAAATCAGTGCTTAGTGGTTGGTGCAATCCACAACCCTCCCCCCCCCCCCGCCCCAATTCATGTATATGTTTGCCAGGAATTCAAACAAAACAATTGATCAGCTTTTGGTCTCATGTGTTATTGTAATGTCCCAAATCAGTGCTTTGTTGTTGGTGCAATCCACAACCCACCCCCACCCCCCCCCCCCAAAATAGAAGGTTCCGGAGATAAATCTTTGACATGACATTCTTAACCACCAATAGGTCTATATGAGAGCTCAAAATAACAAAGTTTTCAACAACAAATCAACATATGATTCCAACATAGTTGAAAAAATCAAAGCGAACACATCTATATATATCTATACTTCTATACTATTATCTTATTAAGTACCAGGCATATACACGATTGTCATTTTGTTATGGGTACAAGTTTTATTGCTACACATACAAATTACTAAAGCATATTTTATAGGGGTAAATTAGTCACTTAGGTGTTTATTAAGACGCTTACAAGGTTATTGTAGTAAATCTATCTAGATTTTTAGTTAAAACATAAAAAACTATTCTCTTCATGCACCTCTTATCTCTTCAAGTTCTCTGCTTGTCCTTTTATATTCTTAAACGTCCTCCAATTTATTTTCACATATTAAATTCAAACAATCAAACAAAATGCAACTCATTCCAAGCATTCATTCTAGGACGATGCAAAGAAAAATTCTTCTCTACAAATCATGAATCAATAATACTATCTTAAATCTCAATTAAATTTGTCATTCGAAAGCCACCATCGCAGCACACCCTTTTGTTGTTTTGCTTTGTTGATTGTCGTGTCTGTTTTTCTCGTTGTCGTTTTCACTTTCATTTTGAGATGCAAAAGCATACCTTTTGCTTTGAATATGTGGAACAAATACACAAGTTATATAGATCATATGGTGGTTTATGTAAGACCCTACCCATAATAGTGGTCTTAAACGATAATATACTTGGTTTGTACTTGGAAAGCTAAAGCATTTCATAGTTTACTTTAACGCATTAACATCCAAAAACGACATTGATTAGCACAAACATCCTAAATTATAGTTACGGCTTAGCATATTACAAAATAACCAAGTATCTTCATAAGCTTATCAAAACATTGTGGAAACGGACGAGTTAAGCATGTTCGGTTCTTCAAATAAGCCTCGATCATCATCCGGTTCAGGTAGCTGAGTACCTAAGGGTTTATTACAGTTAGACAACCCATAAATATATTATTATGATTGAATTTAGATGCAAAATACCAAAAAAATGAATTTTGGATGATTTGGCGTATCCTACGCCAGTTTTGGCGTATCCTACGCTATTGGCGTAGGGAGAGGGCATCTGGTGGCGTAGGACAGCAAAAATTAGCTCGGGCAACCTGACATTGGCGTATCCTACGCCATTGGTGTAGGCAATTGCGTAGACAACTCCAAAAGTGGCGTATCCTACACCAAATCCTGACAAGGTACGAAATGTTTCAGCACCAAGCTGCCCCTTTTGGGTCCGTCTAGAACTGCTCCCGGGGCTTCCAGGGACACGTTTAAGGGTTCTTGTGCGTAATGCAAACATGATTAGATGTATATTTGAATTTCGTGTTCTGTTTCTAACCTAAGAACCCTGAATTATATGTCCATCAATATGGTAACCCGTTAACTTTTGCATATATCTAAATTATAAGATTTTAGGATTTCCAAGGTCTAGTGATGTTTTTTCTATGCTTGTCAAGCCTCATCTCGACTAGGTGACCTCCGCCCAAGTCATTTATACCGTGATTGCGATGCCTCGTGTCCATGGCCACATGTGCCATTTTTCTCCGTCTTGCTCGCTCAGTCTCTATGACTTGCAACGTAATCTAAACACGATGTTTTCTTATAACCCTTGGAAATCACAATCTCATTTTATCCACAAGATATACCCACGATTTATACACCCAACATGAGCATATATGTATATATATCCTACAAAGTCATAGATATGACTTACCTTAGCTCGCGCCCCTTTTTGCTTCTAGACTAGCTTGAGATTTTTAACATAGAGTCTAAGAATATACTCAAGCAACTAACGAAAGCGATGTTGGCATAATGTTGACCCTTAGGTGCTTGTCTAACTAGTGTTCTACCCAATTGACCCGTTAGCCTAATTGGGACATTAACAACCTTCATCTAAGGACATTTTCTATGAATTATGATTCCCGTTTAAGCTCCTTTTGTGACACTCCAATGGATAGTTTCCAGGTGTACATACAAAGGTATAACTAAGCATGTAAACATACTACAAATATATTGAGATTTAAGCCATCGGGTGACTTAGCTTATGCGTGCTTCCATTTTACCTCATTCCGAGATTTCTTGACCAAACGAAGTTTCTTGTACTCGCACCTAGATGTGTAATCCACATTGGTGATTAAAATCATCCTCTTAGACATTAGTCATTTGACTACACAAGTTTTGACCAAGCTTATCAATGTCTTAACTATGCCTCATTGAAAACGAGTTTCATTGAGGTATTTTATCAAACACCTTGTAGGCGTCTTTTTCCTAGCTTTAATTTGTAGAACTTACGGACCTCATGGATCCACCAATAGTCAAAATTATTACCTCTAGCAAGTTAATATTACTTTCTAGGTCATAAATTCACAGCTTCAAGCTTAGAAGATGCTACGATTACAAATTAGGCGTGGTCCTCAACTAATGACAAAACCCACCTTTCACATATTCAACAATTTCACATGAATCACACAAAACACGCATGTATTAACATCTTTTTTTACTAGATTAAACATGATTAAGGTTCCCTAATGCTAGAGCAACCTTTAATGATCACTAATTTAACATTTACAAAACACCCTAGAATTCTCACCATGTTCATACATGAAGTATACATCAAATTAAACCAAATAATTGATACCTTTAGGTGTGTTAGACCTTAGATGATCCCTTTTTGCTTAATGCACGATTTTCCCCTTTGATTTTGGCTTGATTGAGTGAAAATTGGAGGTTTTAGCTTAGTGTGTGTTTTGATCGACATATGCACATGCATATGTTGATCTTCCCCCTTTTTTTTTACTTAACTAAACTCAAGTTTGGTTGTTGGGCAAGTTTAGCCCCTCTCATGTTTTGTCAAATATTTACTAGTTAACTTGCTCTAGCCAGGTTATTCTCATGTAATTGTTTAAGCCTTGTTTAGCTAACAAGGTTAACGAGGTTATTTCCCTACATTAGGAATTTCGTATAGGTCAAGATTCGTTCGATTTAGTAAAGAGCCTTGTGTGTTTATATTATCATAAAATACGGTTTAGAAATTTTGGGGTGTTACAACTCCACCCCCCCCCTTAAAGGGGGTTTCGTCCTCGAAACCGAATATCTTGACGAATTCCCATGGGTCGGACCTCATGGAAAATCTTTGAGTGTTATTCCCGCTTGATGGGATTTATTTTAAGGGAATTAGATTACACCTCCTAGACTAACTTATTCGCATTTATTTACCCTTTACCGAAAATTATTCTAGTTCAAGCACCCATAGGTGTCATTGTTTGCCCATGCGTCAGCAATTTGACTCCTTCGTGTGTTTGGATCCCTTAAGTCCACAAGGGTTTAGGGAATTCATTCGACTATTTATCTTACTTGGAATCATTTCTATGCACTGAGGCACATATTGGGTTTAGTTATCATAATGGGTTTTCGAAGATCGTCACCCACTCTCAACGTGGTTTTAGTTTCAGTTTGATTTCGGCTCTGAGGCCTCTTATAATGCCCTGGTTTTACTGGAAAGCATCGAGTCCTTTCCATGCCTCATGTTTTCCTTGACCTAGATATCACGTGTCCTTTCTGATAATGTTTTCACCTGCCCCTAGGCTTAGCTATATTTAGGCATTCCTCTGGGTCCAAGTCGTGATGACTACACTTGACTCGTTTGAACCTTCTAATGATCGCTTAGCTATCACTAGGCTATTAATGGTTCATCAGTCGTTCTGTTACTATCCGATTGCCAATTCTGTGAATAGTTAATTCATCAAGGTTTTCGGTTACAAATACACTTAGTTTCATAAGTCACATGCTTTAGTTAGTCATCCAATCTCAGGACTGCGACTTATGATGTGTTTCTACACACTGTCTGTCAAACTTTTGAGTTAAGATTTATTGGACTTTATAAAAGTCCAACTTTTGTTTTACAGGCTGTAATAGCCTAAGGTAACTTGTATCGTATATTGTCCGCTTTGCCCGCCCAGCTGTATTAGACTGTGACCAAGCTCATGGTTGCATTGGTCTCACCCCCGAAGGACTAGCCAAAACACGTACGATAGAGAAGGTATCCCACCCCTTATAAAGAAGTGTTTGTTTCCCTTTCCCAACCGATGTGGGATCTTACAACGTGCATATGTCCTAGTTTAGTGCTAGGCTAGTATTTCGCATTACTCATTTAGAGTTAGAATATTCCATGGAATCCTCCATATAATACCTCAGATAGCACTGCGCCTATCTCATGCATTCTTTAACTCACATTGGTTTTATCTAATCCGAAATTTAGTATATTTCGCTCTTATTCGAAATAAATTCTAGGCGATTGATCACCTATTATCTTTTGCCCCAACGCCTCGGGCTTTTAGGATTTTTATCCTATCAAAAGAATTAGCATAGGGTTCGTGACCCTTTCTTATCTAGCCTTTCAAATTTATATTTCGACCTCTTGCAAGCATCTTATTTGAGATTTAACCCGAGTCTTCCGACTCTTTTAGTTATCTAGGTATTACTTCGTATATAACACCTCGTTTTCACGTCCCCTTCCGGATTATGTTTTTATTTAATTCCTCGGAACACTTTGGATCCAAGGCAATTCCTTTATTGGTCTAGCCTTGTAAGGCCCGTTACTGAACTATGATCTGTTTCTGTTTATTTGTGTCCCTTAAGACTTATTGACCCGTAGATCAATTCAAAGTTTCTCAACAGGGTTCTTGCTCATCTGTGTTTCATGGTGTTACGTTACCATGTTTAGTCGCACAAGTCTATTGCTTATGTTTTCTTTATTTAGTATTTGTATGCATAGTGATTCAGCAGGCCACGTTGGGCTTATTATGAAGGCATTGCCTTCATTTCTATGATTCACAGCCATCCATCTGATTTAGAGTTTAGATTGCAAGTTCATCCATGTCATGCTAAAGCCCATGAGATTTATCTCGCTTTATTTGTTTTTGACATGTCTTTATTAGATCACATCATTCATCGTTTACTCTCACACGGTCCTTGCTCGAGGCTAGGATCGTTCCTCTGGTGCGGATGCACCTCCGTTTTCCAGGGTCTTCTACGATCCCCCTTTTGATTTAGCATTTAGTTTCTTCTTTTATTTAACACTTTGTTTTACGCTATAATACCTTGTTTTTAGCTCAGATTCGTTTGAATCATAGTTCACACTTGTCCTATGTGTATCTGTTTTCGTCGCATTCCAATTTTTTTTTGCGAGACAAGTATTTCTTGGTTGCCCGTGAACTTTCACGGATCCTTATGATTTAGTGTGACGCATAGTTCACATTTGCCCATAGGCCTTCACGAATTTATTATGATTAATGTGACGCATAGTTCACATTTGCTCGTAGGCTTTCATGAATTTATTACGAGTCAAGTTTAAGTGTAACTTAACCTTAAGCTTAGCCCGAATCTTGGCTTTTGTCTTACCACAGTACGGGGTTCCCGTTGGCATACGAGTTGGCCCTCAGGTACGGTTTAGACTCGTTAAAAGTTTACCCTTTAGATGAGGTTCAGAGTGGTTTATGATTTAACCTTTCGTTAAGGTTCGACTTTTATTGCTTGATTGACTTCCCATTCAGGTTCGAGTTTGACTATGTCTTAACCTTCGATTAAGGTTCAAGTTTCCTTACAGTTTAACCTCTCCTCAAGGTTCAAATGTGATTATGACTTGATCCTTTGATTAAAGTTCAAGTCTACTTACGAGTAAATTCTCAATTATGTCTCAAGGTGATCATTATTTAACCTTTTGGTTAAGGTCCAAATCCTTTCAGGAAATTGGCCTTTGATTATGGGTTGAATGTATTTAGGACTTAACCTTGGACTAAGGTTCAAGTATATTTGCGTGTTAACTCTTAACTAAGATTTGAGTGTGTTTACGACTTAACCTTTAATTAAAAGTTCAAGTCCTTTTTACGGATTAACCTTTATTGAGGTCCGAATGTGATTATGACTCAACCTTTGATTAAGGTTCAAGTCCCTTTTACTAATTTAACCTTATATAAAGGTTGGAGTTTTATTATGACTTAACCTTGTTTAAAGTTTCAAGTCTAGTTGCGAATTTAACCTTTTATAAAGGTTCGAGTTTTTATTATGACTCAACCTTGATTCAGGTTCAAGCCTATTTCCAAACTGAATCTGTATATGACTCAACCTTGATTAAGGTTCAAGTCTATTTCTGAACTGAATCTGTTTATGACTCAACCTTGATTAAAGTTCAAGTCTGTTTACTAATCTGTGTAAACATTGTGGTAATACATTTGGCTCTATGGCCCCGTGGGTCATTTATGCATCAGTTTTACATACCCGGTCTACCAGACCTTTATTGGTTCAGCATTACTCCCGCGTTCAATGACCCCGCGAGTCATATAGTCGGAAGTTTCACATGCCCTTTTCTCCCGACCTAGTCCTTGCTACATGGGACGTATGCATAAAGAACACAAGAAGCCCACCGTATCATGTGTTTAACACTTTCCTGGCCAGAGTAAGCAATTCGCACATGACACTGGTGATCTCGTCGCGTTCATCACGATACTTCCCAAATAGACAATTCCCAGTCGCCTGTTTGATTTAATGAAATCTTTTTTGTTAATTTGCTTTAGTATGTTGATTTCATTTTTTTTATCGGATTGCATTGTTTTGCAAATGCAATCATGTTTTCCAATTTCTGTTTTGGCTAAACCTTGGCCCACCATCACCGTGTAATTGGTGTGTTTCCAAGTTTTGAATTGTTTAAAGCACCTTTATGATGATTTATTTCTTATTGATTTCATGTTCATAAATGACACATAACATTTCGACTAGATTAAGATAACTTTGGAAATGAATTCCTTACCGGATTGATGATCAGCTTGAACCGAACGCTTAACTCGTTTAACCTTGGGCTCTGAATACCACTTGTAAGACCCTACCCATAATAGGGGTAATTAAACGATAATATACTTGGTTTGTACATGGAAAGCTAAAGTATTTCATAGTTTACTTTAACGCATTAACATCCAAAAACGACATTGATTAGTACAAACATCCTAAATTATAGTTACGGCTTAGCATACTACGAAATAACCAAGTATCTTCATAAGCTTATCAAAACATTGTGGAAACGGACGAGTTAAGCATGTTCGATTCTCCAAATAAGCCTCGATCATCATCCGGTTCATGTAGCTGAGTACTTAAGGGTTTATTACAGTTAGACAACCCATAAATATGTTATTATGATTGAATTTAGATGCAAAATACCAAAAAAAATGAATTTTGGCTGATTTGGTGTATCTTACGCCAGTTTTGGCGTATCCTACGCCAGTTTTGGCATATCCTACGCTATTGGCATAGGGAGAGGGCATCTGGTGGCGTAGGACAACAAAAATTAGCTCGGGAAACTTGACATTGGCGTATCCTACGCCATTGGCGTAGCCAATTGGCGTAGGCAACTCCAAAAGTGGCGTATCCTACACCAAATCCTGACAAGGTACGAAATGTTTCAGCACCAAGCTGCCCTTTTGGGTCCGTCTAGAATTGCTCTCGGGGCTTTCAGGGACACGTTTAAGGGTTCTTGTGCGTAATGCAAACATGATTAGATGTATATTTGAATTTCGTGTTCGATTTCTAACCCAAGAACCCTGAATTATATGTCCATCAATATGGTAACCCGTTAACTTTTGCATATATCTAATTTATAAGATTTTAGGATTTCCAAGGTCTAGTGATGGTTTTTCTATGCTTGTCAAGCCTCATCTCGACTAGGTGACCTCCGCCCAAGTCATTTATACCGTGGTTGCGATGCCTCGTGTCCATGGCCACATGTGCCATTTCTCTCGGTCTTGCTCGCTCGGTCTCTATGACTTGCAACGTAATCTAAACACGATGTTTTCTTATAACCCTTGGAAATCACAATCTCATTTTATCTACATGATATACCCACGATTTATACACCCAACATGAGCATATATGTATATATATCCTACAAAGTCATAGATATGACTTACCTTAGCTCGCGCCCCTTTTTGCTTCTAGACTAGCTTGAGATTTTTAACATAGAGTCTACGAATATACTCAAGCAACTAACAAAAGCGATGTTGGCATAATGTTGACCCTTAGGTGCTTGTCTAACTAGTGTTCTACCCAATTGACCCGTTAGCCTAATTGGGACATTAACAACCTTCATCTAAGGCCATTTTCTATGAATTATGATTCCCGTTTAAGCTCCTTTTGTGACACTCCAATGGATAGTTTCCAGGTGTACATACAAAGGTATAACTAAGCATGTAAACATACTACAAATATATTGAGATTTAATCCATCGAGTGACTTACCTTATGCGTGCTTCCATTTTACCTCATTCCGAGATTTCTTGACCAAACGAAGTTTCTTGTACTCGCACCTAGATGTGTAATCCACATTGGTGATTAAAATCATCCTCTTAGACATTAGTCATTTGACCACACAAGTTTTGACCAAGCTTATCAATGTCTTAACTATGCCTCATTGAAAACGAGTTTCATTGAGGTATTTTATCAAACACCTTGTAGGCGTCTTTTTCCTAGCTTTAATTTTTAGGACTTACGGACCTCATGGATCCACCAATAGTCAAAATTATTACCTCTAGCAAGTTAATATTACTTTCTAGTTCATAAATTCACAGCTTCAAGCTTAGAAGATGCTACAATTACAAATTAGGCGTGGTCCTCAACTAATGACAAAACCCACCTTTCAAATATTCAACAATTTCACATGAATCACACAAAATATGCATGTATTAACATCTTTTTTTACTAGATTAAACATGATTAAGGTTCCCTAATGCTAGAGCAACATTTAATGATCACTAATTTAACATTTACACAACACCCTAGAATTCTTACCATGTTCATACATGAAGTATACATCAAATTAAACCAAATAATTGATACCTTTAGGTGTGTTGGACCTTAGATGAACCCTTTTTGCTTAATGCACGATTTTCCCCTTTGATTTTGGCTTGATTGAGTGAGAATTGGAGGTTTTAGCTTAGTGTGTGTTTTGATCGACATATGCACCTGCATATGTTGATCTTCCCCCTTTTATTTTACTTAACAAAACTCAAGTTTGGTTGTTGGGCAAGTTTAGCCCCTCCCATGTTTTGTCAAATATTTACTAGTTAACTTGCTCTAGCCAAGTTATTCTCATGTAATTGTTTAAGCCTTGTTTAGCTAACAAGGTTAACGAGGTTATTTCCCTAGATTAGGAATTTTGTATAGGTCAAGATTCGTTCGATTCAATAAAGAGCCATGTGTGTTTATATTATCATAAAATACGGTTTAGAAATTTTGGGGTGTTACAGTTTATGTTGATTCTAACATGTTGAACGGTGGACAAAATATAGCTGACAATAACTTAGGGTTACTTGTGAAGATTTTAGCAACATTATCGTTTATTCATCAGGTAGTTTATTTTACAAAGGCATTATGAAAAATGAGCCCGAAATGTGGGTCATATCTGTTTGCATTATAGAAGAGCATTGGACCCGCTATATTGGGCTCTATTATCAGAAAAAGGTAAGTTATAACAAATTGAACAAAAAGCTTGCATTTTTATGAGGTCGACTCTATCATTATTTTGCTCAAATTGTTTTGTAATTTCAGGTTGCTGATTTGGCAAGGCTAAATCATGAAAACACAGGGAAAGTGCTTAGGTATTGTATGTCTAGCAGCCCGTTTACACGAATACTGTCTTTCTTTGAATTGAATAACTATTTCACTACTAACACATGTTTGTTGTAATGAATTTGTCAGTTTCGACTCACCGGTTATGGATGTTGGCTTCCCCGCTGATTAGATCAATGTACATGGAACTGTAAGTTTGTATGTTATTTTTTATGATTTCTTCCAAACAACTCCCGTTATAGTTAAATTGATTTTATCTTAGTCTTATGTGTAACGCCCAGCGTTTCCCGAATAATATAGTAATAATAATATTGTATTCTTAAAACGATTCGTTAATTCATTAACAATAATATCTCGCTAACTAAGAAATACATACTTATTCATTAATAAATTTAATCATCTAAAATAACGCGTTTGTAAATAATAACACACTGGTTAACCGACCAGTATCCTTGTAAATTTCTAAACGTGACTAAAAATATATTATAGCAAATATACAGTCCAACCACTCGTTTTAAGTCAGTTTATATAAATAAATTTAACAAATATCTATTTTAGCAGTTGAACAAGTCATGTAATTTAAGCATGATCGAGTCAGTAACTGGCTCGTATACGCGGTACCCAACCACTTAACCTACTCCAATACCCTACCTATTTAAAACCCTTTAACTCATCTTCTTCTCCTTATCTCATCTTCATCATCACAAACCCTAGCCTCCTACCTTCTTTAATCCTTTTTCCTTCTTCCTCTACACAAGTCCCGCACTTTTAACCTCCCCCAAAATCCCTCTCCCTTCAGCTCTCTAGGTGAACAGCCGCACCACTATCTGACCCGCCGGCCACCACCTGAGCAGCGCCGCCAACATCCACCATCCACCCGAGTCACCCTTGCCTTCCCCTCTTTAGATGGCAGCGGCGGCAAGGACAAGAACCACCACTGAACCACCCCGATACTCTCTCTACACCCTCTCTCTCTCTCATCGAATCACTCTCTCTTCCCTCACACCAACCGATCCTCTCTCCTGTATAACGACGGCCGGCACAGCTGTTCCAAACCCCCACGATGGCTGTGCAGGTGATGGATTTGATGATGGTTCCTGGAGATTTACGACGAGGGAGGGTGGTAGCTGTTTGTTTGGTTGTTTCAGGTGGAGACGAGTGACAGTTGTGGCTCGGAGGTTTGTTGGTTCACGTTTGGATCAGGGTAGGCGGACGACGACGGCTCAAGTGTAGATCCATCATGTTTATTGGGGGTTGGGTGTAGTTGATGACCGGTAGTGGTTTTGGTTGGGTCTGTGGTCGGGTTCCTTCACTTCCGATTCTGTGATGTTTGGTTGTGGCATGTTCGTTTTCATCTTTCTTTCGGGTCAAAGTCTGGTCAACTCAGGTCAAAGTCTGGTCAACTCAGTCAAACCGGGTCAACCGGGTCAGATCAGTCAACTCGATTCGAGGCGGGTACTTGACGGTTCACGAGCTTATTAATGGAAGGTATAAACGCGCGCCACGATCTTAGTTATTCTCATTTTATTTTTATTATTTTTTTTTTCATACATATTGTAATTAGATATTTATTCAAAAATCTAAACGAACCAAACCGAGTGGTAACAAGAACTATTTATTTGTTTGGTTTGCTTGACGAATAGAATAACGACTAGCTTATGATAATACATATTGTTATTAGAATGGTTAAATGGCGAACTATAACTGTATGTATCACTTAACAAACGTATAACCACTCGTTCATTATAATTATAGCTTTGATAACTCGAACCACTTGTTTTAATATAAAGACTTGATTAACTTTAGTTGAACTATATTGGGCGATTAATTTTTGGGATAAAAATAGACGACTTGTGTTGTCTGGTTTCTTACAAAAACAGAGGAAACTCTGCCCAAATTTTATAAAAAATATAAGAAACTAATCGGCCTCCCAAGTTTATAATTACGTGAAGATGAGATTATGTTTTTACAACTAAACTCTAACTTTCAAATCTTACGTCGTCGAAAATAGAAAAATTTGTATTTATTAACAAGTATGTATAATACGATCCAATCTGCGAAACGAGTCAACTTGTGAGTTGAGCCACCCAAATATTATTTTCTTTAGCAAAAATATGTCTTTACCAATAACATCAAATCGTGACCTTGAGTGAGATATTAAAGCAATTATTTCAAACAACTATACATACGCTTATATTTTCAAGAAATCCAAACCAAATTACTAACGGTTCGTTAAGTCATACACACTTTAAGACGCGCATTCATTCAATGCGAGTCTAGGTAGTTGAATAAACTATCTATACAATCAATAAATGAAACAAGCGTATTTGCATTAGAATTTAAGGCATCGTTTGTTTGTAATAGGATACAAGAGTTCAATTAATTCAAGTTCAGACTTTTTGCTACTTGCAAATACTTACACAGTGAATTTCAGGTGAGTTTTACATAGCCCCTTTTCTATTTATCATCATTTTTGGGGTGAAACATGTTACAACATCATTTATGCAATTCAATCATCAATGTGTCTATGTGTTTTTCTATGTTGCATTATGTCTTGAACATGACTAGGGTAAGCACAATTCTAGCATAATCATTAACATTGATCAGCCGACGGTATACATTGATAGATCTATTGGACTGACAATCCCACCCGGATACGTGCCTCCTACAAAGGTTACGTGGGTGTTTGTTATCGCATAACATATCCAATTGGACCATGAGCGTATGGTATGTATCATTTTATAACAGTCATCAGGGTTGATTATGCACTCGATTTATTTCTAGTATGTTCTCACATATGGACTAGATTGACATGACACATGAATTGCACATCATATTTACTCAATTATCAAAAACCTATGTAATTCTCACCAACTTTTGTTGACCCAAAAACATTTTCAACTTAACATGTTTCAGGTTCTATTTGCTTGAAGATTTGAATTGATGCTTGAAGATACGTGTATAGATTTATTCAATTTGATGTACAAATTCTAGAACTATTGTATGTAATTCATTTAAATCATTTAATGGAATATATTATTCACCATGAGCTACTGAACAATCATCAATACGTGACATCCCGATGTTTCCGCCATCGGTTGGGGTGTTACAGATTGGTATCAGAGCCATGGTTATAGGGAATTAGGTTATTAGAAAAATAATCTAGTCTATAACCTTAGGACTTTAACCAGTATTTGCTTCAATTACTTGTAGCTCTACCTTATCCTTATCTCTATCCCTATCCTCATTTTTATTCTTAGCCTAATTTAGTCTTGCATACTCTCTTTCACTTACTTGCTATAATCCTAACGTAACTCTAGATTATTAGGGCAAATTCGTTGGGCTTAAACCTGATCTGTTTTGATAAGCTAACATTTTCGTTTATTCAGGGTTAGATATTTACAATCTTTGTGTTTCATTTATACCCCCTCACTCCTGAAAATATATATATATATATATATATAAGTTTTGAATCCCAAAATTTTTACAATTCAAATATATTTTCTTCTTATAATTCTCTCATTAGCTTAAACTTCATGAATCATTTCTGAGTCTCACAATCCTAATTCATTTTACAAACTTATAATATTACCCATAAGTCTAATTATTTTTAACATCTAACTCAAATCATATGTTTCCCTTTACATCATGCATAAATCTATCATCTTTGATGTTTCTGGCCAATTTTATTTTAAACTCCCCCCTTACATTTTTATTTATGTGTATATATATAAATATATATATGTATATTTTGAAAATACTATCAACCATAAAAGTTCATCATATTCAAGATTTTAAAATCCTTGTTCGAACCATGATCTCGTAACCTGTTTATAAGAGATACTTTAGCACCAAAACTAAATAGTACTGAATTTTGTCAAACTTTCATCACTTGGGAATTTCACAAACTATAACAAATAAATATATTTTTTTAAGAGTTTTATTTCCACAAACTTATTTGCTAAACTTCAAATTTTTATTGAACAATTTATTGGCGTAACAAATGATTTTCGATAAAAATGTTTTAATCTATTAATAATCACTTCTTTTATGGATTACTCGAAGCCTATTATACAAAACGTCTGAACAAAATCTTGATTTTTGAAACCCATCATCGTGTTTGAAACCTCCGACTCATTGAAATATGTTGATCTAGATCCATTTAGTTTGTACTATTTAATGACTTTTGCTTTATATACAAAACCAACTTTGAAAATAAAATCTTTCCTTCCACAGGAACGAAATTTACTCTACAATTTTTCCATTGACATATACTTATTTTAAACTTGTTCGAACTATTACAAATTTTTGGCAAATACCGCAATCATGTTTTCTCATACGCTTGTGTCTAACTATTTATTCAAACCCCACGATTATTCTGCATGATCACCTTATTACTTGCGTCTTTTTGAAACCCTGTAAATTAAACCCTTTATCAATCATCTACACATTCACCATTTTTCACAACCTTGATGTTACTTTGAGTTTTCATCATCTCTCAAGATCCAAATTCACATCCTTTACCTCTTCGAACATGAACTTGATCTCCACGATAACCACACTATTGAAAACTTAATTGTTCGTTGCATCAAACTTGAAAATTAGTTATACATGAGGACTTGATTATCTACCTGGACAATTGATTATTCATGATACATGAAAGCATGGAATATAAACTATTTGCTATAAACACACCTAGAGTCATTCACCTTGTCTAGGGCAACTCTGTTACAACTCGCATGTTATACTCGATACTTGATGCATTTACAAACTTGCTACATGTATATATTAACAACTTGCAACTTACGTGTTAAATCAAAAACAATTGTTACACTTAATCAAACAACTGGTAGAGGATGAAGTACTTACTCAACAGTTAGTAGAGTATCTAATAACCTGCTCAACGATTGGTAGAGGTCATCATGCCTGCTCAACAGTCGGTAGAGGTTCTAATAACCTGCTCAACGACTGGTAGGGGCTATCGCACCTGCTCAACAATCGGTAGAGGTTCCTATTCACTGACTGGTAGAAGTCTTTTTCCTGCTCAACAGTTGGACTCATCTTTAGATGCATTATACATGTAAATTGATACAAAGATTCAATCATAATGTTATTTTTGCATTACTTACATGTGTGTTTAGAGTCATAGAAGGACACAAAACCCTAATGTAAGGTAAATTGGTGATTGCGGTCCGGAACGTAATCATGAATTTACAGGTACGTTGGGGTGGTGTGAAATTCTATTAGGACTTTGGTAAGGAACACTAATGATACATCGGAAATGAGATTTGGGGTCGAGCCAAAAACAAACCCTAGTTAATTGGTAGTTCATTTAGCCTATCCATAGTCTATTATCTCATATAACTTAGGTTTGGTGTTTATTCCCCCTCGTTATTTTAGACTATCGTAATCCAACCCTCATAACTCATACGTAACACTTTATCCTAGTATCCATAAAACTTCTACCATACTTTAAACTAAATTATAACCGTCCAAGCATTTACCTAAACCATGTGTTTTTTTTTAATAACTTCGGGACGAAGTTTCCTAAAGTAGGGGAGACTGTAACGCCCAGCGTTTCCCGAATAATATAGTAATAATAATATTGTATTCTTAAAACGATTCGTTAATTCATTAACAATAATATCTCGCTAACTAAGAAATACATACTTATTCATTAATAAATTTAATCATCTAAAATAACGCGTTTGTAAATAATAACACACTGGTTAACCGACCAGTATCCTTGTAAATTTCTAAACGTGACTAAAAATATATTATAGCAAATATACAGTCCAACCACTCGTTTTAAGTCAGTTTATATAAATAAATTTAACAAATATCTATTTTAGCAGTTGAACAAGTCATGTAATTTAAGCATGATCGAGTCAGTAACTGGCTCGTATACGCGGTACCCAACCACTTAACCTACTCCAATACCCTACCTATTTAAAACCCTTTAACTCATCTTCTTCTCCTTATCTCATCTTCATCATCACAAACCCTAGCCTCCTACCTTCTTTAATCCTTTTTCCTTCTTCCTCTACACAAGTCCCGCACTTTTAACCTCCCCCAAAATCCCTCTCCCTTCAGCTCTCTAGGTGAACAGCCGCACCACTATCTGACCCGCCGGCCACCACCTGAGCAGCGCCGCCAACATCCACCATCCACCCGAGTCACCCTTGCCTTCCCCTCTTTAGATGGCAGCGGCGGCAAGGACAAGAACCACCACTGAACCACCCCGATACTCTCTCTACACCCTCTCTCTCTCTCATCGAATCACTCTCTCTTCCCTCACACCAACCGATCCTCTCTCCTGTATAACGACGGCCGGCACAGCTGTTCCAAACCCCCACGATGGCTGTGCAGGTGATGGATTTGATGATGGTTCCTGGAGATTTACGACGAGGGAGGGTGGTAGCTGTTTGTTTGGTTGTTTCAGGTGGAGACGAGTGACAGTTGTGGCTCGGAGGTTTGTTGGTTCACGTTTGGATCAGGGTAGGCGGACGACGACGGCTCAAGTGTAGATCCATCATGTTTATTGGGGGTTGGGTGTAGTTGATGACCGGTAGTGGTTTTGGTTGGGTCTGTGGTCGGGTTCCTTCACTTCCGATTCTGTGATGTTTGGTTGTGGCATGTTCGTTTTCATCTTTCTTTCGGGTCAAAGTCTGGTCAACTCAGGTCAAAGTCTGGTCAACTCAGTCAAACCGGGTCAACCGGGTCAGATCAGTCAACTCGATTCGAGGCGGGTACTTGACGGTTCACGAGCTTATTAATGGAAGGTATAAACGCGCGCCACGATCTTAGTTATTCTCATTTTATTTTTATTATTTTTTTTTTCATACATATTGTAATTAGATATTTATTCAAAAATCTAAACGAACCAAACCGAGTGGTAACAAGAACTATTTATTTGTTTGGTTTGCTTGACGAATAGAATAACGACTAGCTTATGATAATACATATTGTTATTAGAATGGTTAAATGGCGAACTATAACTGTATGTATCACTTAACAAACGTATAACCACTCGTTCATTATAATTATAGCTTTGATAACTCGAACCACTTGTTTTAATATAAAGACTTGATTAACTTTAGTTGAACTATATTGGGCGATTAATTTTTGGGATAAAAATAGACGACTTGTGTTGTCTGGTTTCTTACAAAAACAGAGGAAACTCTGCCCAAATTTTATAAAAAATATAAGAAACTAATCGGCCTCCCAAGTTTATAATTACGTGAAGATGAGATTATGTTTTTACAACTAAACTCTAACTTTCAAATCTTACGTCGTCGAAAATAGAAAAATTTGTATTTATTAACAAGTATGTATAATACGATCCAATCTGCGAAACGAGTCAACTTGTGAGTTGAGCCACCCAAATATTATTTTCTTTAGCAAAAATATGTCTTTACCAATAACATCAAATCGTGACCTTGAGTGAGATATTAAAGCAATTATTTCAAACAACTATACATACGCTTATATTTTCAAGAAATCCAAACCAAATTACTAACGGTTCGTTAAGTCATACACACTTTAAGACGCGCATTCATTCAATGCGAGTCTAGGTAGTTGAATAAACTATCTATACAATCAATAAATGAAACAAGCGTATTTGCATTAGAATTTAAGGCATCGTTTGTTTGTAATAGGATACAAGAGTTCAATTAATTCAAGTTCAGACTTTTTGCTACTTGCAAATACTTACACAGTGAATTTCAGGTGAGTTTTACATAGCCCCTTTTCTATTTATCATCATTTTTGGGGTGAAACATGTTACAACATCATTTATGCAATTCAATCATCAATGTGTCTATGTGTTTTTCTATGTTGCATTATGTCTTGAACATGACTAGGGTAAGCACAATTCTAGCATAATCATTAACATTGATCAGCCGACGGTATACATTGATAGATCTATTGGACTGACAATCCCACCCGGATACGTGCCTCCTACAAAGGTTACGTGGGTGTTTGTTATCGCATAACATATCCAATTGGACCATGAGCGTATGGTATGTATCATTTTATAACAGTCATCAGGGTTGATTATGCACTCGATTTATTTCTAGTATGTTCTCACATATGGACTAGATTGACATGACACATGAATTGCACATCATATTTACTCAATTATCAAAAACCTATGTAATTCTCACCAACTTTTGTTGACCCAAAAACATTTTCAACTTAACATGTTTCAGGTTCTATTTGCTTGAAGATTTGAATTGATGCTTGAAGATACGTGTATAGATTTATTCAATTTGATGTACAAATTCTAGAACTATTGTATGTAATTCATTTAAATCATTTAATGGAATATATTATTCACCATGAGCTACTGAACAATCATCAATACGTGACATCCCGATGTTTCCGCCATCGGTTGGGGTGTTACATTATGACTTATTACCTGTTTTGTAAATGTGTTCATACAAAATGATAGTTTTGAGGTGCTTGGTTCATGGACTTTGGAGTGAAGAGGTGACATGCATATACATATATACATATATGTTATACGTCCTTTTAAGGTTTTAAACGGTACAACTTTAAGATGAACAATAAAAAAAAGAGGTTTAGTTACACACCCTATCACGATCACATAATCCCCCTATTTATAAAAAAGTTTCTACAATTCAACTTGCTTCGTCAGTAGCATTAGAATGCAATCATTTCATCTTTAGATATACCATGAAAATTTATACATTATGTGGAAGTGAGTAGGTGCGGGTAAAGTCTGATCTAGCCGGTCGCTTGGTTATATCTGGACAACCAAAACAGTTCGACAATACTTGGGGCATTTTTCCCTCTAAAGAGGTATGTATGCGAACCTGATAACAAAGTTGAAAATAAATAGTATTGTTTATAATTGATTAAAAATCAACTGACAATAAACTTTCTGTGAACATGATTGTGAGCTTGCCATATAGGATCGACCGTTATCAAACTTCAGCTGTTGTAGCCCCTGCATGATCAACTGTTTGTGTGGGTGCCATTTTTGAGCACCTAGCCTTATAGAATATATGGCTGTTTTTGTTTTGTTTAGCAACGAGGTGCATCAATTCTTGAAATTACTAGCGCTAAGAGTGTAGTCAAAGTCAACGGAAAATTTAGTGCTAAAAGGTAAACCTTACCGCTTAGAGCTGGAGAATGTTGATGAAGTCATTTTCAGCTCTTCAAGCCGACAAGCTAACTCAAGTTAGTGTTTTTAATAGTTTCTTTCAACTTAGAGATGCCAATTTTAAATAATTTAGTTACAGATGTTTTAAATCTTAAATGGATTATTAAAAAAAGTCCAGTTAAGTATATATTCTTTTTAATTGTTTTGTTTAAAGATTTAGCCAATTTTTCTAACAAAATAAACTATTTCTAACAAAAAAGCTAGAAGATGACAAAAACAGTTTGCAGGCCTTCCTAACCTGACATGGCCAGTTTTGTCTTGTACTAAGGATGACATGTTTCAATTCAAACCCACTTTTGAATAGGAGTCTAAAAGCTTATCCAGCCACTGTGCGAACCAATTTTATAAATAGTTTGTTAGATATTTTAATAGCTATAGAATGATAACGTTGCTACTGATGTTGTGCTTCTGTTAGCATTAGCGGTTCATAAAATGATTACAATTAATAGGAATAATGTGGTTTATGATATATCACACACACGCACATAATGTGGATATTGTTGGTTAATGTGGATATTGTTAGTTAAATATGATGGGCATTTTATTCCTAAACTGGAGTTCTAATCATTTTCAACTTTGATAGTGTTAAGGAATCAAACACTTGCCTCCCTGCACCTAGCCAATTGTCACGACCCGCTCAAAATTCAACTCAAACAGCACCAATTTCTGATCATAAGACAACGTTTTTGGGCTACACTAAAGTGAAACATTCTAGAACATTCTAGGTTGCACTAGACCAGCCTAGAAAGATGGAAAAGATCGAGAGGGACCTAGAAGAATCCAACAAAATATCCAAGATATTAAGGGTCAAGATTTTAGAAAGTTCTATGTAAATATCATAGATATTATGTATAGAAAACTCTAGAATAATCTAGAACATAAGGGACTAGTATAAATAGGCGATAGTGGCTCATTTGCTAATCACCTCCAAAACACTAAGGCATTCACCTTGTAAAAGCATTGTAAAGCTCTTGTATTACTCTTCCTTGTAATCAATAAAGGTTTATTTGATTACCAATCTTGTTACTCTTACATCTATCGCTTCCGAATCGCCTCATAGTCGGGTCAAAGGCTGATCTTAGAAGGAGTCTAAGAGCCGCACGTGAGTCAAGAGAGTTACTCCGTGACAAGTGGTATCAGAGCAAGTCGATTCATTGGGATGGCGACAGATCCAAACAAGGTTGATGTTGTTGCGACGATTGACAACGTTGCACAGGAAGAAGGAAGACGTGGTCGGGAAAGAACACGACAAGGAGCTGGGAAAAAGGGCAGAAGCGTGTCCAAGGAGAGGGCCTTGGAGACACGATTTGCGGACATAGAAAAAAGCATAACCGGGATGGGTTTGCAGGTCAACGACACACTCGAGCAGCTCGATTCATTAGGCAACGATTTTCTTGAGCTCCGAGAAGACTTGAAGTTGGCTGTCCAAGTACTCCGCAATGAGGTGATGGCGATAGTTAAGGAGGAGATCGCTAAGCTGCGTCGAGACATGGACGAGTTGTCCCAAGACTGCCATAGAAGCTTGATTGGGTTAGAGGCCAAGTGAATGAATGCGGCAAGGCCTTGGTTAACATGAGTGGGGATGCTAACCCTTTCGCTCCAAAGGTCAAAGTCCCTAAACCAAGTCCGTTTGAAGGCAAACGTGAGGCAAGGGCTGTTGACGACTTCGTTTGGGAGATAGAGCGATACTTGGAGGGGGTCGGCATTGTGGACGACGCGACTAAGATCAAGACGACCACAATGTACCTGAAGGATACCGCGGCTTTATGGTGGCGTCGTAGACACGCGGATGTCGAGCGAGGTACGTGCACTATCAATACTTGGGCTGAATTTATTCAGGACCTTAAAAGACAATTCTATCCGGTAAATGCTAAACATGAGGCAAAGAGTCGGCTTCGTAAGCTCAAGCATGAAGGGTCAATTCACGAGTATGTAACTGAATTCACTACTCTAACTTTGGCAATTCCGGACCTTTCGGATGAGGATGCCCTGTTTTACTTCCTGGATGGGTTACAACCCTGGGCAAAGACCGAACTAGAGCGTCGCAAGGTTGAAGATCTAGCTTCAGCCATTGCCGCTGCTGAAAGTCTACACGACCTAAGGGAGGTTCGACCATCTAAACCAGCAAATGAAAGGAATAATCATGAGCATGGTGGGGGAGTTAAGTGGGATCAAAACCGAAAGAAAGATGCACGTAACGCCACTAATCAAGATGATGGGTGTTTCATTTGTGGGAAACAAGGACAATTGCCCGGTTTTGTCCGAAGAAGGCCAGCCTGCACGCGATGATTGCACAGGAAAAAGAGGAGGATCAAGAGGCACGACTTGGGGTGATACAACTCCTTAACTCTATGGGAAAATTGGGGCTAGGAGTGGCACATGGGCAAGCCACAAACCCAAAGAGAAAGCCTAAGGGACACAAGAGGAGGACTAGAAAGCGTACCAAAGGCAAGGCGGTCAGAGAACCACAAGGAGTTAAGTGCAATAGAGGCACTAGCAAGTCGGGGCCAGGAGTGGCAAAGGTGGATGCTACGAACCCGACTATAGAGCCAAAAGCCACCGGGCTTCATTTCGTACGCCTGGAAATAAATGGGGTGCCAACACGAGCCATGGTCGATACAGGAGCAAGTCACAATTATGTTGCAAAAGATGAGGCAGCAAGACTGGGGCTCAAAGCGACTAAGGAGTTGGCATGGATCAAGGCTGCATACGCGGACCCCAAACTAATTGACGGTATGGTGGAAGGGGTCAAAGCCAAGATCGGGGACTGGGAAGGCACAATGGACTTATCAGTTGTTCCCATGGACGATTATAAGTTGGTACTCGGGATGGACTTTCTCTCGCAGGTACAAGCCTTTCCAATACCATTTATGGATACTATATGCATAATCGATGGTGGCCAAATGCGCATGGTAAAAATGGAGCGTGACACTAAGCGTCAAGGCAAAACAGTGTCAGCCATGCGACTTGTGTTCAGGACCAACAATAGACATGAGTGTGACGTGACTAAGGAGAGTGGGTCAAACACCACTAATGATGCACGACGAGGGCGTTGTGAGTTTAGGTGGGGGAGAATGTCACGACCCGCTCAAAATTCAACTCAAACAGCACCAATTTCTGATCATAAGACAACGTTTTTGGGCTACACTAAAGTGCAACATTCTAGAACATTCTAGGTTGCACTAGACCAGCCTAGAAAGATGGAAAAGATCGAGAGGGACCTAGAAGAATCCAACAAAATATCCAAGATATTAAGGGTCAAGATTTTAGAAAGTTCTATGTAAATATCATAGATATTATGTATAGAAAACTCTAGAATAATCTAGAACATAAGGGACTAGTATAAATAGGTGATAGTGGCTCATTTGCTAATCACCTCCAAAACACTAAGGCATTCACCTTGTAAAAGCATTGTAAAGCTCTTGTATTACTCTTCCTTGTAATCAATAAAGGTTTATTTGATTACCAATCTTGTTACTCTTACATCTATCGCTTCCGAATCGCATCATAGTCGGGTCAAAGGCTGATCTTAGAAGGAGTCTAAGAGCCGCACGTGAGTCAAGAGAGTTACTCCGTGACACAATGCTATCTTGTTTATGAGAAAACAAATGATACAACAGGAGCAACCTCTTCAGGTTCATAATTTCATATTACCTTAATAAAAAAAACATTTTTTCCTATATTATTTACAAATGTTGTATTGTTTATGCACATAGGTGGCTAGATGCACAAAGATAATTAACCCAAACACAGAAGATGCAAATGTTATAAATACCAAACAAATTTCAAAGGTATTTGAGAGTTTGGTTAGGCTTATATTTGAAGTAGTCAAAGGCACACCGAGCAAGGCGAGGCCCATTCTAAATCACCTCAAACATAGAAATATGCAAAAGTGCTTAAACCGACGTGGACAAAACTGTCTGAATACACCCAAAAGTGGTCTGGATCTTGAAGAAGGCACACGTGTTGGGTAGGTTGAATTAAGGAATCATCCACAAACGACATACACCCACATCACAAACCCCAACAACTATAATATAACAAAATAAACACACCAACAGCAACGCGCGGGCATTCTTAATAGTACTATATTAAAGAAACTCGATGGACAAAATAGTAAATTTACCATCTTTTTAAGATGGCATACAAAAGGTCACAAGGTAAACAACTATCTTTTTGCCAAATCCTTCCCTTTATACCCCTATGTGCAACATTTGATTACAATTGTACAAATGCCTAATGCAACGCATTCCAAATAATTGCTTTTGAAACTGTCTCCTTCAATATCATGGCTTTTGTTTACTCTGCTCTTGAATGCAGTCAAGAAACTAAAGATTTTTCGTTTTTCCCAATTTAAGCCGGCAAGGGTTTTTACCAGGGTTTCGAACCATGGAATTAAAGGAGGAATAATGGAATTAAATGAGTTGTTCTCTAGGTATTGAATGCAATAATCAATTTCTTCAATTTAGTCATTCCTCCTTCAATGGCCATACCCATTTGTAGCCTCCACCCAGTATTAAGAAGTCATTTATACTCCATTTCCCAATTATCCGGTGCAAGTTCTGGTATTCTCTTCTGCCATTCGTCCCTGTCATTTTGGTTTTATTTTAACTTTTATGAATGTCGATTCCTTATTTTGTTTTTTAGTAGCGTTATAGGGTTTTAGGTCTGAAAAAACAATGAAGATGTGAATGGGTAATCGGGTAAAGTTGAATCTTAAATTGCTTTTGGGTTTGTGTGGAATTTCTTGATATTGGGTATTTAAGATATGATTAGGTAATCGACAATTAAAAACCCCCTTAAAGGATACTTGTAGCCAGCTTTTGCACTTACCTGATGTTGATAATTTCTCATGGTTGTATGCTTAGAGGAAAAACAATTGATGCTTGCTCATGTTACCTTTTGACTTTGGACTTTGATGTCCAAGTTGAAAGAACATGCTTTGTAAATAGGCATAAGTGAAATGTTCTTTGCTTGTAGTGTTACATAAATGTTAAAGTATTTAGGTGTTAAAAATACAATTTTTCATTGATAACAAGAGTTTATTGCACATTCTGAGTGGGACAACATACATGGTTTACAATGGGTTTATTTCATAAATTTTTATTAGGTTGTTTTCTGGATATAGTTTTCTTTGCAATCATACATAACTCGATTGATTCTGTTATACTATGTGTGCTTCGTCATATTTTGAAGGTTACTGCACTATGAGGATATATCGCCATCAAAGTCGTAATATGTTTTCGTTCACATATAATTGATTCTTATGATGTATGAAAAATTGGAATACGAGTGTCAATAATGGCAGGTTGGTGGGTTGAATTGGTGATCCAGAGCACAGTCCATATATTTTATTAATGTGAAAAATGCCAATTTTAACCCGAAGAGAATCAAAATTGTGTAATCCATTTATGTAAACCATATAAAAAGGGTGTAATAGGTTGGCGGGCTGACCTTATAATACACTTTTTTACTTGTTATTCAAGTTTTAAACATGTTACAGTTTCCATACCATATAATTTTTTATTTTTTCCCACTATATTTGATCATGGGTTGTAGCTTTTCTTTTCTTGTAGATGTATGAAAAGTAATGTGGAGACTCAATAGTTGTGAGTTATATGCTCTTAAACTACGCATCGGTATTCATGTGCTCTTATATGATTGATTTATATGTTCAATTTCTATATCATGTTATGATTGATAGTTATTTTTGAAAATATTTATAAGTTACAAAACATTTAAATGCCATATCATCATTTTGGATATATTTCAACTAACAAAATACATATACGATTTTTAAAAAGAATAAAAATAAAGAAGAATGGTTATCTTATGGTTACTCGTAATAAACTGAAGTTCTGCAATTTTTGAATTTCATTCTATTCATTGCAGAACAATGGTTATCTTATGCTTTCTTTCAATGGATGACTTAATCAAATTAGAGGAACACTAATTTTGTTATAATCTTGAATTTTGTCTGCCTTAGCATTACAAGTAAATCTGGCTAATATTATTCTATGTATTAATTAGATTGGAAAAGTAGAACGACAAATAATTCCACCATCATGGAACATGTTGCATATCCATGGAAATCATATTGGTTTAGTCTTGAAAATTGGTCTCATAATTAGCATCATTCCCTCACTGTAAGTGTAAAACTGCCCTTCATAACATATAAGGAATTATCTCTCATTTTTTTTTTTGTAAAGGCTATTTTTGTCTTTTTGACATTTATCGCCTTGAAAAATGACCATGTTGATGGTAACAAAGAAATGATTGCAATTGGAGTCATGAATGTTGTTGGTTCCACCACTCCATGCTATGCCACTACTGGTAAAATATAGTAATTTCGTACATTAAATACTTGTACAGTACATCTTGGGTTACTATGGCCAGTTATTATAACCTATTAAAATAACCAGTTTTACATGGACTGTTTTGGTTTGATTCTATTTTAATTTTTAACCCATTGCGTGATCCAACTAGAAATGTCCTTTTTACATGGCTTGGCACAGTTTATACATGAAACTTAGTATAATTTAGAAGTGCCCAACCCATTTGACCCGTTACCTGGCCCATCCATACGGTATCCAACCATTTTTCATAGTTAATACAATTTAGTTGTGAAATTGGTACAAATTAAATGTGAAACCTAGAGTGGACTGTCCTATTTGACCCTAGATCTGTCTACCTGACCATCCCAATTTGTCCATTTTTAACCATAGGTATAATTTAGATGTACCCATCCCATTTATTGCCAAATATGTGATTCCATGAAAGTTCACTGCTTTTGATTCATTTTACCAATTGTTTATGTTTAGTGATAGAACTTGGTAGCAACCACCATTCAGGTGACATCGAGATATAATAAGAAGTGGCTACATACGGGTACTTCTTTTCCTTCCAATATAAGTATAGATGTTAGTAGGTTGATTTAATTTCATGGCACTCGCTTTTAAAACAACAAAGGAGGTAAGTATTTTTTTAGTCATTTAAACTTTTGTGATTAATACTCCCTAACTGTACACCCAGAATGAGTTGTGATTCGTAATCGACATCATAATTGAATCTGATATCAGTTTAGACACCCGCGACAACGCGCGGGTATTTCTACTAGTTAGTATTAATAAAAAAATAACAAAAGGGATGTTGGAAACCATGCATTAGTTCTTCAACTTCATCAAACAAAAGATTTAACAAGAAAAAACTATTTGATTAAACTTGAAGGTGAATAAAACCTAAACATATAACCGCTATCTATATCTATATCTATATCTATACTATATTATAAAGCATTTTCTAAGGACTTCTTAAATTTTAAGAGGTATAAGTCTAAATGCCTATGATACAACACATAATGCATAAAATAACTACTTTTTAAGGGTAAATATGTCTTTTAAACACTATATTTAATTAAAAGAAAGTCAAAAGTCATGAGATGTTTATAAAACCACATGACATTCAATTTTATAATTAGTTTAAACATATTAAATAGAAAATATATAAAAAACAATTTACGATGTTACATGTTATGTTATAACATTTTATATAGAGTCTGGTACTTTAAAAAACTTAGAGTTTTATAAACTTGATCATACTATATAGAAATCGAGAAATCAATAGTGAAAGTTGTGTTTTTTTATCATGAGGTAACGATTCGAATTCTGAAATTATTACGTTATATTTAGGGCTGCAAACGAACTGAGCGAACAGTTCATGAACCGTTTGGCGGGAAGTTCGTTTGTGTTCGTTCGTTTAATAAAGGAACGAACATGAACAGGGGCCTCGTTCGTTCGTTTATGTTCGTGAACGTTCGGTAACGTGTTCGTTTATGTTCTATAGTTTAATGGAGTTTTTAATTTTTATATTTTTCTATATTCTTTTATTTTTATTTTTTTTACCCAAATAAATACTTTATGTGAGGTAAATATATGGGTATATATGAGATGAATAAACACTGCTTTTAGTATAATGATTAAATAAATCATTAATTAAGAGTTCAAGTTTAAATAAATAAATAAATAAATAATGAAGACTTCAAGTTAAAGATGCGAGCTTAGTTTATTTGAGACGTTACTTTATTATGTTTACCAATATTATGTTAAGTACTAAGTATGTTTGTATAATTATGTTATATTGGGTAGATCTAGTTAATTTCTTAATATATGTGAATTCGATCTTATTTGAAAGTTAATATGTGTCTCTTTGTGTTTGTTTCCATTCATGAACAGTTGTTTGCGTTCATGAACAAAATTAACAAACGAACACGAACACTGGTGTTTTCTTAACAAACGAACACGAACAGAAAATCTCGTTCGGTAAGTGTTCATGAACTGTTCGTGAACACATAATTTTCTTAACAAACGAACACGAACAAGGCCTTGTTCGTGTTCGTTCGGTTCGTTTGCAACCCTAGTTATATTCATACACACAAACATGCCGAATTTGATATGTAGTATATGATCATCGGATTCAATAACCGAAGAAGAAAGCTTCTGTTTATAATGAATTTCAGACAAAGGTATTCAGAAATATTAATGTAATAGTGGTTAGGTTTATATTAGGCATGTTAGGTTAGTATGTGCTCTACAAAAGAGTTTCGGTTACACCCGCTGCATCGCGCGGGCCGACCCACTAATTTATACTAAATAATCCTTCATACCTAGGGCTGCAAACGAACCGAACAAACACGAACAAGGCTTTGTTCGTGTTCGTTTGTTAAGAAAATCATTTGTTCACGAACAGTTCGTGAACACTTGCCGAACGGAATTTTTTGTTCGTGTTCGTTCGTTAAGAAAACACTTGTGTTCGTGTTCGTTTGTGTTCGTTTGTTAATTTTGTTCATGAACGCATACGGACACAAACGAACATAGAGATATGTTCATGAACATAAACAAACATAAACGAACATATATTAACTTTGGAATAAAATATAATTCTTAAGATATCAGCTAAATCCACCCAAAATATAACTAAATTATCCAAACATATTTACCTCACATATATTATTTATTTGGGTAAATAAAAGAAAATAAAAAATTATAAAAATTATAAACCCTGTTAAACTATTGAACATAAACGAACACGTTACCGAAAGTTCACGAACATAAACGAACGAACGCGGCCTCTGTTCATGTTCGTTCGTTTAACTAAACGAACAAAATATTTTGTTCGTGTTCGTTCATTTATTAAACGAACGAACACAAACGAATTTCCCGCCGAACGGTTCATGAACTGTTCGCTGAAAGTTCAGTTCGTTTGCAGCCCTATTCATACCCAAGCAACCTACTCATACTAGAATTAGGAAACCAAATAATAATAAAACTAAACTAATATAAATTCTAATCTCCCTCATATAATAAAATATAAACCATTTACATCTATTTGTAGTGATATATAAGAACTATAGATTATGGAAATGAGTTTCTTTATTGTTTTGTCATACGTTATCAGCACAAAGCTCTCCAAATTCGCCGTATGTGTCCATCTCTGTAACCTATGTTTACGTGGTATGTTTCTTGGAGACTGGTGAGAAGGTTGTGATGTTATCCTCGATAATCAGGAAGCTGATGAAGCTCTGAAGGTTGTGATGCGACATCTTTACAAATGCTTAAAGGAAGACGTTATAATGTAACCTTTTTCTTCAATCATACTAAAAATTCTATCGTTTTTGTAGCCCATGACGTGAGCGTTGTTTCCTTCTTTATTTTGTTCACTTTAGTAAAATGTTTGCTACTCAAGGATTTTAGTCGAAGATTGCTTGTCGTAAATGATAGATGACAATTTAGTGTCCGGTTTAATGTTCGGTTCGGTTATGAAAACATTGCTAGTCACTGAGAAAGGGGCTATAAAAGGGGAATAAAACACATGTTACACTAAAACGTTATCAAACTCATGTGAATGCATGCATTACACATATGCATATTTAAACGCTCCAACAGAGCTATCACAATATGTCAAGTATATAACACCACAACTAACATTATCACAAAACATCAGAAATATTTTTATCAGTTGTCCCAGTAGAGACATTTATGGATACTATTTCGAGTGTTAGTAACATATCAAATGCTCTGTAAAAGCATTAACATCTTACCCGCATATATCAAATTTTGTAATCAATAGCGCCTCATATTCTAGTATACAGGGGTGAGCAAATTTAGGTACGAACCAAAAAAACTCGAGAACCGGACAAAAATTTTCCCAAGACCAAATCGGTATTTTATAACAAGCATTGCTTTCGCTTCCTATAATTTCCCTTTTCTCGGGTCGGGTCGGTCGCTTCTCGGTTATTGTCCATATGAACCCCGAAATGATACGGGCCGAGCCAAAATTAAAAAGGCCCAACCCATCATGCAATTAACCTAAAATAAATACAGATTATCAGTTATCATCGTAGCCAAACAAGGATCCTTTGTTTTTGTCCTTCACGGGTAGCTCAGTTGGTGAATGGCTAGAGATATCTCTTGGAGGTCTCAGGTTCAATTCCCACGAAGGACATACACTACAAAAAAGATCGTCATCAAGGACTGAAAAATTAGTCTTTGATACTCCTAAATCAGTCCCTAATGGCTATCTGGGACTGATTTTGCCAGTCACGAGTCAGTCCTAGTTGGTTAGTCCTAGATACTTCCATTAGTAACTAAATTTCAGTCCTAAATATATGATACCTACAAGGACTGACATTCAGTCTCTCTTACTCATAAAATCAGTCCTTATTCTGTCCCCCTATACCACATCATTTCAGTCCCAAATACATTTCGTTTGTGACTGAAGATCAGTCCTTGAACGAAGGTTTTTTGGGAATGAAAATCAGTACTAAAATGTTGTGTATTTTGTCACAAATACATTTAATTAGCCTTGGGTTCTATGACAATTCAGTCTCTAATTAGATGTTATAGAGACTAAGAATTAGTCCCTGATAATATACTATTTTGTCTTCATATATTCTTTTAGGGACTGAAAAACAATCTTAGATGTCATGTTATTTAGTCTTGGATGTGCGTTTTAGAGAGTGAAATTTAGTCTATGTTAACATATCATTTTATTCCTTAATTATATTTTAAGGACTGAAAAATAATCTTAAAAGTTATTATTTAGTATCGAATATGTTTATTTAGAGACTAAATTTTTTATCAAGTAAGAACCTTTTCAGTCCCAAATATGTGTTTTAAATACTAATAATCAGTCCCTAATATGTTAACTTCGTGACTAAAAAACTAGTCTTTAATACTATGACTTGTTTCTGGCATGTTTATTAAAGACTGAAAATAGTCTTTGATACTATATTTAATAGTCTATAATGTGTATGCACCAATTCATAATTAATTTAACGCATAGCATTATAGCATGTTAATTCTAAAAATTAAAAAGAGTAAACAAGCATATAACTAAATAGTACTAAACAGATTAAGTCTAAACTTTAAAACAGAAATCAATCAAACACTAACAAAATAAGTCTTAACTCACTTCCTAATTCAAATTGTCATTGTCATTGACTTGCTCATCCAAATCATTTGCTCCACTACTCACATGTGTAGATACCGCGCTCTCAAAATCCGGAAACTTTGAGCGCACGAACATTAACAACTTTTCATATTTTTCATTTCTTTGTTTCCCTTCCTCTTCTAGTGAAGCAACCTTATTTCGAAGTGCTTCATCCACGCTTAAAGTTTGCTGAGATGATCCAGGTTCTGATGTCATCCAAAAATCTTTTTTTCTGAAAACAGGCCCAACGCCTACCTTCCATGCAGATTTTGTTGTTTTTTCCTTAGCACATATGCTTTCAATTGCCTCCTTTTCTAACTCGTGATGCATGGTAGTAGTGATAGTTGTCCCTTTAGAAATTAACTCCGCCACTGCCTCCTCTTTATGATGAATAATAGCCGCCTAACATAAAGAAATTAAGCTAGGAATATTAATGCATTAAAACAAATTTTTAACCAAAAGAAATTAGCATAAATAATTCAAGCAGATTAGTAACACTACTAAAAGTCTAAGGCACAATACTAAGCAAACAAAGAGAAACAATAAGGAAAATGACCATGGAACATTTTAATAATAACAAAACAAATATATTGATTATCAATGATAGTAATAACTTACATATTCGGTTTCTGCCTCATCATTTTGCCATCCCTTTTTAGCATTATAATGCAACTTGTAATAGACTTCAAAGGGGCTAGGCGGCATTTGAGTCTCCGGATTTGTCTGTGATAGCATAAGTAATATCAATACATAAAGTTTGATAAATGTGTTTTTAAAACATTGAAGTTGCAAGTTGTAAACAATGTTCCATAATCTAAATTTTAACATAGAAATGGTCCAAAAAATAAAAGGAGGGTGTAAAACTAATTTACTAAATCAAATAGAACCCTTAAAAATTGAAACAATCTTCAAAACTTACCATATGGAATATGTGATTGGCTATTGACCGAGAGCCCCCTTTACTTGAAATAACTTGTTTTTGACGATTGATTTCCATTTGATCACTGTATTTCTATAAAATTAAATTAATGGGTTAGTAAGATATGTGCAATCAAATCACTACGATCCAGTAGCAGCAGTCACACCAATGTATATGACATTATATGTTTGCGAACAACTTTTTGTATGCAAGTATATATTCAGTTAACATAAAGTTTGTATTGGTTTCAAGCATTGAACAAACTTACTTGAGTTGATTCTAATTCCCAATAATCGCATAAATGGTTCCAATCTTCTTGACTCCGACAATTGGATTTCATCTCTAATCTTGTCAAATGAGGATTGGTTTTTCCTCCATTCTTTTTCCAGTGGGCACTCAACTCACCTCGGGTGCGTTTCCATTGGCGATGTAGTTGAAAATCCACGTATTCCATGAAAACTCTATTTTCTCGCAATAGATTGAATTTACCCTGCATTGAATATATATATATATATGTATGTTACAATACAAATGAAAATGTAACATGCTAATAACTTCTCAATAATTAAAATTAAAAGTATATACAACTTACCTCTAACTTTTCATACATCACTTTTTTATCATTAGTAGGTACGGACTCCCATTTATGAAAGTTCATAGGACATACACTACGTATTACAATCCCACACTCATTTGCAAACTGAGTAGCTGAAGTCCCAACGAATCCTTTCGTACCAGTAGCCATTGTTAAAGCAATTTTGGAACCCTTTGGCAAATTCTCAAGGGCTTTGTCAGCACTACGGTTAAGATTTTGACCACGCCTTTTTGGTGGATCAACATGGGGTTGATTTGCATCTATATGTTAATTTACAATTAAGGGAGGCTCAAAGATTATAAGAAATAAAAGTTTAAAACAAACACATTAGTAGAAGTGACACAAAAAAAATGGTAAGATATGGGTAAGAGTTCTCGCAGATTACCGATGGATCAACAAAACACAAAGCATATCAAAAAACATGATCATGTAGTTGGCTACAAAAGACGATGCCGAATCCACTGGCTAGGTGGCTTTTTTGGCCTAACCTAAAGTCCAACCCATTATTATAACAACTTAACAAAACTGATATTGTTATAACATTATCTAGTTTGTCATCCCATTTCATATCATCACAGTATCAACACACTTAAATTTTCATTGAGAAAAGCAATGGTTTGTGTGCTTGTTACAGATTATTTACTCTACATTTGCTCCCATTTTGGTAGGCCTGGACAAGTGCTCTTGAGATGGGTTGTGGCAACTACCAGAGAAGTGACTCCTTGAGCCAAAACATTTGCAGTACATAACCCTCTTCCCACTGTAGAATAATTAAATGACTTACAACTGGAGGGTACACAGGCAATTTGCTAGGCTTCATGCAAAACTATGGTCCAATGATAGCCTTATTAAAAGAAAGTGAGCCTTTATAATTCTTTCGCTAATCAGATCTTAAATGTCATATAACATCTCAATTATGTATATAAATGCCACCAATGATCAATTAACCCTTTCTATTGCAATTATATCCCAAAAGTGGGTAGCATCGAATCCAGAAGCGAATTGAACCTATACTATCTACCTGAGGTTCCAAATATGATGTTATTCGAGATTCAGATGTTAGAACATGAACTTATAGATTTTCTTGCCGCGCTTACTGTTTCATCTATAACTATACATACAGCCCTACATGGTTCATGTAAATGTTACAACATAAATATATAATTATTAATCTAAACACATAGGTGCAAAAGTAAAACACAAGTTGAAATATTCAAAATCTATCATCCAAGAACCTACTTTGGCTACTGTGATGACATTGAACCCAATATCAATTACTTTGGCTACTACCGTTTATGTTTTAGTTTTCACTTTTTTATCATTTTAACTATAGATTAAGCAATTGAAAAGATGAAAAAGCATACATAATCTGTTCATAAAAAGAGAGAGAGAGGAATAAGCAATTGAATACCATCTTATCCCAAGCAACAAACGAAGGGGGTGTAGCAGAAACCATGGCTTCCACAATCCACCGAAACCCTACTCACAACCCCTAATCAACCGCCATCGTCAACCCCATCTACACCTTCCACTATCAACTCCGATTAAGGTTGGCGTTGGGTTATAAGCATGAAGATCAAAGATAAAAAACAGGGCACAAAGAAGAAGCAAGCCAGTCAACCCCATCTACACCATCCACTAATGATCGGCTGACTAATATTAACACAAGAACATGGAACATCATCCTCTATCTAGCCCCTCTATAATTATAGTGGTTTAAATAATAGTTATAATACACTAAAAATAGAAAGAACATTAATCAACACAATTCAACGGCAATATCATTAACCAACTACTGTAAAAGTGTAAGGTACTAATATCTCATTTTAATCATCATGTTTAAGATTTCATTTTTTTTTATATAGAGGAAAATGTCAATGGTTGTGTTATGTATCACATAATTTCCACAACCAAATATCTTGAGATCAATCTATAACAGTTTATAATTTCAATTTATCACCAAAGTTTTACTAAATTTAAGTTGCTTCAAATACGCATGATATATGATTAATATAGTATTCAAAGAGCACAAATCCAAAGATAAAAGCATGAATGTAGAATCTGAATATATGACTTGAATATAATGTTATTTGGCTCTAATATGTTAATGACTTATAATATAAATAAGAAATCAATGGCATTTACCAGTAGTTGTAGTGGCGTTACGCTTGCGTCTGCGTGTCGGGCGCTGTACTGAATCAGATGCATTTCCAATGACCACTGACTGATTTGAAGGTCCCCTAGAATTTTCTTCAGGCATAGTTCTTGTAAGGACCATCATCACCAAAAACATAAACCTCCACATCGTACTACAATGAAATCGATAGTTAGTTACTAAAAGATACATACATTGCACATGTAGTCAACTTTTGAACCAAAATATAAAAAAAAAATGAAACATTTCTATTACTATAACTTGCTTTGAGAGACTTCAGACTTCAATACTTCATGATTAGCAACATTAATTAAACTGAGCAAAACATGTCATACTTTAATAAGTTCACATGAAATGAAGGTGGATTTCTATTCTACTGGATGAACCATAAAAAAGACTTGAAAATAGAGAAAAAAACATAAAAATATATAAATGATACATCTAACTCATTCATTTACACCATCATCATGCTCTTGATTGATATTAGACCTGTTAACCATATTAATTTAAAAAAATGGTTTTGTCATTACAATCTAACCAGATGTCTTTGCAAAGCAGTTGGTCTGATGGGTTTATTGAATTGTATCGACCTGGGTTCGACTCTTACTGTACCTTGAATTTTTAAAACAACTTTTTTTAATCTATTAGCATTATAAATGCTTGTGAACATGCTGATGTCATTTTAACTTGTTGAGCTTCCACCAGCCTTCGTTTAGCATGTGAAGGTAATGGGTTAGATTTAGATCATACGACAAGCTACATATGACACTAATCAGTTTAAAATATATGTTGTTAATATATTATAATTTGATGTGTCGGAAGTTTTGGCAATTCAATGGCATGCACACAAAGAAACTTAATGAATATTTTTCCATTGGGGAATTTGCAATAAGTATCAACATACTTTCACCACATTTATAATTTGGTCACTAAACTATAAATCATCTTGGCATATATATAAGATATAGTCAAGGGTAAATATCTTGTTTTATAATTATAAATACGTGTTGGACACATTTATTTACAAAACTTATCTTAGAAATAATGGGTATTATAAAAGCTTACATATGCATCTAGCTAAATATGATTTCTAATTAGAAAAATAAAATAATAATACACGTTTTAGTAAAACTCCAAATCAAGTTCATGTTAATTATTTCTATAATATTTATCTCGATCATCAAAAATCTGTTTTTTTTTTTTTTTTTTTTTTTTTTGAATTCAAGTTTATCACCTTCAAACCGGTCAATAACCCATCAAAATCGCTTTTAATAGTTGGAGTATCCCGGATTAAGGCGAATTTACAAACCGACTCGAACTAATATCTTCGAATTTGAATTCGTGTGTTATCCGTAAACAATCTATAAATTTAAACCTTTCCAAGCATTCTGTTCTAGAACCCGGCGCAAACACAGACATCAATACTTATGTTTCATCTCGATTGGACCGCTGGACCGAACCTATTCTTGTCTTGATGTTCTTCGTTATTTCGTTGTGACCCGGTACGTTTTTGATCAATTAATTGTTGCAGATTGGTCGATTTGGTTAGATCAACAAAACCCCTAAAAAAAATCTAGTTATTGAAGCTTTTCTGTGCGTTAATTGTTTGTTTAAAGGGGCGGGTCTGGTTTGGGTTGCATGTTGGGGAAGATGACTGATCAGAAAGCTGCTTTTCAAGATTTTAAACACAGTCATTAATCAACTGGTCGTATTGACCAGCTGGTTGGATAGGGGTTTTATAACACATTGACCCCAGGTTCGATCCTTGTTAAAACCGAGTCACAGTCTTTATTTTTGTTCTGCTTTTAAAGGTGAACATGGTAACAGTTTCAGTAGCTTTAAAACAGCTGATGACCAATACTAAATTGTTAGTTGATTTTTAATAGATTCCTAGTTAATAGGATATGTTATTGAATATTTGAATTGTTATTCCATCTTCTATATCATAGGTTTCTGTTTATTAAGTAATGATAGGTTTTTTGTTTTTTTATAGTGACATTACAGATTGGATTAGTATATTACATTTTTTTATCATTACTATGGGATATATGAATTGATATTAATCAATGATTGATTATAGTGAAGATCATATATTGTCTTGTTGGGGAGATTTGGGTCTACATAATGGGCATAATTGTGAACCTCATTAATTAGAACTAGGTTTTGAACCCGCGCGCTTCGCGGCGCGCAAGCGGTCATGATAATTACTGCGCTCTTCCATTTTGTATGAGTCATGAACAGTAAGACTAAGAAAACCTGAGCATTAATATTCAATTATTAGCACCTAATGTAACAACCGGCAAAAATAAGGTAATTCCGTACAACTAATTAATATATAATTAACGTAATTAAATGCAATTATGTGTGATTTAATTATCAAGGCCTTAGGGGATAGCAATTTCCAAATAGTGCATAGGAATGCATACGTTTAATGGTAAAGCATGATTGGATCATGTGCGAATAAGCTATCCGGTATGGACGTTGGCAATTACCCGGTAATAATTAAATAAACGAAACGAATCCCGGACACCCAGGATATAAAATAAAGGGTATTTTCATAAGATATAATGAGTTTTGGAACTCCAAAACCATAAATGAAAACGTCTTGTACAAATCTCCCGGTAACGAATAAAATGCGCGTATCGCACCCGATACGCGTATAACTCATAAATTCACCCGGTAAAGGCCTAAATAACCATTCAACGCTTAAAATAGACTATATTTAAGGGTTATTAAAGGTATATTTAATGTCCGGATAACGCGTGATTAAAACCCGAAAAATACCCGAACGACACCCGAACGACGGGGGATTAAACATAACAAACAATGGGTATTTATTTGAAGTTGTGGACCCCACTTAAAACCCACAAGGGGCCGGCCTAAGGGCCATGATATACCCATGTTTTGTGGTTAATAATTATAATCTAGGAAGCTAAGTAAGGCATGCATGTAAAGACAAGGTGTAAGGAAAAGTGTATAAGCAACATAAGTACAAAAGTAACACACTTTCTTGTCCCCCTTGCTAATATTTTCGGCCCTATGGCCATAAGAGTCCAAGACCAACTCTAAAGCATCATTACATTAGAGTGTGCATGTATGTGATGGGTCTTGGGTGTAGGATCATGATGCCTTATAAGATTTAAGCAAGATTTGCAAGCAACAATCCCACTCCATGCATACATACATACGGCACATTATACACACACATATATCCTCTTTTCAATAATCTCCCAAGTACACACATGATCTTCCATAAGATCTCTTGAATATTTGGCATCATTACATGTGATAATTATATAAATAACACATGTTAGAAGATTGGATATCAAAGCAAAACAACCCTCTTTCTTCCTTCCCTTGTGGCCGTGGGTTTCCATAAGCACACACACATTGTTCTTTCAAGTTTTTACACCTCCAAAATACTTAAAATCATCCATCATCCAAACCCCTTTTGTGTGTTTCAAGAGCTTGGAGCTAAACCACTAGGAAGAACACACTAAACCCCTCTCAAATCCAAGGTTTTTGTCTTCCCTAGCCTTGTGCTAGTAGTAAGCTTCTTAATCTTGTTTTTGATTGTTATTATTCATGTATGTGTTCCTAGTAGCAAGTTGTACATGAAGGGTTTAAAAATGGTTTTGAACATAATCTTTAATAAGTTTTCATGTGTAAAATGGAAGATTAAAGATATGAAAATAAACCATGGATTTGTTGATGATGATGTATTAGTCTTGAAAATATATAAAGTTTACATGTAAGACTAAGTAGGATGATGTTTTGGTTAAGATTTTGAAATGAACTTGAATATGTTAAAACTAACTTTAATTCATCTTATTATGATCATTTAAGTTATAATATGTGGTAAAACATGTTAGAAGTTCATAAATGAATAAGATGGAAAATTAAAGTTAACTCACTTGGATGAATGATATTTTGAGGAAATGGACAAATACATAAAACACACATATAATTAGTCTTTCATATGGAATATAAGACTAACATAAGTGTTTTGATACAAAAATAACTTACCAATAAAAAGTTGAATCTTCAAAGTTAACTATTTTGAGTGAAAAATGCTAACTTTGGAAGTTAGAGTGGAAAAATGCAACTTTTGTAAGTTAAGGGACTAAAGTTGTAACTTTGAAAGTTAAGGGGCTAAAATGAACATTTTAGAAACTATTAGTCCAAAAATACAAGTATGGAAAGTTTGGTGTCAAAAATTCAAGTAATAAAGTCTAAGGATGATTTTTGTAAATACTAGTAAAAATACTCGGGTATTTTGTATAAAAGTGTATTTTTGAAAGTTATAAAAATATAAAGGGGTTTTAACATAAGGATTTTTATAAAATAGAGATTTTATAAAAATATTAAACAAACTTGGGAAACTTATACAAAAATGAATACTTTTATATAAATGGGAATATAAAAGTGTTGGAAACATTTTTGTAGTTAAGTTGACAAGTTGGGTTAAAAATACATAAGTATTTTAACCATCCAAGTAACATGTGAAAGTAGGAAGAAATATGGATAATATTTCTATAAAATACATGTTGGGAAAAACTTGGAAAAATTAACTAATCAAGTTAAGATATCGAACTAAGACGCGTTAACGAACCGTACACGGACAAACATGAGAAAAATGCCATTGCGGCAAGATAAGAAAAATATATATTTTAAGAAGTAAAATATATATACATTATGGGTGAAAACAAATAAACACTTTCCTAAGTGTTGGAGGATTAATTCGTGGGAGAAACACATGACACAAACGAATAAGACGTTAAAACAAACGTATATACTTAACGAGGAAAAATTACACATTTATATATATTGTACGCTCGTCTCGGCAAGATTCTAGTATATCTACTTAATGGGAAAGTAGATATGCGGGAAGGAAAGCCGCGACGAGAAGACAAGGATATATATATGTGTATGTCGTACCAACGAAATCCTAGTATATTTATTTGAATGGGAAAATAAATATACGGTGTGGTGAGTTGAATCGGACGTTAAGAATATACGATCGAACGACAAGATCTTAGCATATTTGTTTAAATGGGAAAACAAATGTGTGGCAAAGTGAGTCGGGTCGAGGATTGAAATATATATTATATCGAGCGATGCGATCTTAAGTATAATTATTTAAATGGGAAAATAATTATATGTTAAGTGAAGTCGAGTCGATGATAATAAGATACAAGTTATGGAAATATTAACAAGAGTAATATATAACTTGTAACACAAAGGGTAATGTAACGCCAACAAAACCTAGGATACACGCTTAATTAAACGGGATTTGGAACAACTTGTGGTCGGGAGTTGGGTGTACAACTTGCCAAGGCACATGCACTATAGGAATAGTGACTTATACGTCTAGGACGTTTGTAGGTGTAATACCACCCACTTGCTATCCACCCTATTGAGCCAGACGCAGTTTCAGGTGAGTTTCACGGCCCCATTTTAAACTATTTTTACGTTTTTCGGGGGAAAGATATGTTAGGGATAATGTTTGACGGGTTTATTACTTGAGGTGTGACCGCCACTCGGGGTTGAGTCCTCGCCTCTATAATCATTTATTCGGAAATTGAAACCGGAGGAATATTCGGATAGTACTATTGGTGCCTGACAAGGCCCACCCCTAATCGATAGCGTCGATTATGCATTAGGTTATGCCTGGGGTGCAAATATTCTGAACTTAAGTCGTGGGAAACCGAGTAACGACTTGGAGCGGGGCATTTTATTTATATACGTCTTGGTTTGATTATAGTCTCAAGTAGATTTATAGGAATTTGCAACTCCTATATATGGTCATAACATGGTATTCCCAAGTATTCAAGTTTTAGAAACTGAAAACCTGTGAACTCACCAATATATTTATATTGACGAAACTTTTTAAACATATCTTTCAGGTAACTAGATGATGAAAGATCAGGCGAGCAGGGTCGGGGAATCTCCAATGCGACGTCGAACTTTTGCGGGGTTTCACTTTTATTTCCCAAGGCATTTGGGATATATATGAGAAACCTCTATGTTTATTTCAAAAACAATTAACTTTTGTGTAATGTTTGAAACTGATTTGACGTCATAATAAATGACCCATTTTCTTAAATTACTTGTGTTTAGCAATAACCTTGACTTTATGCTTTTGAACCGTCGCGCCACGTGTTTCCGCCTTTGTCGTGGTGTGACACCTAAATGGTTACCAAAATACACAATACACTTGTCTCATGTAATATATTTCTTCATCAAATTCACATTATGTTATCTGAAACAAACAGATAAAAAAGACATGATAAAAGTCGCTGAGCCTTGATTCTCTAATTTATGTCAGCCTAAATCCTCCAACCAGCATAGTGTGTGTCTTCAAACTCTCTTCTTCTCTTTGTTTACCTCTACGGAAGGCGGTATTCTTGAAATCCAGCATAGGCCATAGGTAGAGCAGAAATTATAACCAGAAATCAGCATTCAAAGTAAAAAAAATCAGTAGGATATTCGAGGAACAGATAAACCAAACCATTTTTACAACATACAAAGCACATTACCTTCAAATAGAATACAACAAAACATAAATCAATACGCTCGATTTTGCAACCGAGCAGCCGTAAGTGAACATTAAATATACTAATTAGCTACACGCTGTTGACTTTGACCTTCAATAAGTCATTACATAAAGGCAAAAACTTCGATAAAATGTATCATTTGAATCAATCAGAATAAATTCCCAAATCTCATCAAATAAAAGCAAAACATAAAACATGCATCAACTGCAGTAAAGAATCCTACAACTATAATGGTGTCCACTTTTGAGATTTTGAAAATTTGAAGTACTAATAAGATTAAACAATAGCAGACAAACTAAATAAAATTAATGAATGATGATTAAAGGATAGGATGAATTTTATTAAAGGTAGCATACAATATTATGTGATTCATATGTTGCACCTCAAATCCATACAACTATAATACTTGTCGTTGCCATTGAAAAAAGGTAATAAGATAGAACAATAGCAGACAACTTAAAATGGAAAACAACAAACTGAAAGAGCTTTATATTATGAACTTACATTGTTCTTAAGGTATATGATAACATCACTTGCTCCATCTTCAGTTTCACCCATATTTACCTATAATTCTTGAATCTCATCATAACTCGAAGCCATCCGTAATACCTACAATTTTTTTCTTCTATTAAAAAAAGCACGAATCAACTGCATCATGAAAGAAGCTGAAAAATAAATTGGAAAAGAAAGCTTAATTTATAGGACAAACCCTTCAAAATCGATAGCATTAAGCGGGTCAGACAAATCCAACACTTGTAATGGGTCTAAAGCACACAAACACACTTTATTAGGTATTAGTGACAAAAACCACATGTGACGGGTCAAACAAAAGACAATCATGTAAGATTAAGAAAATTAAAAATCACGTGTCTTTACACTTGCCATATATCACTAAAGCAACACATGCTCCTAATTGTCTAAATTTGCATAAATAAACGACTAAAATAAAGAGAACAAATTTCCACATATGAGTATGACGTATAAAAGCAGAAAAACCTTCAAGAGGAAATGAGTCTGGAATTATGGCATCCACTTGAGCAATGTCACCTATGAAAGCAATATTGAAAAGTGAAACATTTTTTTGTAGCTAAAGAAATATACACTTATGGGTTGAATGCAATATTTACCATTCCTACTGTTACATGAGGAAAAATACATCACCAAGTTATCAAGTATAATCACCATGAACAACAAAATCAAATCCAAACCCTACGTAAACATTATTTTTAGAAAATAAAAATAAAATAGATAAAAACAATACATGGTAAAGGAGGTCAGTTTAAAAAAAAAAAGATCGAAACCCTAAATCTCCAACCCTAGAGAACATCAGATTAGGCCCTTTAAAGCATCAATTGAAAACAACACAATGGATACAAAATCATTGCATGTCTTCACCTAATATCCAGTTCAATTTCACAAACACCGATCCACAAAACATGAAATAGATCACCTAAGTAATCGAATAACTGAAATCAAATGGTAATAGACTGAAAACAAAATAGGAAAACCTTTACCGATTCAACGGGGGAGCGGCAAGATTTGTAGCTTCAGCCATCGGAATGGTTACGTAGTCACTGGCCATTTTCGTTTGGGGCTTTTAGAAGATGAAGAGCGAGTGCGAGATTGGCAGCGATAGTCACCAGTGTGGTGGAGGCTTTGAGGGGATAAAAGAGTGATGATAAAGAGAAACGGTGGAGTGCTTAGAAGCCACCACGTATCACTATAATGAACCATGGGTAGGGAAAAAAGAACACGTACAAACCAAGGTAGCAAAATTACCAAAGAGCCCATAATTACTGTTCAACTTCACTTTCAAATAATACATAGTATAATTGTGAGACTCGTGATTCATAAACCTAGCTAATTATAACAGTTCAAAGTGGGTGTATAGCCAGCTCTAAATTTATGTTACCTCATAAACCAAATAATAATGTGTTGTTTTGATAATTAGTTCATGTTTGCTTGTTCTTAACTAGGATTTCGCGATGACTATGGATAAGAACTGGACAAAAATTACTAATAAGATAGATCCAGTGTTCATTAATGGGGCCTTAGCTTTTGTAGAAATGGGTAAAAGATACGTTGATAGTGAAGGTCGGATGCATTGTCCATGTAAAAAGTGTGTGAACGCAAGAAGACATGTTCCCACACTTGTTGCTAATCATATAATCTATAATGGTTTTTCACCATCATACAATGTATGGATTTATCACGGTGAACATCTCCCGGGTTATGAAACAGATCTATCAGATAGTGACTATGAAGAAAGTGAAAACGAATCAAATGATGGTGTCGATGAGTTACTTGATGACGCTTTTCCTATGGGCGGTGGAACCGAAGCTGAAAACATCAGTGAAAGTGCTGGTATACGTAATAACCCAAACGTTGAGAAGTTATTTGTTGATATGGAGAAGCCTTTATACCCGGGGTGTGATGAGTTTTCAGTACTAGGATTTTTACTAGAGTTGATGAACGTCAAGGTAACATGTAAAATGACAAATGTGTCGATGGATATGATTCTGAATTTATTTAGCCGTGCTTTCAAGGACGCAAACTTGCCAAAAAGCCATTATGAGGCAAAAAAGTATTTACGTACTCTTGGACTGGGATACGAATCTATTCATGCTTGTAAAAATGATTGTGCATTATTTTGGAAAGAAAATGCAGAACTACAAAATTGTCCGGTGTGTAGCACTAGTCGTTATAAAGAAAATAGTAATGGGAAGAAAAAACCGGTAAAAGTCTTGCGTTACTTTCCCGTCACAAGTAGACTTAAGCGCTTATATGGCTCAAGACACACTGCTAAGGAAATGTTGTGGCACGATCAATGTAGAACCAAAGAAGAGGGGGTTCTTAGGCATCCAGCAGACGGAAAGGCATGGAAACACTTTGATACAATGTTTCCCAATTTTGCAAAGGACCCTAGAAATGTTCGCCTAGGGCTTGCAAGTGATGGTTTTAATCCATTCGGTGCAAAGAGTCTCTCATATAGTATGTGGCCTGTTGTTCTCATATCATATAATATGCCTCCTTGGAAGTCAATGGTTGATGATTCATTTATGTTGACATTGCTGATTCCAGGAAAAGATTCACCAGGAAAGGATATTGATGTATTTTTGCGTCCGCTAGTAGATGAGTTGAAACTTCTATGGAATAAGGGTGTTGAAACATATGATTGCGGATCAAAAGAGAGATTCAACATGCGTGCTGCACTTCTATGGACAATTAATGATTTTCCTGCATATGGTTACCTGTCCGGATGGAGCACGGGTGGATATAAGGCATGTCCAATATGCAATGAAGATGCAAGCAGTATACGTATACGGGATAGTATAGCATTTGTAGGTCATAGGCGATTTCTCCCACTCGATCACTCTTGGAGGAAAGCTCGAGATTTTAATGGACATAGAGAGACTAGGCTTGCACCTAAACATGTTAACGGAGATGATTGCTTACGTCAGTTGAAAGATCTCACTACATCTCAGCATGGAAAGCATCCTGATCATGGAGGTAAACAAAGAAAACGGAATCAACATGATTTACAATGGTCAAAGAAAAGCATATTCTTCGAACTCCCATACTGGGCAAAGTTGTTGCTTCGTCACAACATTGATGTGATGCATGTTGAAAAAAATGTGTGTGAGAACGTGTTAGGAACCCTCTTAAACATAGAAGGAAAGACGAAAGACACTTACAAAGCTCGATTAGATTTGCAAGATATGAACATACGTAAAGAGCTACACTTGGTGAAAAAAAAATGATTATTGGGTTAAACCACATGCTCAGTATGTTTTAACCCAAGATGATAGAAAACAATTTTGTAATTTACTTAGCTCTGTGCGATTTCCAGATGGGTATGCTGGAAATTTAGCTAAAAATGTGAATGCTGAGCAAGGTAAGGTATATGGGCTTAAATCACATGATTGCCACGTCTTAATACAACGTATAATTCCTATTGCCATTCGCCCTTTTATGACAAAACAAATTCGTGATGCGTTGGTGGAGTTATCTAAGTTTTTCAAGAAACTTACCGAAACCACATTACATGTGTCGGAGTTAGAAGCGTTGCAAGAAGATGTAGTTAAAATTTTGTGTAAGCTTGAACGAATATTTCCCCCGTCATTTTTTACGGTTATGATGCACTTGTGTGTGCATATTCCTCAAGAGGCAATTTTGGGAGGACCTGTGCAATCAAGGTGGATGTATCCGATCGAAAGATACCTTGGCCATTTGAAGAAATATGTTGGAAACAAAGCTAAACCTGAAGGCTCGATAGCAGAAGGTTATGTAGTTGAAGAAGCTATAACATTTTGTTCACACTATTTACGAGGTGTTGAATCCAAGTTGGACAAACGTTACAAAAATTATGGCAAAACCTCTAGTGATGCACAAAGCTTTGCGTTGGATATTTTTAGTTTGAATGGCCGAGGTATTGGAAAAAAAAGAGTCTATATCCTTCCTAGTAATCTTAGGCAGAAAGCAATATGGTTTATCTTTAACAATTGTCAAGAGGTTCAACCGTACTTAGAGTATGTTTTTTTTTTTTTTTATTATTTGGTTGTTAATTAGTATCTAGTGTCATGTGTTAGTAAATTTATAGTTTATTTACACGTTGTAGAGAACACTTGGGATTTTTACAAAGGCAACATCCGGAATTATCAGATTTTTCAATCATGCAACAATCTACATTCTCCAATTGGTTTGCCAAACGGGTAACAATCACATTCTATTTTAGTTACTTTACTTTGTGATATTGTATTGCATTCAAATAACTTGATTACCATGTTGAAAATTGAGAACAGATTCAAGACATGTACGCACAAAATCCATCTCAAATTAATGAAGAGTTATATGCATTGTCTTGCCTTCCTGATAATCGTGTTTCGTCACATAAGGGATTCATAGTGAACGGAGTTAAATTTATAGTTAAGTCACGCGATGACTGCAGACAAACACAAAATTCTGGTGTCACAGTACCGGGTGTTCATAATAATGTCGAGGATGATTATTATGGATATCTTGATGAGGTCATTGAATTGTCATTCATAAGAGGTTATAGTATTATTTTATTCAAATGCACATGGTTTGATACTGATCGTCGAAGAAAGCATGTGATATTTGAACCCAATTTCATAAGCATAGACACTTCCCGAAATGCTTATAAGGAAGATCCTTTCATTTTTGCAAACCAGGCTAAACAAGTGTTTTATATAACTGATCCACTTAAACCAAATTCACAATGGAAAATCATTGAAAGAGCTACCCATAGACACTTGTGGGATATTCCAGAAGACAAAAATGCAGAGATTTGTCAGAAGATGTCAACCTTCGTCGTGAAGATGTTGAAGAAGAAATTGTTGAAAATGTTGATGTTCAACGTTCTGATGGCACTATAGATGATTTTATATATGACGAGGTATATGATTCTGATCACAGCCTGGAAGATTTGGGTTCAAATTCAAATTTGGATGATTCAGAGACTGATGAGCCTAATAATGAAATTGTAGATGATGAGTCAGACGATGATGATTGGTAATGTTCAGTCTGTAAATTTTGTAAGAGATATGACTTTTTAAATTACAAAATATTACTCTTATGCTTACTAATGTACATGTAAAAGTAGAATTGTTTCGTGCAATCAAAACATTTACTATGGATATTATGCTCACAGGTAAAGGCAGAATGATCGGGGAAGGAAACAAAACTATTTAATACAGTTTTTTTTTTGTCAAGTTTGGCTCGTGCAACACCTGGTTCAAGTTGACAATTGTATTTAATGATGTGGGTGTACGGGCAATTTGAGGTAGTTTTTTATTGTAAGTTAATGACTGGAATTTTGATTAATTTGAGTTCATTTGGTTATGTTTTGTTCAACCTAGAGCACAAACTTTTAAATTTACTCTCATCTTATGCCACCGTACTCCTTTCTAAAGCCTCTATTTATGACGTGTTTCCTTCCCTGCCGCGTGTCTGACCACGTTGTCTGCGTTTATTGCGGCGTGTTATATTTGGTTTAGAGCTGTCCTCTTTGTCACTGAGCCAACACCATCAAAAGTTCAGGCAAGAGTATACTTACTTTCTGAAAAGCAAGTTTACATTACTCTGCTTTCTCTTTCTTTACAGGTGTTTTCTTTTCCTGTTTTTGTTATTAGTTTGCTAATTATTTTGCATATAATAAAATGGCAATAAATCTAGGAGGGTAAATATGTAATTTTACAGGAATTTTTTTTAGATTAAAAAATTATGACATGCGAACGTCATAAAATGTGTCGCTAAAAACTGTCATAAAAATGTGTCATTAAAAAGTGTCATAACGCGTGTCAATAAATGTTGTCATAAATGTGTCATAAACAGATGACACGCGACATAATCATAGGCAATTCCACTCCATGTTTTTTTTTTTTTTTTTTTTTTTTTTTTTTTTTTTTTTTTTTTTTTTGCGTTATCTTAAGCAAGACGGTTTAATCCAATTGCTTTTGTAGATGATGAGAATATTGCATGTGTTCACTCCATATTAGTTTGTGTTTCGTACTCTCTTTCATCTACTTTTTTACTTCTTTTTCAAATCTCATATTATTTCCAAATAAAGGACACGGGCAAGATCTTTAAAACTGATTTTCAGTCTTCAATGCATATCCAATAATGGCATAACTTGTGCCAAACAATCAGAGACTAAAAATTAGTCTTTGTTCATTTCTTAAGCAAATTGCGTCTAAAACTAATTATCAGTCCCCAATGTTGGCCACTGTAACAATATTGAGAACTGATTTTTACTCTTTAATATGTTCCCTCTTTATCAAATACTGAATATTAGTGACTATAAAATGGCGCCATTTCTCATTAGTGAGGGCACTTATTTGAGACTGAATTTCAGTAACCAATTACATTCCCTCCAAAAAAAATTATACTTGATAGACATATTTGTGACTAAATTTCAATCTCAAATAAGTGATCAAAGTATTAATGACTGATTGTTAGTCACGAACATCAGTCACCAAAAAAACAGTTACTAATACATTTAGTAACTGACATATTAGTCCTAGATACTATGTATTCGAGACTAATAGATCAATCCCTCATACCTTAGTCCCCAATGGTCACAATATTGAGAACTGATTTTTACTCTTTAATATGTTCCCTCTTTATCAAAGACTGAATATTAGTGACCTATACAATGGCGCAATTTCTCATTAATGAGGGCACTTATTTGATACTGAATTTCAGTAACCAATTACGTTCCCTCCAAAAAAAAAAAATTTGACAGACATATTTGTGACTAAATTTCAGTCTCAAATAAGTGATCAAAGTATTAAGGACTGATTGTTAGTCACGAACATCAGTCACAAAAAAAATCAGTTACTAATACAATTAGTAACTGACATATTAGTCCTAGATACTGTGTATTCGAGACTGATAGATCAGTCCCTCATACCTTAGTCCCCAATGGTCACAATATTGAGAACTGATTTTTACTCTTTAATATGTTCCCTCTTTATCAAAGACTGAATATTAGTGACCTATACAATGGCGACATTTCTCATTAGTGAGGGCACTTATTTGAGACTGAATTTCAGTAACCAATTACATTCCCTCCAAAAAAAAAAATATTTGACAAACATATTTGTGATTAAATTTTAGTCTCAAATAAGTGATCAAAGTATTAAGGACTGATTGTTAGTCACGAACATCAGTCACAAAAAAATCAGTCACTAATACAATTAGTAACTGACATATTAGTCCTAGATACTATGTATTCGAGACTGATAGATCAGTCCCTCTTACCTTAGTTCCTAATGGTCACTTTTCTTGTAGTGATAATGAGAAATGATGGATGACTCATGGCCTATGGTCATGAGTTCGAGTCCTGATCTCGCCAGGTTTTACCGGTTCACTACCGTTGTGCCTTCGGGCGGGTATGTGGGTCGGGTTTTCCCTGGAAGCGGGTTGTGAGGCGGGCTAGGAGCTTCGTGCGTCCGGGGTGGGCCGGGCTGTGCCCCTTTCTTTGCCACTGGGGGGCCGCGTACGAAGTACCCGGCGTTGTTTAGTTGGCCGTTCAAAAAAAAAAAAAAAAAAAAAAAAATCCTTTGTTTTTCTTCATTTCATTGTTGTTGCTACTTGGTATCAGGTACATGTTCTTTCTCGTAATTGATCAATACACAAAAACAAATTAGAAACAACTTCTAATCAACTTTCCATTGTTATTAGGCATTGAGGTATATTTTAACTCTACACTAAGAGCATTCACAATAGCTCCCCCATTTTTATGTGAGAGTGACCTCCAAATTATATGGGGTGGTTTTGAGGGGTTGTGAGTGAAGAAAAATGGGGAATCTACTGTTGATCGGTATATTTGGGGTTATTTGGGAATCTTTTGGGGAAAACTGGAAACTGTATTTATTTTTTAATATTTGTTGAAAGTGGTTGTGAGTGGAGGAGAGAGAAACTGTAATGATTTTTAATGTAATATGTGGTTGTGATTGGTTGTGAGTAAATGGGGGATGGGGAAGCTACCATGAATGCTCTAAGAGCATTCACAATAGATGCTTCATAACAGTGTGAGGGGGCCTCTATATTATATAGAGTGGGTATAAATGGTTGTGAGTAGATGAGAGAGAAAATATATAGATGAGACACTGTTCATCAGTAAATTTGGAGAAGACAATGGTCACCCTCCATAACTTTTTAATATTTTTAAAAGTGGTTGTGAGTAGAGGAGAGAGAGAAAAGTTAATGATAAAAGTATAGAATAAGTATTATTAAATAGAAAAAGAGAGAGAAATGTAATGATTTTTAGTGTAATTATAGAGATGATGACACAACACTTATTTTTCTCTATTTCACTCCACCTCAACCCAAGAAAATAGTTTAATCTTATTAACTTCACCAAACCATACATTTTTAGTGGTTTTTTGTTTAGAAAAGGAAAATAATTAAATACAGAATTTTAACATTAGGTTAACAAGTTACTCCTTTAACGCCCTTAACACAAGAAGTGAGTGGTGTGCAATGCAAGTTAATATGTCATGTCATCTTTAATGCCCCGGATGTTACACCTCATGGCCTTACTGTTAACAAAAAGAATAATAATCAATTGACATTTTTTTGTGCACTTGGCAAGTTGGTAGACACCAGACTTCATATTAGTCGTTTCCGTAGTTTTCTCCTAAACGTGCGCTGCCCGATGTTTGATTCCTTTGTGGACCGTTTCAAACCCTTCATTTGGTCTTTCTTGCATGGAAATTACTAATTCCGACTTGAAACATATGAAATTATCATTTCTCAACCCCTTTACGTATTTCTCTCTCGTATTTGTTTGGTTATTTTCTAAAATTTTCAACGTAAAAAGCAAAAACAAAACTAGCAAATGAATTTTTCTGATTTTATCCGGTCAAATTAAAATATATGTATACTAGGTTAGAGTCTCGTGGGGACCCACGGTTCACCCCAAAGCAAAATGAAAAAAAAAAAAGTAGGAAAATAAGAATTGTATTATGCAATTTGTTTTGGTTACTAAATGTTTGATATTGCAATATGTATGAATTTTGATGTTAAATGCAAAATGCCATCTAACAGTTTAATGTAACGAAATGATGGATATATTGAGTAAGTAAAGTTTAATTTGACGACTGCAAACTACATAGCATACTATCACAATATCACACATTACATTATTTGGTTAATATCTATATTCTAATCATAACTAAGCTTAGGCATAGAACACTTATCATTCAGTTGGGGCTTAACGAACTTTAACCAATATCACAGATTACATCATTTGGGTAATATCTATATTCTAATCATAACTAAGCTTAAGCATAGAACACTTATCATTTAGTTGGGGCTTAACGAACTTCAACCAATGGTCTATTTTCATTACTTCAATCAAAATCTTCCAAGTCTTGCTCATTGATAGCTGATTTTTCACCTTCGAAGTTGTTATCATTGTCATCACGATCCTCGAAGTGCAGCTCATTTACAACAATTTATGAAAACCTCCACTATTGTATTCCATATTTGTGTTCTACATAAAATATAGTTGTTGTAAAGATATGGATACGGTGATAAGTAAATCAAGAAACAATCCTTAACCCACTTACTTGAATGGGTAGCTTAAATTTTACATGTTATCTCTCCAATGGTTCAAACCGATTACATAGCTAAAAAACAACTAATAAGAAAATGGGTCTAATGTCACATGTTGTAACATAAATTTCCTATATTTTATTAAAAAATTAGACACCAAAAGGATCAACCCCAGACCTATTTGAACATGTAGCCAAAAGGACTCATTGTACACACACTTTAGGAAACTTTTGACATGTTACAAAATGCCGCCAAAAAAACGTCATTATTTAAACTGTGTAAATATAGTACTTAACAATTAAAAATCTTAATAAATAACATCAAAATCATAATCAATCATTTAAATCAATGACATTAAAATAATCCGCGTCTGAAATTGCCTTATCGATTATATACAAATTATTATTGACATCTTAAAATTAGCACACTTATTGAAATCAAGATGATGATTATCGTTTAGTGGCAATTGATTAACAGAAAGTAGTAATATCAAAATGAAAGTCGATCAACAATGTTAAAATGAAATTCGTAATATTAGTAACATCAATAAATAAGATTAAAAATCTTAATAAATAACATCAAAATCATAATCAATCATTCAAATAAATGACATTAAAATCATTCGCATCTCAATTTGCATTACCCATTATATACAAATTATTATTGACATCTTTAATAATCATTATTAGTTGTGATTGAAATAATATAATTCTTTAACAGAAAGTAAAATTTTGAAAATTTATTTTATCATTTAATTTCGTTGTTAAAATTGGTATGACGATTAAATGATTTTATTATTTTTTAAGGTTTGTATAGTATTGTTGTGTCTCAAACAATTCTGCAAAATTAGAAATAGTGTGCCTCGATTGATGTGATTGAGTAGGAATATTTGTTTATATATTTGAATTATAAAAAAATGGAAAGATTGGTAACTGACGTGAATTGGTCAACAACGCTTAAAATTAGTACAATCAAACTCAAAGACATAAAGTCAAAGAATTGACCTCCATCAAATTAACAAAAACGTAAATTTTTTTTACTCAGATTGGGTCAACAATATTAAAATTAAGGTCGTAATATTAGTAATAGCATTGGAAATTATCTTCAATAAATTATATATTTTTTGAAATTGTTAAATAGATTTAAATTATATTTATTATTAAAAGAATAATAAAGGTGTATGAAAATAAATGTACACTCCTATCTTCGGATTATATTTAAATTATAAACTGTTAAATAGATTTAAATAAATGTTTAAAGGAAAGTCGTATATGTTTAAAAGAATATCGTTTCATGACAATTGATTAAAGGAAAGTCTTTGAATTATAAAAAAATGGAAGGATTGGTAATTGACGTGAATTGGTCAACAATACTTAAAATTAGCACAATTAAACTCAAAGACATATAGTCAAAGAATTAACGTCCATCAATTTAACAAAAACGTAAAAAGTTTTTACTCATATTCGGTCAACAATATTAAAATAAAGGTCGTAATATTAGTAATATCATTGAAAATTATTTTGAATACATTATATATGTTAGGAAACTATTAAATATATTTAAATTATATTTATTATTAACAGAATAATAAAAGTGTAGGAAAATAAATGTACATTGTTATCTTTGGATTATATTTAAATTATAAACTGTTAAATAAATTTAACATTGTTAAATAGATGTTTGAAAGAAAGTCGTATATGTTTAAAAGAATATCGTTTCATGACAATTGATTAAAGGAAAGTTTTAATATCAAAATTAAAGTCGGTCAACAATATAAAATGAATTTTGAAATATTAGTAATATCAATAAATAAGATTAAAAATTTTAATAAATAACAACCAAATCATAATCAATCATTCAAATCAATGAAATTAAAATCATCATAAATAACATTAAAACTCTCTATAAATAACTTCAAAATCATAATTTAAATTTCAAATTCAATGACATCTTGTTGTGCAGCCTTAGTAACAAACATTTTGTCCTGGATTGAACATTATTTGAAGACACAATATTCGCCAATGGAAGTATCTTCTGATTAAAGCAAAACAGGCCATCCAATCACAAACCTTTATAAAAAGCATTATATATAGAAAATTTAGAATGTGTAACTAATTATAAAATACGAATATTGTAAACAAAAATGTTGAATATGCAAATAACAAACCTAGCGACTTGAGAAATAATTTCTGCACGTAATATTAGTATTAGTATTAGTTAGTATTAGTAATTATTAGTAATTAGTAATATATTCGTAAAAATAATAATAGAAAAATTTAATTCGGTCAATAAGATATAAATGGGATTAAAATTAAAAACAGTAATATTAGTTTTAGTATTAGTAATATATTCGTAATTTAATTCGGCCAATAATAAATAAATTAGCTTAAAAATCGTAATATGTAACATTAAATTAGTCAATTATTATTAATGTCATTAAAACTAATAAAAAATAACATTAAAAATGAATAAATCCTATTAATAATTGTAGGCAAGACCAATAATAATTCATAAAGATAGATTAAACATAAATTCGTAGTAATATTAATATAAATAAATGAGATTAAAAAATCGTAATAAATAACATTCAATTAGGTCAATTATTATTAATGTCAATTAGTATTAGAAATATAGTCGGTCAACAATACTATTTTTACGAATAGTAAAACTAAAATCGTAATTATTTGTAATTAGTAATATATTCGAAAAAATAGTAATAGAAAATGTTAAATCGGTCAATAAAATATAAATGAGAATAAAATTAAAAATCGAAATAATAGTTTTAGTATTAGTAATATATTTGTAATTTAATTTGGTCAATACGAAATAAATGAGATTAAAATTAAAATTAAAATTCATAATATTGGTATTAGTATTAATAATATATTCTTAAATTATTTTGGTCAATTCGGTGAATAATTAATAAATGAGCTTAAAAATCGTAATATATAACATTAAATTTGGTCAATTATTATTAATGTCATTAAACTCATAATAAATATCATTCAAAATGAATAAATCCTATTAATTGCAGGCAAGACCAATAATAATTCGAACGAATAGTAATATAAATAATATTAAATTAATTTTATAAAGATAGATTAAACATAATTTCGTAAGAATATTAATATAAATAAATGAGATTAAAAAATGTAATAAATAACATTTAATTCGGTCAATTGTTATTAATGTCAATAAATAACATTAATTGTAACATACTAAAAATACATTAAAAATGATTAAATCTTGTTAAACATAAATTAGAAAAAAGTAATATAAATAAATGAGATTGAAAATTTTAATAAATAACATTGAATTCGGTTAATTATTATTAATGTCAATAAATAGTATTAATTGTAACATACTAAAAATACATTAAAAATGATTAAATCTTATTAAACATAAATTCGAAAAAAGTAATATAAATAAATGAGATTAAAAATTTTAATAAATAGCATTGAATGTGGTCAATTTTTATTAATGTCAATAAATAATATTAAACATCTTATTAAATACCATAAAAAATAATAAATCTTATTAATTGCAATCAAGACTAATCATAATTCGTAAACATAGTAATATAAATAAATGAGATTATAAATCTTAATAAATAATCTCAAAATCGTAATCAATAATTCAAATAAATTAAATTACAAACATAAAAAATCGTAATTTAAATTTGAAAATTAATGACTTTTTGTGGTGGAACCTTAGTAACAAACAGCCTGTGCTGAATTGAAAACCATTTAAAGAAACAATATTCGCCAATGGAAATATCTTCTGATCGAAGCAAACTAAAATCATAATATTAGTATTAGTTAGTATTAGTAATTATTAGTAATTACTAGTATATTCGGAAAAATAGTAATAGAAAATTTTAAATAGCTCAATAATATTCGTAATTTAATTCGGTCAATACGAAATACATGAGATTAAAATTAAAATTAAAATTAAAATTCATAATATTAGTATTAGTATTAATAATATATTCTTAAATTAATTCGGTCAATTCGGTTAATAATAAATAAATGAGCTTAAAAATCGTAATATATAACATTAAATTTGGTCAATTATTATTAATGTCATTAAACTCATAATAAATATCATTAAAAATGAATAAATCCTATTAATTGCATGCAAAACCAATAATATTTCAAACGAATAATAATATAAATAATATTAAACATAATTTCATAAAGATAGATTAAACATAATTTCGTAGTAATATTAATATAATAAATGAGATTAAAGAAATGTAATAAATAACATTTAATTCGGTCAATTATTATTAATGTCAATAAATAACATTAATTGTAACATACTAAAAATACAATAAAAATGATTAAATCTTATTAAACATAAATTCGAAAAAAGTAATATAAATAAATGAGATTAAAAATTTTAATAAATAACATTGAATTCGGTCAATTATTATTAATGTCAATAAATAATACTAACTGTAACATACTAAAAATACCTTAAAAATGATTAAATCTTATTAAACATAATTCGAAAAAAGTAATATAAATGAATGAGATTAAAAATTTTAATAAATAACATTAAATGTTGCCAATTATTATTAATGTCAATAAATAATATTAAACATCTTAATAAATAACATAAAAAATAATAAATCTTATTAATTGCAATCAAGAGTAATCATAATTCGTAAACATAAATGAGATTATAAATCTTAATAAATAACCTCAAAATCGTAATCAATAATTCAAATAAATTAAATTACAAACTTAAAAAATCGTAATTTAAATTTGAAAATAAATGACTTTTTGTGGTGGAAACTTAGTAACAAACAGCATGTGTTGGATTGAAAACCATTTAAATAAACAATACTCGCCAATAGAATTATCTTCTGATCGAAGCAAGCTAAAATTATAATATTAGTATTAGTTAGTATTAGTAATTATTAGTAATTAGTAATATATTCGTAAAAATAGTAATAGAAAATTTTAATTCGCTTAATAAGATTCGTAATTTAATCCGGTCAATACGAAATAAATGAGATTAAAATTAAAATTAAAATTCATAATATTAGTATTAGTTATATATTCAGTTTAAATTAATTCGGTCAATAATAAATAAATAAGCTTAAAAATCGTAATATATAACATTAAATTCGGTTAATTATTATTAATATCATTAAACTCATAATAAATATCATTAAAAATGAATAAATCCTATTAATTGCAGGCAAGACCAATAATATTTTGAACGAATAGTAATATAAATAATATTAAACATAATTTCATAAAGATAGATTAAACATAATTTCGTAGTAATATTAATATAAATAAATGAGATGAAAAAATGTAATAAATAACATTTAATTCAGTCAATTATTATTAATGTCAATAAATAACATTAATTGTAACATACTAAAAATACATTAAAAATGATTAAATCTTGTTAAACATAAATTAGAAAAAAGTAATATAAATAAATGAGATTAAAAATTTTAATAAATAACATTGAATTCGGTTAATTATTATTAATGTCAATAAATAGTATTAATTGTAACATACTAAAAATACATTAAAAATGATTAAATCTTATTAAACATAAATTCGAAAAAAGTAATATAAATAAATGAGATTAAAAATTTTAATAAATAGCATTGAATGTGGTCAATTTTTATTAATGTCAATAAATAATATTAAACATCTTATTAAATACCATAAAAAATAATAAATCTTATTAATTGCAATCAAGACTAATCATAATTCGTAAACATAGTAATATAAATAAATGCGATTATAAATCTTAATAAATAATCTCAAAATCGTAATCAATAATTCAAATAAATTAATTACAAACATAAAAAATCGTAGTAATATTAATAAAGATAGATTAAACATAAGTTCGTAGTAATATTAATATAAATAATTGGGATTAAAAAATCGTAATAAATAACATTTAATTCGGTCAATTATTATTAATCTCAATTAGTATTAATAATATATTCGATCAACAATACTATTTTTACGAATAGTAAAACTAAAATCGTAATATTAGTATTAGTATTAGTTAGTATTAGTAATTATTAATAATTAATAATATATTTGTAAAATAGTAATAGAAAGTGTTAATTCGGTCAATAAGATATAAATGGGATTAAAATTAAAAATCGTAATATTAGTTTTAGTATTCGTAATTTGATACGGTCAATAAAAAATAAATGAGATTAAAATAAAAAATCATAATATTAGTATTAGTCTTTATAATATATTCATAAATTAATTCGGTTAATTATTATTAATGTCATTAAAACTCATAATAAATATCATTAAAAAATGAATAAATTCTATTAATTGCAGGCAATACCAATAATAGCTAACTTTCCCTCAATCCCATCAAATCCTCGATATTTCAACCCACCATAAATGCATTCAAATGTAATTACTAACTTTTCATAAAAATTAGGAGATAATTGAGGAAAGTCAATAAAAAATTTCAAACTCAATCTTGAAAATAATTCCATCCGGTCCTATCCCCGGATCCAAACCATAACCCGATTGAATAATTATGGATCAAACACCAACATCTTTTCATCCCCATAATGAAGATCCAAAATACGCTTGATCCTCAAGAACATACGAAGAACCCTATGATGAATATTCTTGAACACATCAAAGGAGCTCAAATTAGGACCCGATAAAACTTTCATTTAACAATAATCCTTATGAGCATCTATCATCCCTCAAGAACATTCATCTAATCTAACATCAACATAACCCCATTCAATAACGAACCGACAAACATACCCCGGCTCTTCATGACTAACTGATTCATACTTGATCAACACCAAACATCAAGAACACCTTCCAACATCTTAATCCAAAACAGTCATCCATTACGGACTAAACTCGGTAATATTCCATAAACCGAAAACAAACATCCAAAGACCAAAAGTAATCACGATTCCATAAAAATAAATCTACGCACCTTAGTAACTGTCAGCAATGTCTGGATTAACACATTAAAAACAACATTGACATAAGTAATAATCAGTTTTGTAAAGTAAACAAAGATCCATATCAAGATGAAAATAAGATTAATACCAAAACTCTTGCCGAAGGGTTATGCATGACCTTGAAGAATTGCTCACCCTTGTGATAAGCCATAATCGAATCTTTGTCTTCGGATGGTATTCTAGTATTCAAATGAAAAAACATCCAAATATTCAAATCTGAAATGGTTCCAGATTATAAATAACTTTTATAAACCACGATTTATAAACTGAAATTGAATCGAATTTATCATATGGATGTATTTTATTGATTAGCGATAACATAAAAGTTTCACTCAAATCGGAACATATGATATGGCTATTTTAAAAGTTTATGAATCGGAACATATTATAATGGATGCAGTTCCGTCGATCTCAGTGAGGAAGATACATACCTAGAAGTAAGAATGCATAAAAAGAAGAGTGATGAATGTTGGTTGGAAGATTTGTTAGTGAGAAATTGAGAGTGTGATGGAAGATTGTGCATAATTAAAATATAGAAAAGAGTATTTATAGGGACTAACTTGGTGCTCCATATTCAATATGGATACCTCAAACCCTCTCTAAGGCCTTGATTCAACCCAAGTGACCTCAATTATTATATAGATAGAATAGATGTAGCTAACGTTAGGTAACTGGAAAAGGTCCATCTTTGTATTTGTGTGTATTATATTTGTTTAGGATTTCAACCGGAAAAGGTCCATCTTTGTATTTATGTGTACTTACTACCTTGTTTTGTTTATAAATTAAAAGATCAAAATCCTACATTTTTGTAATGTTTGATTCAAAATATTCTTAACTTTGATGTTAGACTAAGGTGGGCCTATGGCTTCTTCATAGAGGATATCTATTCTAATTGGTGATCGACTAATTGTCTTAAAAATGATATAGACTTCCTGTGTTTTCACACGGAATTTCATCTAGTATTTTTTCCAAAGTAACTTAATTACAATATGGGCTGTGTACGTGTCAAACACTAAAACTTGGGCTGTGTTTGTGTTTCACATGGACTCGTTATTTGTAAATGTAAGTAATAGCTATTAGTTATATATAATTACAAATAGCAACTTAACGTTTCCGTATCAATTTAACGGTGACTGACAACGGCGTCAACAACCGACTTAAGGTAACCGTCCCTTCATTCTTCTGTCTTCAATGGCGACGTCACCACTCACCACCAACGTCACGTCCATCAGTTTCCTTCTTTAACGGCGATGCTACCATGCCTTCTTCATCCACAACACCACAGTTTATTGCCACTTTATTTATTCAACCGCTAAATTCATCCTTTTTCCCCTTCTGACATAATATTCCTTCGCACATAGTCATCGTCGTTCTAGGGTTTTGATTTCTCTTCCCATGGTATGTATTTATTCTCCCATGGTTTGCAATTAGGAAATTAATTAATATTCTTGATTACTAAAGTTTTCTTCAATCTGATTCATATATGTCCGATTTTTATGCTTAATTGTGTAATTTTGATGTTCACTATGTGCCTTTGTAATATTTTATGTTTTCATGTGGATTGAAATAAGGTTTCGTGTGTGTTCAAGGATTAAGAAATTGATTTTTGTATATTTGGATTATTTTTTAATGTTCATCTAAAACCCACATTCCATGTGTGTGCTTGTATATATACAATTAGCAAATCTCGCAGTGAGAGCACCGTAACTGTTTCTCTCAATACAAGTTGTCGATGCTCTGAATTTTTTGGTGTACAACTACTCTTTGCATGTGAGGGACCTGTGTTGCCGGTTGCCGGTGAAAGCCTGATTCAGCTTAAGGCAATCGTTGTTGGTGACGAGGTTGCCACCATATCTCTCCTAGGCAACTGTGGTGTTGGATTTCTTCGTTGTTATATGCTTCGATTTCTGTTTGTGAGGTTTTAGGATTTTCTAATTTTGGGGGTTTTCTTACTCGCCTGCTGACGGTTTCTTGATTTTGTGGTGTTGCCCCGTCATTGCCGGTGGGTTTCCACCTATCCATGGCGATGACGAGTGTGTTGGTTCTTTGTTGGCGGTTCGCGTATAAATGGTTGACGCCAAATTTATGGTTTCATTGATTGGATATCACTTTGGTGACTGGCTGACTGCTCAAAAAACACAGTCATCGGACCGGCACGCTCATCTGAATGGCCGTTTTTGGCGTTGTTGAGTTCTCAGTTCAAAAATATATGCGGTTTCATTTGATTAGGTTTTGTGTCTTCTATGGTGGGGTTTCGATTTTAGGTCTGCATATGAAGTAGGCAGGTCGGTGATTTTGATTATGCGCATGTCACAACTGATATATTTTAAGGTATCATTCCATCCATTTTTTTCCCTTTATGTGATGCTTGAATTGTCAAGTTGATAATATAGTGGAGGACATGTAAAATGAGTAATCAGCATATGTGTTTTCCTAAAGTTGAAAGAATTACACATACATATGCTATAAAATTAGATTACAGCTGTGTATGTACACGTTTTTCAGTAATGTTGAGAGTAGGTTTAAATTGATGATATATTGTGGTAGTATGTGGATGCGCTTTAGATTAGAGATAAGTGGAAAATCAGTATTTCCTTATCCGCAACCGGCTTCACTATCGTTATTGTTCCTGTATAACATTGACTGTTTGTGCCTTTCCAAACGGTTCATTTGACATAGCGCAACCTACTGTGGCCTTTTGGTTTAGTTGTTTTTATTGGCAATCATGGCAAGATGTGTTGAGGTGCGGTGTTTGTTTGTAACTTTGCAATGGATTCATTGCTGTAGCGATGATGATCGACAACGTGTTTACTGTGAGGGCGATGTGAGTGGTCATGCATTCTCAATGCAACCGGCCCATGTGCTACGTTATGCTCGAAGTAGACACAAGTGGGACAATGTATTTAAGGATTTCAAGACTGTTTCACGACTATGTTAGTGTTCAAAAGTGGGCGGACAACAAGGTTGGAGTTGCCACTTTTGCTGCAACGTGGTATGCTCGGGTTTTGAAATTGGTGGCCAAATAGTGTCAGCGAAAGTGATTTTGAGTTGTTAAGATAGAACACAAATGAGATAATGAATTGGGGTATTTTGAGGCTATTGCGAGCTAATTTGGTATTTGAAAAGGTCCGCAAAGTTTGGGTATTGAGACTGCCATATCATGACAGCACTACGTTGTAGTCAGATCGCGTTGCAGGTTGGGTACGAGAGGATTCGTATATGTGAACATGACACACGGCAACGTATAATTGCACTCCCTATTACATAATTTGGAAATTTACAATACATTACACTATATGAACACAACTAACCTCATGTATTCATTACCTATAGGCTTCATTTTAGTACTGCAATATCATTTTTGTCCTATTTCATCAGCCTTAAATTTCCTGAGGTATGTTCACTAATTAGTAGGTTTGCCCGATTTTTATTGTTATTGTGATTTATGTTTCCGATCATTATGTTTTTCTAATTGTATTTAAAGCAAAATGGGTTATAATGGAATTTTCTTGCTGTCAGGTTTGGAAATTGTAATTGGGCATTTGATGTTTTCACTTGAAGGTCGACTTTTGTGTTGGCGTATAAAAGAAGGCTTAAAGATAAACACATAATATTGAAAACAGTTGTTTCTTAACATATGTGTGTTGATTCGTATATCATCCAATTATTAGCTTTTTTTCTTGGCCAATAGGAACATCAATATATGATCCAATAAGATATACATTTTTTATTAATCATGTTAATAGAAGTGTAACATGGCTTTCTTTATATCTGTGTTGATTTGTGGGGGGATCTTTTACTGTTTATAGTTGTAGTGAAGTTGTTTATTTCGTGCACTTGGTTGAAATTTGCCCCGAGATGGGTCATTGTTTTTTATCGGTACCCATTGTACATACTGATCACTGATGAGTGGGTGTTTTATTATGTGTAAATGTGGTTAAAGAGGTGTTTTTATGTGATTTATTGCATGGAACATAGTTACTTTGAGAATGTTTGTGATTTGCAGGTGTGCGGTGGTGAAAAGCACTAAACGGAGCATATTTGAGGGTTTCGGGACAAGTTAAGAAGGATTGGAAGTCACCCGAGAGCACCGGGGATGAAAACACGAAGAATAGCCAATTTTTACACAGGGGCGCAACCTACTAGCAGACAGGGGCGCAACCTACCTCAGGAGGGCGCAAGCTTGCGCTGATAGGCAAAAAGTGGCTGTTCTGCGCCCTTTAGGGCGCCACCTACCTCACTGGGGCGCAAGCTTGCGCCCCTATCTGATTATGGACGCGAAATTTCGGATTTTGGCCATATTTAAGGGTTCTTTACTCCACAAACGAGAAGGACTTCAACCCTAGCTGTCTTGAACCATTCTAGGACGAATTTTATCATTCCAAAACACATTTTAATCATTCTTTTCATGCATCAATCATCAAAATCATCCATGGAAGCATACTTAATCATGATGAGCGGCTAGTTTCTTTATGTAACCACCTCCGGGTGCACGGTTCGTTTGTGAAACCTTTAAACTTGTTTGATTTGGTTCTTGGATTGTTTTTCATTCACTTGAAGAATATTTGTGGTTTTAATCATTTAAACAATTTATGTGTGTTTCAATTACTTATCTTTTAATCATTCGCATTCGGTTTTCTTGCATCGTGAGCAGTTTGATTATTGGGAGGGTAATTGATACATGTGGGTTGGTAATTGAATTGTACAGGTTATTATTAAAAACTTGTGTTCGGTTATCACTTGATTTAAAACCGTTTAACAAAGCCATGTCTATGTGGTATCCTATCATTTAACCAGGTTTGGGTGAATCATTGAACCGGAAACTCGGAGGGGGTTACTTCTTTATTATTATTATTTACAACTTTTCAAATCCGTTTTCTTAATTCAAAGCAAAAGCAAAGTAATTAGGTCTTAGTTTAATAGTAAAATTTACAAAACTACTCTTTCCACCAATTCCCTGTGGAGACGACTCGACTTCCATATACTACTTAATCTTTTCTTTTGACCGACCAAACGACATCGATCAAAATGGCGCCGCTGCCGGGGAATCGGTGCGCTTAGTTAGATAGTTTTGTTTTAGTTTTTTTTATTTCTTTTCTTAAAAAAAAAAAATTAAAAAAAAAACCAAAAATATTTTCTTTTTCTTGTCTTTTAGTTTAAGTTTTGTTTTGTTTTGTTTTGTTTTGTTTAGTTCAGTATTACGCGTGGTTTGCTTGTTTGTGTCTGTGCAGGTACTTTAGTTGCATGCATCATACACGTTATTCGGGCAAGACTTCACCACTAATTTACGATCCGGAAATTGAAAAGACAGCTAGAAAGAACAGAGCCATTCATCAAACCCGACCAACACCAAACATGAGCCATCCCAGTAACCAAGATAACCAACCTCCACCGAACCAACCTGACCCAATACCACCACAACCAAACCCATTGGGCAATTTGCCTCCACGACCATTTCAAACAGCATCAACTCCAAGACAACAACAACCATTTCCACAATTTAACCCAGATCCGAACGCTGGTGGTTCTAGACAATTTCAGCAAGGCCATCAAGAGCATGACGAGTGGGACGAACATTATGAAAATGATCAAGCTTTTGAGGCCCCACAACAGCAACAACAACCCAACCACCCATTAGCCTTAAATCGACAACCACCACAAAACCGAAACCCAAGATCTAACAGTAATAGAGCAACGGATTCACTTCATGGAGATGACAGTATGCATGGTACAGCGGGCACTTTTAATGGTAGAGTTGCTGATTGGGATGGAGGAGTTGCTGATGATGGATACTACATGAATCAGGATCAGTTCAACTATGATGAGTATGATGAGTTTGGTCCGCAATATCAGCAGCAACATCAGCGAGGGTTTAATATGAGGGGACATAATCAGGGACAGCGAGGGGTCCCTCAGAATCAACCAATAAATCAAGTGCGAGGGAATGGGCAGAGGCAATATGTAGATGGGGTACCTCGAGTGAACTACAGACCTCCTGTAAATGGCGTTGGGAGCCATTTTATTCCAGTGGCCACCGAGCACACTTCACCCGTAGTACCACCACATCAGAACGGAAGGAGCTTTGAGGTTAGACCCCAATATTTAAACCACCTTCCGAGTTTCTATGGTAAGGCAACAGAGGAACCCTATCTACACATTGCAGAGTTTGTGAGTATTTGTAACACCATTGGGGGCCATGGGTTTAGTCCGGATGAAGTGAAGTTGATGATGTTTCAGTTCACCCTCAAGGATCAAGCAAAATTGTGGTACCATTCATTGCCCGCTGGGAGCATATTCACATGGCAAGAGCTTCAACAGCAGTTCATAGAGGAATATTATACTATGACTCGCACAACTGATGCTCGGGAGGCTATCAGAACCTTCCAACAACACTCGGGGGAACCATTTCATGAAGCCTTCACGAGGTTTAAGGAGTTGTTAAGGAAGTGTCCACATCATGATATACCTATGTGGGAACTGATTAAGTCATTCTATGATGGCTTATTACCCGAGGATGTTAGAGATTTGAATGCCAATAGTAATGATACCTTTTTGACTAATCATGAGGATGTGGATTGGGAGTACATGGAGAGGTTGGCCGTGACATCAAAGAGACAGGCTCGTGCTAGTAGAAGAAGCCGAACAGGTGCAGCTAAGGGTGTTGATGTAGAAGCTGAAAAGAGAATAGCAAGCTTAGAGCGACAGATTGCACAGTTGACAGCTGGTAGAGGCGCAGGAAGGAGTGATGGAGCAAGGGCAGCTAATTCTTTTACAGTTTGCTCCATTTGTGATGATCTGGGACACATGGATGCTGATTGTCCTACTCAACAAGGGAAATCTGAAGAAGTAAATCAGCTTTATGGACAGCGAAAGCCATATGATATGAATTCTAATTCATATCACCCAGGTTGGCGAAATCACCCTAATTTTAGTTACAGTAATACTTCTAACAAGTTGAATCCTCCATCACAGGTACCTAATCAAAACAATCAGAGAGGATATTCAAGCCAAGGGAACTACAACAATCAAAGAAACTACTAGCAAGGATCTGGAAGCAATCAAGGGAGTTCTCAAGGCAACTGGAGAAGTCAAGGCAATCAACAGGGTGGATCTTCGGGGCAGGATGTATCAGTGAAGGATATGTTGACTGAGTTTATGAAGTCGACAGGAGAATTCATGAAGTCAACGGGCGATTTCATGAAGGAGATCAGAAAGGACAACGAAATTAGAGACAAGGAGTACAAGGCCCTTTCGAAGCAAGTTGGCCAGATTGCAGAAGAGTTGTCCACTATGCGTCAAGATCCAGGTAAGCTACCGAGTACCACCACAGTGAATCCTGCACACCAGTTATCCAGCTCGAGACATGGCAAGAATGCAGAGATTAATCAGGTAAGTATTCTTCGCTCAGGTAAGATTTATGACAATAAGGTAGGGTCTCCACCACCATTTGTAGAAGGGGTGGTGGAGGATGTCAGTGATGATGATGATGATGAGGGGGAATCTGTGAAAACATCTGTTAGCCCTAAAAAGACTAAGAAAGTAACTTTTTCTGAATCACCAAATAGGGTATTAGAGAATAACAATGAAGCTAAGGAAAAAGGTGTGGAGGGTAATATCATCCCGTTTCCTGAAGCTTTGGTACCACCAGAAACAAAGGTAAAAAGAAGGAGCCCACAACAGGAGGAAATGTGGGAAATTTTTAAGCAGGTAAAGATTAACATACCTTTGTTGGATGCTATTAAACAGATTCCCGCTTATGCTAAGTATTTGAAGGAGTTGTGTACTCAAAAACGGCAGAATAAAGTTCCAAAGAAAATTGATTTTTCAGAAAGTGTCAGTGCCGTTTTGTCGGGTATACTTCCTCCTAAGCTCAGGGATCCAGGAACTCCTTTGATACCCATTCAAGTGGGTGAATGTAGGATAGACCGAGCTTTACTGGATTTCGGAGCTAGTGTTAGCATCTTACCGGGGAGTTTATACGACCAGTATGATTTTGGGCCTTTACAGAAAGCCGACACTACTGTGGTGTTGGCCGATTTGACTTTGAAACTTCCCCGGGGGATAGTATATGATGTCATTGTCAAAATTGAGGACTTTTACTACCCAGTTGATTTTCTAGTGTTGGATTATGTCTCTTCAAATACAACTAAACAACCTAATGTGATACTTGGTAGACCGTTTTTAGCAACTGCAAATGCTTTAATTGATTGTAGAAACGGGACAGTTGACATGGCATTCGGGAATAGGAAAGTTCGTTTAAGCGTTTTCCCCATACATCTAAATCTCTGGTCAGTGATGAATGCTTTATGGCAGACATTATTGACACGTGTCACCCCCATGTCAATGAGGAGGACGCAACAGAGACGTGTTTTGTTTGTGACAGGAAGGATGCTGAATATAGGGAGGTTCTGAAAGAGATGGAGGATGAGTTGGAGGTGATGGCAGTCAAAGAAGGGAAACCCACTTGGACACATCAGGTGGAAAGCCTACCAGAGCACATTGACACACAGTTGAAGCCATCATTGGAATCACCTCCACAGCTGGAACTGAAGAATTACCAAAGCATTTGAAATATGCTTTTGTGGGTGAGAATAAAACTCTTCCTGTTATTATTGCTTCTAATTTGTCTGATGTGCAGGAAAAAGCATTGATGGAAGTGTTGGTGGAGCATAAAGCGGCGATTGGATGGACCATTGCAGATTTAAAGGGAATTAGTCCATCTATTGTGATGCACAGGATCATCACTGAAGAAGGTGCAAAGCCAGCTAGGGATGCTCAGAGAAGGTTGAACCCGAATATGCGGGAAGTGGTGAAAAAGGAGGTCTTAAAGTGGCTTGATGCAGGTATTGTCTACCCAATTTCAGATAGTGAGTGGGTGAGTCCAACACAGACAGTGCCCAAGAAAGCAGGTATACAGATTGTTACAGGTGAGGATGGTGAGCAAATTGCTACCCGCCCCGTGACCGGGTGGCGTATTTGCATTGATTACCGGAAGTTAAACTCTGCGACTTCCAAAGATCACTTTCCATTACCTTTTGTTGATCAGATAGTGGAGAAACTCGCAGGTCAGAAATTTTACTGCTTTCTAGATGGATATTCAGGATATAACCAGATTGCCATACATCCTGAGGATCAACAAAAGACTACGTTTACATGTCCATATGGCACTTTCGCATTCAGGCGAATGCCATTTGGCCTTTGTAATGCCCCGGCCACCTTTCAAAGGTGCATGATGAGTATCTTCTCAGATATGGTCGGGGACTCTCTAGAGATCTTCATGGATGACTTTTCCATTTTTGGCACATCTTTTGAGTCATGTTTAACACAACTAACAAAAGTTTTGAAAAGATGTGTCGAAACTAATCTGGTTTTAAGTTGGGAAAAGAGCCATTTTATGGTTCAGGAAGGGATTGTGTTGGGACACGTAATCTCAAGTAGGGGAATTGAGGTGGACCATGCTAAAATTCAAGTGATTTCAACTTTACCTCCACCTACAAATGTCAAAGGCGTTCGTTCCTTTCTTGGACACGCCGGGTTTTATAGACGGTTCATAATAGGATTTTCTGTTATTACTAAACCGCTATGTAACCTTTTATTGAAAGATGTCCCGTTTGTTTTTGATGAAGAATGTATGAAAGCTTTTACCACCCTAAAACAAAAACTAATTGAGGCTCCTATTTTACAATCACCAGACTGGTCCACCCCTTTTGAGATAATGTGTGATGCTAGTGATTATGCGCTTGGGGCGGTTCTGGGACAACGGGTGGATAAAAAGCCTGTGGCTATTTACCATGCAAGCAAAACTCTTTCTGATGCTCAGTTAAATTATACCACTACTGAGAAAGAGTTGCTTGCAGTGGTGTATGCATTGGATAAATTTAGATCTTATTTATGGGGTAGCAAAGTTATTGTTTATTCTGACCACAATGCTGTCAGGTACCTCATGGAAAAGAAGGATGCTAAGCCAAGGTTGATTCGTTGGATACTACTGTTGCAGGAATTTGACCTTGAGATTCGAGACAAGAAGGGGAGTGAGAACGTGGTAGCCGACCACTTGTCACGGGTGGTGCATGAGACACAAGCACCGGAAGTGGAAATTAATGACACATTCCCAGATGAGTAATTATTATCTATTTCCACTAAACCATGGTTTGCTGATTTTGCTAATTATGCAGTTACAGGAACCACTCCAGAGCACTGGTCAAAGAGGAAGAAGCAGCATTTTCTTTCTCAAGCGAAGTATTACATATGGGATGACCCATACCTCTTTAAAGTTGGACCAGACCAGCTCATCCGAAGATGTGTACCGGATGATGAAGTTCAATGTGTGCTGAGCATGGTGCACACATCAGCTTGTGGTGGCCATTTCAGTGGTCAAAAGACGGGCCACAAAGTGCTTTCATGCGGCCTATATTGGCCTACCATTTTTAAAGATGCTTTTGAGTTCGCTAAAAATTGCTTAAGATGTCAACAGATGGGTAGCATCTCAAAACGGAACGAGATGCCCATGCAACCGATTCTAGTTGTCGACATCTTTGATGTTTGGGGAATCGACTTTATGGGCCCGTTCCCAAATTCATTCGGTAACTTGTACATCTTATGGTTGTTTTAGTGTAGTTGTGTGCATGAATGTCTTGATTAGTGACCTTATTCCCTCGTTTGAAACAGAATAATACATTGGGGACAATGTACCCCAAGTGTGGGGATGGGGAAACCTAATAATAATAAAGTGAAAAAAAAAAAAAAAAAGCAAGCCTAATAGCATTTGAAAACCGGACTTTTCAGTGTAAACCATCAACTTTTCAAAGCCGGCCACTGGTATAGGTCCTTGGTCATGGTCTAATTCTATAGAGCAGACATATGAACCGTTTTCAGCAGGCGTTTTAAGGAAAATAATAAGAATTATTCGATTGGGGTTGATGAGCCATTGGTAATAAAAGCATGCACACATCGGCAACCCATTTACCCATCTTGGTGAGATTTTGAGCCTACTATGTTGATTATATATATTTGTTTCGTTTGATGAGAATAGGCCAGATGTTTCTCTGTCACAGAACTTGTGTAATTTGATACGTGCTGAGGTTGTAGGCAAAATATGCACATGAATGACAAAGGCACTTTAGGATTCCCTTTCTTCGTTGATAACCGTGTTATTTGTGTGTGATTGACCTGTGTGTCCACAATAGTACCCCTAGTAGCCATGTTGAGCCTTTATACCTATTCGTTTGTTAAACTCAAATTGTTTGTTTGAACCGACCTGCTGTGTTATTAGTCTTACATGACAATCTAAGTGTGTAGTTATTATAATGTTTAGTAGTATATACGAAAAAAAAAATGAAAATGAAAATGAAAAAAAAAAGTAGCCTTATTGAGTTCGGGTCAAAAATAACCCGCAGTTGTAGTTATTGTGTTCGTGTGAATAAAAGATTGTCATGGTCGGTACCTGTTTTGTATTAACCACTTTATCAGCCTAAACATTCACTACCTTTACCCTAAGCCCAAAACCCGTAAGACCTTTAGATTTGTGCATTGCCTACGATTTAAGTGTGATTGTTATACAAGCCTATGAGGACAGAGTTGCATGTTTGGTTCTTGAGTGATTAAAACTAGCACATTCTATACTAGTCCAGATATATAACCGAGCGGAGTGAAAACTTGTGAGGGGTGTGTGCATGAAAATAAAAACTGGAGGCATATCAGGTTCAGTCGAGTAATTCAGTTTTTAGAATGATAATCATCTGGGCTTGCTGAATTAACAAATCTAATGATGATCTAGGAATGGGGTATGACCTTGGACCTTAACTGAGGGGTGGTAGAGAATTGTGAAGTGTTACTGTTTAAGATGGTAGGATAATTGCAGAAAGGCTTTGCTTGAGGGCAAGCAAAGGTGAAGTGTGGGGATGTGATGAGTGGGTGTTTTATTATGTGTAAATGTGGTTAAAGAGGTGTTTTTATGTGATTTATTGCATGGAACATAGTTACTTTGAGAATGTTTGTGATTTGCAGGTGTGCGGTGGTGAAAAGCACTAAACGAAGCATATTTGAGGGTTTCGGGACAAGTTAAGAAGGATTGGAAGTCACCCGAGAGCACCGGGGATGAAAACACGAAGAATAGCCAATTTTTACACAGGGGCGCAACCTACTAGCAGACAGGGGCGCAACCTACCTCAGGAGGGCGCAAGCTTGCGCTTATAGGCAAAAAGTGGATGTTCTGCGCCCTTTAGGGCGCCACCTACCTCACTGGGGCGCAATCTTGCGCCCCTATCTGATTATGGACGCGAAATTTCGGATTTTGGCCATATTTAAGGGTTCTTTACTCCACAAACGAGAAGGACTTCAACCCTAGCCGTCTTGGACCATTCTAGGACGAATTTTATCATTCCAAAACACATTTTAATCATTCTTTTCATGCATCAATCATCAAAATCATCCATGGAAGCATACTTAATCATGATGAGCGGCTAGTTTCTTTATGTAACCACCTCCGGGTGCACGGTTCGTTTGTGAAACCTTTAAACTTGTTTGATTTGGTTCTTGGATTGTTTTTCATTCACTTGAAGAATATTTGTGGTTTTAATCATTTAAACAATTTATGTGTGTTTCAATTACTTATCTTTTAATCATTCGCATTCGGTTTTCTTGCATCGTGAGCAGTTTGATTATTGGGAGGGTAATTGATACATGTGGGTTGGTAATTGAATTGTACAGGTTATTATTAAAAACTTGTGTTCGGTTATTACTTGATTTAAAACCGTTTAACAAAGCCATGTCTATGTGGTATCCTATCATTTAACCAGGTTTGGGTGAATCATTGAACCGGAAACTCGGAGGGGGTTACTTCTTTATTATTATTATTTACAACTTTTCAAATCCGTTTTCTTAATTCAAAGCAAAAGCAAAGTAATTAGGTCTTAGTTTAATAGTAAAATTTACAAAACTACTCTTTCCACCAATTCCCTGTGGAGACGACTCGACTTCCATATACTACTTAATCTTTTCTTTTGACCGACCAAACGACATCGATCAATCACCACTATAAAGTTGACGGATACTGAGTACATATAACTTGGAAAGATCTCCAAGTTCTAGACTTGGTACCATTAAGATATGTCAGGTTTCGGAGAGCCAAATGTAAGTCTGAATCGAGCTCCCTCCAAAGTCATTGCAGCTTAATTCTAAAAGAAGGTTTGATTTTCCTCCAAATCTTTATATTGATTTTAAGTCAGCCATTGCATCGGGTTTCATGGACATTGGCGGCTTGATCATTCAATGTCATTTGTGGGTGAAGTTAATTTGGAAACAGGTCTCTACTGTTTATGGTGGTTGTGGATCAATTAGATTGCCTGCAGGTACCCACCCATGCTTAATTTGATTGGGTACCAATGATTGTCTGCCATTTTTAATTTTCAAATGCTTCAAACAATACAATGGTCACCTGAGCCTTCTGTTAGCAAAATAAGTTTGCATATGGGTCGCGCATATAAGGTTTGAGTTAAAAGTGGCTAAAAGAGAGTGTTGGTGCAGGGGGGGCTACGCTAAGTGGCTAAAAGAGAGTGTTGGTGCAGGGGGGCTACGATGAGTAGTTGCCACGTGATCATGAATGGTGTTTTTACTTATCAACCATCTCAGTTTTACACAGTTTAAAGAAACCAAACATCCGGTTGCCCCCGCCACCGCAACGCGCGACGAAACCAATAATAAACATGTTTTTTTAATTAGTGTCTTTTTTTATATTATTTTTGCTATCTCACATTTCCGATCAACAGTTATATAAATTTTGCTTGATATCATATTAGAATAGTCGAATGAAAAAGGTTGGAGAATTGTATTTAGAGGGTGTTTGGGATTGCGTTTTGAATCTGATTTTTAGATTATTGCATTTTGAAAACGCAGATAATTAGTTTTTAGTGTTTGGATTGCGTTTTGAAAACGCATATAATCAGTTTTTTAGGCTACCAAAACGCAATAATCTATAAGCAGCTTCACCCATGCTTTTTCAAAACGCATAATCTGTTTTGAATAATCAATCCCAAACACCCCCTTAGAACTGATGATTATTGAAAATTTAAGAGTAAACTTTATAAAAGTCGTTGCTACAACCCATTTAGATAAAAATGACCGTCAAAAGGGCAACCGGAATTTCCAAGATATATCAAAAATCGTTGAATGGGTAAAAGTCAACTATATAAACAATGATTGATACTATATAAAGTCAGCAATTGACCTGGCTTCTTCATAGTGTATCATTGTATTACCATATTTTTATTTCAAATTGTTTTAAACGTAATTGACTAATTTCGCACCATCCTAAATGAAAGTTGATAGTATCATGCAATATTCATTTTTATATGTAAATCATATTTTTTTTGAAACTTAATATGTAAATCATATTAGTTGTGCATTATATAAAATCCGTTTTAAAAAAAAGTGAACTGTGAAAATTATAACACATTATGTAGTAAATACTTTACATATATAATCAGTGTTAGGTAAAAGGAAAAATAATTACAAGATCGTCTTATGCATGTTACCTAAGAAAAAAAAGTGTTTATACTTCTGTCTTAGTTATTTACATAAAAGTTAAAACTGGTCCCATAATATATCTCTCATATGTTTTTTTTAATAGTGACTTTCAATTTATGCAACCTTTGATCCAGTGACAGATACAAAAATTATTTATACGGGGGACACAACACAAATCCGTTAATAATAAGCTAGACAACGTATATCATAAAATAACATGGTTCATTAAAAATCTTCAACTAACATCAATAAAAAAAGAATTGTGTTGGACTAAGTCGTCCATTCATCTTGATTACACACTTAGGCCGTTACAAAAAGCGATGTTTTGTAAACCGGATTATAGTCACACTTGACGCTTTATTAGTTTACTCGTTAAACTTGTCGAATCAGTTCAACTGGATTGAAACCCCAGATAATATTATATTATAATTGCTTTACTTTATAAAAATAAAAACTAAAATTAGTACCTTAAAAAACTAGTGTGCCGTGATTCTATAAAATACAAAGTAAATTTATGTAAAATGATGAATACTAAAAATATCCAATATACAAATTTGAAATTGATTTTGTAGGATAATGTTACAACCTACTACAATTTAGGCCTCATATTTTTTTATTTAAAGAAGCCTAAATATTGCTTTATTCAAAGAAATGATTCTTTTTTGTTTTTGACTTTCTCCTATCATTTTATCACATTCTCTATCTTCTTCATTCTAACTTTTAACTTCTTCAACTTTTATTACAGTGGTTACCAGAACTTCAAACCTCTTGTTTATGGCTTAAAATTAAACACCGTGTTGCCACTACTTCGATTTGAAATTTTCTTTTAATAAAATATGCTTTTCCTTTGAACAATTGGGCTGTCATTCAAGCAAACAAGTAAGGGGTTGGAGTGAGTGGACGGTGGGCACCAGCCCACCCTCTTAACATTGTGCATCCGTCCCTGCTTTGGTCGCATCTCCTGTATTGGGAGACCCACCATCTTACTCCAGTCAGTTATGTTGTTTTAACCGGGTCCGTACTGTTTTTAGAGTCTTGCTGAGCGTTTACATGAAAAATCACACAAGTACTCGCATGAGTGATTAATAAGGAGTGACCCCACCTATGTGTAAAACCTCATATGTAACTTTATGCATTTTAATCATATTTACCTAATATCATGCATTCACGCTTAAGTAAATATTATAAATCTATCTAATCTAAGGAGTTGGTTGTTTTAGATCAATATATCAAAAAATCGTAGAGACAATTCTGAGGATTCAAATACCTTGTATGGGACGAAAAAAATGCCCTTAAGCCTAACAAATTGTATAAATTATATTTTTAAACAGCGATTGACGTTATATAAATAAACATAACAAAAACATAGAACGACATACACCGTAATAACTAACCGATAATTCGTGAACTTGTTTTTGATCCGATTTGCTCAAAACCTAACAATTCATCTACGTCAATTCGTTATATCATAACCGAACTAGCAACAATGACTATTTTTGGTTTAACCCAATGGACAAGCCCGACTAATCCAGTCTAGTTTTGAAAACATTAAGGGGTTGTCTGGTAAGCCTCTTAATGAGGCTCTGAACCATTCAACGCTGAATGATTTAGCATTCAACGCGTTTGTTTCAGCTTCTGAATAGAATGGTCAAGGCTGAACCATTAAAATTTGAGATGTTGCTGAACCATTAAGCACTGAATTATGCTGAACCTTAATGAGGCTCTCCTACCAATGTGTGACAAGAATACTAACCATTAAGAGGTCCAACTTAATGATTCAGCACATAACCATTCAGACCTCTTAATGATTCAACACTTAATCAACCAAACAGCCCCTAATTGTTTATCACGCTAAACTGATTCAAAGAATAAAACATATAAAACGGGGTGCAGAAGATGGAGTCTGACAAATGGCCATGACTTGAGTCTACTCCTAATAAATCTTAAAAAAAAAATAACAAGTTGTTCTATTTACTTAGCTGCCAAACGCGTTTAATTATTCCAATGGATGAAAGTCAATAGTAATCCGAACCATATAAAGATACTTGCATACATTGTGCACTCACTGTCAACTTTTGTAGCATAATATATCAATCTTCAATGGCAACTCTGGGCATCCATGGCAATCTACTCGAAGTCACCGGTACATCATTATTCCAATATTTATCGAATGATTCGAATCCACGTTATTTACAGTTGTCGCACGTTAAACATCATGAAATATGTTCCAAACTATATATACTCAACTGCTTTTAAGTTTAATTTGTGAAAATTGCATTGCAATTTAGTTGTTAGCTGCAGTAAACTTAAGGATACGGAATGGATATCAAGGCAAGATCCTTACGTTTGTATCGAATACGGTAGCAGTAAATCAACAACACGTACTTGTACAGGTCACCTCTCTCGTGTTCTTGTTGTATATGTGCATATATATATATATATATATTAAATGTTTATGCATAAATGTTATTTGATTAGAATTTTGTAATTTGTATAGATGGAGGAAAGAATCCTACATTCCAAGAGAAGTTTGTGTTTACTCTAATTGAAGGACTAAGAGAGGTGAATGTTTCGGTTTGGAATAGCAATACAGTCACACACGACGATTTCATCGGTAGTGGAAGGTAATTACTCTTCTATCATCTTTTGGTAGTTTTTGTTTATGCATTGTGAGTTTGATTATCAAGTAAAATGAGATGATTTTGGTACCAGGATTCCATTGGCAAAAGCTCTTTCTCAAGGATTTGATGATAGTAGCTGGCCGTTGCAGGCTAAAACCGGCAGGTATGTGTTCTTGTCATTGAGTTGGGAGTTTTATGATTTTTTTTTGCCAAAATGGAGGTATAGTAAAAAAAAATGTACATTTGGGGTCTGTCAGAAGTGAATTTGATCTTTTGGTGAACCGCAAGATGGTGTTGCGGTTTAGGCTGAGGTGGAGGTGATAACATGTATCAGTCGATCACAGTTTAAAAATTGGTGACAAAAAAGATCAACTAATTATTTGTGTTCTGGACTTATACAGGCATGCTGGAGAAGTCCGAATAATTATGCATTATACTAGTGGAAATGTAAGTTCCATTAAAGCTTCATACTTACTCTTTTTCCATTAACATTCTCCAAAACTAAACAAATTTTTGGTTTTGCTTTTGGATCAGAGACCACCAAAAGATTCTGCTCAGAAACCATCCAAAGGTTTAGCACAACCACCACCGAGCGCACCACCAACGACCATGTACTCTGTACCATCAGCAGCTTATCATCCATCAGGTGGAGCTTATCCTCCACAAGGTGGTGCATATCCTCCACCAGGCGGTGCATATCCACCACAAGGTGGTGCATATCCACCACCAGGAGGTGCATACCCTCCACCCTACTCACATAATTCAAGTGCTTATCCACCAGCACAATACCCGCCTCAGCCAGTTACTTATCCTCCTACCCCGTATCCACAAAATCCAGTTTATGGATCACATTATCCCCCTGGTAATCACCTATAATAACTCTTTTGGACTTTGATTTAGTTTAGTTTAGTTTACGGTTACCGTTCCATTATTTGATTTTCTGGTCAGACACTCAGACTTACGCATAAAATTATCAGAGGCGTCCTTAAGGATTTACATGCTCTACCTGGACTCGAATGTTAAAAAAATATGCCCCTTAGGTTTTAAATAATTAAATAATTTAAACTAAATTTATGTACGATGATCAAAGTTACGGCAATAAACATAGCAATTAGCAAAATCATAGTATTAAAATAGGTATTATGCTTATAAATGTGTTATGGGTTAACAACCTAGCAAGACTAGAGTTCTAAATGGACTTTTATTAGGCCCAAGTTAAGTGTTAAAAGAATTTTTATTTAAAATCTTAAATAAAATATTATTTAAACCTTTTTTAATCTACATTTGCTTTCATTTTCAGGTTCTCCATTCCCCGGAATGTATCCTCCACCACCTTATTGATGCACATGTGACGGTGACAAACTCATATCGGGCAGTGATCAATCATATAACGTTTGAGTGATGTCGTACAATTTTTTTTATAAAAAAATAAAATAAAAATAAACATGCTTGACAAAATCATGTGATGTTTAAAGTTTTATAAATGGAGATCATGTAGTTCTAAATTTTCGTCATATATGTGTTTCAAAAATTAGAAAATAATATGGTTTTGTTACGATTGTTGAGATATGTACCATAATGCCATTGGCATACACTGTGATCTCTTGTCAATTGTTTCACCATGTATTTATTTATTTGATTGATTTATTGTATTTTGCTGTAAAATAATGGTGTGATATATGGACGTTGAGTGGCCTTCATGTATTTTTAATTTCACATGCACTTCAATTCAAACGTTTTATCCCTTTATTTAAAAAAACAACATTTGGAGGACCGTTCCTTTTGGGCTACTTCTAAAAGGGTAATTGATAATAAATGGGCTCACCTTTGATCATAAAATGGGCTAAAATGGTGATTGATAAACCAATCAAGTTGGACTATTAGATTGGGCGGCCCAACGAAGAATTAACAAATTATTTGGTTTTTTTCTAATGGCTACATGACTTGCAACTTGTAACAAACAAACTATACTTATATGTTTTTACAAAAACTAAAGCCTTGAATCAAGAAGAGTTCTTGTTCAATCAATGAACTTTAACTCAAACTCAATATACCTTCAAACTTCAAAGTTCCAACCATTCCACATCCGGCCCGGCCGCAAGCGAGCAGACGCGAGCCACAAACTTTAATCTCTAGTAACCCGGTCACTTGACCCCGTTGTGGCTGGAGGTGAGCACCAGCGCGACCAAAGCACCTCTCTCCCGTTAACGCACGCGACCACTGTCGCTCGTGCTCGCGCCGCCACTGTTCGCGTGGGGCTGTTGTGGCTGGGGGTGAGCACCGGGATGAAACTTCCCTCGCACTGAAGCTCGTTCGCGATCCACAACGGATAGCCTTATATCTAATATCTTATGCTTGTTTTTATATCTTACAAAGGATCTAAAGCTAGTATTTTGTTTTATATACCTATCCTATACTCAAGTTATAATAATTCACTTAATAGTTCAAAAAATGACACTAATAGAAAAATCATGAATCTATCGGTACTCGGTGATACAACATATACACAAATACATAACAATTCTTTCCAAACGTTTAAGTCTATTGAAGACCATAGTTGTTGTTATTATTATTACTAGGCGAGATCCTGTGTGGAAACACACGGGAAGACTCGGCCAACCTTTATCCGCTGTACGCTAACCACTGACACGTCAGCAGACCAAACCCTCCAAAACAGTCGATCTATCATTAAAACAAAAACTGTATTTTGTAACGTCTGTTCATTTCACAACATCAGTTAATAATATACTGAGGCAATAGATCGTTTGTTACGGTTTGTAATTCAACGGCTGTTCATTTCGCAACTCTGTTCATTACCTCAATTAAGCAGGTTTTTTAAAACACCTGGTTGTAAAAAACTGTTGATTCAAACAGTTGTTAATTCAACGGTTTCTTTCAAACAGTTGTTGCATTAACCACCGACACGTCAACACAGCAAACGTCTGCTGAGAGGAACCACTGTTTCGCAAGGACTGTTTATATCTTTTAACACTGATCAGATGTTTAATAACGGAAATGTTACAACCAAGGAACAAAAACTCTACAGACGGATTAAAAAAACATATCTAATCAACGTTAAACAAAACAAATATAATCAACTTTAAACATCAATATACATTATGAATTCCATCTTCATAACATCTGTTTATACATATGAATATACATTAGGAATTAATAAACTTAAGCTTCAATTCCTTGGAAGGTACAATTCCTTTTATTCTTGAACTTTAAGCACTTTAGGCATATGAAACTCAATATGCGTATTAACTCATTGATATGCGATGGATTAAACTTAAGCTTCAATTCCATTGAAGCTTCAAGCTGTGCGTGTAGATCTTTGAATCGTGCCAAAAGTTCTACATCCTTAATATCAGACTCTGAATTGCACAACACCGACAAATCACGAACAACAGTCGAAGTCATTGACTTCAAAATCCGTTGAACATCGTCTCGCTCAAATGTGTCCAAGTGCAAACGGTCAAAACAAATCTTCAACTCTCTTGCAGTCTTCAAATCTTGATAGTATTATCCTGTAATTTGATTAAGAACAAATTCCTTCATTTCATCTTCACGGTTATCACTTGGGGCTGACATTGATCCAATTAGTGAAGACTGAAATGTAAATGTTAATATTAATTAAAATCGTTTATGATGAACTTCCGGATGTCTTTAGTATTTTATAGACCGATAACGCGTGTAGATGAAAGGTCATACGGTAGAATAGTTATTATACTTGGGTTAACGTGTTAAACGAAAGGTTTTCTTATAATGATTACTTAATTAATTTCAAAACGTTTATAGTATCTAAAATGTCTAAACAATTTGTGAAACATAAATGGACGAATGCTTTGAAAAACGAATAGACGAAATAATTAACTATCAGTTTAACAAATCAGAGATTTAAATAATTATGCAAAATATCGCATGAAATTATTTATCTTTTGAAATTATTTCTATAAATATGTTCATATCCAACCTAAAATTTATCTATAAATTCCACACAGTACATATATTCTAAAATTCATCTACAAAAATGGCAAACAGATCATACTACCATTTTGCTGATGATCAGATGTTAAGTCTTTATCCAGCACATGGTCACTAACAGAAAAGAGAAAAGATGAAGAGATTTGCAATGAAGTAGAGAGGATCGAAGAACAGTTAAGGAACAAATATGGGCAAACATTGCCTTGCTAGATATGGTGTTGCATGAACCAGGAAGTCGTTTAAGAGATAAGATAGAAGAATATTTGACCCAACAACTACAAATCGAAAATGACATCCATGAATCGTTGACGGAATTAAAAAAAGGATCTTTCAAGCGAGATTCTGAAAAAGAAACAAAGGATTTTTGAAATTTTAATTAAGTAGTTTTGTATAGTAGATATGATTTTTATTATGTACGATTTAATTTTAAATGTTAAGCTCTGTTTATTAAAAACAACATTATCTATCCCATCGTCTTTTGTTTGAGAACATCTGTTTATTACCATCTGTTTGTGTATGTTGAAAACAATCGTCTGCTGTAAAGAAAACCTGTTTACTAATATCTGTTTCTTTCTTTTAAAACAATTAATACCAAAAATATAAAAAAAGGTTCTTTAACTTGTTTGGTAAAAAGACCTTGTAACTAAAAATGGTTATCTAAAAATGCTTACGAATAACCGTCAATCAAAATTGAATAATTACAATTCCATAGTTTGAGTTAAACATTGAATTGAACATAAATAAATACAAAAAGGAATAAACTACTTTAATGATAACAAAATTACAATATGTGAATTTACAACCTACATAAAAATACAAGGAAACATAAAAAAACACTACTAACAACCAAATCCTAGAGAATAATCTTTCTTTCCAGCCTCATTGAAGTAAATAACAAACATAAACAATGAAAACCACAACAACACAACAGCCCGTTTCTAAATATCTTTCAGATCCAAAAACACTAAAGATTGAAAATAGAACTGGATGTATTTTTATGTAATAATTAATTGATGTTTTCCTTCGATTGTAAGAATCATGGGAAAACATCAAATTGAAGTTGTTTATCAATCAACTGTTGGTAAACTATTTTTCTTTGATTGTAAGAATCTTTCGATAAATTTGTGAAAACGTATTTGAAAGTAATATCATAATGCATATTGGATGGAGTGATGTAAAGTGAGAGAAGTGAAAATGAATATTGGGAATACATCCCCATTTATAGGCTGAAATATAATAACTATTCGTAAAGTTAGTTTTCAACTTTATTAGTTGGATTTCAAGTAAATATAAAGGTGGCAGTTACTTTTGGAAATTTAAATTTATTTCTTATATTTCTTATTTCTTATATAGAATAAAAGCCAATTGCAACACAAAAATAATAATAATAAAATAATGTTTTCGCTAATAAAATAATTGTCAATGAAAAAACATGTCAAATCCTATTTTATTTTTTGTTAACAAAGATAATAAATATAAATATATTATTTGTGTAAAAGAATTATCAATTTAACTTTAATTTAAAAATATTGAATTGTTACGGTTGAGTATGTTTGCGATATAGAAAATAAACACATTATAACTTTAAATATTAAAGGTGCTTAATGATTTCATTAGACAAGAAAAAAACTGTTTATATTATATTTGAAGGACTGTTTACTAAAAAAAACTTTAAAAAGCCACTCGTCTGTTTTAAGGAAAATTTGTTACCTTCACGACAATAGTTAATAGTATGGTCAGATGTTTAATATTTAATACAATCAAAAGTAAACAAACACTTTAAACATCTATAATCTAAACAAATATATATATATATATATATATATATATATATAAATATACTTGGATGCACATATGAAAAGACGGATTGTAATCAATATCTAACAAAATACCTATAAATTTAAATTAGATCAGTCTTTTCAAATTCATAATTACAAAATACCTAGATGGAAAGATACCATAAATTTAAATTTCTAAAAACGCTGTTAGTATAAACAGTTGTTTATTCAAAACTGATGATTGTCAAACACTTTACATAAAACAAATGTTGTATTAAACAATTCTTACTAAGAATATGATAACATTTACGATTTACAATTGTTGGTGTAAATTTATATCAAAACAGATCAACCTTTGCCTACCTAAAATAACAATATTGAAGAGTACAAAATAAAAAAGTCATCAACATAACTAATTTAACCTAAGATTTACAATTAAGCATCACCAAACATGAAAGCATTGTATCAACATCAAAATATTTTCACTCCTTACCATGCGATCAATTTTTAGTTATAACCAATATTCCTAATGATTGATCAAACTTGAAATTACAACAGTCACCTATTTTCAATCCTTTGGACTTTATAAAGCTTACCCATCTCCTAATTGCAAACCTATAAAATGATAATATACAAATGTTAGTTATATTATTAAAATTAAATGCAAATTTAATTATTAAAATTTAAGTAATACCTTTGGTTGTTCTTATCTCTTTCCACATATAATCACTCGTTCACTTCATCATCATTGACTTGAACAAAAATCTTATGCGGCAAAGTACTCTTAGCTAATCTAACTATTGAAGCATTAAGCCGCTGAAAAGTTGATGTTTTTATAACATTATTAGTTACTAAGCTTAGTAAGATAAAGAAAAATATAAAACATAATCTAATATATAACTTACATAATGTTTAGCAATCACTGCATCATGCTTATAAACTTGAAAACTGATATTCTGATCCAAACCATCTACCTGTACAACCATTTTAAACAAATGTATTACTACATGACATGTAGAACAACTTTAATCAAACATATAAACGATATTTAACCTGCATATGAAGCTAAGAATTATCAGACATTTTAATATCTTCAACTGATGGTTCAGATTGGTGAGTTTGCTCAAAAAGAATGGTAGCATTGTTTAAAAAGACCTTAATTTCAAAAGTGAAGAGGTCTCTCATCTCCAGAAAGACAAAATCGAAAACATCCAAGTTAAGATCTTTAATTACATTCAACAATCCATCATACAAAAAACAGTGTTTCTCCAAGGAAATTATCTTTAAGCTCCATGAATAATCACCAAATACAATAGTTACAAAATCTTCAGTAATTTTAGCATCACGATAGACACACGAAAAACTATCAGGTACTCTCTGTGAGTAAAGCAAATAAAAAAATTAGTTTATTTTTTATTTTTAATACTAAATACACGTATAACAATAGTAGGAAAATACGTACTAAAAAATTGCTTGAAGGGTCATATATAAACTGTATGAACGTATTCCCGCAAATCAAGTTCCGGACACAGGACATTAACAAAGTATCTTCAGAAACATACTCAAATAATAATATATCATCTACTTCAAGTGCCATATCCTTAACAACAGTTTGTCGTCCTTCACTGAACTCAGCTTCATTTAAAACATGCTTCCTTAAAACAACTTCCCATTTCTTTCTATGTGTTGTAGTAGTTATGATTACATGATAATCCATAGCTTCAGAAGGATGAAAGCTACCAACAACATTTTCTGATAAATTCTATAAAGACACAAAATTTTATAAAAAATGTAAGAACCAAAAAGAATTTATTACAGATTTTAAAGCTAATATAACTTTTAATAACATAATAAATACCAGAATTTCAGCTTCAAGATCAACAACACATCCAATGAATGAGACCGTTTCAACTGTTTAACATTAGAAAAAAATGTTAAACAAAATTTTAAGAAAAGTATATTATTTCAGATGAATCTTAAAATATAACCACAATAAATCTAAACATAAGATAACTTCATTCAGAAATGTTTTTACCTTATTTAATGTTTGGGAACTTAACTTTAGTAATTGTAAATAATTGATATGTAGAGTACAGATTTAGTTGGAAGTCTTTTAATTTGTTCACAACATTGATAGAAAACTTAAAAACTAATAACACACAACTTATATATTCAGTGGGGACACTGATGTATTTTACACTATAATAATTTTATTTGATATATTGTATTATAATAATGCTCTTAAACATTCAATATTATATTAATTTTTACTTAAATACCTTTCATAATAAACTTATTATTTAAACGAAATATTTATTTGATATATTTTTAGTAATTTAAATCACAACTATAAATTTACTTAACTACTATTATATCAATATAAAAGTTACCAAAACATTTATTAATTTTATCTTTTATGTATTTTATAATCATTTTTTACAGTAAAAGGATTTTACAAACATCTGATAAAATCCTAAATACTGTTGCCATGTCGTCAAATCATTCTATAGTAGATTAAATATTTGATGACGTTTATCATCTATTTTGCCTTAAATGTCTGTTGACTCCAACAGTATTTCAAGTAACTTATTTTACAAAAATCATAAGGATACATGTTGATCAACTTTAGTATCTTCTGTGTCTCAGATGCATTAAAAATATGATATGGGCTCAAAGTACCAATACACTACACAATTCGGTAGTTACTAAGTTCAAATGTTTACCAAGCTAGGGGATTTTCATCTCTAGAACCATGTTGAAATTATCGAACTAATGATAATGAGGATTGGTGATGTTAGTCTTCTTTCTTCTACATAATAGTTTCCATGTTAGTGTAATCATTATCCATGTTAATCATTTCAGTCCAAAAATATGTAAAAATTTTCTCAATCTTAATTTTTATATCTTTTCTAAACATCTGTTCGTCAAATTTTACAAAACATCTGATAACATACGTATATCTTTTCTAACAGATTTTACAAATAGGAATGTTTATCCAGTATTTTAAAATATGGTTGCATTTATTTGTGTTCAATGTATCTATCATACAGATAAGATATATAAAAAACTAATATTTTATTTAAATATTATGTTATTACATCAAGATTTACTAAATTACAAATATAAAAAAAAGATAAATAAACATAACATTTAAAATGAATTTAAAAACTTAATCTTCAACTCCTTAGAACACTTAAGTGACTTTACAGTATCAGAAATCATTTCTAACTGCTCCAAATCACTTTTCATCGCATCGATGTAAAACTTTAGACCAATGTCACGAATTTTTGATGGTGGCAAACCCTTCAATTTGTCGACTACCTTTGCTTTTATCAAAACAGTTTGAAATACGCGTAAAATGTCACACCCTCAAATTTCCACTGCGGGCTTTATACCGCGAGGCGTGTGACATACCAGGATCCCATAGCCATAAGTCACATGAACGACTCTAAATGCCCAAACCATTTAGTTCGTTATTGAAAACAAGTTTATTAGATAATTATTTATTCAAATAGTCATGGAAGCGAATTTAAAGATAATAGTTAACCAAATAGTCTGCTCAAGACAACGCGCTCAAAATCATAATAGATAATTCAACATTCGAAAGTAGTTAAGTGTTCATATCCCAATGACGCTATATGATGCATGCCCTACACGTGCTCCAAATCTAGTGACCTGCAAAAGCATGTTTTTGTGGGTCAACATAAAGTTGGTAAGTTCACAAAGTAAGGTAAGTAAAAGTGTAGGTTTCCCAATCCAAGAACAACAATTAGGTTTTACAAACCCAAAAATAGTAATTGATAACCATAACCAAGAACCACTAGTTCAGCGTATGCCAAGGGTAGCTAACCCATTCATGATAACTAAACAATGATATACCGAATTGCTATTCAAACAATGCACTCGCCCCGCGAGCTGGTTTTTGCCTCCCATCATTGCTTATCAACAATGATAAAGTCTAAGGTCGTAGTTCACGCCCGGCTCCCAGCACGGTGTGAGGTTTGTCAAAGCTAATAGCGCTATCAACTAGTAACCCGCTTGCCATAACCCGACAATTCATTCGGTAAATAGTTAAGGACTTTCGTGATAGAATATTTTAGTTCATCAAGGACACAGAGTGTGAAACTAGCAAAGCCCGACCCACACAAGGAGTCATAGCACCCCAGAACCCGAGATGTGAAAGTAGTCCCAAACCGGACTAGAAAAAGTTAAGTAAGTTGTCTCAATTCTCAAACCCGAGACGCATGCTTTTGAGAAAAGAGTAGTGAAACTCACCTAATAAAGATGCTTGTGTTGTAGTGAAGTTGAATTACGTAGCTACTATTGCCTGGACGGTACTTGCCCTATGATTATTGAGGACATTGTAAGTTGTGGGCTTTTGTTTATCATACAAGTGAGACTCCCATTATTGTGAACCATGTTATCTAACGTGGTTGGTGTTATAGGCATAGGGGTCGTATTGTATATCATGAAGTGGACCCATGTGGGCCCCATATAGAGTAATGGGCCGCACATTGTCCCTACTTCCTTGTGTATGATTGTTTATTGTAAAACGAGTATTTTCCCATGAGTTAAGCCTTTAGTATGTTTGAAAATGACCAACGTGTGTTTAATCTGGACTTAACATGTGTTAGGGATGTGTAGCTGATAACATGACATGGTGGATTGTCGTGCACATCTTGCTAGGGACTAAGGTAGCTTTGTTATGGCGTTTACGACTCATCACAAGACAATGCTAGAGCATTGTTTCGTGTTTAGAAGCCGGTTACACTTTGATTAATAGTTTTCATGACTTAAACATGTTTCTATCTCATATAAGTAGATCAATGTGTTTTATCTTGGTTTATGAATCTTGAACTAGACCGATTACTAACACCTTACAAGGAGCAATGATTATGGTTGAAAACTCGGATTATGGGTTCACAATAGCGCCGTGTATTAATGTGTAAAGGTGGTTAGTACTTAGCTTGTTGGATCAGTATTGCTCTTTGTATGAACTTGCTAGTGAACACTTAAGTGTTTAGCAAGTTCTTTATCAGTTTAAGTACAGCGAAATGTTTTAAGTTAAAGCTACACTTATCAACAGGAGTTATTACTCCCCCTGGATGTTTGATTAAACTAAAGACAGATATTTAATGAGAATCTAAGTATTGAATGAGAATGAATACATAAACAGATTCTCAGTAAATGAAATGGAAATAACAGTGATAAGCTTTGAAGGATTTCTGTATTAATAATCAATGTCTAAAATAGAGGGATGAACCCATCTATTTATAGACTTTACATTTACATGAACCTTGCCAAAAAGCAAGTTCAGAAACAAGTTGCAACAAGTTGCAGTCTTGGAACTTGTACATAAAGTTAAAGTAATACTAAACTAATAAACTACTGAAACATAAGGCGGTGGAAAGATTCTTAAACAAGTGCATATGAATGACAAACTACTGACGAGTAGTTTGTCTTCAGTAGTTCTTCAGTGAACTGTCTGGTTTGAACTTCAGAACTTCTGATGCATTTCTTCTTCAGTACTTGTAGAATCCTTCTTCAGTACTTTTGTCTTCTTTCTTCAATAGTTCCATACTTAGAATATTTTTGACAGAAGTGAATTAGACTTAGGTTTCCAAAAGTGGTTTCACCAATCCTCTTTGTCCTAACAATCTCCCCCTGGATTGATGAAGCCAAAACCTTTTCTAATTCTTTATTGTTTTCTTCTGTCATTCTCAATCTTCCATATCCCTTGAACATGGAATTTTTCAATTGATTAAGACGCTCATCAGTGAGAGATCCCTTTTTAGGTTCCAGATGTTGAATTGTAAGCAAGTCCTGAGTTGATAATTTCTTCAGTTCATTCATGGACTTGTAGGCCTTGCTTGTAAGATCTCTCCTTGTCACTAATACTGAGTTGTCATCAGTAAAGGACCATCTGATGATCAGCACTTTAGACTTGTCAAGGTCTGAAGTATAGGGAACCATGCTGGTCCCTTGGGAAGTTCCTGAGTGTTGGATGTTTTCAATTTCAGTGACTCTCAGGTGGGATTCACTTCTTTCTTCTTGTTGCACCACATCATGTAGTTTGAAAGTTGGTAAGTGATGTTCAGTAACTACCTTAGTGTGCGGTTTGTCTTTGATGGTCTTTTGGATTTGGTAGGCAAATGTAGAAGGATCCCTGAATTGTGTTAACAGAGGCTTTTCTTCAATATCAAAGTCTGAATGGACTACTGTGTTTCCATCTAGTAGTAACATCTTGAAGTCAGTCTTTGTATTGTCCCCTGTCTTCTTCTTCTTGGTAGCAGGTCTTGTAACACCAAAAGTTCTAACTACTGAAGTTGATACTTCAGAAGTTTTGAACTTCTCTGGATTAGCAGCCTTGGCAGCCTTGTACTTCTTGTATGTGTCTAGTAGTCTTTCTTCTTTCCATCTTGACACAGAGGCTTTTGAACCATAGTTATTTGCTACCAGTTCTTCAATCATCTCAGCTCTCTTGGCTTTTCCATCTTTATTTGTTGCAAGTTTGTCTGCAACAATTTGAGCTCTTCTTGTCAGCTCATCCATGGAGAGTCCTTTCAGTGAAAAGGGTTTAGTCTTGCTGTTCTTTGTAATGTAAGACATCAGTTGTTGTCTTTTGTCTTCTTCAGCAACTCTTTCAAGGTTAGCCTGCCTTTGTAGCTCTGCTCCATAAGCCTGTAATTTTTCATTGTAGCTTAAGTCATCCCTTGCTTCCAAAGCATTCCAGATCTCATCTTTCTTAGCCTTTCTTTCGGCTGCAATCAAACTCTTCTCAAGTAGTTCTTTGGACATTGATAGTGGAGAAGGGTTCAACACAGTCATTGTTGTAGTTGTAGTAGGCCTTGGAATAGGAGTTGGTTGTTGTTGTTCAGTTGGTTTGGAAGGCTCTTCAGTTGGTTGTATGTTGGAAGTGTTAACCTCTGATGTGTTGACAACTACTGAAGGTTTGTCGACTACTGAAGGATTGTCTTCAATACTTTCTGAGTCATCATCAGAACTTTCATCAGCATCAGAAGTTTCTTCATTATGGCCTTGGGATGTTTCAGCTTCTTCAATTTCTTGTTTAGAGACACCAAAGTGTTGAGCCAGTTTTTGTCTTCTGGCTTTGTCTTTGAGTTCTCTTGCTTGGAGAGCCACTCTTGCTTTTATTCTGGCTTTGAATGACTCCCTTGGATCCCTAATTTTCTCCCCCTTTTTGGATTCATCAAGTTTGGAAGGTTGAGAGAAAGTACCAGTGAGAATGGTGATCTGTTTTGAATTGTGGTCAATTTTGTTGGATAGATCGTTCATTTTTGTCTTGATCACTTCAAATTGGTTCTTGACAGACAGCTCCAAAGCAGTTGTGTAGGTTCTGAAGTGATTGGTGATGAGTGTGTTCATCATATGGTATAAGGGACCATCTGCGCTGCATAGTTGGTTCAAGTCTATGCTTGTTGACCCAGGGAATTGGGTAGGCATTTGTAGTGAGGGGTGTGTTTTGGGGTGATCTTTTTGTTGTACAGAAGATGCCACTTTAGGGGAATCAGGGATCAAGTGGACTTTAACCTAATCTGGTGTGACCAGCTCTTTGAGCTTAGATACACCAGGTGCAGGACCTTCACTAGCAGCCGTCAATTCAATGTTTTGTTGTGAATCATCATCCAAATCAATGGAATCATTTGAATCCCTAATTACATCCTCAATGAGGACAGTGTCAGTTACATCATGATCTGAGCCCAACTCAGTTGTCTCATGTACCTCTTTTTCTTGGTTCAGAGGATTTCCTACCTCAGGCATTAAGCCTTCATCAGTAGTTGCCACAAATGAGGTCTTAGCAATGTTACTTCTTTCCTCAGATCCACCACTGGGTGGTATGTGAGTAGTAGCAGCCTAATGTACCTAGAGTTTCTAAGTTTGGGCTTAGAGACCCTGGTTCATCCTCATCTCTTTGGTTAGGGCTTTGAGTGTCCACATCCATGTCAAGTTCTGAAGCTATGTCCCTTGTTTGATGTGGTTGTTGGGGACTGACATGTTCGGATGGGATTCTCTCTTTTAGCCCAGAGAGAAGCTTGGCAATTTCAATTTCTGTTTCATAAGTTTGGGGTGCTGGTTCAGTAGTTTGGTCTATGGGTTCAGCACTTTCAAAAGAAGGGTCTATTGGGATTGTTTTCTTGAATTTCTTTCTTTTGAAAAGGATTGTTATTGGTGCTCTTGGTGGGGTTTGAGATGGATGAGACTGAGAGGATGTTTCAGTCACATCTTTATCAAGTGCAGATTGCACATTAGCAAGTTCAGGCATCTCAACCTCCTGAACTGCCTTTCTTTTTGGGTTGGTGGGTTTTTGTTTTTGTTGCTTGGGTTTCTTGGCCTTTGGGGTTGAAGGTTTGGAAGATGAGGGTTCCATGGGGACTGTTTCTGCTTCCCCTTGGCCATCTTCTGGCCAGGCAGCCGGTTTGTTGTGCCTTGAGTATGCTTGTGAGGACAAAGGGTTTAAAGTTGTAGTTTTACCCACAAGCACCTCTTCTCCAAGTTCTTTTATTATGCATTGCATAATAAATCTTGGGTACAACAAAAACTTCTTTTTAGTGTTGAGATGATGTAACACCAACTCATTAAAGAAAAGTGATGATGCCCTGAATTTTGTTTCATTCACTATGGAATGAAAAATAGGTTGAAAAGTTGAGGGCATCTGATCATAAGATCTAGTTTTTGGACTCAAACAGATAATAATATAATGAAACAGCAGTTTATACTTTGGTTCAAAATATTTCTTAAAAATTGTAGCATGTGAGAGAGTACCTTGGTAACCACACTCTGTCATGGTTAAGTGAATCTCAGAGTTTGGAAATTGGTCTGGGGCGTTTACATCATCCAAACCCAGCCTAATCGCCAAAGTAGCTGGTGTGATTGCCATTCTTCCCCCTTGTATGGTTGAGTTGAGGGAGATCACTTTGTTGTTCACCGTCACCGTCTCTGCGTTTGCCCAAAACTTATTTAGAGTTTCAGTGTGGATTGGAGGGTCGATGGTGAGGGCGGTGAAGTATTGGGATGTCACACCCTCAATTTCCACTTGCGGGGTTTTACAGCGAGGCGCGTGACATACCAGAATCCAAGACAACGGTCACAATAAACGACATCTATATGCAATAAAAGTTACGTAGAAATACCAACCACACAGTTTATAAGTAAAGTGTAAAACGACAGCGGAAGCAAAATTTAATGTTTACAAAACCAATGTCAAAATATGAATGCAACCACAACCCGGTTTGCTTATGTATGCAAGACTAGACGCGGTGCGACTCCAGTGCGCCTAAGACTCCCTGCTACCTTAGCGACCTGAGAAAACATGCGAAGTTAGACAACACATAAAGTGCCGGTGAGTCACAGAGATATAGTTTGAAAAAGTTTATTATAAGTAAACCAAACCCAACAACCCTTACATCTATACCTGATGCTAGCTAGACATCGTTACATGATACTATAGTGTCGTGAACCATTGCTGACAAGATAAGAATGCCTCAAACCCGTCACCGGTTCATCACCCGGTGCCGTAAGATATAGGACAAATATGCACCCGCCACCGACCTCCAGTCGGCCCGAGTGGGGCTAGTCAAGCCCAATAGATCGATTCACACCTTCCCCGCTATGTACCCACATATTGATGGTTCACTAAGATATGAGAGGACTTTAATGATGAAAGTATAGGTCACTAAGTATCCATGAGGTATCATGTAATATGTTGGTTTAAAAGTTTAGAAAGTTTTACCGCATGTCTTTCCCCCATAATATTCCAAAAACCGTAAAGAATGGGGCTGTGACACTCACCTTAGTTTGCGTTCCCAAAATAAGAATTAAGACAAATCTTGATGATCCCAAATACCAGCGATCTATCAATAAAGGTTGTATAAGAGTTGTGACGAATAACCCTAAGGCTAATTAGTCCGCGATTGTCCAGATCATGATTAAGTAAGTTTGAAAACGTGTTTGACAGTTTGACCGACACACGAAACTGACCCGACATCCCGTTGGTGACCCATTAGACGAGCTAATCAAGTACACCTAGATTACACACAAGTTTCAAGCATAAAATACTTAGTTTGTATCAAAAGTCTCATTTTAGTTAGCGTAGGGTCGAATGTAGCTTTAAACGGTCGAATGAGGCTTTAAACGGTCGAATGTGGCTTTCTACTTCCACCTTCGCCCCCTTTTCTCCATCCTTCGCCCATTTGGAAATATGTTCGTCCATCTAGTAACCAGGTTTGACCCTGGAGATCCTCCTTCGACCGTTCGACTGGTCGAAGGTACTCCAGGTTCGACCCTGTTGTTTAGTTTCCTCAAAAACGCATCAAAAACATTCGAAAACATCACGAAACATCATGAGTTACAGCAGTCAACTATCATTAACATATCCCTACGAAACCCTACCGATTTCACCCCAAAAATCTAGTCGTTTTACAAGTTTCCCAAAATAGTAAATTATGGAGATGTCACATCATCATGCATGCAATCTTTACCCAATTAGGAAACTTTCTGAAATTAATCAATAATCAATTCAACATACTCAAATTATCATGAACAAGAAATCCCCTATCATAACTCTAATATTACCATCAAGAACAAGCCCTAGATCTAACCCAAAATTCCTCTAAACGACAAAACACCATCAACAATCAATTGTACATGTTTCAATCATAACTCATCATTATCAACAGTCCTAGATCGTTGTCATATCATCTATACAGCAAATAATCATCAAACAATGCATAATACCACATTAAAACATGTTAATTTGTATAAAAACTCATTGTTTATGAATAGGTTTTATTTAGAAAGCTATTAGGAAGGTTTTTACCCATAAAATATGTTGATATCAGATCTGGACTCTTGGGGTTTAAATGAAAACAAATCAAAATCGTTTAAAAAGGATTTAGAATGAAGAACACACCTTAGATCTTCACTTGTAACGATTTAGAGAGTTGGATTATGAAAAATAAGCTCAAAAACTCCTTCCCCAATGATAATAGTCGAAAGAGAGTGTTTAGAGGCGTTTAGGGTTTGTGAAATGATGAAAAATGGCTAAGGATGGTATTTATACTATGTCCAGGTTCGACCCCTTCGTATGGGCGAATGTGGAGTTTAAGTGGTCGAAGGTAACATTTTCAAAACAGTTAGCCAGGTTCGACCCTTCATGTGGGTCGAAGGTAGTTTTATATGGTCGAAGGAGACCCCTTAGAAAACCGAGGGCCAGGTTCGACCCTTCGAACGGTCGAACCAGAGAGATGTCATTTCCCAGATTTCCAGTTTGTCGTGTTTAGCACATTTTAACGCACCTTAACGCATGAACATGTAACCCTAATATATATTTCACATAATTAAGCATGGACAATCATCTAAACATCATTTAAACACGTATTTGCATATAATCCACCACATAAGAATCAATCTACACATAACACTTAATCTAGCTTATGTAATTCACCAATAACGGGACTCAAGACGCGTGTTTATGTAAAAGACACCAATGATCCTTCAGATCATTGAACTCTGGACAATACGTAAGAAAACCCCGACTCAACTAACCCAGTTAAGTACGTAATTAAACTGTTTCCCGCTAAGGTAGACTTATAGGCTTAAATATGTCAAGTCAAATATGCCGGGTGTCACATCATTCCCCTGTTGAAAGAATTTTCGTCCCGAAAATTGTACGAAGAGAAAGTCAAAAAGGAAGAAGAAGACAAAAGAAAGAGACGAAAGAAATTTACTGGTTGTCACATCATCCCCCCGTTGAAAGGAATCTCGCCCCGAGATTCACTCAGCTTCAGCGGTAACATGTCCAGATTCAAACGCACGTTTAGGAAAAAGATGAGGATATTTGGACTTCATCATGTCCTCCCGTTCCCACGTGAACTCCGGTCCACGATTCGAATTCCAACGAATCTTAACGATTCGGATTTTACTCCGACGAAGACTACGAATCTTGTAGTCTAGAATTTCAACTGGTTCCTCCACAATGCGAAGACGATCGTCAACCTTAATCTCTTCCAAAGGAACAATAAGAGATTCATCTGCTAAACACTTCTTCAAGTTAGACACATGGAAGACGTTGTGGACACTTCCGAGCTCCGCCGGCAAGTCAAGTCTGTATGCCACCGGTCCAATCCGTTCCAGGATTGCGAATGGTCTGACATAACGAGGGTTAAGTTTGCCACGCTTCCCAAAGCGTATGACGCCCTTCCATGGAGAAACTTTTAGAAGTACCCTGTCCCCAACCTGGAACTCCAAAGGTTTACGACGACGATCGGCATAACTCTTCTGACGATCCCGCGCAGCTGCTAAACGGTTACGGATTTGCAAGATTTTCTCCAAAGATTCGTACACAAGTTCCGGACCAGTGAGCTGACTCTCGCCCACCTCGGCCCAACAGAGAGGAGACCGACATTTCCATCCGTAAAGAGCCTCGAACGGAGCTGCCTTAATGCTAGACTTGTAGCTGTTGTTGTAAGAGAACTCCACCAACGGCAGGTGATTCTCCCAACCCTTGCCAAAATCGATAACGCATGCACGAAGCATGTCCTCCAAAGTTTGAATCGTCCGCTCACTGTGACCGTCTGTTTGTGGATGATAGGCTGTACTCATATCCAACTGAGTACCTAAGGCTTTATGCAGGACCTTCCAGAAACGTGAAGCAAAGCGAGAATCACGATCAGAAATGATAGAAACAGGCACCCCGTGCTTAGAAACCAATTCCTTAAGATAAATGCGAGCCAAGCGCTCGAGTCCGTCAGTTTCCTTAATAGGAAGGAAGTGTGCTGATTTTGTCAACCTGTCGACAATCTCCCAAATCATAGCACAACCACTTGGTGATTTCGGTAGTTTGGTGACAAAATCCATCGTGATTCGCTCCCACTTCCATTCGGGAAGCTCTGGTTGTTGCAGGAGACCAGACGGCCTCTGGTACTCCACCTTGACCTTCGTACAAGTCAAGCATTTGCTAACATAGGAGGCGATGTCAGCTTTCATGTTTGGCCACCAGTAGAGTATCTTCAAGTCCTGATACATCTTGTCGGAGCCTGGATGAATAGAGTATCGAGATTTGTGAGCTTCGTCCAAGACAAGCTCCCGTAATCCCCCAAACAGTGGCACCCAAACTCGTTCCGCGAAGTAATGTAGGCCATTAGACCTAAGTTCGAGGTGCTTGTCAGCACTGTGCATAGTTTCAGCTTTTAGGTTTTCCTCCTTCAAAGCATCAAGCTGCGGAGAACGGATCTGGTCAGGTAGAGAAGGATGGATAGTGAGCTGTAAAGCCCTGACACGTCGCGGGTTCGCAGATTCCTTCCTGCTCAAGGCGTCAGCCACAACGTTCGCCTTGCCAGGATGGTACTTAATGGAACAATCATAATCGTTAATGAGCTCAACCCAGCGACGCTGCCTCATGTTCAACACCTTCTGATCAAAATTGTGCTGGAGACTCTTGTGATCGGTATAAACATCGCACTTGGTACCGTACAAGTAATGCCTCCAGATCTTCAGAGCGAAAACCACCGCTCCCAATTCCAGATCATGGGTAGTGTAGTTCTTCTCGTGAACCTTAAGTTGACGAGAAGCGTAAGTAATAACCTTCCCTCGTTGCATCAACACACAACCGAGACCACGAATAGAGGCGTCACAGTACACGACGAAGTCATCCGTGCCATCCGGTAAAGATAAGATAGGTGCAGTGCAGAGTTTAAGTTTCAGCAATTGAAATGCTGATTCCTGCGAATCACCCCAGTCAAACTTCCGGTCTTTCTGGGTGAGAGTAGTGAGGGGTTGAGCGATCTTCGAAAATCCCTCAATGAAACGACGATAATAACCCGCGAGACCAAGGAATTGTCGCACCTCAGATGGCGTCTTTGGTGCTTCCCAGTCTTTAATAGCTTCGATCTTAGCCGGATCGACATGAATCCCTAGTTCATTCACCACATGACCTAGAAATTGAACTTCGCGTAACCAAAAGTCACACTTCGAGAACTTAGCATACAATTGTTCCCGTCTCAAAAGTTCTAAGACAAGTCGCAAGTGTTCCTCGTGGTCCACCTTGCTCTTGGAATAGATCAGAATGTCATCAATGAAGACGATGACAAATTTATCAAGGTATGGATTATAGACACGGTTCATAAGATCCATGAAAACCGCTGGCGCGTTGGTGAGACCAAAGGGCATAACCAAAAACTCAAAATGGCCATAACGAGTACGAAAAGCAGTCTTCGGGACATGGGATTCCTGCACGCGCAACTGGTGGTACCCAGACCTCATGTCAATCTTCGAATAATAGCTGGAACCCTGAAGTTGGTCAAAGAGGTCATCAATACGAGGAAGAGGATAACGATTCTTGATGGTCACCTTGTTCAGCTCACGATAATCAATACACATACGAAGGCTCCCGTCTTTCTTCTTCACGAATAGGATAGGGGCTCCCCACGGAGAAGAGCTAGGCCGAATGAAACCCTTTTCCAAGAGTTCCTGTAACTGGTTGGACAACTCCAACATCTCCGGAGGTGCAAGACGATAAGGGGCTCGAGCAATAGGGGCTGCACCAGGTGCGAGATCAATACCAAACTCAACCTGACGATGGGGAGGAAGACCAGGTAGGTCGTCAGGGAACACATCAGGAAAGTCACAAACCACGGGAATATCCTCGATCTTCTTCCCACCATCAGAAGAAACCGAAACAAGTGCCAGAATGGCCGAATAACCCTTCCGAAGATACTTGTGGGCTTTCATACAAGAAATGATGCTCAAAGGAGCACCGCACTTCTCACCATGCACCAAAAGAATCTCTCCATCAGGGAGAGGAATACGAATAATCTTATCAAAGCAGACGATCTCCGCACGATACAAGGACAACCAATCCATGCCTACGACGACGTCAAAACTACCCAAGGTACCGGCATAAGGTCAATAGGGAAAGACAAACCCGAAAGTTCCAAACGACATTCCCGAAGAATATGTGTCGCTTCAATGTTCTTACCATCAGCCAATTCTATCAAGTACTTAGCCACTAAGGGTGTAGGTACTATGTCTAGCAACTGACTAAATCCTACCGATACAAAGCTCCTATCTGCACCAGAATCAAATAAAACAGAAGCATAGCGATCGTTAAGAAGGAACGTACCGGTAACAGTGTCTGGGTCCTGTCGGGCTTCCCCCGATCCAATGACGAAGACTCGTGCGTTCCCGCCGCCGCCTCCGTTGTTCCTGTTACCCCCACCGTTCTTTCCACCATCACCCTACTTCAATTTGGGACAGTCACGCTTAAAGTGACCAGCCTGACCACAGTTGTAACAACCCTGGTTCGTCTGGTTAGCAGCCTGAGGAGCAGGTTTGTCACTCAAACGAACACGACAAGTCTGAACCTCATGTCCCGGCTTCCCACACCGCTGACAAGTAGTAAGCTTGCAGCATGGCCCATTATGGTGATAGCTACACTTGTTGCACCTCGGGTAATTACCATGATAAGAACCAGTCTTTTGCCCAGATGAAGGGGTAGAAGACTCAGACCTCTTCTACTGCTGCTGCTGGGGCTGGGATGGGGCAGAGTTCTTCACAGAGCTCTCCCACTTTCGCTTACTACCACTATCAGGGACCTTCACAACAGAACCTCTAGGTGGCAGAGTACCTTCTTCCACCTTCTGGTTGGTCAGCTTATGAGCCAACCGAATAGTACCCTGAAGGGTAGCACAGTCATTCGCAGTAACCAGCCCACGAATTTCAGGTACGAGTCCAGCAACAAAGAACTCAATCTTCTTGTAGTCCGGAGTATCAGCATCTAAACACATAAGGACCAACTCATGAAAACGAACAACATACTCCTCTATCTCCGAACCAACCATAGTATGATTCCACAATTCCTGCTCCAGCTTCTTGATCTCATCACGGGGACAATACTCCGTCTTCAAACGAAACACGAACTCATCCCAAGGCATGGCATTGGCCTCGGCCAACCCAACAGTCTGAATAACGGTATTCCACCACGTCAAAGCACGATTCTCAAAAGTACCAGAAGCGTACTTCACATGGTCCACAGCAGGACAATTACACATCGCGAAAGCAGAGACAACCTTCTCCAACCACCTTAGTAAACCCACTGCACCCTCATTCCCACTAAAGTTATGGGGCTTGCAGTCCATAAACATTTTGTAGGTACAGGTAGGAGGATGAGGATGATGATTAACAGCAGCACCTGCAACAATGCTCAGATAAATAGAACGAACATACCGCTAAGGTATAAAGGAACAGAAGTAGTAGTACTAGTGGAATTACCACCGGCAAGTCCCTGTTGAGCAGCCTGAAATGCAGCAAGAGCATCAAACACCCGTTGCTGAATTATGTTGTTCAGCTCCGCTTGGGTCATAGTAACCGGCTCATCGCCACGACCACCACCGCGACCACCGCCACCACGGCGTCCACCACCACGAGCAGCAGGCATCCTCTGGATATAGAGAGAACAAGAAGTTCAGATCCGTCACCAGTATTAACGACTAGTGCTGAGAATGAGGAATATTTCTGATTTGACCAATCCGTATCAACTACGAATCATCCAATCCGAATACTATGAGTAAAAGAGTCCCGAATGAATAATCATTCCAAAGTGTACTAAACTAAGTACGAGTGCAAGATAGTGTGTGAGTAAGTGTGTCCCTCAAAACAGAAAGTAGGATGTCCGAATACGGAACAGGTCTCAAAGATAAGTCAAAATCGCTCCAAGACGCAACACAACCGTGCTAAGAAATCAATACGTCCATCCCTTCGTCTTCAAACCCCGAAGAAGAAGACAATGAAGAATAGGTGAAGCCTAGGCAAGAATAAATGATGTAACAGACAAGTATGATGATATAGACAACCCGACAAAGTTAATAAGTTTCCCACTAAAACGACTTATAACGTGTGACCGTCTAGTGTGTGACTCGGCTATAGACCAGACTCTACATGCAGTCCTAGTTCACTATAACCATTGTCTCTGATACCAATCTGTAACACCCCACCCCTCTCACCACCAATATTGTCCGCTTTGCCCATCTACAGCTCACGGATTTGTTTTTGGTTGCCCAAGTGGAGACATCCCAGGAGGTCACCCATCCTAAAATTTCTCCCACCTGAGCACGCTTAACTATGGAGTTCTCCTCTCATCCACTAACATTAAGCCCCAAAACGCGTTGGTGATTTAAGAGGCAGAACATTACTTATGAACCAAGGATCTCTCCTGGCCATGGCCGATGTGGGATTTTCCTGAGGTGTCACATTCACCCCCTGTTAGAGTCTCATCGTCCCTGATGAGGTATGCACCCACCATCCCGAACGGCACAGGAGTGGCTCTGATACCATCTGTCACACCCTCAATTTCCACTTGCGGGGTTTTACCGCGAGGCGCATGAAATACCAGAATCCAAGACAACGATCACAATAAACGACATCTATATGCAATAAAAGTTACGTAGAAATAGCAACCACGCAGTTTATAAGTAAAGTGTAAAACGACAGCGGAAGCAAAATTTAATGTTTACAAAACCAATGTCAAAATATGAATGCAACCACAACCCGGTTTGCTTATGTATGCAAGACTAGACGCGGTGCGACTCCAGTGCGCCTAAGACTCCCTGCTACCTTAGCGACCTGAGAAAACATGCGAAGTTAGACAACACATAAAGTGCCGGTGAGTCACAGAGATATAGTTTGCAAAAGTTTATTATAAGTAAACCAAACCCAACAACCCTTACATCTATACCTGATGCTAGCTAGACATCGTTACATGATACTATAGTGTCGTGAACCATTGCTGACAAGATAAGAATGCCTCAAACCCGTCACCGGTTCATCACCCGGTGCCGTAAGATATAGGACAAATATGCACCCGCCACCGACCTCCAGTCGGCCCGAGTGGGGCTAGTCAAGCCCAATAGATCTATTCACACCTTCCCCGCTATGTACCCACATATTGATGGTTCACTAAGATATGAGAGGACTTTAATGATGGAAGTATAGGTCACTAAGTATCCATGAGGTATCATGTAATATGTTGGTTTAAAAGTTTAGAAAGTTTTACCGCATGTCTCTCCCTCAGAATGTTCCAAAAACCGTAAAGAATGGGGCTGTGACACTCACCTTAGTTTGTGTTCCCAAAATAAGAAATAAGACAAATCTTGATGATCCCAAATACCGGCGATCTATCAATAAAGGTTGTATAAGAGTTGTGACGAATAACCCTAAGGCTAATTAGTCCCCGATTGTCCAAATCATGATTAAGTAAGTTTAAAAACGTGTTTGACAGTTTGACCGACACACGAAACTGACCCGACATCCCGTTGGTGACCCATTACACAAGCTAATCAAGTACACCTAGATTACACACAAGTTTCAAGCATAAAATACTTAGTTTGTATCAAAAGTCTCATTTTAGTTAGCGTAGGGTCGAATGTAGCTTTAAACGGTCGAATGAGGCTTTAAACGGTCGAATGTGGCTTTCTATTTCCACCTTCGCTTCCTTTTCTCCCTCCTTCGCCCATTTGGAAATATGTTCGTCCATCTAGTAACCAGGTTCGACCCTGGAGATCCTCCTTCGACCGTTCGACTGGTCGAAGGTACTCCAGGTTCGACCCTGTTGTTTAGTTTCCTCAAAAACGCATCAAAAACATCCGAAAACATCACGAAACATCATGAGTTACAGCAGTCAACTATCATTAACATATCCCTACGAAACCCTACCGATTTCACCCCAAAAATCTAGTCGTTTTACAAGTTTCCCAAAATAGTAAATTATGGAGATGTCACATCATCATGCATGCAATCTTTACCCAATTAGGAAACTTTCTGAAATTAATCAATAATCAATTCAACATACTCAAATTATCATGAACAAGAAATCCCCTATCATAACTCTAATATTACCATCAAGAACAAGCCCTAGATCTAACCCAAAATTCCTATAAACGACAAAACACCATCAACAATCAATTGTACATGTTTCAATCATAACTCATCATTAATAACAGTCCTAGATCGTTGTCATATCATCTATACAGCAAATAATCATCAAACAATGCATAATACTACATTAACACATGTTAATTTGTATAAAAACTCATTGTTTATGAATAGGTTTTATTTAGATAGCTATTAGGAAGGTTTTTACCCATAAAATATGTTGATATCAGATCTGGACTCTTGGGGTTTAAATGAAAACAAATCAAAATCGTTTAAAAAGGATTTAGAATGAAGAACACACCTTAGATCTTCACTTGTAACGATTTAGAGAGTTGGATTATGAAAAATAAGCTCAAAAACTCCTTCCCCAATGATAATAGTCGAAAGAGAGTGTTTAGAGGCGTTTAGGGTTTGTGAAATGATGAAAAATGGCTAAGGATGGTATTTATACTATGTCCAGGTTCGACCCCTTCGTATGGGCGAATGTGGAGTTTAAGTGGTCGAAGGTAACATTTTCAAAACAGTTAGCCAGGTTCGACCCTTCATGTGGGTCGAAGGTAGTTTTATATGGTCGAAGGAGACCCCTTAGAAAACTGAGGGCCAGGTTCGACCCTTCGAACGGTCGAACCAGAGAGATGTCATTTCCCAGATTTCCAGTTTGTCGTGTTTAGCACATTTTAACGCACCTTAACGCATGAACATGTAACCCTAATCTATATTCCACATAATTAAGCATGGACAATCATCTAAACATCATTTAAACACGTATTTGCATATAATCCACCACATAAGAATCAATCTACACATAACATTTAATCTAGCTTATGTAATTCACCAATAACGGGACTCAAGACGCGTGTTTATGTAAAAGACACCAATGATCCTTCAGATCATTGAACTCTGGACAATACGTAAGAAAACCCCAACTCAACTAACCCAGTTAAGTACGTAATTAAACTGTTTCCCGCTAAGGTAGACTTATAGGCTTAAATATGTCAAGTCAAATATGCCGGGTGTCACATCATTCCCTTGTTGAAAGAATTTTCGTCCCGAAAATTGTACGAAGAGAAAGTCAAAAAGGAAGAAGAAGACAAAAGAAAGAGACGAAAGAAATTTACCGGTTGTCACATGGGATTTGACAACCAAATCAATGATTTCGTCGTATTGGGACCAGGCTTCAAGTTTTTCGAAGTAGCCTATTTTATTGTGTCCCTGTTTCAGTGTTAGAGCCATGTGGTTTGTGTGTGTGTGGATCGAACAGTGCTTTTGCAGGTTTAGGTCTTGATAGTGTTTTGTGAGAGAGATGGAGGGAATTTTTGCTTTTTGAAAGGATAAGTGTTGGAAAAGGTATTTATCAGAAGTTTATAACCGCCTATGTCAAACTTCTGATGTGGGAAAACTCTGATTTACCCTTTTTGACCAAACTGCTGATCAAGAACAATTATCATCAGTAATTTCCACTTTCTCTTCAGTAGTTTGTTAACAACTGATGAGAATGTTTTATAAATACTTTATTCATAACTACTGAAGGTTATTTTATCAGAAGTTAATCATTTTTCAGAAAACATTCCCATACTGATGTTTTGTTCATCAGTAGTTTCTCTCTTTTTGTTTTTCAAAAGTTTTCAGACTTAAAAACAGATGTAAGTGAAAAATGTAAACATGTGCAAAAAAATAAAAAGAAACACTTACAAATTTAGCAACCCAAGCATGGATACTAACTTCTGAAATGTTGATGTGTCAAGGGGTTTAGTGAATATGTCAGCTATTTGATTAGCTGTTGCTACATGTTTCACTTCAATCTTGCCTTTTTCATAGCAATCTCTTATCAAATGATACCTGATTTCAATATGTTTAGTTTTTTAGAACTGAACAGGATTTTGAATGATGCTAATGGCAGATTTGCTGTCTACAAGCAATGGTGTCTTGGTCTCTTTGATTCCATAATCAAGAAGTTGATACTGGAGCCATTGTATCTGTGATGTACAACTTGCAGCTGCAATGTATTCAGCTTCAGCAGTTGAAGTTGCAACAGATGTTTGTTTCTTTGATTGCCAGGACACTAGACAGTTTCCCAAGAATTGACAACCACCAGATGTTGATTTTCTTGACATTTTACACCCTGCATAGTCACTATCTGAAAAAGCTGATAACTTGGTGTTGCTTGAAGCAGGATACCAAATTCCAAGTGTTGGAGTTCCTTTCAGATATCTGAAGATTCTTTTGACTGTAATGAGGTGTGATTCCCTAGGAGCTGATTGACATCTAGCACAGACACATGTTGAAAACATAATATCTGGTCTAGAAGCAGTTAGATATAAAAGGGAACCTATCATACATCTATACATGGTTTGATCAACCTGTTTTCCTTGATCATCTGGTTCAACTTGTGTGGTTGGTGTCATGGGACTGGAACATGATTTACAGTCTTGTAAAGAAAATTTGTTCAGTAATTCTTTAACATATTTTGATTGATGTATAAAAGTTCCATTTGTTTGTTGTTTAATCTGCAGTCCCAGAAAGTACTGCAGTTCTCGCATTGTACTCATCTCAAATTTTGATTGCATGAGTTTCTTAAATTCATCACACAGTTTTGTGTTTGTTGAACCAAATATGATATCATCAACATATATTTGAACAAGTAAGACATGATTTCCAACATGTTTTATGAAAATAGTTTTATCAATGGAGCCTCTTGTGAAGTTATTTTTGAGCAAAAAGTTAGAAAGTGTTTCATACCAGGCTCTTGGAGCCTGTTTGAGCCCATAAAGAGCTTTGTCTAGCTTGTACACCCACTCAGGATGAGAAGGATCCTCAAACCCAGGTGGCTGACAGACATACACTTCCTCTTTTATTTTTCCATACAAAAATGCACTTTTAACGTCCATTTGAAAAACTTTGATTTTGTGGGAAATGGTATAGGCCAGAAATTACCTGGTGGCTTCAAGCCTTGCAATTGGAGCAAAGGTTTCATCATAATCAATTCCTTCTTCTTGAGAGTAACCTTGTACTACCAGTCTTGCCTTGTTCTTTATAATCATACCAGCTTCATCTTGTTTGTTCCTAAAAACCCATCTTGTGCCAATTGGTAGCTTGTTTGGTGGTAAGGGACAGATTTCCCAAACCTGTTGCTTCTTGAACTGAAGTAACTCATCTTGCATGGCTTGCACCCAATTGTTGTCTTTGAGGGCTTCTTGGTACTTTTTAGGTTCCAACTAAGAAATGAATGCTGAGTAGAGGCAAAAGTTGGAAAGCTGGTTTCTTGTAAGAACACCTGATGCAATATCACCCATGATTTGTTCAAGTGGATGATCTTTGTGTTCAATCAGTTGTTGTAAACCACTGACAGGTGTAGGTGGCTCTTGTACTTCATCAAACAAACCACTGAGGTTTATAATGTCTGGTTCAGCAGTTTCAGTGTCTTCAGTACTTTTAGGTGCTGAAGCAGATGTTTGAGTTTGTACATCAGCAGCTGTTGAATCAGAAGTTTGTGAAACTTCTGATGGTTTGGAAGTTGACTTGATGACTGTTTGAGGAGTCCATGGTGTTGGATCCTCATCATCAAACCTTTGATCACCATAATAAGTAGGCTTAGATGAAGTAACAGTCTTTTCAGGTCCAAAATGGAAGCTGTCAAGGTCAAAAAGTTCAGCAGGATGTGCTGGAATAAGAGTGTGTTTTGACTCATTGAACTTGACATTCAGTGTTTCTTCTACTATCCTGGTTCTTGAGTTAAAAACCTTGTAGGCTTTTCTAGTGGAAGAGTAACCAAGAAAGTAACCTGAATCAACTTTAGGAGCAAACTTTGAAATAGAGTCTTTAATGTTTAGAATGAAACATTGACATCCAAAAGCCCGAAAAAGGAGATAAGGGGCTTTATGCCATGAAGAACTTCATAGGCAGTCTTGGAGTGTCTCTTGTTGACAAGGACTCTATTTTGAACATAACATGCAGTGTTAACTGCTTCAGCCCAGAAATACAATGGTAGGCCTGAATCAGCTAACATAGTTCTTGCTCCTTAAATTAAGGTTTTGTTCTTCCTTTCTACTAAACCATTTTGTTCAGGAGTTCTGGGAACACTGAATTGTCTAATAATCCCTTTAGACAAACAGAATTCATCCAGAGTTTTGTTCCTGAACTCTGTCCCATTGTCACTTCTAATGGCTTTGACAGACAGAGAATATTGTTTCTCTACTTGTAGAATGAAGAACTTGATGATTTCAGCAGCCTCATCCTCGGAAAATAAGAAGAATACCCATGTAAATCTTGAATAGTCATCAATGATGACCAAGCAGTACTTCTTCTTACCAAGGCTCATGATTTTTACAGGCCCAAATAAGTCCATATGGAGTAGTTGAAGACATGCAGTTGTTTTTTATTCTTCAATAGACTTATAGGAGGACTTATGCTATTTTCCCTTCAAACAGGATACACAGTGTTCTTGACACTGGTATACCTTCAAAGGTAGACCTCTGACCAAGCCCATTTTTGTGACTTTATTTATGGTTTTAAAGTTCACATGGCCAAGTCTCCTGTGCCAGAGATCAGTCTCTGAAGTTGATGCCTTTGAGAAGAAACAGGCAGTGTTGTTCAGTACTTTGTCCTTTTCAATGTCCACTACATAGACATTGCCACATCTTTTGGCTATCTACAAAGTATGATCTTCAATGATCTTCTCTATCAACTTCTGGCCTTCTGGTGATATGATCTTGCATGCTGTCTTTGTGAAAAAGGAAGAATATCCTTTATCACACATTTGTGACACACTCAACAAGTTGTACTCAAGGTTTTCAACCAGATTGACCTTGTCAAACTGTATTTTGCCAGAGGAGACATTGCCATGTCCTAGCACATATCCCTTAGCATTGTTCCCAAAGGATACAGATCCTTCTCTTTGACTGATAAAATTGTTTATCAGGTATCTACATCCAGTCATGTGCATTGAGCCTCCACTGTCAACATACCAAATGCTATTTAAGCCTCTGGAAACTCTCTGCACAAGATAGCAAATTAGTTAGATTTGGGAACCCAAGCCAGTTTGGCTTTGGGTTCTTGAGAACATTTACAGTTTGTTCTTGACCAAGTTGAGGAATCCTTGTCTTTTTGGCAATGGATTTTTCATTAAGAGTAATGGTGGTATCCTTTTGAGGACCACCATCAACTTTGGTCATCAGTAGTTGTACCATGTTCATGAGATCTTTAATCTCAGCAGTTTGTGAAACTGCTGATGATCTAGGTCTATCTACTGAAAGAGAATTTTGAGAAAAAGATTTTTGTTGAGATTTTGTCTTTTTCTGAGAAAAGGTGTTTACTGGTTGTTGTTTCCTAGGAGAAAAAGTTTCTACAAAATCATTTCTGATTTGTTTTCACACAACCAGTTGTTGAATTTTCTTGTTGTACTGAATACCTTTTCTGTATCTGCAAAATTCTGTCTTGTGGTTGAACAGACCACAGATTTCACATTCTTTTGTCTTTTCTTTTAAAGACAAGTTTCTGACTGCATTGATTGGTTTTAGGTCATCAGTAGTTTTCAGGTTCTCAACTCCTGATGTAGATGAAACTACTGATGGCTTAATGTCAGATTTTATCAGTACTTCTGAAGAACTTCCTTTCTGAGTTTTTAGAAAGTTTTCATGGAAAGATGTGCATTCTTTCTCTTCAGAAGTTTCACCTGAAACAATTTTTCTCCCATCTTCAGTAGTTTTGGGGGAAAAATCTGTTGGTGTTTCAGTGTGATTGTACCCTATGCCAAACCTAACATTTGAAGCACTTTGTTTGTTTAGCAACAGTTGGTACCCCTTACAAGATTCTACCCATTTTTCACAAGTGACCTTGGTGTCAGCATGCTCTTTTCTGACATTTCCTAGGTCATCTATCATGATTTTAAGTTGTGCTTGGGTTTCAATAGCATTGTTAGTTAATTTAGAAACTTCTTTTGTTTTTGCAGCAAGTTTTCTTTCTAAATCACATTTCATCTGAGTGAATTTTCTCTCAGAGTCATTTGCTTTACCTTGTAAGTGCACATTAGTCTCTCTTATGAGAGCAAAAGATTCTTTACAAGAAGTTGAACAATGTTTTGTCAAAGATTCTTTTGATACCTGTGACAAGGCAGATTTTGAGGTGCATCCCTCAAATGCCATCAAGGCAAAATTCTTTCTGCCATTGTCAGGCTCTCCCCAGTTTATGTCAAACATCTTGTTGTCTGCATCAGGGTTACACTTAGTAGTGTCAAAAGGAAGACTGCTCCAGTCAACATACCCTGAAGTAAATAAACTTTGTTGTGAGGGTTGCTGAGTCTGTGGAGGTTGCTGAGCAGCTGGAAAGGGAGGGATTGATTGTTGGCTCTGCATCTGTTGAGCAGGCATCTGTACATATTGTACTTGTGGCACATATTGGATTTGTGGAGCTTGTGCCTGTACAAAATGTGCACTCCCCTATGTTCCATTATTCCTGTTATAACTGGGGTTAAAATTATTTCTAGACTGATATTGGTTAAAGCTAGAGCTTCTACACTCTCTAGCAAAGTGTCCCAACTTTTGACACTTGTGACATCTAAGTTTAGATTTGTCAAAACCAATTTTTGTGGAACTATTGTGTCCTGGAAATTTCCTTCCTGACCTTTTGTAAAATTTGTTTGTTTTTATACTCAACATGGCCAGTTGGTGTAGAATATCCATTTCTTCCAAGTCATCACTGCTGAAATGTTTTAAATCATCCATGATAAAACACATGTTATCAGCAGTTTGACTAAAATCATTATTTTCATAACCTGGGAATGATCTTTCAAATGAGATCCCAGCAGTTATGTTAATATGGTCAAAAGATCCAAAACTATTTGAACAGGTTGGTGAGTCTTGTCCTAATAGTGCTGTACTACCTGGTAGATAGTCATCAGCTGTTTTACCAGAACTTTGTAACTTTTTCTTTTGATCAATTTCTCTTTCAAAAGTAAGTAATCTCCCATGTAATTTTGTAAGAGTAAGGGAGCTAAAGTCTGGTGAAGATCTTAAGACTATAGAGTATGTTTCCCATTTTTCAGGTAAAGACCTTAAGAATCTATGAAGCATAGATACAGTTGTGTAGGTCTAACCATTTAATTTTAGCTCAGATATTAATGAGGAGAATCTTTCAAATTGTTGAGTTAAAGTTTCCCCATTTATGTGAGCAAAAGTTTCATATTGTTGAGCTAGGATTTCTCTGGTGTTGGCAATCACCTCTTTAGTTCCTCCAAACTGTTCTTTGAGGCAGTCCCAAAGCTCTTTGGCACTATCACAATGTAATAGGCCAGAGTAGATTTCATTTGGGAGTGCCATTGCCAACATAGAGAAAGCTTTAGCATCAAGCTCAAGTTTTAGGAAACCATCATCTGTATAGTCTTTTGGGTCTTTTGGTATTTCTTCTTTAGTTTCAAGATTGATATTTTATTGGTTTATGAGGACCATATATCACAGATTTCCAGCAACCTGTGTTGGTCTGTGATAAGGTATGTGCCATTCTCCTTTGCCAGATATTGTATTCATTTCTTACTAGCATAGCAAGTTTGTTGGCAGAACCAGTATTATGAGGATCCATTTTAAAGAGTATTGATTTGTCAAATATCTCTTAAAGTGATGGATGTTGATAAAGTGAACTTTTAATCCTTTATTGAATATCAATAAGAGCCTGTGTCTGATTCTCAATGTGTTAGATTGATATGTGATCAGATAAACCAGTGCTCTGATACCAATTGTTGGATTAGTATTGCTCTTTGTATGAACTTGCTAGTGAACACTTAAGTGTTTAGCAAGTTCTTTATCAGTTTAAGCACAGCGGAATGTTTTAAGTTAAAGCTACACTTATCAACAGGAGTTATTACTCCCCCTAGATGTTTGATAAAACTAAAGACAAGTACTTAATGAGAATCTAAGTATTGAATGAGAATGAATACATAAACAGATTCTCAGTAAATGAAATGGAAATAACAGTGATAAGCTTTGAAGGATTTCTGTATTAAAAATCAATGTCTAAAACAGAGGGATGAACCCATCTATTTATAGACTTTACATATACATGAACATTGCCAAAAAGCAAGTTCAGAAACAAGTTGCAACAAGTTGCAGTCTTGGAACTTGTACATAAAGTTAAAGTAATACTAAACTAATAAACTACTGAAACATAAGGCGGTGGAAAGATTCTTGAACAAGTGCTGATGAATGACAAACTACTGATGAGTAGTTTGTCTTCAGTAGTTCTTCAGTGAACTGTCTGGTTTGAACTTCAGAACTTCTGATGCATTTCTTCTTCAGTACTTGAAGAATCCTTCTTCAGTACTTTTGTCTTCTTTCTTAAATAGTTCCATACTTAGAATATTTTTGACAGAAGTGAATTAGACTTAGGTTTCCAAAAGTGGTTTCACCAATCCTCTTTGTCCTAACATAGCTCAATACTTAGTGACAAAGTGCTACCCTTAGGACTTCTTGGTAGCCTTCCTTGGACTCGATGTTCTTGACCTCCTAACTTGATGTGTGTTTTTTGGTTAGAGAGAGTGAGGGCCGAGGGATATTTCATGAGTGAGAGGAGAGGTGGTGTGAATGTTTAAGACTTCCTTGGGTCTCCTTATATAATGCATTAGATGGCAAGTCCCAAACGTCCTTTCTTACACCTAATGGTTGGTACATTCTATTTTGGTGAGTTGGATTTGTCTAATGAGTTGTTCATGTCCTTGAGTTTGGCCGATTCATCCATGAGTCACCAACTCTTCTATTTCTAGTAAAGTGCTATGTGTAAGACTTGGTGTAAGAAGCTTGGAAGTGTTGTGCAAGTGTGTAAGTGAATGAGTTGTCTCCAATGCATATCATTGTGTCATTGATCAATCACTATCAATATTTTGTCTAAGATATTTTGGCTGAAACAATTAGGAAGGTTAGGATGGATAGTGATAGCTCAATGCCATGATTTGTCCTCACTTGTTTGGATGCTGATAGATCATAGGAGCCTAGTTGTTAATTTGGAAGCTTCTTGGGGTGTTATTGGGAGTCTACGGCCGCAAATATAGGGGTGAGGAAAACAAGGAGTGCTAGAGAAATATTATAGGTATTAGGCTTATATTTTGGGTTAAAATCATGGGAATACTATGTGGGATATTGGTGTTTCCATGCCATGTTTGTGTATAACTTGGACACTTCATTGATCGTGACATATGAGGAGGTGTGTGCGCATAAATCGGCCAATAGGAAAAGGATAGGAACATTCTTTAAATTAGTTGATAGGCTAGGATGGTGATATCTCAATAACTAGGATTTAAGAAAAAGCATGTGTTCTTGCTCATATGTGTGTGCATTCACGTGTATGTATGTATGTATGTATGTATGTATGTATGTATATAGGCTTTTAGAAGGTGTTTAACAAGGATAAAGTTTACTTGGACATAACTAAATAATATAAAACTAGCTTAATTCTAGTCAAAATCTAGTGTATGTATCGTGTGTATATATGAGTATATATAGGGGTATAAGAGATCAATTTATGTGTACATTCATAGATTTATACTTGCTGGTGTTTATAGGTTTAATCATATGTTTGCCATGCGATGATATGTGGGGTTTTGATGACGACATTAACATGTATTTTGTTTCATAGGCATCATATGTTCGTTAAATAATAACCCATAGGTACATATTTATCTTGTGTGTGCACGTATGACTTACCTAGCTAACCTTAGCTAAGTTGAATGCAAGGAATCTAAGTGCAAGTAACTAGAGTTTAGTTAAAGTGAGAAACTGAAATTGCGGGGTATCACATAAATGTCTGATTCAACATATCTTTATACAATGTATCCTTATCATACTGCATAAGAACTTGTCTAATTAAATCCATCTTCAAATCCACTGCGAGTACTGCTGGTGAAGATGATGACGCCATAACTTTAAAAAGCAATAAAAGAATCCTATATAGTATATATGAGTATAGAGAAGAATTTTAAGTAAAAGATCTACATATTTATAAGCCAATAGTTCAAATAATAACCAAAGTTACCCATTTCGTATTAATTACAGAAATTGAATGCTATAAATGCGGTAGATGAAAAAGTATCTTTACAAGAGCAAAAGGTAAAATCTAAAGAGTTGCAACTTAAACGTCACTTCATAAGGTGTAAAACACGTGTACCATAGCGTGTTTAAATTTATTTTCTATTCACACCATATATATATATATACAAACACTGTATTACAATGTACATCTAACCTTAGAATAATCAAAAAGTTATATTACATAACACAAAAACATGTCATCCTCCCAAAATTACCAAAGCAGACTCCAACAAACAGTTGATGAACTTCTGATTAAGGCTTTCAAAAAAGAAGCTTTTGAAGAAGAAACAATAAGAAACTCATGTGGAATGCTTACATCTCTAGCGGTTACGGATCTAAGAAAAAACGGCAAAACCATGTATGATATGGTTGAAATTCCATAATCAAGTGAACGAAACATAGCTTTACAGTACCTAGCAGATCAAATCGAAGTAAACGACGATATTTCGACGAAGATGAAAGCTCTTACCAAAAACATTATTTCCGTCAGTAAGAAAATGAAGCAGCGTCGTGAAGAAATTATAAAGAATCGGCAGTAACTGTAATTTAGAAAAAAAAAGTAATTTTGGATTAAAAATCCTTCATAAATGTAAATTTATAATATTATGGTTTTTAAATTATATTACATTTACACAAACATAGATCGAAATAAAAATGAAATTAAATAGATGATGAAAACATTTATTTTACATAATACATTTTATAAACAAATAGTGATAACTTTTAAAATACTCATATTTAACTTAGTTTATTATTATTTTTTAATCAATAGAAATATGTATATATTAATTTTCAATAAATAAATATACGCAAAAGATATGGACTCACTTCAAAAATCGAGTATCAATGTAATGATTATTGATGCCGGGGAATAGGCCTAAACCCTATGATGATCAATATACACTTAAACAATGTATATGGAAACTTGAAAAATACGGCGGTAATTAATGATAGTGGTAATTATTTTAACTATTATAAAACAATTAAAAAATGATACCATAAATTAACATTTTTAATTTAAATTAAACAAATAAAGTTATTTACTTTTAGAAAATTAATCTGGATTCTTTTAATGTTCGTATAACTTTTTAATATGTATATATACTTCATAACAATTAAACTTCTAATAAAATATGTAAGATCACCAAAATCTAATTTCTTTAGATACCAAATTTTGTAACTACTTTTTATACTTCATTCAACCGATTAACTTTGAAATTCTAACTTATTTTATATAAACGTATACTCATTTTATAATATATATAGTCTATTTAACAACATCTGTTGAATGATAAATAGCGGTTATCAAACAACTGTCAATGAATCCAATTTTACAATTCAAGATCAAAATAAATATACAATTCAGATTGAAAAATATTTGAAATTAAAATAAAAAACAAACTTATTTAACTTCAGAAAATTAATCTGAACTCTTTTATTGTTCGTATAACTTAAAAAAAACATATATATATATATATATATATATATATATATATATATATATATTTCATAACAATAAAACAAATTTCTCTAGAAAACAATATTTCTAACTACTTTCATGTTTCTTTCAATTGATTAACTTTCAAATTCTAACTTTTTTAGATAAAAGTTTACTCAATTTATAGTATATAGTCTATTTTCCAACATCTGTTGAATCATAAATAGCTAGAGCTGCAAACGAACTGAACTTTCAGTGAACCGTTCATGAACCGTTCGGCGGGAAGTTCGTTTGTGTTCGTTCGTTTAATAAATGAACGAACACGAACAAAAAATATTGTTCGTTTAGTTAAACGAACAAACATGAACAGAGGACGCGTTCGTTCGTTTATGTTCGTGAGCGTTCGATAACGTGTTCGTTTATGTTCGATAGTTTAATAGGGTTTATAATTTTTTATTTTCTTTTATTTACCCAAATAAATAATATAAGTGAGGTAAATATGTTTGGATAATTTATTTATTTTGGATAAATCTAACTAATGTCTTAAGAATTATATCTTATTCCAAAGTCGATATATGTTTGTTTGTGTTTGTTTCTGTTCATGAACATTTCTTTGTGTTCATTAATGTTCATTTATGTTCGTGTGCGTTCATGAACAAAATTAACAAACGAGCACAAACGAACACGAACATAAGTGTTTTCTTAACGAACGAACACGAACAAAAAATCTCGTTCGGCAAGTGTTCATGAACTGTTCGTGAACACATGATTTACTTAACAAACGAACACGAACAAGGCCCTGTTCGTGTTCGTTCGGTTCGTTTGCAGCCCTATAAATAGGGGTTATCAAATAACTGTCAATGAATGCAATAAATATACAATTTAGATTGAAAAATATTTGAAATTAAATTTTACAATAAATTTTTAACCGAAGTATTCCAGATTGTATTTATTATTTACTACTAAGCACATTTAATCTTCAATTTAACTTTTATATTTATAAATTATACTTAAAAATTTTATCACATATTTTAACAATATTTAAAAATAAATATCACAACGTAAGTTAACTTGTCAAGAGATGTTATATAATGACCTAATCAGAAGTTGATTTGTTTTTTATTTTTTTTAATAAACCAAATCAACAATTTAAATATAAATTAAAAGATCATTATTTGACTTGCAGAAAATTAAAATTTTAAAATACAAATTTACCTCTTTATAGAAATATAAGATCTTAATGTGATTTTTACATATGTAAATCAACAACAATCAGAAGTTGATTTGTTTTTTTATTTTTTTTAATAAACTAAATCAGCAATTTACATATAAATTAAAAGATCATTATTTGACTTGCAGAAAATTAAAATTTTAAAATACAAATTTACCTCTTTATAGAAATATAAGATCTTAATGTGATTTTTAATTCGTAATGTAAGGTTTATTTTTTTGTTTACCAAACAGTCTGTTTAACGAAAAAGGTTATTGTTCAACCGTATCTTGAATATAATCTACACTACAATATTGTAAAAACCTATAGCAATAAAAATCGTCATTGGAATTGCATAATTTTACTTGCAATAAGAAGATAAACAAAAGCAAAAGATACAAAATACAGCCAAAACACCACAAACGAAAACTGGTTACAAAAAATACAACAAAGAAGTGCTCTTACAAAAAACTCCGATATCGCTACAAAAGTGAACTAATACCAAATAACACATCTAATCTATAAAACAAAAAAGAAAATAAAAAATACAACCAAAACACCACAACAAAAACCAAAAGAAGGATTGCTCCAAAGAAGAAAAAACATATACAATAATATGTCTCTAAATGGTGGAAAAAATTAGAGACATATTATTTATATAGACACCCATCTCATTTTGGACAGGCTCTTATATTATAAGAAAACAAATAGTATTTTCCTTTGATTGAAAGAATCTTCAGCAACACAAATTCCAACTTCATTAGCAACAGATTATTGGTAATATATTTTTCTTTCAGACCGAGAAATTTTGAGAAGACTGGCGGTACCAAATTTACATGAAATAACATTATATATTGAACGTATAGATGGTTGGTTTGTTTTAAATGGTTCGGGTATTACAACCTTGTAAACTGAAATGAAAAGTTACTCGCCTTTTATAAACAGAAACAATAGATATACCCACTATAATAATACTGTTTTTCCGCCCTATTATATAAATAAATAAATAAAAATAAATTTAAAAACAATTACAATTATTAACTGAAACGATATCATAATAAAATAAAATTCAATATCATAATAATTAACTTTCGTATTCGAGCCTTCTGAAGTTAAAATTTATAAATATTTGTTTACTTATCAACAAATCACACAAAATCTAATTAGGATTGATACACACTGGGACAAATCATATACCAATAAGTGATGACACTAAAGCCCTAAAAGTTTACATGAAAATTGTCCAGATGTAAGATAAAGATTGTAACTGTCACACCCTCAAATTCCACATGCGGAGTTTTACCGCGAGACGCGTGACAAACCAGGATCCAAGTCAACGGTCACAACAAACGACAACTAAATGATACAAAAATAACGTAAACTGCCCATTAAGTTTTCAAAATCTATCCACCACAGTGGAAGCGTAAAACGGAAGCGTAAAACTTTATTACAAACCAGCAGTAAAACATAAAAGTCTGAAAGTACTAAATGACATGCAAGTGAACCCTAGACGCCGTGAGACTCTGTGCGCCTAGACTCGATGCTGCTACCTGAACGACCTGAGAAACATGCCAAAAAGATGTCAACATAAAATGCTGGTGAGTTCACAGGTTTTATAATAAGCGTTTCGTAAATCCATTAAAAACCGTTACCGTTACTACTATGCTGTGTGAACGCTAGCTAGGCGTTGAGTTAATTACTACTATGGTTGAAACAATTGCTGACTGTGTTTGTTACTGTTTGGTACCCCTCGGAGTATCGTCATCCCCGGTAGGCCATGTGTGTTTGAGACAATATGCACCCGCCCGGCCTCCAGCCATCGAGTGGGGTTTTTCAGGCCCAATAGCGCTATCCACATTTCCCCGCTACATACCCGTATTAGTGGTTTCCTTGGGATTTAGATGAGTCGTATAGTAATATAATGGCAGCCATAGTATAACTTGAAATCATGTGTTAAAAGTGTGTAAGCATGTTTCTCCCACGAATACAAAACTGATAAAAGTGGGGTCGTAAAATCACCTTAGGTTGCGTCTGATGTGTTAAGAAAGATCCGACACGCGTGTGATAGCCCCAACTAGTGGCGACCTATCAATGAGTTTACATAAGTGAGATGACTACTAACCCGAAGGCTAATTAGTCCCCAATTCTCCAGACCGTGACCGTGTATGTTGGAAACATGTTTGAACGTTAAACTGACCAGACCAGACAAGGCCCGACGTCCCATTGGTGACCCGTCATTCCACGTGTTAGCCAAATACAAGATATCATGCAACATATGCAAATAAACACTTAGCATGCGCAAAAGTTTACTATGTCTAGCATAACGCCCAATTAATGCATAAATAAGTCTGAACACGTGTTACCATGTTATTAGACATGTCACGGGGTTCCTAACATGTTCCAAGGTGTCAAACCATGTTCCGAGATGTCAAAATGCACTTACAACAGCAAAACATGTGATTAGGAATCAAACATGCAATTAGGAAAGTCAACTAGCATTTAGGAAAGTCAACTAGCATTTAGGAAAGTCAAACAGGCAATTAGGATTGTAATCACGTCTACAACACGCGAGTAGGGGGCTAATTGCCTATAACTACATGCGATTAGGTCCTAATCGCCTGTAGTTACATGCGATTAGAATCCTACTCGCCCCCTGCAGCAGTAGGTTGTGTTTTCGCGCGTTTAATCCTCCAAATCAGATCCGAAACATGTGGAAACACCTAATATTAAACCCAAATCATTTATAAACCTTTTGCAAGCAAAACCCCCCCAATTTATTGTCATTCTAACAGCTCCGAATGCAAGCGTTTCCCAAAATAGCATATTTAGCATGTAAACATCACATCAACATGCAAAACTTACCCTAAATAGCAAATATCCAGATTTCATCACATAACAACGTTGTTCAACATTATCCTACTCTTCTAGCATCATCTAGAGTATACCCTAACCTCAAACAATAAACAAAACACATCATATCATCCTTAATCCTTCATAATCATTCAAACGGGTCAAAACGCCTATTATCAACAATACACAACTATGAACTTCCAATTCCATCAATAATCATGATAACAACCTATTTATCTCAAAACATATCAAATAAACAAGAACTCACATGTTTAAATCATAAAAATCCTATCTTTGCATGATAACATCATATAAAGCAAGTCTGAAGGTTTAGGTTTATGTGGAAACCATTTTTAATAAGTCTTTAAAGACAAAAACACTTAGGAATTAGGTCTGGACCATTAGGGAGCAAAACAATAACATTATAAAGGTTTGGGATGAAGAACACACCTTGAATTTGCAAGATAATGAGGTGTAAAGCTTGGAAAGATGATTTCTTGGACAAAAACGTGTTCCAGAGGGTGTGTATGTGTTGGGAGAGGTTATGGGACTATTAGGGTTGCAAAAATGATGTTTTACAAGTCAAGGATGGTATTTATAGGCGTTTCTAGTCGTCATACACAGAACTAGCGATTACGTGCTGCAACAGGCGATTAGGATACCCTAATCGCCTATATTACATGCAATTACACGTAATCGCCTATAATGTCATGCAATTACACGTAATCACCTATAATGTCATGCAATTACACGTAATCACCTATAATGTCCTGCAATTACACGTAATCACCTATAATGTCATGTGATTACACGTAATCACCCTCAGCATGTTTATTCGGGTTTTTGGCGCGTTAAACACTATTTTAACACATATAAACACGTATTCACATACCGACAAGTCATATAATGATTGTAAACACATAATGCATGATAAGTAACACGTTCACATCCGTTCACCAATTCCCGGGACTCGAGACTTGCGTGCGTGCGTTAAACCCGACGATTCTACAAATCACCAATCCGTGTTCACATGGTTATGGACCGACTCCCAATGATCCCGTGGATCACTGTAACGACTCCCGATGATTCCTGAAACCATCATAACGACTCAACTAACCTAGTTAAGTATGTTTGAAAACGTTTTTCGCTAAGGTAGACTTATGTGTTTTATAAAGTGTTAACCTAAACATGCTGGGTGTCACATCATCCCACTGTTGAAAGAATTTTCGTCCCGAAAATTTCCCGAAGCCAATGAGAATGAAACAATAAGGAAGAAAAATTTTCCCGGTCGTCACAGTAACTAAAAAAATACGACGGTTATTCATGGTAGATATACGTATTTTTACTATTTTTAAATAACTGAACAATGTTAAGATAAATATATAAAATATGTAATTATAGTTTTTATTCAAGATATAATATTTTCAAAATTAATAGCTACATCTATTATTCCATGACACTTTTTTAACAAATGACATAAAATTTAGTTATTAAAAAATAAAAATAATAATATTTTTAATTAAACAATTAAAGTAAATTAAATATAGAAAATGAATCTACAAATGATTTGAAATCTTTTATTATTAATATATATTTAAACAATGAAGATATATTTCATGGTATTAAAATTATAAAAAAATATCATCATCTATAAAATGTGTAATTATGATGTTTATTCAACAAATAACATCTTTAGAATTAAAAACTACATTTATTATTCTATGAGAAACTTTTTAAATCAATAAGACGAACTTTACTCTTTACATTATCGTGACTATTATAATAAAATTTGATGACTTGTTAACAGGTGTTGTGAAAACAACTGTCATGAAATACAATTTTGTCTAAATGATGATATAATCAGATTTTTAAAACAGAACTTTTAAAACTTAAGTTGTAATAAATTTGTAACGAAATAACTATAAATTTAAATTACATCAGTCGTTTCAAAATCATAATTACGAAATAGCCCACAGCCCTAAAAGTCTATCATCACAATTGTACAGATAAAGATCTAGATGAAAGCTTACAGAACATACAACAATAATTAATGTAACATGTACTTATTTTTACTATTATTAAATAGCTAAAATAACTTATAAAAATTTACACGTTATCCATTTGATTATATCAATTAAACAATTAAAACTATTTTTCATAGAAGTGATTTGAAATATTTGTATGTTCCTATAATTTAGAATAAGAAGATATATTTTAAGTTAATAGTATTTCCATGATAAAGTTGTTTAACAAATGACGTGAAATTTACTGATTGTAACTAAAATGGAACAAATATTAAAATTAAACAAAACATAATAAGAGCCACTGTTTAATATACAAAACTATTCTAAGTTAAAATTAATGAAATATCTGTTAACATGTAAACAGAAATTCTCAAAAACTGTGAAGCATTACAATTTTACACTCAAGAATAATATAACCCGATTTTTAAAAGAGACTTTCTAAAGAATATCTAACGAAAAAAGTATATAAATTTAAATTACACAAGTCTTTTCAATTTCATAATTAGTAAGAGTCAGTAAGGGCCTAAAAGTCTTTGGTGGGCAATGTGCAGATGAACGATATTGATGAAAAGTGACAGAAAATACAGCGGTAATTAATGCTAAATGTACTAATTTTTACTATTATCAAAAAAAAAAAAAAAAAAAAAGTTACCATAAAATTTGATTAAACTGAAAACATTTTTTTTATACAAATACAAAATCTTAAAAAATTAATATGGTTAAAGTGTTTAATAATAACTTTTATTCAGAATGTTTTATGTTTTAAATTATTAGTCTGAATATTATCATTAATTTCATTTTCATAGTAATAAGCTTTCGTATTGAAACCTATTCTAAATTCAAAGCTATAGGAAATTTTATGACTTGCAAACAGATATTATTAAAAATGTGTGATCCATTACAATTTTCAACTGAAGGATGATGTAACCAGATTTTTAAAATAGAGTTTGTAAAACATAACTTGTAATCAATATCTAAAGAAAAAACTATATAAATTTAAATCACAATAGTCTTTTCAAATTCATAATTGCAAACAGTCTACACAGCCCTAAAAAAGTTTGATGGCCACTATACAGATGAAGGATCTAGATGGAAGGTTACCATAAATTTAAACATTATTCATTTTTGTCTTAAAAAAAGAATTACAACAATTATTCTTACAAATGATTTTAAGCCTTTTATAGTTCCTATAAATTTAAAACATGAACATATATTTAATAACAATAAAAATTCAACATGTGTTTTTATTTACAACTTATTATAACCATCTGTTTAATAATTTTTATTCTAACATCAAGGAATACAATATTTGATGACATGTCAATAGATGTTGTCAAACAACTGTGATGAATTAGAAATAAAAATACTTAAAAAATTAGTATTATTAAAGATTGTAAAAATAGTTTTTATTCACAATGTATTACTTTTTAAACTATTAGTATGAATATAATCATTAGTGTAACACCCCAACCGATGGCGGAAACATCGGGGTGCCACGTATTGATGATTGTTTCAGTAGCACATGGTATAATTTAAATTTTAAATAATTTATTCATAACATAAATATCCAACATAAAGTGATTGTCTAGAAATTCAAATACATGATATCAAAATAAAGCAACAACTTCTAATAGCTTCAAACAAAAGCTTCATGTTAAATCCTCAAGCATACTCAAGCCTCAGCTTCATTGTTACCTGAAACATGTTAATTTTGAAAATATTTTTGGGTCAACAAAAGTTGGTGAGAATTACATAGGTTTTTGATAATTGAATAAAAATGTTGTGCAATTCATGTGTCATGTCAATCTAGTCCATATGTGAGAACATACTAGAAATAAATCGAGTGCATAACCAACCCTGGTGACTGTTATAATATGATACATCCCATACGCTCATGGTTCACTTGAATATGTTATGCGATAACAAACACCCACGCTACCTTTGTAGGAGGCACGTATCCGGGTGGGATTGTCAGTCCAATAGATCTATCAATGTATACCGTCGGCTTGTACGGAGTTAATGATTATGCTAGAATGGTGCTTACTCTAATCATGCTCAAGACATAATGCAACATAGAAAACACATAGACACATTGATGATTGAATTGCAATAATGATGTTATAACATGTTTCACCCCAAAAATGGTGATAAATAAAAGGGACTATGTAAAACTCACCTTAGCAAATGTTATACTTCTTGAAAAGATGAAATAATAGTGTTGCCAAATAATGCCAAATATCACCCTATAATAAGGTAATAAATAAGTCTAAGTCTAATTAGTTTATAAGTGTATCCTAGGGTTTCAATTTGGGGATATCCAATTGTTGAATTTAAAGTAAAATGTTAATTAAATAAAGGGAAATTTGATAATTAAATAAAAGAAAGTCTTTTTATAAAATTTGAATTTAGAATGCTCACAATAATGTGTTTGAAGTATAAAAATAATTTTTATAAAATTATTTCTTTTAAAATAGATTTTTAAATCTATTTATTACAAATTGCCAAAATTTAACTTTAATATTCAAAAATACTAAAATTAAAGAATTATTATTTTAAAAATCATATTTCTGTTCTAAATATTTAAAAATAAATTGTATAAAATTTTGGTGCAAAAATAATAAAAATTGAATTTATTATGATTTAATTATGATTAAATCTAACAAAAATTGATTAAAAATATAAAATAAATGATTTTTTCTGAATTAAAAATCATTTCAGTAAAGTTTAACATTGTACAAACATAGGATAATTTTTGTAGCAATTAATAAAATTGTTTTGATATTTTAATGGATTTTTATAAATATAATAGTATAAAATTGATTTAATTATTATAAATATTAAATCAATTAATTTCAGAAAACTAAAAATTGTAAATAATCCTTTTACCTCAGATTTGATAAATATAATTTTTTTAGAATTTATAAAAAAAGTTTTAATATTAAAAACGAATTTATAAGATTTAAATGTATAATATATATATTATTTAGTTTGTTGTTTAAAAATGAAAAAGAGAGGAAAAGAAGGCCACAGCCGGGACTCGAACCCGGGTGCCTTTGGTCACCAACAACGATCACAACCACTTGGCCTAGGCCTGTGGTTGTGACTAACCCCTGTTTAATTAAAATAAATATACTGTATCGATCCAGTTTTATCCCCAAATCACATTACGAGCCCTAGTTCTTCCAATCAAGCAATCCACACATCTTTAACCCGATTAAAGTTAGGGCTTTCGTTGTATGGATGCCGATTAACAAAACCCTCAAAAAATTTGGACTTACAGTGTTGTTTCGTGTATGATTGTCCGGTCAAGGATAAAAGTCAACTGGTGATCGTATAATGATACACAGATTGATTTGAAGAAGATTGGGGGTTGAGAAGAGTGTATGAGCGAGTTGTAAAGCCTTGGGGACGATCAATTTATAGTGTGGATGTATCAGTGATCAAATCGGCATGGTTGACCAAGCATTGAAGTCCATACGCATATTATGACTAATTGGTGGTCAATTGATTTGTAATTGGCGAAATGCTGAGTCACTGATGGCCGATAATCGAGTATGGTTACCAAAATTATACAAATCACGCGTTAATTCGATGGATTTAGGCAAGTCATTCATCACAGTTGACTTTGCGAGTCAACTGTGAAGGTTTGAAGTCATGTTATAATTATATCGCGCTGGGTTTCAAACAAAAGTGTTGGCCAGCCCAGCTGGTTTGTGCTCTGGTGTGGTTTGGGCTTGGGCACGGGTTCGAACCCCGGCTCAAGCAGTTTTGTTTTTTTGACATTTATATCACACTTCCACATATATATATATATATATATATATATATATATATATATATAAGGTATTAGGGTTCCAATTATGCGACAAAAATAATTAAATGCGAATGTAAACGATAGAATCTGACGTTTTATAATTATGCCCATGTAACGTACAAGAATTAATGCGAAATGTTACAGTCTCCCCTACTTTTAGGAACTTCGTCCCGAAGTTGGAGTTGGAGAGTCTGGTGGAAAAAGATGTGGATACTTCGACTTCATCTGGTCTTTACGTTCCCAAGTGAACTCTGGGCCCCGTTTAGATTCCCAACGAACCTTAACGATCGGAATACGACTGCGCTTGAGTTTCTTGACTCCAGTATCAACAATCTCGACGGGTTTCTCGATAATGTGCATGCTTTCATCAATTTGCACATCCTCAAGAGGAACATGAAGGTTCTCATCCGCTAAGCATTTCTTGAGGTTCGAAACATGGAAGGTCGGATGAACATTGCTTAGCTCAGGTGGAAGTTCAAGTTTGTAAGCCACTTTTCCAACTCTGTCAAGAATTTTGAAGGGGCCTACGTATCGAGGAGCTAGCTTTCCCTTTCTACCGAAACGAATTACTCCTTTCCAAGGGGATACCTTAAGTAGTACAAGGTCCCCAACTTGAACTTCCAAGGGTTTACGACGTTTATCAGCATAACTCTTCTGACGACTTCTAGCCTTGAGAAGATTATCCTGAATGAGTTGAATTTTGTCTGTGGTTTCCTGGATTAGTTCGGGTCCAGTAATACGAGTTTCACCAACCTCAGTCCAACAGACAGGTGAACGACATTTCCGACCATAGAGTGCCTCGAAAGGAGCCATGTTAATGCTGGCGTGATAACTGTTGTTGTATGAAAACTCAACCAAAGGAAGATGAGAATCCCATGCGCCACCAAAATCGATGATACATGCCCTGAGCATATCCTCAAGTGTTTGGATGGTCCGTTCAGTCTGACCATCTGTTTGAGGATGATAAGCAGTACTCAGGTTCAACTTGGTACCCAAAGCATCTTGTAGAGACTCCCAAAAGTGAGAGGTGAAACGACCATCGCGGTCAGAAATAATGTCCAAAGGTATACCATGACGACATACGATTTCACTTAAGTACAACTTTGCCAACCTTTCCACAGAATACACCTCACGAATAGGTAGGAAATGAGCTGACTTGGTCAAACGATCGACGATTACCCAAATACTGTCAAAACCTTTGGGTGTACGAGGGAGTTTGGTGATGAAATCCATAGCTATGCTCTCCCATTTCCAGGCAGGAATCTCTGGTTGTTCAAGCATACCAGATGGTCGTTGATGTTCAGCCTTGACCTTGGAACAAGTGAGACATTTTGCAACGAAAAGAGCAATGTCTTTCTTCATACCAGGCCACCAATAAGAATAACGAAGATCTTGGTACATCTTGTCAGCTCCAGGATGAATAGAATAACGAGACTTATGAGCCTCGTTCATGAGAAAAGTACGAAGATCATCACGGTCGGGAATCCACAGTCGATTAAGGAAATAAAGGAGACCATTGGGGTTTGGTTTCAAGTTGAGTTTCAGCACCACAAGACATTTCATCGTACATGTTACCTTGGGTGACTGATGTGTGTTGAGCCTGGAGAATGCGATCTTGAAGATCAGTACGAACTCTCACACATTGGAGTTTGATACGCTCTTTACGACTAAGTGCGTCAGCAACAACATTCGCCTTGCCAGGATGGTAGCGAATTTCGCAATCATAGTCGTTAAGTAACTCAACCCAACGTCGTTGCCTCATGTTAAGATTCTTTTGGTCGAAGACATGTTGGAGACTTTTGTGGTCCGTGAACACCACACATTTGGTCCCATAAAGGTAATGTCTCCAAATCTTGAGTGCAAAGACAACAGCGCCCAATTCAAGATCATGGGTGGTATAATTCTTTTCGTGAGTCTTGAGTTGTCGAGACGCATAAGCAATAACCTTTCCTCGTTGCATGAGAACACAACCAAGACCCTGGTTCGATGCATCACAGTAGACCACGAAATCATCATTACCATCAGGTAGAGACAAGATTGGAGCTTCACAGAGTTTCAACTTAAGAGTTTCGAATGCTTCCTCTTGCTTAGGTCCCCACTCATAGGGTTTACCCTTGTGAGTTAAGGTAGTGAGAGGAACAGCGATCTTGGAGAAATTGGCGATGAATCGACGATAATAACCAGCCAAACCAAGGAAAGACGGACTTCAGTTGGAGTTTGAGGAACACTCCAATTTTTCACAGCTTCGATCTTTGCGGGATCAACATGAATTCCGTTCATATCAATGACATGTCCCAAAAATTGAACTTCCTTAAGCCAAAATTCACATTTTGAGAACTTGGCATACAGTTGTTCTTTCTTTAGGAGACTCAAGATAGAGTGAAGATGTTGCTCGTGATCGGATTTTGATTTAGAGTAAATCAAAATATCATCAATGAAGACGATCACGAATTTGTCGAGGTAGGGTCTACAAACCCGATTCATCAAATCCATAAATACTACGGGAGCATTGGTCAACCCAAAAGGCATAACCATGAATTCATAGTGACCATAGCGTGTGCGAAAAGCTGTCTTGGGAATATCTTCATCGTGGACTCTAAGCTGATGATAACCAGAACGGAGGTCAATCTTCGAGAAGTGGGTTGCTCCTTGAAGTTGATCGAAGAGATCGTCAATCCTAGGAAGTGGATAACGATTCTTGATGGTGAGTTTGTTGAGTTCACTGTAGTCAATACACATTCTAAGAGAACCATCCTTCTTTTTAACGAACAAGACAGGGGCTCCCCATGGAGAAGAACTAGGGCGAATGAACCCTTTATCAGAAAGTTCCTGTAATTGACTGGCAAGTTCTTGCATCTCAGAGGGTGCAAGACGATAAGGAGCTTTAGCGACAGGATTAGCACCAGGAACAAGATCAATTCGAAATTCCACTTGTCGAGCAGGAGGCAAACCAGGTAAATCCTCTGGGAAGACTTCAGGATAGTCTCGAATAATAGGAATGTCTTGGATACTTTTGCCTTTGTCCTTCTTCTCTATTACGTTAGCTAAGAAGGCTGTATACCCCTTTCGTAAGTACTTTTGGGCAGTAGTACAAGACATAAGCTTAAGCTCGCCACAGGGTTTCTCACCATAGATCTTCAAAATCTCACCAGATTCGAGAGGAATGCGTATGACTTTCTCGAAGCACAGAATTTCGGCACGATGAGTTGACAACCAGTCCATGCCTACTATAACATCAAAACTTCCAAGATGCATGGGGATGAGATCGATAGAGAAGGTATGATCGTCGAGGTTCATCAAGCAGTTACGAATAATAGAGTCGATCGAAATAGACTTCCCGTTAGCTACCTCTACCACTAAAGGTTCCTCTAGATTTGTGTGGGGTAAGTTAAGTAAAGGTTCAAACTTCAGTGACACAAATGACTTATCAGCTCCCGAATCAAATAATATGGATGCATAGTGGTTATTAATGAGGAACGTACCATTCACCACTTCGTTGTTGTCACGAGCCTGGTTAGCGTTGAGATTGTAAGCGCGACCTCGAGCACCTTGGTTCTGGTTGCGGTTCTGGTTTTGGTTTTGGTTTTGGTTTTGGTTTTGGTTTTGGTTTTGGTTTTGGTTTTGGTTTTGGTTTTGGTTTTGGTTGCGATTAGGGCAGTTGTTGATGTAGTGATTAGGGCTGCCACACTCGTAGCATTGACCACGAGCAGGCCTGTTGTTTTGTTGGTTGGGAGCTGGGGTATTGTTGTTTTGGGCAGTAGGAGGGGCTCGACAGACATTCACCAGGTGACCATATCTTTGACACTTAGTACAAAAACGACATGGCACCTGTGCTGGATGATGGTACTTGCAAGTGTTGCACAAAGGGTGAGGTCTGGTGTATGGTTTCTTGGCTGGGTTCTGGGTAGCAGGTGGAGTAGCAGCAACCATATAATTTCTAGCCTTGCGCTTTTTGTTGCTTGAGGTCTCAGGCTTGATTTCAATTGCAGGCTGTGGAGTGTCTTTGGCAACCGTCTTCTTAGTGCCCTTGCGGAAGAGAGTACCGTTCTTCACGTGATTATCAGTAAGAGTGGCCGCTAGACGTTTGGCCTCTTCCAAAGTTGCAGGATTCCTACCCCAAACGGTGTCCTGGATTTGCATGGGCAGACCACCGATGTACTACTCGATGGCTACCGGCAGAGGAGTAACTTTGTGAGGCAACAATAAGCTAAGCTCGTGAAAGCGGGTGTTGTAGGCAAGGTTTTCCCCACTATCTTGAGCTAAGGTGTGGAACTCATCCTCAAGCTTCTTAACTTCATTGCGAGGACAAAACTCTTCCTTCATGACCTCCTTGACTTGGTCCCATGTCATAGCAAGAGCAACTTCGGCCCCACGAGTACGCTTTTCTTCATTCCACCAAGTGAGTGCTCGTTTATGGAGAACACTCATGGCGTAACGAACCTTGAAGTTGTCGGGGCACTCACTGTTGATGAAGGTATTCTCAATACCCTCAAACCATTGGAGGAGTCCTGTAGCTCCTTCTTCACCACTAAACTTTGGAGGGTTACAAGAGTTGAAATGCTTAAGGGTGCAGGCTGGGGGTCCATTTCCATTGCCATTGCCGTTCCCGTTCCCGTTCCCATTGCCGTGACCATTCCCGTTGCCATTCATTTGGATGACCTGAGCGAGTAAATTGGGAACCAGAGTTGCGATTTGTTGCGCCATTTGTTGAGAAATGATCGCAGCCAGTTGAGCATCGATACCATTGTTGTTGTGGTTAGGACCTTGGTCATGGTTATAGTTGTCACCACCTTCTTCGTGGTTCTCACCATTGCTGTTGCGAGTGCTGCGACGTGGAGGCATGATCTGTAATAGACACAATGAAATGAATGAGATTATATAAGGAATGTAATCATTTATTCATTAATTAAAACGAATAAACGAAAACGTTGACTTATCAAAGATTCTAAATTCTAATAACATATGAAGACATGCTTTAGCCTATAAGTGAACACTCATCCCGAGAATTCCCAGGTAGGCATCCGGGTCCCTCGTCTGATTGGGATATATGCGCAATGCCAGCCTAGACAGAAGACTCAGAATACAGGCGTTCACCCTTCCAGATTGCACGTGTTCGTTATTAAAATCTAGAACTTCGACGAGATCTCAAGGGGGTTCAGGTTAAACCTGAGGATTTTGTCCTATTAATCTAATGGTGGATCAGGATTGCAGCAGACGATAAGAGTAGTCACATGTAGGTTTAGGGTTATATAAGGTATAGGATAAGGATAGGATTAGGGAAGCAATTAGGGTTACAAGTAAGAGAAGCAAGTACTGTTTAAGTCCCTAAGGTTATAGTCTAGATTATTTTCTAATAACCTAATTCCCTATAACCAAGGCTCTGATACCAATCTGTAACACCCCAACCGATGGCGGAAACATCGGGGTGCCACGTATTGATGATTGTTTCAGTAGCACATGGTATAATTTAAATTTTAAATAATTTATTCATAACATAAATATCCAACATAAAGTGATTGTCTAGAAATTCAAATACATGATATCAAAATAAAGCAACAACTTCTAATAGCTTCAAACAAAAGCTTCATGTTAAATCCTCAAGCATACTCAAGCCTCAGCTTCATTGTTACCTGAATCATGTTAATTTTGAAAATATTTTTGGGTCAACAAAAGTTGGTGAGAATTACATAGGTTTTTGATAATTGAATAAAAATGTTGTGCAATTCATGTGTCATGTCAATCTAGTCCATATGTGAGAACATACTAGAAATAAATCGAGTGCATAACCAACCCTGGTGACTGTTATAATATGATACATCCCATACGCTCATGGTTCACTTGAATATGTTATGCGATAACAAACACCCACGCTACCTTTGTAGGAGGCACGTATCCGGGTGGGATTGTCAGTCCAATAGATCTATCAATGTATACCGTCGGCTTGTACGGAGTTAATGATTATGCTAGAATGGTGCTTACTCTAATCATGCTCAAGACATAATGCAACATAGAAAACACATAGACACATTGATGATTGAATTGCAATAATGATGTTATAACGTGTTTCACCCCAAAAATGGTGATAAATAAAAGGGACTATGTAAAACTCACCTTAGCAAATGTTATACTTCTTGAAAAGATGAAATAATAGTGTTGCCCAAATAATGCCAAATATCACCCTATAATAGGGTAATAAATAAGTCTAAGTCTAATTAGTTTATAAGTGTATCCTAGGGTTTCGATTTGGGGATATCCAATTGTTGAATTTAAAGTAAAATGTTAATTAAATAAAGGGAAATTTGATAATTAAATAAAAGAAAGTCTTTTTATAAAATTTGAATTTAGAATGCTCACAATAATGTGTTTGAAGTATAAAAATAATTTTTATAAAATTACTTCTTTTAAAATAGATTTTTAAATCTATTTATTACAAATTGCCAAAATTTAACTTTAATATTCAAAAATACAAAAATTAAAGAATTATTATTTTAAAAATCATATTTCTGTTCTAAATATTTAAAAATAAATTGTATAAAATTTTGGTGCAAAAATAATAAAAATTGAATTTATTATGATTTAATTATGATTAAATCTAACAAAAATTGATTAAAAATATAAAATAAATGATTTTTCTGAATTAAAAATCATTTCAATAAATTTTAACATTGTACAAACATAGGATAATTTTTGTAGCAATTAATAAAATTGTTTTGATATTTTAATGGATTTTTATAAATATAATAGTATAAAATTGATTTAATTATTATAAATATTAAATCAATTAATTTCAGAAAACTAAAAATTGTAAATAATCCTTTTACCTCAGATTTGATAAATATAATTTTTTTAGAATTTATAAAAAAAGTTTTAATATTAAAAACGAATTTATAAGATTTAAATGTATAATATATATATATATATATTATTTAGTTTGTTGTTTAAAAATGAAAAAGAATGGAAAAGAAGGCCACAGCCGGGACTCGAACCCGGGTGCCTTTGGTCACCAACAACGATCACAACCACTTGGCCTAGGCCTGTGGTTGTGACTAACCCCTGTTTAATTAAAATAAATATACTGTATCGATCCAGTTTTATCCCCAAATCACATTACGAGCCCTAGTTCTTCCAATCAAGCAATCCACACATCTTTAACCCGATTAAAGTTAGGGCTTTCGTTGTATGGATGCCGATTAACAAAACCCTCAAAAAAATTTGGACTTACAGTGTTGTTTCGTGTATGATTGTCCGGTCAAGGATAAAAGTCAACTGGTGATCGTATAATGATACACATATTGATTTGAAGAAGATTGGGGGTTGAGAAGAGTGTATGAGCGAGTTGTAAAGCCTTGGGGACGATCAATTTATAGTGTGGATGTATCAGTGATCAAATCGGCATGGTTGACCAAGCATTGAAGTCCATACGCGTATTATGACTAATTGGTGGTCAATTGATTTATAATTGGCGAAATGCTGAGTCACTGATGGCCGATAATCGAGTATGGTTACCAAAATTATACAAATCACGCGTTAATTCGATGGATTTAAGCAAGTCATTCATCACAGTTGACTTTGCGAGTCAACTGTGAAGGTTTGAAGTCATGTTATAATTATATCGCGCTGGGTTTCAAACAAAAGTGTTGGCCAGCCCAGCTGGTTTGTGCTCTGGTGTGGTTTGGGCTTGGGCGCGGGTTCGAACCCCGGCTCAAGCAGTTTTGTTTTTTTGACATTTATATCACACTTCCACATATAATATATATATATATATATATATATATATATATAAGGTATTAGGGTTCCAATTATGCGACAAAAATAATTAAATGCGAATGTAAACGATAGAATCTGACGTTTTATAATTATGCCCATGTAACGTACAAGAATTAATGCGAAATGTTACAATTAGTTTCAATGAGCTAAACATATAATTTCCTATTGAAACATATTCTAATGTCAAGATATACACTTTTTGATGACTTGTAAACAAATGTTGTCACACAACTGTGATCCATTAGAATTTTTCATCTGAAGGTCGAAAGATGATGTAGCCAGAATTTTAAAACAGACTTTGTAAGACTTAACTTGTAATCAATATCTAACGAAATAAGTTTAAATTTAAATTAGACAAGTCTTTTCAAATTCATAATTACAAACAGTCGGCACAGCCCTAAAAAATGGTCACTATACAAATGAAGGATCTAGATGGAAAGATACCATCAATTTAAACATTAATCTTTTTATATTAAATAAACAATTAAAACTATTGTTGTTGCAAATGATTTGAAGTCTTTTATTCTACAAAAAAATTGGCTTCTATAAGATATGTAATTATACTTTCTATTGAAGACTTATATTATATTTTAAATAAATAATATTTAAATGACAAACTAATGACATGAAATAAACTCAGTGTAACTAATATTTATTGAAATTCAATAAAAGTCTATGATGGCGAGCCTACAAATGAAATAACATAAAATATACTCACAGTAGATGAAATAATTTTCAGCATTTAGAAAAAACTAAATAATGTTGCCGTAAAAAAAGATATTATTAACATAACATATGTTAATAGAAATAAAAATATTTAAAAAAATTAGTATTATTAAAAATTATAATAATAGTTTTTATTAACAATGTTGGATCAGTATTGCTCTTTATATGAACTTGCTAGTGAACACTTAAGTGTCTAGCAAGTTCTTTTATCAGTTATAGCACAGCGGAATGTTTTAAGTTAAAGCTACACTTATCAACAGGAGTTATTACTCCCCCTGGATGTTTGATAAAACTAAAGACAAGTATTTAATGAGAATCTAAGTATTGAATGAGAATGAATACTTAAATAGATTCCCAGTAAATGAAATGGAAATAACAATGATAAGATTTGAAGGATTTCTGTATTAAAAATCAATGTCTAAAACAGAGGGTTGAACCCATCTATTTATAGACTTTACAAATACATGAACCTTGCCAAAAAGCAAGTTCAGAGACAAGTTGCAACAAGTTGCAATCTTGGAACTTGTACAAAAAGTTAAAGTAATACTAAACTAATAAATTACTAAACCATAAGGCGGTGGAAAGATTCTTGAACAAGTGCTGATGAATGACAAACTACTGATGAGTAGTTTGTCTTCAGTAGTTCTTCAGTGAACTGTCTGGTTTGGACTTCAGAACTTCTGATACATTTCTTCTTCAAACCTTGTAGAATCCTTCTTCAGTACTTTTGTCTTCTTTCTTCAGTAGTTCTATACTTAGAATATTTTTGACAGAAGTGAATTAGACTTAGGTTTCCAAAAGTGGTTTCACCAATCCTCTTTGTCCTAACAATCTCCCCCTGGATTGATGAAGCCAAAACCTTTCTAATTCTTTATTGTTTTCTTCTGTCATTCACAATCTTCCATATCCCTTTGAACATGGAATTCTTTAATTGATTAAGCTGCTCATCAGTGAGAGATCCCCTTTGAGGTTCCAGATGTTGAATTGTAAGCAAGTCCTGAGTTGATAATTTCTTTAGTTCATTCAAGGACTTGTAGGTCTTGCTTGTAAGATCTCTCCTTGTCACTAATACTGAGTTGTCATCAGTAAAGGACCATCTGATGATCAGCACTTTAGACTTGTCAAAGTCTGAAGTATAGGGAACCATGCTGGTCCCTTGGGAAGTTCCTGAGTGTTGAATGTTTTCAATTTCAGTGACTCTCAGGTGGGATTCACTTCTTTCTTCTTGTTGCACCACATCAGGTAGTGTGAAAGTTGGTAAGTGATGTTCAGTAACTACCTTAGTGTGCAGTTTGTCTTTGATGGTCTTCTGGATTTGGTAGGCAAATGTAGAAGGATCCCTAAACTATGTTAACAGAGGCTTTTCTTCAATATCAAAGTCTGAATGGACTACTATGTTTCCTTCTAGTAGTACCATCTTGAAGTCAGTCTTTGTATTGTCCTCTATCTTCTTCTTCTTGGTAGCTGTTCTTGTAACACCAGAAGTTCTAACTACTGAAGTTGATACTTTAGAAGTTTTGAACTTCTCTGGATTAGCAGCCTTTGGAGCCTTGTACTTCTTGTATGTGTCTAGTAGTCTTTCTTCTTTCCATCTTGACACAGAAGCTTTTGAACCATAGTTGTTTGCTACCAGTTCTTCAATCATCTCAGCTCTCTTCTCTTTTCCATCTTTATTTGTTACAAGTTTGTCTGCAACAATTTGAGTTCTTCTTGTTAGCTCATCCATGGAGAGTCCTTTCAGTGAAAACGCTTTAGTCTTGCTGTTCTTTGTAATGTAAGACATCAATTGTTGTCTTTTGTCTTCTTCATCAACTCTTTCAAGGTTAGTCTGCCTTTGTAACTCTGCTCCATAAGCCTGTAATTTTTCATTGTAGCTTAAGTCATCCCTTGCTTCCAAAGCATTCCAGATCTCATCTTCCTTAGCCTTTCTTTCGGTTGCAATCAAACTCTTCTCAAGTAGTTCTTTGGACATTATAGTGGAGAAGGGTTCAGCACAGTCATTGTTGCAGTTGTAGTAGGCCTTGGAATAGGAGTTGGTTGTTGTTCAGTTGTTTTGGAAGGCTCTTCAGTTGGTTGTATGTTGGAAGTGTTAACTTCTGATGTGTTGACAACTGCTGAAGGTTTGTCAACTACTGAAGGATTGTCTTCAGTACTTTCTGAGATATCATCAGAAGTTTTTTCATTATGGCCTTGGGATGTTTCAGCTTCTTCTATTTCTTGTTCAGAGACACCAAACTGTTGAGCCAGTTTTTGTCTTCTGGCTTTGTCTTTGAGTTCTCTTTCTTGGAGAGCCACTCTTGCTTTTATTCTGGCTTTGAATGACTCCTTTGGTTCCCTAATTTTCTCCCCCTTTTTGGATTCATCAAGTTTGGAAGGTTGAGAGAAAGTACCAGTGAGAATGGTGATCTGTTTTGAATTGTGGTCAATTTTGTTGGACAGATCATTCATTTTTGTCTTGATCACTTCAAATTGGTTCTTGACAGACAGCTCCAAAGCAGCTGTGTAGGTTCTGAAATGATTGGTGATGAGTGTGTTCATCATATGGTATAAGGGACCATCTGGGCTGCATAGTTGGTTCAAGTCTATGCTTGTTGACCCAGGGAATTAGGTAGGCATTTGTAGTGAGGGGTGTGTTTTGGGGTGATCTTCTTGTTGTACAGAAGATGCCACTTTAGGGGAATCAGGGATCAAGTGGACTTTAACCTGATCTGGTGTGACCAGCTCTTTGAGCTTAGATACACCAGGTGCAGGACCTTCACTAGCAGCCGTCAATTCAATGTTTTGTTGTGAATCATCATCCAAATCAATGGAATCATCTGAATCTCTGATTACATCCTCAATGAGGACAGTATCAGTTACATCATGAGCTGAGCCCAACTCAGTTGTCTCATGTACCTCTTTTTCTTGGTTCAGAGGATTTCCTACCTCAGGCATTAAGCCTTCATCAGTAGTTGCCACAAATGAGGTCTTAGCAATATTACTTCTTTCCTCAGATCCACCACTGGGTGGTATGTGAGTAGTAGTAGCCACAAATGTACCTAGAGTATCTAAGTTTGGGCTTAGAGACTCTGGTTCATCCTCGTCTCTTTGGTTAGGGCTTTGAGTGTCCACATCCATGTCAAGTTCTGAAGCTATGTCCCCTATTTGATGTGGTTGTTGGGGACTGAGATGTTCGGATGGGATTCTCTATTTTAGCCCAGAGAGAAGCTTGGCAATTTCAATCTCAGGCTCAGAAGTTTGGGGTGTTGGTTCTGTAGTTTGGTCTATGGGTTCAGCAGTTTCAAAAGAAGGGTCTATTGGGATTGTTTTCTTGAATTTATTTCTTTTGAAAAGGATTGTTATTGGTGCTCTTGGTGGGGTTTGAGATGGATGAGACTGAGAGGATGTTTAAGTCACATCTTTATCCAGTGCAGATTGCACATTAGCAAGTTCAGGCATCTCAACCTCCAGAACTGCCTTTCTTTTTGGGTTGGTGGGTTTTTGTTTTTGTTGCTTGGGTTTCTTGCCCTTTGGGGGTGAAGGTTTGGAAGATGAGGGTTCCATGGGGACTGTTTCTGGTTCCCCTTGGTCATCTTCTGGCCAGGCAGCCGGTTTGTTGTGCCTTGATGCTTGTGAGGACAAAGGGTTTAAAATTGTAGTTTTACCCACAAGCACCTCTTCTCCAAGTTCTTTTATTATGCATTGCATAATAAATCTTGGGTACAACAAAAACTTCTTTTTAGTATTGAGATGATGTAACACCAACTCATTAAAGAAAAGTGATGATGTCCTGAATTTTGTTTCATTCACTATGGAATGAAAAATAGGTTGAAAAGTTGAGGGCATCTGATCATAAGATCCAGTTTTTGGACTCAAACACATAATAATATAATGAAACAGCAGTTTATACTTTGGTTCAAAATATTTCTTAAAAATTGTAGCATGTGAGAGTACCTTGGTAACCACACTCTGTCGTGGTTAAGTGAATCTGAGAGTTTGGAAATTGGTCTGGGGCGTTTATATCATCCAAACCCAGCCTAATTGCCAAAGTAGCCGGTGTGATTGCCATTCTTCTCCCTTGGATGGTTGAGTTGAGGGAGATCACTTTGTTGTTCACCGTCACCGTCTCTGCGTTTGCCCAAAACTCATTTAGAGTTTCAGTGTGGATTGGAGGGCCGATGGTGAGGGCGGTGAAGTATTGGGATTTGACGACCAAATCAATGATTTCGTCGTATTGGGACCAGGCTTCATGTTTTTCGAAGTAGCCTCTTTGATTGTGTCCCTGTTTTAGTATTAGAGCCATGTGGTTTGTGTGTGTGTGGATCAAACAGTGTTTTTGCAGGTTTAGGTCTTGAGAGTGTTTTGTGAGAGAGAAGGAGGGGATTTTTGCTTTTTGAAAGGATAAGTGTTGGAAAAGGTATTTATCAGAAGTTTATAACCGCCTAGGTCAAACTTCTGATGTGGGTAAAGGTATTTATCAGAAGTTTATAACCGCCTAGGTCAAACTTCTGATGTGGGAAAAGTCTGATTTACCCTTTTTGACCAAACTGTTGATGAAGAACAATTATCATCAGTAGTTCCCACTTTCTCTTCAGTAGTTGTTTAACAACTAACGAGAATGTTTTATAAATACTTTATTCATAACTTCTGAAGTTTATTTTATCAGAAGTTAATCATTTTTCCAGAAAATATTCCCATACTGATGTTTTGATCATCAGTAGTTTCTCTCTTGTTTGTTTTTCAGAAGTTTTCAGACTTAAAAACAGATGTAAGTGAAAAATGAAAATATGTGCAGAAAAATAAAAAGAGACACTTACAAATTTAGCATCCCAAGCATGGATACTAACTTCTGAAATGTTGATATGTCAAGGGGTTTAGTGAATATGTCAGCTATTTGATTAGCTGTTGCTACATGTTTCACTTCAATCTTGCCTTTTTCATAGCAATCTCTTATCAAATGATACCTGATTTCAATATGTTTAGTTTTTTAGAACTGAACAGGATTTTGAATGATGCTAATGGCAGATTTGCTGTCTACAAGCAATGGTGTCTTGGTCTCTTTGATTCCATAATCAAGAAGTTGATACTGGAGCCATTGTATCTGTGATGTACAACTTGCAGCTGCAATGTATTCAGCTTCAGCAGTTGAAGTTGCAACAGATGTTTGTTTCTTTGATTGCCAGGACACTAGACAGTTTCCCAAGAATTGACAACCACCAGATGTTGATTTTCTTGACATTTTACACCCTGCATAGTCACTATCTGAAAAAGCTGATAACTTGGTGTTGCTTGAAGCAGGATACCAAATTCCAAGTGTTGGAGTTCCTTTCAGATATCTGAAGATTCTTTTGACTGTAATGAGGTGTGATTCCCTAGGAGCTGATTGACATCTAGCACAGACACATGTTGAAAACATAATATCTGGTCTAAAAGCAGTTAGATATAAAAGGGAACCTATCATACATCTATACATGGTTTGATCAACCTGTTTTCCTTGATCATCTGGTTCAACTTGTGTGGTTGGTGTCATGGGACTGGAACATGATTTACAGTCTTGTAAAGAAAATTTGTTCAGTAATTCTTTAACATATTTTGATTGATGTATAAAAGTTCCATTTGTTTGTTGTTTAATCTGCAGTCCGAGAAAGTACTGCAGTTCTCGCATTGTACTCATCTCAAATTTTGATTGCATGAGTTTCTTAAATTCATCACACAGTTTTGTGTTTGTTGAACCAAATATGATATCATCAACATATATTTGAACAAGTAAGACATGATTTCCAACATGTTTTATGAAAAGAGTTTTATCAATGGAGCCTCTTGTGAAGTTATTTTTGAGCAAAAAGTTAGAAAGTGTTTCATACCAGGCTCTTGGAGCCTGTTTGAGCCCATAAAGAGCTTTGTCTAGCTTGTACACCCACTCAGGATGAGAAGAATCCTCAAACCCAGCTGGCTGACAGACATACACTTCCTCTTTTATTTTTCCATACAAAAATGCACTTTTAACATCCATTTGAAAAACTTTGATTTTGTTGGAAATGGCATAGGCCAGAAATAACCTGATGGCTTCAAGCCTTGCAACTAGAGCAAAGGTTTCATCATAATCAATTCCTTCTTCTTGAGAGTAACCTTGTACTACCAGTCTAGCCTTGTTCTTTATAATCATACCAGCCTCATCTTGTTTGTTCCTAAAAACCCATCTTGTGCCAATTGGTTGCTTGTTTGGTGGCAAGGGACAGATTTCCCAAACCTGTTGCTTTTTGAATTGAAGCAACTCATCTTGCATGGCTTGCACCCAATTGTTGTCTTTGAGGGCTTCTTGGTACCTTTTAGGTTCCAACTGAGAAATGAATGCTGAGAAGAAGCAAAAGTTGGAAAGCTGGTTTCTTGTAAGAACACCTGATGCAATATCACCCATGATTTGTTCAAGTGGATGATCTTTGTGTTCAATCAGTTGTTGTAAACCACTGACAGGTGTAGGTGGCTCTTGTACTTCATCAAACAAACCACTGAGGTTTATAATGTCTGGTTCAGCAGTTTCAGTGTCTTTAATAGTTTTAGGTGCTGAAGCAGATGTTTGAGTTTGTACATCAGCAGTTCTTGAATCAGAAGTTTGTGAAACTTCTGATGGTTTGGAAGTTGACTTAATGACTGTATTAAGAGTCCATGGTGCTGGATCCTCATCATCAAACCTCTGATCACCATAATAAGTAGGTTTAGATGAAGTAACAGTCTTTTCAGGTCCGAAATGAAAACTGTCAAGGTCAAAAAGTTCAGCAGGATGTGCTGGAATAAGAGTGAGTTTTGACTCATTGAACTTGACATTCAGTGTTTCTTCTACTATCCTGGTTCTTGAGTTAAAAACCTTGTAGGCTTTCCTAGTGGAAGAGTAACCAAGAAAGTAACTTGAATCAACTTTGGCAGCAAACTTTGAAATAGAGTCTTTGATGTTTAGAATGAAACATTGACATCCAAAAGCCCTGAAAAAGGAGATAAGGGGCTTTATGCCATGAAGAACTTCATAGGCAGTCTTGGAGTGTCTCTCGTTGACAAGGACTCTATTTTGAACATAACATGCAGTGTTAACTGCTTCAGCCCAAAAATGCAATGGTAGGCCTGAATCAGCAAACATTGTTCTTGCTCCTTCAATTAAGGTTTTGTTATTCCTTTCTACTACACCATTTTGTTTAGGAGTTCTGGGACCACTGTATTGTCTAATAATCCCTTTAGACAAACAGAATTCATCCAGAGTTTTGTTCCTGAACTCTGTCCCATTGTCAATTCTAATGGCTTTGATAGACAGAGAATATTGTTTCTCTACTTGTAGAATGAAGAACTTGATGATTTCAGCAGCCTCATCCTTGGAAAATAAGAAAAATACCCATGTAAATCTTGAATAGTCATCAATGATGACCAAGCAGTACTTCTTCTTACCAAGGCTTATGATTTTTACAGGCCCAAATAAGTCCATATGAAGTAGTTGAAGACATGCAGTTGTTTTTGATTCTTCAATAGACTTATAGGAGGACTTATGTTGTTTTCCCTTCAAACAGGATACACAGTGTTCTTGACACTGGTATACCTTCAAAGGTAGACCTCTGACCAAGCCCATTTTTGTGACTTTATTTATGGTTTTAAAGTTCACATGGCCAAGAGTCCTGTGCCAGAGATCAGTCTCTGAAGTTGATGCCTTTGAGAAGAAACAGGCAGTGTTGTTCAGTACTTTGTCCTTTTCAATGTCCACTGCATAGACATTGCCACATCTTTTGGCTATCAACAAAGTATGATCTTCAATGATCTTCTCTATCAACTTCTGGCCTTCTGGTGATATGATCTTGCATGCTGTCTTTGTGAAAAAGTGTCACACCCTCAAATTTCCACATGTGGGGTTTTACCGCGAGGCGCGTGACACACTAGGATCCAAGTCAACGGTCACAATAAACGACATATATATGATATGAAAACAACGTAAACTACCATTGAGGTTCAAAACCGTTCTAACACAGCGGAAGCAAAATGTATTATTACAACTTAAAAGTAAAACTCAAAATCTGAAATGTTTAACAAAACATGCATATGATCCCTAGATGCCGTGAGACTCCGTGCGCCTATACTCAATGCTGCTACCTTAGCGACCTGAGAAAACATGCCAAAAAGACGTCAACATATAATGCTGGTGAGTTCCCAGGTTTTAAGTTCGTAAACGTTTTCATGTGTAAAGCGATTCCTCATAAAGTGCCAAGTGTGCAAATGTTCCAACTAAATAACAAACGTTCCCTTACTACTACGACTGTGTTGCTAAAACCATTACTGACAAACGTTGCTCGAGTTGCTGTCCATGTGCCAAGTGTCAAGTAGAGACAATATGCACCCGCCCGGCTCCCAGCCGTCAGGTGGGGTTCGTCACGCCCGATAGATCTATCCACATTTCCCCCATTGTGCCCCGCACATTCATGGTTTCAATAGGGACTTAGGTTTCGTCGTATAGTAAATAAGTGCCAAGTGCCAAGTGCCAAATGCCAAGTGTCAATGTTTAAAAGTGTCAAGTGCCAATGTTTAAATATGCCAAATGCCAATGTTTAAAAGTGTCAAATGCCAATGTTAAATATGCCAAATGCCAATGTTTAAAAGTGTCAAATGCCAATGTTAAATATGCCAAGTGCCAAACGTGTCAAGTTTCTTAAAAGAGTCACATTCCCAAAAGGCCTCATGTTTCTAAAAGCGTTGCGTTTCAAAAGCGTTGCGTTTCATAAGTGTTGTGTTTCAAAAGCGTTGTGTTTCAAAACATAAACGTTGTATTTGTTAAAACGTGTGGCATGCTTCTCCCTCGAGAGAAAAGTGTATAAAAGAGGGGTCGTGAACTCACCTTAGAGTGTGTCTTCTTGATAACTAGAGATCTAACCCGTGTATGATACTCCCGACAAATAACAACCTATTAATGAGTTTACATAAGTGTGATGACTACTAACCCAAAGGCTAACTAGTCCCCGATTGTCCAGATCTTGACTCTATGTGTTAAAAAGTGCGTTTAAACATTAACCGGACATACCAGACAGACCCGACATCCCGTTGGTGACCCATTACATCAATTAGTCATGCACATAAGTTTAACACATAAGTTTCAAGCATAAAACACTTAGTTTGCATCAAAAATCTCATTCCGGACATCAGATGGTCGAATGTGGTTTTTCCTATTTCCACGTTCACCCGTTTGAGCCACGTTTTGTTCCACGTTCGCCTGTCTGAGCCACGTTCGCCCGTTTAAGCCACGTTCGCCCGTTTGAGCCACGTTTTATTCCACGTTCGCCCATTCGAACCACATTTTATTCCACGTTCGCCCGTTTGCATCAGCATTTCATAAAACGCACCAAAACGCATCTAAACGGCCCGAAAACATCACGAAACATCACCAATCACAGCAGTCAACTATCATTAACATATTCCTACAAAACCCTACCAATTTTATCCCGAAATCCGTTCGTTTTACAAGTTACCCGAAATAGCAAATTATGGAGATGTCACATCAAACGCATGCAATCTTTACCCAATTAGGAAACTTTCTGAAATCAATCAATAATCAACTTAATATACTCAGATTATCATGAACTAGAAACCCCCAATCATATCCTTATCACTATCATCATGAACAAGCCCTAGATCTAACCTAAAATCCCCAAAATGAACAAAACATCATCAATAATCAATTGTAACCTATCTCAATCATAAATCATCATCACTAACAGTCCTAGATCATTGTTATAACATCTATACAGCAACCAATCATCAAACAATACATAACACCACATAAAACACCATTAACACATGTTAATTTGTATGAAAACTCATTGTTTATGAATAGGTTTTGTTTAGAAAGACATTAGGAAGGTTTTTATCCATGAAAACATGTTTGAATCAGATCTGGACTCTTGGGGTTTAATGAAAACGAATTGAAATGCTTTAAAAATGATTTAGAATGAAGAACACACCTTAGATCTTTGTGTAGAAGATGTTTGTAGGTTAGATTATTATACTAGAGAGTGTTTAGAGGCGTTTAGGGTTTGTGAAATGGTGAAAAATGACAAAGTGTGGTATTTATACTATGTCCTCATTCGCCCCTTTTACATGGTCGAATGTACCCACATTCGCCCCTTTCTCAGGGTCGAATGTGCATGTTCTGGTCGAATGAAACTTTTTCATTTTCACATTCTAGGTTCGCCCCTTTGCTAAGGGTCGAACCAAGACAAATTTCCAGGTTCGCCCACTCGATGTGGTCTAACCAGGACTTATGTTTTTCCTAGTTTTCCAGTTTGTCGTGTTTAACGCATTTTAACGCACCTTAACATACGAGCATGCATCCTTAGTCTATGTTTAACATATTTAAGCACGGATGATTATCTACACATCATTTAAACACATCTAAGCATATAATCCACCATACGACAATTAGTCTACACATACACTTAATTAGTTTATGTAATTCACCAACAACGGGACTCGTAACATGTGTGTGTAATTAACCCAATGATCCTCTGAATCATTGAACCCTGGACAATACGGACTGTGTTCTGACTCGACTGACCCCGTTAAGCATGTTTAATAAACATTTTTTGCTAAAGTAGACTTATGTGTTTATAAAATGTTGACCTAAACATGCCGGGTGTCACAAAAAGGAAGAATATCCTTTATCACACATTTGTGACACACTTAGCAAGTTGTACTCAAGGTTTTCAACCAGATTGACCTTATCAAATTGTATTTTTCCAGAGGAGACATTGCCATGTCCTAGCACATATCCCTTAGCATTGTTCCCAAAGGATACAGATCCATCTCTTTGACTGATTAAATTGTTTATCAGGTATCTGCATCCAGTCATGTGCATTGAGCCTCCACTGTCAACATACCAAATGCTATTTAAGCCTCTGGAAACTCTCTACACAAGATAGCAAATTAGTTAGATTTGGGAACCCAAGCTAGTTTGGCTTTGGGTTTGCTCTTGAGAACATTTACAGTTTGTTCTTGACCAAGTTGAGGAATCCATGTCTTTTTGGCAATGAATTTTTCATTAAGAGCAATGGTGGTATCCATTTGAGGAACACCATCAACTTTGGTCATCAGTAGTTGTACCATGTTCATGAGATCTTTAATCTCAGCAGTTTGTGAAACTGCTGATGATTTAGGTCTAACTCCTGAAAGAGAATTTTGAGAAAAAGATTTATGTTGAGATTTTGTGTTTTTCTGAGAAAAGGTGTTTACTGGTTGTTGTTTTCTGGGAGAAAAAGTTTCTACAAAATCATTTCTGATTTGTTTTCCCACAACCAGTTGTTGAATTTTCTTGTTGTACTGAATACCTTTTCTGTATCTACAAAATTCTGTCTTGTGTTTGAACAGACCACAGATTTCACATTCTTTTGTCTTTTCTTTTAAAGACAAGTTTCTGACTGTATTGATTGGTTTTAGGTCATCAGTAGTTTTTAGGTTCTCAACTTCTGATGTAGTTGAAACTACTGATGGCTTAATGTCAGATTTTATCAGTACTTCTGAAGAACTTTCTTTGTGAGTTTTTAGAAAGTTTTCATGGAAAGATGTGCATTCTTTCTCTTCAGAAGTTTCACCTGAAACAATTTTTCTCCCATCTTCAGTAGTTTTGGGGGAAAAATCTGTTGGTGTTTCAGTGTGATTGTACCCTATGCCAAACCTAACATTTGAAGCACTTTGTTTGTTTAGCAATAGTTGGTACCCCTTACAAGATTCAATTCATTTTTCACAAGTGACCTTGGTGTCAGCAAGCTCTTGTCTGACATTTCCTAGGTCATTTATCATGATTTTAATTTGTGCTTGGGTTTCAATAGCAATGTTAGTTAATTTAGAAACTTCTTTTGTTTTTGCAGCAAGTTTTCTTTCTAAATCACATTTCATCTGAGTGAATTTTCTCTTAGAGTCATTTGCTTTACCTTGTAAGTACACATTAGTCTCTCTTATGAGAGCAAAAGATTCTTTACAAGAAGTTGAACAAAGTTTTGTCAAAGATTCTTTTGATACATGTGACAAGGCAGATTTTGAGGTGCATCCCTCAAATGCCATCAAGGCAAAGTTCTTTCTGCCATTGTCAGGCTCTCCCCAGTTGATGTCAAATATCTTGTTGTCTGCATCAGGGTTACACTCAGTAGTGTCAAAAGGAAGACTGCTCCAGTCAACATACCCTGAAGTAAATAAACTTTGTTGTGAGGGTTGTTGAGTCTGTGGAGGTGGTTGAGCAGCTGGAAAGGGAGGGATTGATTGTTGGCTCTACATCTATTGAGCAGGCATCTGTACATATTGTACTTGTGGCACATATTGGTGTTGTGGAGCTTGTGCCTGTACAAAATGTGCACTCCCTTGTGTTCCATTATTCCTGTTATAACTGGGGTTAAAATTATTTCCAGACTGAGATTGGTTAAAGCTAGAGCTTCTACACTCTCTAGCATAGTGTCCCAACTTTTGACACTTGTGACATCTAAGTTTAGATTTGTCAAAACCAATTTTTGTGGAGCTGTTGAGTCCTGGAAACTTCCTTCCTGACCTTTTATAAAATTTGTTTGTTTTTATACTCAACATGGCCAGTTGGTGTAAAATATCCATTTCTTCCAAGTCATCACTGCTGAAATTTTTTAAATCATCCATAATAAAACACATGTTATCAGCAGTTTGACTAAAATCATTATTGTCATAACCTGGGAATGATCTTTCAGATGAGATCCCAGCAGTTATGTCAATATGGTCAAAAGATCCAAAACTATTTGAACAAGTTGGTGAGTCTTGTCCCAATAGTGTTGTACTACCTGGTAGATAGTCATCAGCAGTTTTACCAGAACTTTGTAACTTTTTCTTTTGATCAATTTCTCTTTCAAAAGTAAGTAATCTCCCTTGTATTTTTGTAAGAGTGGGGAAGCTAAAGTCTGGTGAAGATCTTAAGACTATAGAGTATGTTTCCCATTTTTCAGGTAAAGACCTTAAAAATCTATGAAGCATAGATACAGTTGTGTAGGTCTAGCCATTTAATTTTAGCTCAGATATTAATGAGGAGAATCTTTCAAATTGTTGTGTTAAAGTTTCCCCATTAATGTGAGCAAAAGTTTCATATTGTTGAGCCAGGATTTCTCTGGTGTTGGCAATCACCTCTTCAGTTCCTCCAAACTGTTATTTGAGGCAGTCCCAAAGCTCTTTGGCACTATCACAATGTAATAGGCTAGATTAGATTTCATTTGGGAGTGCCATTGCCAACATAGAGAAAGCTTTAGCATCAAGCTCAAGTTTTAGGAAATCATCATCTGTATAGTCTTTTGGGTCTTTTGGTATTTCTTCTTTAGTTTCAAGATTGATATTTACTGGTTTATGAGGACCATATATCACAGATTTCCAGCAACCTGTGTTGGTCTGTGATAAGGTATGTACCATTCTCCTTTGCCAGATATTATATTCATTTCTTACTAGCATAGCAGGTTTGTTGGCAGAACCAGTATTATGAGGATCCATTTTAAAGAGTATTGATTTGTCAAATATCTCTTAAAGTGATGGATGTTGATAAAAGTGAACTTTTAATCCTTTATTGAATATCAATAAGAGCATGTGTCTGATTCTCAATGTGTTAGATTGATATGTGATCAGATAAACCAGTGCTTTGATACCAATTGTTGGATCAGTATTGCTCTTTGTATGAATTTGCTAGTGAACACTTAAGTGTCTAGCAAGTTCTTTTATCAGTTATAGCACAGCGGAATGTTTTAAGTTAAAGCTACACTTATCAACAGGAGTTATTACTCCCCCTGGATGTTTGATAAAACTAAAGACAAGTATTTAATGAGAATCTAAGTATTGAATGAGAATGAATACTTAAACAAATTCTCAGTAAATGAAATGGAAATAACAATGATAAGCTTTGAAGGATTTCTGTATTAAAAATCAATGTCTAAAACAGAGTGATGAACCCATCTATTTATAGACTTTACAAATACATGAACCTTGCCAAAAAGCAAGTTCAGAGACAAGTTGCAACAAGTTGCAATCTTGGAACTTGTACAAAAAGTTAAAGTAATACTAAACTAATAAACTACTAAAACATAAGGCGGTGGAAAGATTCTTGAACAAGTGCTGATGAATGACAAACTACTGATGAGTAGTTTGTCTTCAGTAGTTCTTCAGTGAACTGTTTGGTTTGGACTTCAGAACTTCTGATGCATTTATTCTTCAGTACTTGTAGAATCCTTCTTCAGTACTTTTGTCTTCTTTCTTCAGTAGTTCTATACTTAGAATATTTTTGACAGAAGTGAATTAGACTTAGGTTTCCAAAAGTGGTTTCACCAATCCTCTTTGTCCTAACAAACAATGAATTATAATTTAAATTTTTCATAATATCTGTTATTTAATCGGTGTTGTTAGACATATATTTTTCAAAATTTCTTATTGAAACCTGTTCTAACGTCAAGATATACAATTTTGGATGACTTGTAAACAAATGTTATCAAATAACCGTGATACATTAGAATTTTCAACTAAAGGTCGAAAGATGATGTAACTAGAGTTTTAAAACAGACTTTGTAACACTTAACTTGTAATCAAATATCAAACGAAATAAGTTGAAATTTAAATTACAAAAGTCTTTTCAAATTCATAATTACAAACAGTCGGCACAACCCTAAAAGTCATTAATGGTCACTGTACAAATAAAGGATTTAGATGGAAAGATACCATCAATTTAAACATTAATATTTTTATATTAAAACTAAACAATTAAAACTATTGTTCTTACAACTGATTTGAAGTCTTTTATTCTACAAAAAATTGGTTTCCATAAGGTCAAGTTATACAATATATGATGATTTGTCAAAAGAAGTTGCCAAACAACTGTGATCAATTACAAAATAAAATTACTTAAAAAAATTATTATAAAAGATTGTAATAATAGTATTTATTCACAACGTATTATGTTTTAAATTATTAGTATGAATATTATCATTAGTATCAATGGTCACTGTACAAATGAAGGATCTAGACGAAAAAATACCATCAATTTAAACATTAATCTTTTTATATTAATTAAAAAAATAAAAATATTGTTGTTACAAATGATTTGAAGTCTTTTATTCTACAAAAAATTGACTTTTATAAGATATGTAAAAATTGTAATAATAGTTTTTATTATTAAAAATTTGTATTATGTTTTAAATTATTAGTATGAATATTATCATAATATTAATTAAACTATTAAAACTATTGTTCTTAGAAATAAGTTGAAGTCTTTTATTGTTCCTATAACTTAAAAAAACTGAACATATATTTTATAAAATTAAAAAAATGACATGAAATTTACACATTGTAACTAATATTTTAAAGAAACTAAAATGAATAAGTTACTACAACCATATGTTACAAACTGTTTATCAACGTCTATTAAAATTGGCCCTATAACTATTAACAAATTTAATATTCAACTACTATAAAATACTCGAGACACTGTTGTTTAAATAGATATTAGATAACAGAAGTTCAAACAGACTCACCTTATAATAACACAACATCCACTGCAACAACAGATATTAACCAAGGTATAAATTTAAATTACATCAGTATTTTAAAATACAGAATTACAAACAGTCGACACAACCCTAAAGGTCTTTGATGGCCACTGTATAGATGAAGATTCTAGATGGAAAGATAGCATAAATTTAAACATTATTCATTTTATTTTATATTAATTAAACAACGAAAACTTTTGTTGTTACAAATGATTTGAACTCTTTTATTGTTTCTATAAATTTAAAAAATGAACACATACTTTATAACAATAGAAAAATGAGGTGAAATTAATGCATTGATAATAAAATTTTAAACACTCTAAACAGAATATTTACATATAAGTGACTTCAGATAGTATAACCATCTACTTCATACTCTTTATCAACATCTACTAGATTGGTCCTGTAAGCATTAAAAAATTTAATATCAACTACAATAAAATACTCGAGACAATATTGTTTGAACAAATATTGTATAACAGAAGTTCAAACAGATGAAATTAAAATACCATAACATCCAAAGCAAAAACAGATGTTAACAAACAGCTGTTAACTAAAATATATTCATTCGAAAATGTTAAACCAGTATGTATAAAATTAACATACATAAGTTTAACTTCAAAGATGTTAACAAAAACTTACAACTGAAAACACTAAACACACATAAGAATACATTAACAATAAGTTCCTAACTTTTAAATCTAGTTGGCTTCTTCTTCAATCTTTTGCTTGTAGAAGTATGCTCACCAACATTTACATTATCAAAATCCTCAACACTTCCTTTTCCATTGGGACTTATGACAGTATCCACAACAGAATCAACACATAAAACATCCTTCAAAGAAAAAACCAAATAGTTAATAAAACGTTAGATAACAATACAAGTTGTAGAAACAAATCACAAATACTTGCACAAAGCCTCTTAAATACCTTAGAAGTAACTTGTAACCCAACTTACGAAGATTCTGAAAGGTTAACAGATTTGTCTTGACAAACTTCCTGAGTGACCTAAAAATTGCTCACATATTATGGAAACATAACAGGTTTGAACATCTACTGAAAATAAATGCTTATTACAAAACAAATAGAATAAATACCTCGCCATAATTACCGTGTACATTCTCATATCCGGAAACCAACTCTTCAATTATGACAGGATCATCACAAATTTTAACCACAGTGTACACATTGTAGTCATTTGTAAGATTGAAATCAGAAACATCAATCTTGAAAGCCAGTTTCTTTTCAATGATGTGACACCCGGCAAACTCAGGTTAATAACATTGATCAAACTAGTAAGTCTACCTTAGCGAGTCATGCATATTACATACTTAACTGGGTCAGTTGAGTCGTTACGATGGTTCAGGGAATCATCGGGAGTCGTTACAATGATCCACGAGATCATTGAGAGTCGGTCCATAACCATGTGTACAAGGATTGGTGATTCGTGGGATCACTGGGCTTAACGCACACACGCAAGTCTCGAGTCCCGAGAATTAGTGAAAGAATGTAAACGTGTTAGTTATCGTGAATTATATGTTTATAATCATTATATGACTCGTCGATATGTGAATACGTGCTTATATGTGTTAAAATAGTGTTTAACGCGCCAAAAACCCAAAATGCATTGCTGCATGTGAGTAGGAATCCTAATTTCATGTAGCAGGGCATATTATAGGCAATTAGGATCCTACTCGCCTATAATATAGGCGATTAGGAGCCTACTCGCCTATAGTATATGCGATTAGGAAATCCTAATCGCCTGTTGCAGCTCCTACTCGCCTGTAACCTTAGGAACGATTAGGAACACCTATAAATCCAACCCTTGACTTGTAAAACACCATTTGTGCAACCCTAACTGATCCTAAGCCTCCCTCACACCTTAGAACACCTCTGGAACTCGTTTTGCTTCAAAACCCACCATTTCCAAGCTTACACTCCTTTCTTTCACAAGATTTAACGTGTGTTCTTCATCCCAAACCTTTCTAATGTTAATGTTCTAGTTCCCAAAGGTCCAGACCTAGTTTTATCAAGTTTGTGTCTTTAAAAACCTTTGAAATAAGTTTCTAAAACAAGTCTAAACCTTTATACATGCTCTGTGTGAAGTATTCATGCAAGAAATGATTTTTTTAATGGTCAAAACATAAATGTTTCCATGTAATTGATGTACTTCTGATGTGTAGGGGTTATCATGATGTTTTCCTAAGGATTTGAGCTATTATTATGGTGTTTTGATGAAAATATGCATTTTGACCCATTTGGAAGATTCTTGAAGATTTAGGATGTTATGATGTGATTTGATGATTGTTTGTTGTTAGGATTCACACTAGAATGGTATTATAACAGAGGGATGATGATTTGCATGGTTGTAGGTGATGAAATCTGATTATTTGCCATTTAAGGATAGATATGCATAGTTAAGGAAACCTAGTACTTTGCCATTTTTGGAAATAATTGCACTAAGGGTGTTAGATCAGTGATGAATTGAAGGTTTTTGTTTGGAATGGGTTGGCTAATGGTTTAGGTTTGATATTGGGTGTTTCCACATGTTTCGGATCTGATTTGGAGGGTTAAACGCGCGAAAAAGTGGAACAAACCTGCAGGGGGCGATTGGGGACTCCTAATCGCCTTCTTGAACATGTGATTTGCCCAATCGCCTGACATTATGGCCGATTAGGCTCCCACTCGTGTGTATAACATGCATTTACAATCCTAAATGCTAGTTTGACCATCCTAATCACTAGTTGACTTTCCTAAATGCATGTGTGATGGCCTAATCACATGTTTTGCTGTTGTAAGCGTATTTTGACATCCCGAAGCATGATTTGACACCTAGGAACATGATACAAACCCCGTGACAAGCCTAATGACTTAGTAACACATTTTCGGACTCGTTTATGCATTAATTGAGCGTTATTCTAGACTTAGTGAACTCTTGCGCATGCTAAGTGTTTAACTACATATTTTGCATGATATCTTGTATTTGGCTAACACGTGGAATGTTGGGTCACCAATGGGATGTCGGGTCTTGTCTGGTACGGTCGGTTTAACAGTCAAAGGTGTTTTCAAACATACATGGTTACGGTCTGGACATTCGGGGACTAGTTAACATACGGGTTATTAGTCTGAGTATTATATACATCTTAAGATTGGTCACCGCTATTTGGGGCTATCATAGCTTACTGATTTAACAGTTTTCAAGTAGCGCAATCTAAGGTGAGTGTCACAACCCCGCTTTTACTGGTTTGCTTTCGGGGGAGAAACATGCTACATACTTACTAAAGGTCATGTTATGCTATGGTTACTGTACATTACTATATGGCGTTTTATGAAGTCCCAGGGCGAAACCATCAATGTGCGGGTTGCACAATAAGGGAAATGTGGATAGATCTATTGGGCCTCACAAACCCCACTCGACGGCGGCGATGCCGGGCGGGTGCATATTGTCTCTAACTTCGGGGTTGCCGAGGCATCGGTAACCCAGTCAATCTGGGCTGGTTTCAACATTGGTACATGTTTAGTAATAGGTTCCCAACCGTAGTAGTAAAAACACTTAACGTCTAGCTAACGTTCTTATAACCTAGTAGTAACGGATATGATCTTTTCAAACTTATAACAACTCTTTTATAAAAATCTGTGAACTCACCAGCATTATATGTTGACATTTTTGGCATGTTTTCTCAGGTCGCTAAGGTAGCAGTTAATGGACTAGGCGCACAGAGTCTTGCATAGCGTCTAGAGTCTTGTTGCATATTAAACAATGTTTTGTAAACTGTAATATGCCTTTTGGTTGTAAACAAGAAATGCTTCCGCTGCTGGTTTATGGCTCAAAGCATAATGCTTTGGTTTCAGTCTATATATTTAGTGTTTGTTTATTGTGATCGTTGACTTGGATCCTGGTATGTCACGCGCCTCGCGGTAAAACCCCGCAAGTGGAATTTAAGGGTGTGATAGATAAGATGTATCAAGACTTGAAGATACTTTATTGGTGGCCGAATATGAAGGCGGATGTAGCTTCATATGTAAGCAAGTGTTTGACCTGTGCCAAGGTCAAGGTTGAATACCAAAAGCCGTCCGGCCTTCTGCAACATAATGGAAATGGGAACGAATTACGATGGACTTTGTGACCAAACTTCCGAGGTCGCCCGGTGGTTGCGACATGATCTGGGTGATCGTCGATAGGTTGACAAAGTTTGCGCACTTCCTCGCTATCAAGGAAACCGATTGCCTTGAGCGGTTGGCTCGCTTGTATCTTAAAGAAGTGGTTTCTCGGCACGGGGTGCCTGTTTCTCTCCGATCGTGATCCTCGGTTCGCCTCGAATTTCTAGAATTCCTTGCATAAGGCCCTGGGCACTCAGTTAGATATGAGCACAGCCTATCATCCGCAAACTAACGGTCAAAATGAGCGGACGATTCAAACACTAGAAGACATGCTTCGGGCATGTGCGATCGATTTTGGCAAGGGTTGGGAGAGTCATCTACCATTGGTGGAATTCTCCTACAACAATAGCTACCATTCTAATATCAAGGCAGCTCCGTTCGAGGCTCTTTACGGGCGGAAATGCCGGTCCCCTCTCTGTTGGGCTGAGGTGGGTGAGAGTCAACTCACCGGCCCAAAACTTGTGTACGAGACTTCCGAAAAGATCGTACAAATTCGTAACTGCATGGCAGCAGCTCGGGATCGTCAAAAGAGCTCTGCCGATCGCCGTCGCAAGACTTTAGAATTCCAGGTTGGCGACAGGATTTTATTGAAAGTATCTACGTGGAAGGGCGTTATACGTTTTGGGAAGCAGGGAAAATTGAATTCTCGGTATGTGGGGTCGTTCGCAATTCGGAACGGATTGGACCTGTGGCATACAGGCTCGATCTGTTAGCCGAGCTCAATAATGTTCATAATGTCTTCCATGTCTCTAACCATAAGAAGTGTCTGGCGGATGAATCATTGGTTGTTCCTCTCGAAGAGATCAAGGTGAATGATCGTCTGCGTATCGTAGAGGAACCGATTGAAATTCTTAATTATAAGATCCGTAGCATTCGTCGGAGTAAAATCCGCATTGTTAAAGTTCGTTGGAATTCAAATCGTGGACCGGAGTTCACGTGGGAACGGGAGAATCATATGAAAGCTAAGTATCCTCATTTATTTCCTAAGCGTGCGTTCGAATCAAGATATGTCTCTGCTGAAGCTGAATGAATCTCAGGTCAAGATTTCTTTCAACAGGGGGATGATGTGGCAACAGGAAAAAATTTCTTTTCTTTCGTCTCTTCCTTTTGGCCTTGGGCAATTTTCGGGACGAAAATTCTTTCAGCAGGGGGATGATGTGACACCCGGCAAACTCAGGTTAATAACATTGATCAAACTAGTAAGTCTACCTTAGCGAGTCATGCATATTACATACTTAACTGGGTCAGTTGAGTCGTTACGATGGTTCAGGGAATCATCGGGAGTCGTTACAATGATCCACGGGATCATTGAGAGTCGGTCCATAACCATGTGTACAAGGATTGGTGATTCGTGGGATCACCGGGCTTAACGCACACACGCAAGTCTCGAGTCCTGGGAATTAGTGAACGAATGTAAACGTGTTAATATCGTGCATTATATGTTTATAATCATTATATGACTTGTCGATATGTGAATACGTGCTTATATGTGTTAAAATAGTGTTTAACGCGCCAAAAACCCAAAATACATTGTTGCATGTGAGTAGGAATCCTAATTGCATGTAGCAGGGCATATTATAGGCAATTAGGAGCCTACTCGCCTATAATATAGGCGATTAGGAGCCTACTCGCCTTTAGTATAGGCAATTAGGAAATCCTAATCGCCTGTTGCAGCTCCTACTCGCCTGTAACCTTGGGAACGATTAGGAACACCTATAAATACAACCCTTGCCTTGTAAAACACCATTTGTGCAACCCTAACTGATCCTAAGCCTCCCTCACACCTTAGTTAACCTCTGGAACTCGTTTTGCTTCAAAACCCACCATTTCCAAGCTTACACTCCTTTCTTTAACAAGATTCAAGGTGTGTTCTTCATCCCAAAACTTTGTAATGTTAACATTTTGGTTCCCAAAGGTTCAGACCTGGTTTTATCAAGTTTGTGTCTTTAAAAACCTTTGAAATGAGTTTCTAAAACAAGTCTAAACCTTTATACATGCTCTATGTGAAGTATTCGTGCAAGAAATGATTTTTTTTTATGGTCAAAACATGAATGTTTCCATGTAATTGATGTACTTCTAATGTGTAGGAGTTACTAGGATGTTTTCCTATGGATTTGAGCTATTATTATGGTGTTTTGATGAAAATATGCATTTTGACCCATTTGGATGATTCTTGAAGATTTAGGATGTTATGATGTGATTTGATGATTGTTTGTTGTTAGGATTCACACTAGAATGGTATTATAACAGAGGGATGATGATTTGCAAGGTTGTAGGTGATGAAATCTGATTATTTGCCATTTAAGGAAAGATATGCATAGTTAATGAAACCTAGTACGTTGCCATTTTTGGAAATAACTGCACTAAGGGTGTTAGATCAGTGATGAATTGAGGGTTTTTGTTTGGAATGGGTTGGCTAATGGTTTAGGTTTGATATTGGGTGTTTCCACATGTTTCGGATCTGATTTAGAGGGTTAAACGCACGAAAAAGTGGAACAGACCTGCAGGGGGCGATTGGGGAGTCCTAATCTCCTGTTTGAACATGTGATTGGCCCAATCGCCTGACATTATGGCCGATTAGGCTCCCACTCGTGTTTATAACATGCATTTACAATCCTAAATGCTAGTTTGGCCATCCTAATCACTAGTTGACTTTCCTAAATGCATGTGTGATAGCCTAATCGCATGTTTTGCTGTTTTGCTGTTGTTAGCGTATTTTGACATCCCGAAGCATGATTTGACACCTAGGAACATGATACAAACCCCATGACATGCCTAATGACTTAGTAACACGTGTTTGGACTCGTTTATGCATTAATTGAGCGTTATGCTAGACTTAGTGAACTCTTGCGCATGCTAAGTGTTTAACTACATATGTTGCATGATATATTGTATTTGGCTAACACGTGGAATGTCGGGTCACCAATAGGATGTCGGGTCTTGTCTGGTACGGTCAGTTTAATAGTCAAAGGTGTTTTCAAACATACATGGCTATGGTCTGGACATTCGAGGACTAGTTGACCTACGAGTTATTAGTCTGAGTACTTATATACATCTTATGATAGGTCACCGCTATTTGGGGCTATCATAGCCTACTGATTTAACTGTTTTCAAGTAACGCAATCTAAGGTGAGTGTCACATCCCCGCTTTTACTGTTTTGCTTTCGGGGGAGAAACATGCTACATACTTACTTACTAAAGGTCATGTTATGCTATGGTTACTTTACATTACTATACAGCGTTTTATTAAGTCCCAGGGGGAAACCATGAATGTGCGGGTTGCACAACGAGGGAAATGTGGATAAATCTATTGGTCCTCAGAAACCCCACTCGACGGCGGGGATGCCGGGCGGGTGCTATTGTCTCTAACTTCGGGGTTGCCGAGGCATCAGTAACCTAGTCAATCTGGGTTGGTTTCAACATTGGTACATGTTTAGTAATGGGTTCCCAACCGTAGTAGTAAAAACACTTAACGTCTAGCCAACGTTCTTATAACCTAGTAGTAACGGATATGATCTTTTCAAACTTATAACAACTCTTTTATAAAAACATGTGAACTCACCAGCATTATATGTTGACATTTTGGCATGTTTTCTCAGGTCGCTACGGTAGCAGTTAATGGACTAGGCGCACGGAGTCTTGCACAGCGTCTAGAGTCTTGTCGCATATTAAACAATGTTTTGTAAACTGTAATATGCCTTTTGGTTGTAAACAAGAAATGCTTCCGCTGCTGGTTTATGGCTCAAAGCATAATGTTTTGGTTTCAATCTATATATTTAGTGTTTGTTTATTGTGATCGTTAACTTGGATCCTGGTATGTCACGCGCCTCGCGGTAAAACCCCGCAAGTGGACTTTGAGGGTGTGACAGATCCGAGACAACTCATGTGGCAAACGTTTTGTATCGCTTTCCCTCAACTGCCTTTCCCTAATATCACAGGCAGCAACTCCAATGATCCTCATCACATCTTTATCAAACATCACAAATGATACACTACCAGATTCATCTTGAACCCTTATCTTCAACTTGAACCTAAAACAAATAAAACAAAATTTATCTAAAAAATCTGCATGAAATGAAATGAAAAATCTGCAAACAAAAAAAGTTTATACATGTACTGATTTACATACTTTGTGGTAATGGAAGTACATTCACACTCGCATTTCCTACAAACCAACGCAGTAGCAGGCAATTTGAGAATTGCTTCACAAACATCTTCAGCATCTTGCAAATACTCCGATTTACTTAAAACTTTCTTGTTACATTTTTGGCAGGTAGCATAAAACCAACCACGGCTTTCTTCAACACTTTTTATGGTGGCAACAACAACAAAAGACATCGGCTGCAAACAAAATGTATATTCAACATACACTTTTAAACAATAGAAACACATAGTAAAACGAAGACATATAAAAGGGAGGTATAAAATATTGAAACCTCTTGAATGTCGATCAGTTCGTCAACACGCCTCTTCAATGTTCCAACTATGAATTCCTGACGCAATGGATAAACAGTCTGGGAAGAAAGAACGGTTTGAGAAGTACATCCAGATTCTTGTTCTTGTTTCAACACCATGCTACATAAATATGGAACAAATTACATCTAAAAGCTAAAGCAAATTAAATTTAAATTTGCCTATAGAAATATAAATAAATAGCACCTCCTGCTTAGGTCAGAAACCTCATTTATTCCTTGATTGAGAAAGAGGCGAGATCCATACTTATCAATTTGAACTGTATTTCGTTCTATAAATTTCATAACACACATATCTTTATGACTTCATTTATAATAAAATCTTTTTAAAATAACAAAAATGAAACACAACTTACCCTTCCAGTTTCTAACCCTTCCATGCTGGATAATTGCGAGTAGATGCTCCTCAGTGATGTTGGAAATAAATTCCTTAAACTGTATTGCGTAAGAGTTCCACAATGTACATCTTAACGCCGTACCTCTAAAACAACACAAAAGAACCATAGATGTAAAAAAAATTGCAAAACCTGCAACTATACAAAAATTAATTACAGATAATTTATTACATCAATAAATGTTTTTCACATAAGATTCAAAACAGTAAATCATAGATCAATCTCATCATAACATTTGTTATAGAAATTAAATTTGCAACTCTAACAATAATTGTTTTCAACCATTGAAACATAAGACTCACCTTAAAAACAGAATATTTTTGTTAAGTGTCAGGTATCTGAATAGCAGATGCTATACTTTACAAAAACACTGTATAACAATTTCAAGAAAAACCCTTACTCTAAGTCCTGAAGATCATTCATCCGTTTGGCATCATTAGGAGCTTGTCCATACACATCCAAGTCACCACACCAAATGACGCTACCAGCAACATCTATAAAAACAAACACACAGTTTTGCCAAACATCTGTTAAGTTTAAAAGGAACAATGTTCAACAAAATTGAATGTTAAACTTTGTTCTAAAATAAAAAAACAAAATACAAACCAACGCTCAACATATTCTTGGCTTCTCCATCAAGAATTTCTTTAAAGACAAAATTACACAGATGGTGCCTGTGGTTTTCATGTAATAACGCCTTAAGGTACTAAGCAACTTTTTTAACTTCTTTAGGGCCCATGGTTTAGTTTTTGTAACGAAAATGGGTATTAAGGTTTGTTTTTGTAACAATGTTGGGTATTAATACTAACTGTCATTAAATTTTCTGTTAACTTTAGTTAAAGTGATTAAAGTGCCTTTTTATAAACTAGAGGGGCCATTATGTATTAAACTTCATTTACAAAACCTTTAGTACCCAAACATGAAATTTTAGATAAACCACAGGGACTAACCATGTAATTAACTCATTATTTTATTAAATGTATTTATTTTTAAGATTTATAATTAAATATATTTATCCCTTTATTTATAATAACAAATCCAAGTTATTAGATTAATAGTTGTAACCATAAAGAAAATATTTAACTTAATGTTGGATGAACTTGTGTTGTGGTTACAACTATTAATCTAATAACTTGGATTTAACTTATAAAATTTTTTTCTTTATGTGATTTAATTAAGTGTTATTTTTGGCCAAAAAGATGCAAACCCAATTCAAGAAAATTAAAAAAAGATAGAAACAAACAGAAGTTGAATTTTTATAAATAAAAAAAGAAAGACTTTTTTTTCTTCTTCAAGAACTGGTGGGCTTGGTAGGTTTGGACCTACAAGGTAAAAATCATTTTTAAATTTCATTAAAATCCATAAGTAAGTTAATAACATTTAGAACGTTTTATCTTTCTTAAAAGTGTATTTATTTTTATAGGATTTAACTTATAAAAATGTTTTCTTTATGTGATTGAATTAAGTGTTATTTTTGGCCACAAAGATACAAACCCAATTCAAGAAAATTAAAAAAGATAGAAACAAACAGAAGTTGAATTTTTATAAATAAAAAAAGAAAGATTTTTTTTTCTTCTTCAAGAACTGGTGGGTTGGTAGGTTTGGACCTACAAGGTAAAAATCATTTTTGAATTTCATTAAAATCCATAAGTAAATTAATAACATTTAGAACGTTTTATCTATCTTAAAAGTGTATTTATTTTTATAGGATTTAACTTATAAAAATGGTTTCTTTATGTGATTGAATTAAGTGTTATTTTTTGCCAAAAACATGCAAACCCAATTCAAGAAAATTAAAAAAGATAGAAACAAACAGAAGTTGAATTTTTATAAATAAAAAAAGAAAGATTTTTTTTCTTCTTCAAGAACTGGTGGGCTTGGTAGGTTTGGACCTACAAGGTAAAAATCATTTTTGAATTTCATTAAAATCCATAAGTAAACTAATAACATTTAGAACGTTTTATCTATCTTAAAAGTGTATTTATTTTTATAAATAATGGGATAAATATATTTAATAAAACAATATGTTTTAATTAAATATTCCTTATTTAATTATAAATCTTAAAAATAAATACATTTAATAAAATAATGTGTTAATTACATGGTTAGTCCCTGTGGTTTATCTAAAGTTTCATGTTTGGGTACTAAAGGTTTTGTAAATGAAGTTTAATACATAATGGCCCTCTAGTTTATAAAAAGGCATTTTAATCACTTTAACTAAAGTTAACAGAAAATTTAACGATAGTTAGTATTAGTACCCAACATTGTTACAAAAACAAACCTTAATACCCATTTTCGTTACAAAAACTAAACCATGGGCCCTAAAGAAGTTAAAAAAGTTTCTTAGTACCTAAAGACGTTATTACATGAAAACCAAAGGCACCATCCGTGTAATTTTGTCTTCTTTAAAAGGTAAGAAGTTGAAACCATATTCAACACCTTCCCAGCCCTTAACATGTTTCACAATTGTACAACGATAAAAAATGATTTTATATTGATGTCCTACAACTCTGTAAATGTCCTTGTTTTCACCTACACCGAACTTAGATAAGACAACCACACCATCTTCTTCAAGTTGACTGTAAAAAAGTTGCAGAAAAAGAGACTTGGCAGAACCTTGAATCTTATCACCATGCAGCTCCTTATAACAGAATGTAAAAAGTATGCACAAAAAACCACGTCTTCAAAAATAACAAAATAAACCAACTTAGAAAGTTTACTTACTCATCAATGAATATAACTTCCAACTTATAGGTTGTCTTCCATTTTCTTATGACCAGCCTTCATGTGCCACATATCTTTGGCTGAATTGAGATCACGAATAAAAGTGCCATGGGTTTCTCCATCGTCCATTGACGTCGACATTGTTTTAAATTTTAAGAGGAAAATTTGAAAATCTTTTTTAGAAAATTCAAAGCTGATAAAAGAAATGGGTGCATTGGTTATGTGCTTATATATAGGGAGCTGATGAGGCACGTTTCCCTACGTGGATTTAAATTTTCCCCCTTAAAATTCAAACTTAGGGCCTAAACAGCTAAGAGGATATTAGTAAACGTCTGCTGTTGGTTGGCAGACTCAGGGATTGAGAACCGCTGTTGAGGGCAACAACGGTGGTTTCACGTGGCCCACGTCTTTTTTTGAATATTTTAATGGGATTAATGACGTCAGTTTTTGCATCATACGCGCATTGGTGGCCAGTCTCTCCGGCTGACACATCAGCTTTCTGACGTCACTCACGCTTTTCCTATTATGGAAAGTATAGATTATTATTATTATTATTATTATTATTATTATTATTATTATTATTATTATTATTATTATTATTATTATTATTAGAGTAAACTGCACGGATGGTCCCTGTGGTTTGCCCAAATTTAAACTCTGCTCCTCAGCCTTTCGAAATTACACGTATGGGATTTGTGGTTTGTATTTTGTTTCATCGATGGTCCCTGACTTGGATGGAGGTTAAGTTTCTCAGTTAAGCCTATGTGAAATTACTAAAATACCCCTTTTAAACAAAATAAAAATAAAACCTATAAACTCTCTGCCTCTCACTTTCTATCTCTATCTCTGCATATCTCTATCTCTACATATCCACCCAACTACCACCACAACCACCACCACTAATCATCTAGCACCACCACAATCTTCCCACCGTCACCGCCACCTCACCCCTCAACACCTCTTGCCTGAAACCCTCACTAATTAACAAACAAGATTATATTCGAATCATATTCTCCCAAAAAGAACCAAAACCCTCACTTAGTCAGATCTACGTCAACATCGCCGCCTTACACCGAAAGATTCTGAGGAGTGTAGCCACGTCAGCATAAGTGCCGTTGACCGGAGGATACCGGAGGAGAAGAGTGATAACGAAGGTTATGATCGGCGGAGAAGACGAGACGTGCTGGTGCTGCCGTTGGTTGCGATCGGAGCTTATGTGCCCTTCACCAGACGAGACGTGCCGGTGCTACGTTTTCTTTTTTTCTTTTGACTTTTCCTCTTACGAGACCTTGATGTCTCATTCTTTCTTTTCTTTTTTTTTTTTAATTTCAAATCTCATTATTATTATTATTATTATTATTATTATTATTATTATTATTATTGGTGGTGGTGGTGGTGGTGGTGGTGGTTTGAGGAGGAGGAGGTGGTGGTGCTGGTCATATATATATAAAATTAAACTGCTCGGATGGTTCCCTATGGGTATTTTGGTTATTTTACATGACTTAACTTATAAAATTTAACGACGTTAGCTGGTAGGGACCAAAATGTTATAAAATGTCAACGTTGGGGACCATTGAAAATATATGAAGGCATACGTGAAATTTGGGCAAACCACAGGGATCATCCGCGCACTTTACTCTTATTATTATTATTATTATTATTATTATTATTTTGCCAAAGAACACGTATTATGAAAGAGTAATTACGTAAGACAAAGATTCGTTGGTGACGTAATTAGTGATTGAGATATATTAGCATTTATGGTTCATAGTTGATGCACGTTCACATTGTCTCCCTTCTCATCTGGACTTAAAGTTGTTAGCCCTTCTTCTATAATTCGATTTTTTTGGATCTGCTACACGTTTACTTACGAATTTCTTGTTATAATTAATATTATCATGTTTTTAAGTCATTATATATGTTCAGATTTCTATTAAACAACTACTGTCGACAGATGATTAATTTTAAAAAAAAAAAACTGTAAACATGCAAATACAGCGCTAATGACGAGTCTGATTATGACTCTTGTATATTTTTACATAAAATATTTTCGATTGACACTAAATGCGCATAAATAAATAAATAAATAAATAAATAAATAAATAAATAAATAAACAAACCGCAATAACAAGTCTAGGAGACGATAAACAAGCATTGTATGATCGACATAAGATCCACACTGAAAAAAAAAAAAAAAAAAAAAAAAAAAATTTGAGAATTGACAAGTCTCTCATCCATCGGTTTTATTCTGCAAGTTCAACATTTTTTGTAATGACATGTTTCCAATTTGTAGGTGACACCAAACAGAAGAAAACAAGAAAAAAAAATGTAAAACAGATTAAATCTCTTTACAAAAATATATTCCAAATTTGAAAAAGCCACAAAAGTAAAATTATGAAAAAAGTAAAAGAAGAAAACGATTAACTTATTATATTCTATGTATTTATTTTGTTTTCTTATAAATTTTATGAATATATTCATCTAACTTTTAGATACACAGTTGGTTATCATCAATATAAAAAATAATTGACAAAACATATACAATAATTGTTATAATCTTGCAAGCATCACTGTATCAGGCTCAAAGCAGACGTACTTATAAACTTGAGGGTTTTTTAGATAGTTTCTTTTAAGGGGAAAAAAACCATTTTAACCATTGTCGAACCATTAAATAAAAAAATAAACACTTGAAGAGTCTTAGTTTTAAGGAATACACAAATTTCATTGTAGCTCAAAATACCACACAATGTTTAACCTATGATAGTACTCAGCACTACCATTCTATTTAACACTATTAATCTTTTGATACAAATTGAACACAACAGACCCATCAACATTGTCATAAGTTTCTTTTAAATCGGACCAAACTTCACTAGCATACTTAGAAAAAAACTTGTCCTAAGTAAAGTTTTTCACTAACAGAATTCAACAACCAAGATAACACAACTGAATTACACCTATCCCATTGTCTAGCCAACATATCATTATCCTCAGACCTAACACAAGAACAAGGCCGGCTCAACCGTTTTGGAGGCCTAAAGCGAGATAAAATTTTGGGCCCTACATTATATTTTATACATATTTTCAGTTTTTAATTGGGTGAAAATTAATAAGAATAAACTTGTAAAACGAACTAAATGTCATCTAATTTGTAGCAATGAAAAACATAGAGGGCCACGTATAAATGTATCTCGTATTGCATACATCTAAATGCCTTTTGTTTATTCTTCCTCTTTAAAATCACCAAAATAGTAACCTCACATCAAATTAAACAAAACACAACACATATGGTATTAATATTTGTAATAATAATCTTCTAGTATACCAACCAATATCTAGCTAAAATATTAATGAATTTGTTATTCAAGCTTGAATAGATGAAAAAACAATGTTTAAGTAAAATATTGATGATTTAGTTATTGAAAGCTGAATAAATAGAAAAAAATTACAATGATTTTGGTTTTGTTGTATGATCCTGCTCTTCAAGTGTAAACCCAAAATTTAGAAAAGAAAAAAATATCAAAGGAAAATAAAGTTCAATAAACAAGAAGCTTTGAATGCTTCAAAGGAGGCCGATAATTATGAAAGTACTATTAACAATTTGTAGGCTACCGAGAATCGGGATTCGAACTCAGGTATACGCTAAACAAAAAGTGGATTACAACCAGTGGACTAAGCAAACATTTATTATAGGTTTAGCAAAGTATATATTTAATATGAAAAATATTTGTATGCTTTTTTAAGCTAATGGGGCCTTAAAAATATAGAGGCCCAAAGCCCTAGCTTCAAAATAATTGGGCTTGGGCGGGCCCTGCACAAGAACCATCAATGAAACCATACTTGTTTTTAGCTTTTAATGCAAGTTTCATAGAGCTAGACCATACAGAATAGTTGTCAGAACCTTTGAGTTTTATACTAGTAATAAACAAACTACTGGTATCACTTGGATGCAAGTAAAGTGGATCACTGATATCCAATTTACTTATCAGTGTACCAGTGTGTCCAATAAGTTCAGTAGGACCAGGTTCTTGAGGCCCTTGTGGTCCTTCTGTACCTTGTGGACTTTGACCAAACCTAACCAGAGGACCAGCCATCAGTTATGCACATAAACAAGATCAATAAAAACAAATCAAATAGACAAACAACAAACCATAGAAACAAGATCAAGATCCTAATAGGACGAAGCTATGTCAGTGTTCAGATAGTGGGTTCATCACTCAAGGGTGCCCACCCAGATCTTAACACAGGAGTCCGTTATTAACTATATACTTATATAGTAATAATCAACAACAAACACAGAAGACAAAAGACAATCAATACAAAACAGACCACCAAACAAGACCAATCAACTGCCGGTCCACCCTAACCCGGCCAAAGACACCTAGACACAATAGACAAGATCAGAAATACTTACAGAGTACTCCAGCAACAATAGCAGCAAACAATACTAACTAGCAAAAAAAACTTAACAAGAAAAACTTACTGGTTGCACAGCTTTCCAGATCCAATCAATAGAGCCAACAATCCGTTGACACCAGATCCAACACTTATCAAACAACACAACAAGATGATAAGTAATACCAGATCTGAGATCTACAATACAAGATCTCAGACTTCTCAACAAAGAAATCAAAAAACAAAGTAGCGGAAAAGAACACCAGAATCTGTTATAATAAAAAACTTTATGATACAAGAGCCTTTGGCTCTGAAACCATGTAAAATTTTATAGATCCCTACACAATATTATTGAGCCAACATAAACTCACAACAATGAATAACAGATTTAGGCGACAAAACGGTGACGAAAATCTTATTTAACCCAAACCAAGAAAACTCCCCCTAAACCCTGAATCTCACCAAATCAGTGAGATACTAAAAATATAAGTTCAACTGATTGTTTAGATCACTTGAACATCAAAGTACAAAATATTATCAAGAGTACTTACAAACCAGACAACGAAGACAAAGATCAAACAGATGATCTACAAGGATTACACCAGAGAGTAATCCTTTCACAAGACAATACAAGCTCCTAACCAGCTGATCAATACAAGAAGATCATGAGGCTAACAACAAACCCTAGAATATTACAGAGAGAATGAAAGAGACGATATGAGAGATTAAAAGAAATAAACAATAATAACAATCCTTTTATAGTCCATCTCGAAAGTTCCACCAGCTCTCTCGAAACACATCCTCAGCCATTGATCATGATCTAATCCAACGGCCATAAACACACCCTAAAACAATATCTCAACAAACACAATGATGGTCTGGACTTGGGCCAATAATAAAAACTACTATATAGCCCAATGATATTATATAGCCCAATGATAATAGAATAGCCCACACCGAGATAATTATCTGATCCAATATGTCAAAGTGTCCAAACAACATACCATTGTGTTATATAGCAAACATATGAATTATTTCTTATAATTTTAACAATTATCCTTTATCATCTCTAAGAATTCAATTCCTAACAACTATTCACCACCGTTAAGTACTAATGAAGACCTTAATCTGCAATATTTGAAAATTATCATTTCTTGACATGCTTGGTAATAGAGAGGAACACTTTATTCTTTTGTTTTACAATATTTTTGTTAGTTGTTAATGTTGTTCTTTTCTACTTTTAGAAAAAATAAAAAACCAATTCGAATGCGGTATGAGCGTTAAATTTCATTAAATAAGTGAAAAAGGCGAATTGATCAAACTTTGTAGAGACCTATGTTCTACGGGAGGTGAGTTGCCTTAATAATCATAGGGCAACCATTGTTTTGGTGGTTGCTATATTACATTGTCAGCTTCACTAGACCACATATATCTCGATCAGGTGAGTTTTCATGGCCTCATTTTACTATTTTCACATTTTGGGGGAAAAACATGCTACACTAGTACATTATCATTTGGTGTGTATATTCTATTTTGATACTATGTGGAACATGAGACAAGTTGGTTCATGAGATCTCAATAGTCCTCGTCCTTACATTACACTGTAACCATTAGCTATCAAAGCCATGGAACACTTTAATAAATCTATTGTGTTGACACCCCCACTCTTGGTTAGTCGCTCTAACCGGTTACATACAAAAGAGTGTTAGTATTCTACTATACATACATTGTCTTTAGTGTACAATGCGTGAGGCACAACAGTCAAGAAGTTTGGTTACGGGACTCATGGTTTGCACAGTAATCATTCGCTTAGCTAGCTTATGATTGGTCATACACAAATTACACGAACATATTACTTGTTACATACAAACCTGTGAACTCACCAACATTATGTTGAAATCCTTTATGCATGTTTTTCAGGTAACTAATGGTGAGCAGCGGGGGTTTGAGAGAGGGGTCCAAGCATGCACTGGGTGGTACCACTATGGATTGGGTTTTGTCAATCCCGTAATGTTGTAGTTTCAGTTTCATGAATTTCAGACAATTTACTTGCTTTAAGACAATGTCACTATGGTTTGAATAAGTTTTATGACAACATCCATCCGTTGATGGTACTTTTTAATAAATTTGTGTGTGTGTTGCTTGTACCTTGTGCTTGAAAACCTTTCGAGGTCGCATCCCTGTGTTTCCGCCTTGGCGGGGTGTGATATTTGTGTTTCTCTCCTGTCCAACTTTTGATCATTTTATCATTCTCTCATTGTTCTCTCGTGTACTGCTCTCCAAACTAGGGTTTTGATTATTCTGATCATCTTGATCAATAATCCTGTATCCTCTTGGTTGTTTTGATGATCATCTAGTGATGATCATCTGAGTGTTGAGTCTTTGTAGTGAGGATTAATTGTATTTTGATTCTTGTCAAGTTGTTTGTACCTGTCAGACTTTTATGCATATTTTCTTAATAAAATCTGTGATGACACAGTTCTTGACAGTTTCATTATGATTTAGTTTCTTCTTTTGTTTTTCTTCTTATTATTAGTTAATATATAAGCTAATCATTTAGAGCCATCTCAACCCAATATCACATTTTACATAAAAGATCTAATAAAGCCCTTCACAACACATCTGGTGTGAGCGAAAAAAATGCAACTACATAGCAAGACTTTTCACATAAAACCTTATTAGAGCCCCCACAACACATAGTCAACACACAAATAAAATTACAATACAATCAATTTTTTTTTGTCCTTCCCATGTGGTCTAGTGGTTGGCGACCAAAGATTCCTTTGGGATGTCTACGGTTCGATCCCCACAGGCAACATATGGGGGACATTTGCTAAGTGATGGTCGAAACTAGCCTGCTTGCAGGTGCCAGATTCGATTCTGATAGCCCCCCGGTTTTCTACTACCGTGCATTTACTCCAGAGAGGCTTTCCTCTTGTGGAGGGTGCAACATCTGTCACGTGGCAGGTGGCGGGAAATTTTCCGGGTGGAAGCCTTAGTGCCCCTTATGCGCAGCCTCGACTCGCTTGTGGGCCGGCCACTCTCGTGTCAGCATGGGCCCGGTTAAGACAACATAGTATGACCATTGTAGAGTGGCTAAGGGATTCCCCTTCTGAAGGTTGTGATGATCTCTGCCATAACATAGAAAATTCGCCTTCCAAAAAAAAAAAAAAAAACCTAAAATCAATTTTTGATAAACCTAATAATTAAATTTTATGCACATATTTGGTATTGCTGATAAAGTCTATGAAACAAAATCATGAAAACATTAGAATATCTATACTACATTATAAAGGAGGAGAGATGGCTAAAATAGTCACTTCATGTCAATTTTAAGATGACATACAAAAGGTCACAAGGTAAACAACTATCTTTTTGCCAAATCTTTCCCATTATGCCTCTATGTGCAACATTTGATTACAATTGTACAAATGACTAATGCAAGTCATCTATATTATTATTTGCTTCACCTTTTTATTTTCTCATCTTTAATGAATTCAATTTGAGATTCAATGCCTCACATTTTCCTTTTCTCATCTTTAATGATGAATTAAAATCAACATCACTCAAGTTAATCTCTAAAACCCTTTATACCATTGCCTTATCGCACCATTTTCTTTATTTCTCTTGGAAGTTGTCATCGAATGAAATTGTTCAACACTTGTAGTCTTGCACTATCGATTATTATGTTGGTAAGCCAACACTTGTAATCTTGTATATTCTTTATGTATATTTATTTATTTAGTTTTTAAGCTTTTTGTTAGTGTTTATATATGTTTTTTTCATTATTTTGTCTGTGTTTTCTTTTACATATTTTCTAAGAACTTTATACAATAAGTCGACCAATACGAACCAAACTTTAAGGAATGCATGTTTGTCGACAGGATTTACCCGCTGCAATGCGCGATGGAAAACTGTTAGCGTATTACAAGTTATTTTGGATCCCGCCGCAACGTGCGGGTAAACCCACTAGTGTCATAAAAATAGAGAGATCATTTTTTTTTTCATCAACACTCGCGTAAGTGATAAGTCAAATGTAACATGACACAATATCGGGTATCAGGTTTTACTATTGTATTACAATAAAAAATCTCTATGCCTTAGTTAATCAACAAGAGTTCAACATATACACAAAGTAAGTTAAATATGCATTTTTTTCATAATAGGGAAATTACAACATATAATACTTTCGTTTATCAAACCTATTTATGGATATGTTTAAGGCTTTTAAGAACAAAAAATATTACATACCCAAACATAAGACTAGTGGGTCCAAACATAAGATTAGTAGGTGTGGGGAACGGAAAGGGGTCGGCATGGCCAAGAGAGGCCCAACAACACCGCCCCCTAGGGACGCCGTCGTCGTAGACGACATGCCCAGGCCGTTCTTGCCGTTCCGCCACGTGAAATTTTTTTTTTCTTTTTTTCTTTTCCTTTTTTCCTTTCCTCTGTCAGTTGGTCTTCATGTTTTTATTTTTTATTTTTTTGTTTTTTTTTGGTGAAGAAGGAAATGGTGTGGATTGATAGTGGTATACTATTGAGCCAGCCGAGGAAACATATAAGGATAGTGATAGACGACGGTGACAGTTGTGGGTGTTGTAGTGGTCTCGGGTAAGGGTGTTTAATGATGGTCTCGGGTGATGGTGTTTAATTGGCTTGTGGGAAAGAAGATGAATATGAAGAAGGGAATGTGAGATCCAAAATGACTTTCTCTATATCTATAGAAGTATAATTCTCTTATTTTAGAGTTGAAATGTACATATACATATATATATATATATATATATATATATATATATATATATATATAGTGTAAGTATCCCTAAGAAACCCTTGTTATTTGGTAAACCAAATAAACCCTATATGTGGCCATTATGAAGCCACATCATCAAGAATCATTATTATTTTTTTAATGAAAAAGGGTAAGATGGTCTTTTTACCATATGGCATCTTTTTCACCATCACATCAACCTTTTTCTTTTTTCACACTCCCCCATGTTTTTACTATGTACTTCTCACCAAACCATCTCTTACCCACGATTTTCTCTTACAAACATCCACTTTTATTTTCCCAAAGATTCACCAACCTTCCCACACCTTTCTTCATCAACCATCCATGGAAGTTAACCTTCAAGATCCACCTTTAGACATGGATCCTTCATTTTCATCTCCTCCACGTGGTGTGATTCTCAACAACTTTGCAGGGGATGTCACCATTGCAGGTTTGTACCTGAAACCCTTTTCGTATTTTTTTTCGTTTTTTTAACATTTTTTCTCACACATGTGTGTGGCTACTGAGTTGATGGATCTACGTTTGCAGTCCCAGGCTTCGCAAGAGGACACCCTGTGTATGTGGAAAGAAACCCAACTTCATACGATGAAGTTGAAGGTATTTTTTTTTTCGTATTTTTTACCAAATTTTCGTACACATGTGTGTGTAACGACAATGTAGTTGAATGTATTTTTTTTTTTGGTAATTTTTTTTTTTTAACCTTTGTATGTGGAAGGAGACACAACTTCATGTGTTTATGCTATATGTCTTGTACAAGAAGAGACAAGCTTAAGTGTGTTTTTTATGGTATATGTCTTTTTTTCTGATTGTGTTTTTATGGAGACCACTTCTCGGATTGTGTTTTATGGTATATGTTTTTTTGCAACAAGAAGTAGGCACGTTGGTTTACGTTTTTTAGCATAAAAGTAACTAGATTGTGTTATCAATTTTACGTTTTTTATGTTATTTATTACAGAATGATTTTTTCTTGTGTTGATATTAAATGTTAATCGTTAGGTCATTGTTTGTTATTTAACAAGTTTTGTCAAAAGTGTTAACATTTGCTAAGATATATTACCAAAAGTTAACAAAGTTTTTCACACTTCAACCTATTTAACAAGCGTTAATAAAGTGTTTTACAAAGTTTTTTACAGGATAGGACAACAAAGTGTAATGTATCTAATAAGGTATTCGTTTTTTTTTTCAATAAGACGTGTAAGATATGTTAACACATGTTAACAATTTTAATATAGCAAACTTTGTTGTCCTGAGCCACAGTCAACACCATTAGATAACACATGTTAACATCTTTTAATAGCTAACACATGTTAACACCATCTGTCCGATGATTTCAGTACCAGTTTGATGTTAAAGATGGTTATTGTTGCATGTTATATGTATATATAGTAGGTTTATCATTTATGTGAAGGTCAAGAGTTCGTTTGAGTTTCGGATTTGTATTCTTTAGATTTTGTTAGTTTTGGAGCCCTAGGTTTTGAACTTGGGCCGATTTCAGTTTAGTGAGGATTGAAGGTTAATTGATGTTAGAATGATGTGTTTATTAGGTGAAAGCGATGAGGTAGAAAAATATTGAATTAATATTAACAGTTGGAATTTGGAAATTTAGATTTTGTGACTTTAAGTAGTTATTTGGGCCCCGACTAACACATGTTACTCCTGTTTAGTATGTTAAATGATGAGTTGGTCACACCGGTTAATATCTCATCTATTGTTTTGCAGTTGATAACGAAGACCCCACTGGTTAACATATGTTAACAAACGAAGTCGAAGGAAGCCGAGAAAAATATGTAGAAAAACTTTTTTATAACGTTTTCTTTTTTGTACTCAATGTATAGAGTTATTAGATTTATTTTGTTAAAGTGGTTAATTGTTTGTAATGATACTTTGTAATAAAGTGGTTATGGTATACGTTTCCCATGAAAGTCACTAGATTTTATTATGTTTCTTTGCAAGAAGACATAGCGACATTTTACAAGAATCAGTTTTTTTTTACGTTTTTTAGCATAAAAGTCAGTAGATTGTATAAGACATATTTACTACAACTGTTAACATGTGTTAACACGTTAACACAAGTTAACAGGTTTAGTAAATCTGTCCTATAGGGTTTTCCTTTTTTTCAATAAGGCTGGTAAGATACGTTAACACATGTTAACACTTTTAATATATCAAACTTTGGTGTTTTGTTTTAGCACCAACTATCTGATGATTTGAGCCAACACCATTAGATAACACATGTTAATACTTTTAATATCTCAATTATTGTTGCATGTTATATGTATATATAGTAGGTTTATCATTTATGTGAAGGTCAAGAGTTCGTTTGAGTTTCGGATTTGTATTCTTTAGATTTTGTTAGTTTTGGAGCCCTAGGTTTTGAACTTGGGCCGATTTCAGTTTAGTGAGGATTGAAGGTTAATTGATGTTAGAATGATGTGTTTATTAGGTGAAAGCGATGAGGTAGAAAAATATTGAATTAATATTAACAGTTGGAATTTGGAAATTTAGATTTTGTGAATTTAAGTAGTTATTTGGGCCCCGACTAACACATGTTACTCCTGTTTAGTATGTTAAATGATGAGTTGGTCACACCGGTTAATATCTCATCTATTGTTTTGCAGTTGATAACGAAGACCCCACTGGTTAACATATGTTAACAAAACGAAGTCGAAGGAAGCCGAGATATGTTAACACATGTTAACACTTTTAATATATCAAACTTTGGTGTTTTGTTTTAGCACCAACTATCTGATGATTTGAGCCAACACCATTAGATAACACATGTTAATACTTTTAATATCTCAATTATGATTTCTTGTTTTTAGCACCAACTATCTACAAAGTTTTTATACGTCAACTTATTAACGAGTGTTAACAAAGTGTTATAGGACAGATTTTTACTAAAACTGTTAACATGTGTTAACATGTCAATAGACGTTAACAGTGTTAATATCTCTACTAAGGTTTTTCTTTTTTTCCAATAAGGCTGGTAAGATATGTTAACACATGTTAACAGTTTTAATATCTCTACTTAGTGCATATGATCTTTTTAAAACCTTTGATATGTATAAGTTAAACTATGCCACGCCCATGGTGTCCCTTTTTTGGAATCTAGGCTGTATGTGGTTGCGTAAATTGCTGCTTTGTATTATCTTGTTAACAGTTGTTAGTACATATATCAAGCACTACCAACTGTTAATACACGTCTCACTCTAATCACCACAAACGTGGTTTAAAGGTTTTTATCAGGTTAACACATGTTACCATATTTGCATACACAAGGATCACACATCTCAATCTAACATAGTATTTTACTCTTTTGTTTAACTTAACACATGTTAGCTTACAAGCATAACAATAACACGTGTTAACAGAAATTATAACAGTGTTTTTTGTGCTGATTCCCACAGGTTCAAACCAAACATTAAGGACACAACTACAAAGAACATCTATAAAACATAACACATGTTACATATTCTGACAAATAACTTACACATTAAGGACACAACTACAAAGAACTTGTTTAAGGACACAACCACATTAAGGACACAACCACAAAGAACACCTTCAACCCCTTCTTCTCTGTACACACTGGACATCCTCTCTAACCGTCTCCGGTCACCTTCTAACATCGCGGATGAATATCTTCACAATCAAAGCAAAACCCACTTCAATTTTCTTATATAAAAAATAATAAAACTAATTAAACGAAAAAAAAAACCCAAATAAAAAACTGGGTTATCACCCAACAAAAACCCAAATCAAGAACACATACATACCTGTTAAAATTGAAGATCATCACCAATGTCGTCAGATCTAAACATTTAAGGTCGTGGGGAGGGAGGGAATGATAGAGGAGAGAGGAGATGGAAGATGGAAGATGGAACGGTGGTGGTGGGGGTGGTTGATAAAGAACACCAAGAAGATGAAGATAAACCAAATAGATCCGGTTACCACCACTATTGCTAACATTCAACAACAAGATGAAGAACACAAAGAATATGAAGATGGGGGAGGGGAAGATGGACGAGAGAGAGAGAGAGAGAGACAAAAACGAGAGAGGGTTGCTGAGAGAGAGACGGAACGACGGTGGTGGTGGTTGATGATTTTTTTGAAGGTGTATGCTTGTTGTTTTTCATTAGTGTAGAAGATGGTTGATGATTTTCTTTAAAGATGATAATGAAGAAGAAGAAGAAGAAGGAGGAGGGAGGAGAGAGATTGTGGCATTGGAAAGATGAGAGAGGAGAGAGGTGATGACATTGAAAAGATGAGAGAGGAGAGATGATTTGATGTGGTACTTATGAGAGAGAGAGAGGAGTTGGTTGTTCCCCATATTACCCCTGAATCATCTTTTGGATATTAAAAAATTAATTTTTCTGATTGGAAGTACAATGGTTTAATCTAGACCATTGATGGCATGTAATGGATGGATAGGATGGAGTTTATTTGGTTTACCATATAAGATGGGTTTCCTATATAACCCTTCCCTATATATATATATATATATATATATATATATATATATATATATAGAATAAGATACAACTTTCAATGCAGGGTGTACAACTATGTATTGCTTATTAATATTAGAATATTAATTAATTATATTTAAAAATCTGAATATTAGTTAATTAAAAAAAATGGTGATGATGCTTCTAACTACACCATTGGACCATCATGGTGATAATGCTCCTACCCCTTGCTAACGTGTCAGTTAAGGTGAAGGGCCATGATCCATGATGGACCTCCTCCACACCCACCAACCTAAGGTGTTTATCGCTAAAAGTTATGGTATCATTGACCGACACTATGGTAACCAAACCATTGGTGATAGTGATACAAGATTAAAGTAGAAATCATTTATCAATATTTACCTTTGGTATTTAGGATTCATACACCACTTATTTAGGATTTATACACCCTGGCCCACATCACACACCAATAAGAGGTTGTCACATACCCCAAAATATGATGTCACACCCACAGAAAGTGACATCACAGGGTGTATGAATCCCATAACCCTTATTAAATTTAAGATGTAGCCATTATACTAGATATATTTATGACTAGTGTATTTTATTTTACTTTAATTTTAACTTTTTACTTTATTTATATTTGTTAAATACAGGTTTTTTTTTTTTTTTTTTTTTTTTTTTTTTTTTTTTCAAATTAACAATATCATACGTTATTACTTTAGGGAAAGAATGCATGAGGCTATCAGTTAGAGTGTATAATATCAAGATAAGTAAACTACAAATATACAAAAAGTTAAAAATATGAACAATAATTCACAAACTAAATAACCAAAATATTATGAAATAATAGATATCATTCAGCTTGTAGTCTCGTGTCACATTGCTTTCACAAATATAAAACTAATACATGATATCGTGTAGTGTAGGACTAAGTATAGTAATATATAATAAGGAAACACGAGTAAAATTAAAATAGTATAGTCACGTATCTTATTATTACACTAATTTGATTTGTATCAAAATATATATTATCCACCGAAAACATTGTGTGTGTATATATATAAAGAAAGGACAAGCGTGACACCCGCTCTGATACTATCACTTCCTTTTCCTTTGTGTTTTTTCTGAGACCCCTTTTATCTCTCTCTGATTCATACACATGGAGACCTCCTAAGGCTAAACCTATACGTATAGAGAGAGAGAAAAAAAACAGTCTTCTAGAGAGAGAAACAGAAATGGTTGAAACAACAACTTAGCTTCTTTTCTTCTGTAACCACTAATAATCACCAAACCCAATGGCCATTCTATCACCATATTCATCTTCTTTCTTGGACACACTCTTTTGCAATGAGCAACAAGATAATGAATATGAGGAAGATGAATTTACACAAACCACCCTTACAGATTCATCTGATCTCCATCTTCCCCCCTTGGACCAACTAGATTTGTTCTGGGAACATGAAGAGCTTGTGTCTTTGTTCGCCAAAGAACAAGAGCAACAAAAACAAACCCCTTGCACTCTCTCTTTTGGCAAAACTAGTCCCTCTGTTTTCGCTGCTCGTAAAGAGGCTGTAGATTGGATCCTAAAGGTCAAAGGTTGCTATGGGTTCACACCTCTTACAGCTATTTTAGCCATTAATTATCTTGATAGGTTTCTTTCTAGCCTCCATTATCAGGAAGATAAACCATGGATGATTCAGCTTGTTGCTGTTAGTTGTCTCTCTTTAGCTGCTAAAGTTGAAGAAACTCATGTGCCACTCCTACTAGATCTTCAAGTATGATATTATACACTTGTACTTTATGCTTATAACCTTGTACTCTGTTATCAAGATCATACATTTATCTATCCTTTTCTTTATATACAATCTGGGTTTTCAAAATCTTTGAATTATTGATATGGGTTTTAAAAATCTTTGACTGGTTGAAGTGGGATTTTAAAATTAATTTAAAATCATAATTCTTCGTTTCATGACTGCCAAATTACGTTAAAACAGTCAGACGAGCAACACACACAATCTTGAGTGATTTCTTGTTTTAACCAAATGTGGTTTCAAAATAAAAATATATATATTTTGACATTTTAATTATAATTTTGTTTGCTCTACGTGAAAAAAAAGGCAAGCCGGTAACAAGATGTACCACTGACTATTTTTTAATAGCAAAACTAAGTCTTATAAAAACTACATTAATAGATTTTGGTGTCCTAACATTAATATGCATAACCTGTTGGACTCGGTTAACTAACTAGAGGGCACTAAAAAGTTCTTGAATCATTATTGTAGGTAGAGGGCACTAAGTTCTTGTTTGAGGCTAAAAACATACAAAAAATGGAGCTTTTGGTTATGTCAACATTGAAATGGAGGATGAATCCAGTGACACCAATATCATTCCTTGATCACATTGTACGAAGGTTTGGATTAACTAATAATGCTCATTTGGATTTCTTCAAGAAATGTGAAGCTTTGATCCTTTGTTTAGTTTCAGGTAACTTAATGTTCACATTAGATCTCATTGACTTTTGTTTGTTTATGTTTTTTTTACATATAAATTCTAAATACTTTGTTACCATTTTGTTGTTTTTGTTTTGTTACAAGATTCAAGATTTGTATGTTATAAACCATCCGTATTGGCCACAGCCACAATGCTTCATGTTGTAGATGAAATTAATCCTCCCAATTCTGTTGACTACAAAAGTCAACTTCTGGATCTTCTCAAAACCACTAAGGTTTGTCTTCTTTGTCTTTATGTTATATGTACAACTCTTATTGCGTATGGAACAATATTTGATCCAACAAATGGTATCAAAAGTACCTTGTTGGAAAAAGTCACAGTAAACACCCTGCTCCATTTGTGCTGATGTACTCCGACAGAAGGGTAATTTTGTCCTTTTGTCTTGTTTACTTGGTTAGACACTTAGACCGAAATGTACTTATGTACATCTTAATAACTACTTTTCCCTTTGTATGATATACTTGGTAAAGATCATGTTGTGGATTTGAGTCATTTGGCACAACTTAAATAACAATTAATAAAAGATCAAAATACATGCATATAGTAGTTGTACTTACATGCATAGCTATTTGTACACAGGACGACATAAACGAGTGTTACGAGCTCATTATGGAGCTAGCTTATGATAACCACAATAAACGAAAGCATGATGCAAACGAGAGCACAATGTATCCGGTTAGTCCAGCTGGCGTGATTGATTTCACTTGCGACGAAAGTTCAAACGACTCATGTGACTTCATTGCTCATCATTTCCGCGAGCCTTTGTTCAAGAAAACAAGAATGGATCAACAATTCGGGTTTGGGTTTGGTTCGCTTATAAGCTTTAATCAAGGGTAGTTGTAAGTTGTAACCCGCATGCATGCTATTAATCGTACGGTCCACTACTAAATATTATAAACGGCCTATATAAAATTATAGGTTAAAATGATCGGTTGTAGTCGCGGATATAGCGTTATGGTTGGTCAATATTTTTTATGGTTTTAGGTCGTTTTTATTGTGAGATAAATTAAATTCGGTATGTCAAGTCTTTATCAAGCAATGGACGTATATTTATTGTTGATAATGAGAATTAAATTAATGGGATATATGGAGCGTAACATATATATAATATAAAGAGTAGCTTCATTGATATATTTATGTTGTCTAGTTCTCATAATTGTCGTGTGACATATGGTCCACTACTTTTTATGGGTGCATAGCTGTCATGCAGTGCACACCATGCACGCATTAGATGATGCCAAGAAAAGCAGGTATTCTAATGTTAACTTGATGGTACGTCCTTAATTTATTAATGAAATTCACCAATATATATAACTATGTATCTAGTAGTCATGTTATACTTATATAGATGGTACCTATGTTATATCTTGATCGTGTATAACATTTACATTTTGTTATTGTACTAAAACATGTTACGTGTGTGTATTAGTCACGTGTTGACCATGGGCGGATATAGCTAAAGACCAGGGGTGACGTCTGTTACCCATCGATTATCCTAGCGAAGTGAAAAAAAATTGTTTTTAACGTATTTTTATAAAATGTTACCCCTTGTTTTATTTTTTAGATCCGCCATTGATGTTGAGAAATACATACTTGCATATATGTATGTTTTATCATACCAAACAAGGCTTCTAACTATTCACAAATGTCATATCTACCATTCTTTACCATGGTTTTTGTTCTATAGATTGTATTTATGTTACATTCATAAAGTATTTAGAGATCAAGAAAATCTTGCTTGGTTGTGACAATACTAACATTTTAATTTGGTCAAAATTTGATATATAGTTTTAAAGCGTTATTTTTCTTTGTTTTCAAAGGAATCATTTTGAAACCTAACCGGTCCAACAATTTAGTCGTTAGTATCATTTCATAATAAAAGGCAAGTTACAACTTGATGATAGGTAAACTGGCAACATGGTGTGAGTGACGTTTGCAAAAATGCTATTAAATTAGACAATTTAATTAACCACAATTATTTCGTAAAGATTTTAAAATAAATTAAATTTCAAGCTAGCAATCCATAAAAAAATATGTCAATGTCACATTTTACACGTAAAGGATGTCACTACACCAAAAATGACCAACCGATCGGTTTCTAGTAAAAAGTTGAAACACTGATCGAACTTTAAATAATATTTAATTTAGTAGTGCATTGACACATAAATAAAAGTTTAAGATCTTAAATGAAAATAGTGAAATTATATTATATACGTATTTTTTTTAATGTATGATACGGTTGTTATTATTTTTTTTTTATAACACTATACATAAATATTGATGCAATAAAAAAAATCATACCATTATCAAATGTTCTTATTTTTTCGGACAACAATTTTCTTAACACCTTAATTTTATTTTACTTTTAATTTGCACTTTCAAGAATTCTCACATTTATTGGGAGAACACGATATCAATATATTAACAGCCATTGGGGTTGGTGGCCCAATGGTAGAAGCAAAGCTTCTAGAAACACCTAAAGGGGAGGTCATGGGTTCAAGTCCCACAAGGAGAAGAAATTTGCCGTTTAAAAAAAAATCAATATATTAACAAATTATGAGTCTATCAAATGCGATTATTAGATATCGTGTTCTAAACTAAATTTCAATCAAAGATAGACACGTGTCAAAAGCCCTTTTGCTCCATCTCACCATCTATCTTTTTCGGTTTGCTATAATATCTTGAGACATCGTTATTATGTACTTTAACTTTCCAGCTGATATTTAAATTGTTATTTTTTTTCCATAATTTCAGTTGAGTTTGATGATTCTTTTTCTATTTATATATAGGTGTACTAGTTTATACTCCGGGAGCGTCTCGGGTTGAAAAATCTAAGTAAAATAAATAAAATTAGAAGTATCTAAACTATAAAAATGACATCTATATAGTAATTACATGTTGAAGAGCTTTCCGGGTTGAAATATCTAATATGACATAATAAAATATCTAATATGACAACATAATTAATAACTTGCCAATATATGATTAATGATGATGATGATTATTATTATTATTATTATTATTATTATTATTATTATTTTAAACAAATCTCTGCCATAAGTTATCATATTCTAATATAAAAAAAAAAGTAATTGGGTCGGGTATCACCTAATCCCAGGCCCGACCCAAACCCATAATTTTTTTTAAACTAATTCCAAACCTGACACAATACCTGTCGGGTTACAAAAAATAGTCGTTTTTTTTCTCCGTTTTTATATAGCACTATGGTACTCCTTGGAAAGATAATAAAACGCTCGTTAATTTGGAGTAATTTTTTTCTTTAAAAAATCTCGTATATGAAAGATATTAAAGTTTAAAATTTATGAGAGGAAACATGAGAGAGAAAATAATAAAGTTTTAATATTTAAATTTAGTAGATTAGATATTTAATAGATTATGTTAAATAATATTTAAACCATATATATTCTTTTTTTTTTAATTGGTTTTGAGTTGGCACATCACATCCTATGTGGCATCTCTCAAAAGAGAGATTGTATAATATTATGACATGTCATCAAAATGGCTTTGGTTTATTATATGTATAGATATAGATATTATTAATAGATACTACGTAATTATTGGCTCCATTATTTGAATTTTGAATTGTATAGTCAAAATTACCAGTCAAACATATTCATTGTATAGCCAAAGTCAACAGTCAAACATATTCATTATATAGCCAAAATCAACACTCAAACATATTCATTGTAATCATTGTATAGGACTTGTACTGTAACTATATAAGAGACTGAAATAAGAATGAGAAGAACAAGTTGACATTCATACCTTTCTATATGGTATCAGCCATTTTTCGATCCTCTTCTTCTACTTAACCCTCATCACTTTCTTTTTTTCTGTTCTGCCTCCTTCGTTGTCCTCTGCACAGCTCCATCTCTTTTCTCTATCAATGGTCGCTTACAACCAGCAAGCTGAACCCGTTGGATTTATGGATACTGGTGCTTCTGGCCACATTCAACTAGGTACTCCTTCTTCGTCTAATTTTAATACCTGTACTAACAAACATATAATTGTCGGAAATTGTATGACTATTCCCGTGATTGGACAAGGCAATCAAACTTTACCACCACCATTCCCACCATTTAAATTAAATAATGTCCTATACGCACCCAACCTGATAAAAAATCTAATTTCTGTTCGTCGTCTCACATGGGACAATCTTCTTTCAATCGAATTTGACCCATTTGGTTTCCTTGTGAAAGATCTCAAGAGCAAGGAACCAATCCTTCGATGCAATAGCTCGGGTGATCTCTACCCCCTCACCACCAATTTTATCAAGTCTCCCTCAACACCCACTGCTCTCACTGCTACCACTCAAGACCGTTGGCACCAACGTCTTGGACACCCGGGAAACAACCTATTGTAGTCGTTAAAATCTTCCTCCTTTATTAATTTTTATAAACCAAATAAATTGCTTTGTGAACCATGTGTTTTTGGCAAAAGTACCAAACTGTCGTTTTATGATTCTATTAATGTCACTCGTTTACCATTTGATATTATACATAGTGACTTGTGGACCTCCTCGGTCCTAAGCAAAAGTGGTAATCGGTATTATATTTTATTTCTTGATGATTTTACCGATTTCCTATAGACCTTTCCCTTACCCAATAAATCCCATGTCTACACCACCTTCTCTCAATTCTACCAATACATCCAAACTCAATTTGAACGAAAAATAAAGCAATTCCAATGTGACAATGACACTGAATATAAAAACAACAACTTTAAAATGTTTTGTCAACAACATGGAATGCAATTTCGTTTCTCATGTCCACACACATCCTCCCAAAACAGCAAGGCTGAATGCCAAATTCGTATTATAAACAACATGGTTCATACACTTTTAGTCCAAGCTTCACTCCCACCAAATTTTTGGCACCATGCACTTGAAACCGCCACCTATCTCCTAAACATTCTCCCAAAGAAAAACCATAAATTCCAATCTCCCACCACCCTCCTATATAACGTCCTGACCACATACGAACACCTACATGTGTTCGGGTGTCTCTGCTATCCCATCCTCCCCTCCACCACTATACATAAACTTGAGAACCGCTCTCAACCATGTGTATTCCTTGGTTATCCTTCAAACCATCGTGGATACAAATGTTTTGATCTTACCACCAAACAAACCTTTATCACTCGACACGCCGACTTTGAGGAATATATTTTTCCATACTCTATACAACACCCCACCACACTTCCTACCTATGACTTTCTTTCCCATCCCATCTCTCCCCATCTTTGGGAACATATATAACATCCTCCCAACACCACCGGCCCCACAGTTGCTCCTACACCCACTTCTTCACACCCAGATACCTCTAACCCCGGCCCATCATCTACTCGACCAATTACCCCACCTAATCCTCCCTCACCCACCTCCCCCTCCAATCCGCAACCTTCACAACATTCTCCTACATCCAGCCCAATCCACACCCACATACCCGGCCCTTCTGACCCTTGGCCTAGTATACCAAACCCCACACCCATAACCAACTCGAGACGCAACCACACCCATTCCACAAACGCTCCCACAACCCCAATACCCACCTAACCTACCTCTACCACGACTGCCCTACCACCCATTCCCGAACGTACCATGCGCACACGCGCAATGGACGATATCACCAAACCTAAACAACTCTTTAACCTTCACTCACATCCATTGTCCCTATTCCAAAATGTAACACCCCAACAGATGGCGGAAACATCGAGGTGTCACGTAAGAATGAGTATACAGTAGCACATGGTAATCCAAATTTTAATTGAAATAAATTTAAATTGCAAATATCCAAAAATAGAAATACATAAGAGTTTTAAATGTGGAAATCTAATACATCACACAAGAATCAAGCAAGCATAGACTCCTTATTGTCTTCATAAAACACTCTAATCTTCATGCATCATTATTACCTGTTGAGTTGTAAAAATGGGGGGGTCAACTAGAAGTTGGTGAGAATACATAATCCATGTTAAGCATATAGTTTAAGTATAAAAGTTTAGCAATTCGTATGTCTATCGTAAATTTAAGACTACAAGAATAGTATAATATGTAGACCTAATCAAACCTCCGACTAGTTTAGGTCCATCCCGTCATCTACGGTTCACCTTAGTAATATGTTGGAACGATAACAATCACCCACGTTACCTATGTAGGAGGTACACGTATCCGGGTGGGATTGTCAATCCAATAGATCTATTATTGAGTATCGCCGGCTTGGCCATAGCTAATGATTATGTAATGTTGAAACTCGTTGAAACTCGTTGAAACTGTTGACTAATTCATGAGGCAATAAAGTTTACTATTAGACATGCATGTTGAATTGCTTAAAATGTTGCAAGTATAAAGAATTGCATAAACATGGTTACGTAAACTCACCTTGGTATAGTATTAGGTATTGAGAAATAGTATGAGTGTAGCCCAATAGATTGCCAAGTATTACCCTATGTATAAGGCAACAAATAAGTCTAAGTCTATCTAGTCTACAAGTATAACCTAGGGTTTCGATTTGGGGATATCCAATTGTTGAATTTATAATAAAATGTTTAAATAAATAAAGGGAAATTTGATAATTTAAATAAATGAAAGTCTTTTTTATAAAGTTTGAATTTAGGATGTTCACAATAATGTAATTGAAGAATAAAAGTAATTTTTATAAAATTATTTTCTTTAAAATAGATTATAAAATCTATTTATTACAAATTGCCAAAATTAAACTTTAATATTTAAAAAATACTAAAATTAAAGAATTATTATTTTAAAAATTATATTTCTGTTCTAAATATTCAGAAATAAATTGTATAAAATTTTGGTGCAAAAATAATAAAAATTGGATTTATTATGATTTAATTATGATTAAAACTAATAAAAATTGATTAAAAATATAAAATAAATGATTTTTCAGAATTAAAAATCATTTCAGTAAAGTTTATCATTGTACAAACTCAGGAAATTTTTTGTGGAAATTTATAAAATTGTTTTGATATTTTAATGGATTTTTATAAATATAATAGCATAAAATTGATTTAATTATTATAAATATTAAATAAATGAATTTCAGAAAACTAAAAATTGTAGATAAAACTTTTACATCAGATTTGTTAAAAATAATTTTTTTTAGAATTTATAAAAAGGTTTTAATAATTAAAAATGAATTTACAAGATTAAATGTAATATATATATATATATAATTTGGTTTGTTTTAAAAGTGAAAATAAGTGGAAAAAGGGGCGCCCTAGCCGGGACTCGAACCCGGATAGCTTGGGTTATAAGCGTCAGTCACAACCACTTGGCCTAGGCCAGTGGTTGTGATTAACTCTGTTTTAATTAAATTATATACACGATGCTGAAAACAATTTATCCCCAAATCAATACTTACGAACCCTAGTTTCTGCAATAGCTTGATTCACTCATCAATAGCCCAATTAACCATGGGGCTATTGATGAGTGATCGCCGATAAACAAAACCCACTGGAAAAATTAAACTTACAAGTTGATTTTGAACACGATTGAATGGTCAGACCACAAGGTCAAAATTGTATTCGCGAAGAACAATCAGAGTATAATAAAGAAGATTGGAGGTTGAGAAAAGATTAATGGCGAGTTGTGAAGGCTTGTGGACGATCAATTTATAGTGTGGATTACTGAATCGAAGAAATGGTAAGGTTGACCACACATTGAAGTCTATACGCGTAATGTGGTTAATTGTGTATAAATTGGTCAATAATCATCGTGTATCATAGTCAGACAAGGCCGGTAATCACGTATAGATACCAAAATTGGATCAATTACGAGTTAATTTGATTGATTATAGCATCTCGCATCCCACAGTTGACTTTTCAAGTCAACTGTGAAGGATTGAAATCAAGTATATATTTATTTCGCGCTGGGATTCAATCAAATGTGTTGGCCAGCCCAGCTGGTTTGTGCTTTGGTGTGGTTTGGGCCGGCCTTGGGCGCGGGTTCGAATCCCGGCCCAAGCAGTTTTATTTTTTGATAATTATCAAGCTTAACTATATAATAATTATAATATATGTAGTATTAGGGTTTCACAAGTGTGACAAAAAAATAATTAATGCGAATATAAACGATAGAACTTGACGTTTTATTAATAATAATCGTGTAACGTACAAGTTTAAATACGAAATGTTACCGTCTCCCCTACTTTTAGGAACTTCGTCCCGAAGTTGGAGTTGGAGAGTCTGGTGGAAAAAGATGTGGATACTTCGACTTCATCTGGTCTTTACGTTCCCAAGTGAACTCTGGGCCTCGTTTAGATTCCCAACGAACCTTAACGATCGGAATGCGACTGCGCTTGAGTTTCTTGACTCCAGTATCAACAATCTCGACGGGTTTCTCGATAATGTGCATGCTTTCATCAATTTGCAAATCCTCAAGAGGAACATGAAGGTTCTCATCTGCTAAGCATTTCTTGAGATTCGAAACATGGAAGGTCGGGTGAACATTGCTTAGCTTAGGTGGAAGATCAAGTTTGTAAGCCACTTTTCCAACTCTGTCAAGAATTTTGAAGGGGCCTACGTATCGAGGAGCTAGTTTTCCCTTTCTACCGAAACGAATTACTCCATTCCAAGGGGATACCTTAAGTAGTACAAGGTCCCCAACTTGAAATTCCAAGGGTTTACGACGTTTATCAGCATAACTCTTCTGACGACTTCTAGCCTTGAGAAGATTATCCTGAATAAGTTGAATTTTGTCTGTGGTTTCCTGGATTAGTTCGGGTCCAGTGATACGAGTTTCACCAACCTCAGTCCAACAGACAGGTGAACGACATTTACGACCATAGAGTGCCTCGAAAGGAGCCATGTTAATGCTGGCGTGATAACTGTTGTTGTATGAAAACTCAACCAAAGGAAGATGAGAATCCCATGCGCCACCAAAATCGATGATACATGCCCTGAGCATATCCTCAAGTGTCTGGATGGTCCGTTAAGTCTGACCATCTGTTTGAGGGTGATAAGCAGTACTCAGGTTCAACTTGGTACCCAAAGCATCTTGTAGAGAATCCCAAAAGTGAGAGGTGAAACGACCATCGCGATCAGAGATAATGTCTAAAGGTATACCATGACGACATACGATTTCGCTTACGTACATCTTTGCCAACCTTTCCACAGAATACTTCTCACGAATAGGTAAGAAGTGGGCTGACTTGGTCAAACGATCGACGATTACCCAAATACTGTCAAAACCTTTGGGTGTACGAGGGAGTTTGGTGATGAAATCCATAGCTATGCTCTCCCATTTCCATACAGGAATCTCTGGTTGTTCAAGCATACTAGATGGTCGTTGATGTTCAGCCTTGACCTTGGAACAAGTGAGGCATTTTGCAACGAAAAGAGCAATGTCTTTCTTCATACCAGGCCACCAATAAGAATAACGAAGATCTTGGTACATCTTGTCAGCTCCAGGATGAATAGAATAACGAGACTTATGAGCCTCGTTCATGAGAAAAGTACGAAGATCATCACGGTCGGGAATCCACAGTCGATTGAGAAAATAAAGAAGACCATCAGGTTTGGTTTCAAGTTGAGTTTCAGCACCACAAGACATTTCATCGTACATGTTACCTTGGGTGATTGAGGTGTGTTGAGCCTGGAGAATGCGATCTTGAAGATCAGTACGAACTCTCGCACATTGGAGTTTGATACGCTCTTTACGACTAAGTGCGTCAGCCACAATATTCGCCTTGCCAGGATGGTAGCGAATTTCGCAATCGTAGTCGTTAAGTAATTCAACCCAACGTCGTTGCCTCATGTTAAGATTCTTTTGGTCGAAAACATGTTGGAGACTTTTGTGGTCCGTGAACACCACACATTTGATCCCATAAAGATAATGTCTCCAAATCTTGAGAGCAAAGACAACAGCGCCCAATTCAAGATCATGGGTGGTATAATTCTTTTCGTGAGTCTTGAGTTGTCGAGACGCATAAGCAATAACCTTTCCTCGTTGCATGAGAACACACCCAAGACCTTGGTTCGATGCATCACAGTAGACCACGAAATCATCATTACCATCAGGTAGAGACAAGATAGGAGCTTCACAGAGTTTCAGCTTAAGAGTTTCAAATGCTTCCTCTTGCTTTGGTCCCCACTCATAGGGTTTACCCTTGTGAGTTAAGGTAGTGAGAGGAACAACGATCTTGGAGAAATTGGCGATGAATCGACGATAATAACCAGCAAAACCAAGGAAAGAACGGACTTCGATTGGAGTTTGAGGAACACTCCAATTTTTCACAGCTTCGATCTTTGCGGTGTAACACCCCAACCGATGGCGGAAACATCGAGGTGTCACGTAAGAATGAGTATACAGTAGCACATGGTAATCAAATTTTAATTGAAATTAATTTAAAGTGCAAATATCCAAAAATGAAAGTACATAATGAGTTTTAAATGGAATCTAATACATCAAAATAACCAAATAAGCATAAACTTCAGTTTGTCTTCTCATGCTAATACTCTAGTCTTCATGCATCATTATTTCCTGTTGAGTTGTAAAAATGGGGGGGGGGGGGTCAACTAGAAGTTGGTGAGAATACATAAGCCATGTCAAGCAATTAAGTTTAAGAATAAAAGTTTAGCAATTCATATGTCTATCGTAAGTTTAAGTCTACATGAAATAGCATAATATGTTGAATCGACATAATCAAACCTCCGACTAGTTTAGGTCCATCCCGTCATCTACGGTTCACCTTAGTAATATGTTGGAACGATAACAATCACCCACGCTACCTATGTAGGAGGTACACGTATCCGGGTGGGATTGTCAATCCAATAGATCTATTATTGAGTATCGCCGGCTTGGCCATAGCTAATGATTATGTAATGTTGAAACTCGTTGAAACTCGTTGAAACTGTTGTCTAATTCATGAGGCATTAATGTTTACTACTAGACATGCATGTTGAATTGCTTAAAATTGTTGCAAGTATAAAGAATCGCATAAATAGGATTACGTAAACTCACCTTAGTATAGTATTAAGTCTTGAGAAATAGAATATGTGTAGCCCCAAAGTTGCCAATTACAAGAACTTATAATCAAAGCTTCAATTTGTAGAAGTAATAGACTATAGAAGAAAGGTATGAGGGAAAGTTTAATCGGATTGAAACAATCGATTTAGAGGTGCAAAGTATAATGGGTCATAGGTGGGTTTTTATACTAGTTTTGGATTCAATTAGCCATTAAAAATTGGTCAACACCATAAAGTAAGGTTTTATGATGAATTGACTATTTGACTAGGACTTTGACTATTTGACTCAAGGCTTTATTTAAAAAAAAAAAAAAATCTTGTATGTGAAAAAAAAAGAATTTAGAATCATATTATTATTATTATTATTTATATACATTTATGTATGTATATAAGTTGTGAGTTAGGATAAATAAAGACTTAGGCACATTTGTATAATATTAATGATAAAGGTGTAATATATATAAGGGATTTTTATGTATTAAAATTTTGGGGAAAATTTTGCGATGTTACAGTCTCCCCTACTTTTGGAAACTTCGTCCCGAAGTTTATTGAAAACACATGGTTGAAGGTGATTGGGTAGAAATTAGGACAAGGGTGGTTTGGGAAGTTTCGAGTTAAGGCATGACATAAATTTATAGGTAATAGAATAAACTGTTTCGAATAATTTGGGTAAGAGTTTTGATATGTGTGAGTTTTAAAAGTTGGATTAGGTTCATCTGAAATAGCAAGGAGAATAAGAATCTTATGTTTTAGGAGTCCTAAAAGGAATGAGTTGATGGACTATTGAAAGACTAAATGAACTACCAGATAAGGTTTATAATTGGTCAACTACCGAAAACCTTGATAGAATTTCACACTACCTTAACGTACCTGTAAATTCATGATTACGTTCCGGACCGCAATCACCAATTTACCTTACATTAGGGTTTTGTGTCCTTCTATAACTCTAGACACACATGTAAAATAATATGATTAACCATGTATCCAAAAATGAGTCCAACTGTTGAGCAGGAAAAAGACTTCTACCAGTCAGTGAGTAGGAACCTCTACCGATTGTTGAGCAGGTATGATAGCCTCTACCAGTCGTTGAGCAGGTTGTAGGGCCTCTACCGATTGTTGAGCAGGCATGATGACCTCTACCAATCGTTGAGTAGGTTATTTTGTACTCAACTAACTGTTGAGCAAGTACTTCATCCTCTACCAGTTGTTTGATTAAGTGTACCAATTATTTCACACATTAATTGCAAATTGATAATATGTACATATAAACAATCAAGTATCAAGCATAGCATGCGAGTTGTAATAGTGTTGTCCTAGACAAGGTTAATGACTCTAGGTGTGTCTATAGCAAATAGTTTATATTCCATGATTTCTAGTATCAAATGTTTAAATATGGTAGATAATCGAATCCTCATGTATAACTAAGGATTAAGTTTGATGCAACACACAACCAAGTTTCAATAGTTGGTTATCATGGGTAACTAGTTCATGTTTGAGAAGGTGAAGGATATGAATTTAGTTCTTGAGAGGATGATGAAAAATCTTGAAGCAGAATCAAGGTTGTGAGAGATAGTGAATGTGAAGATAGTTGATAAAGAGTTTATTTTATAGTAAGGAGATTATGTAGCAGTGTAAATTTTGGGGTTTGGATCAAAGGTTATAATCAAGTGTATAAGAAAACATGATTGTGGTATATGCCAAATATTGTAAAAATTTGAACAAGTTGAAAATGAGTGAGTGTCGATGGAGAATTTAGAGACTAGATATTATTCCTATGGAAAAAAATATCTTATTTTCAAAATTGGTTTTATACATAAAGCAAAAGTTGTTAAATAGTACAAGCTAAGTGGGCTTTGATTAAAATATTCCCGTTAGTTGGAGATTTCAAACATGACATTAGGTTTTGAAGATCAAGGTTCTATTAAGTGATTTTTAATAGTTTAAAGCATTATATAGAAAATCGTTTGTTACGTCAATAAATAAACAATTGAATTTAAGTTCGAGGACATCTTTTGACAAAAAAAATATGTACTTTGTAAAGTTACTAGGTAATGAAAATACAACAGGATTTAGAAATCTTTAGTTTGTGCTAAGGTATGAGGTTATAGTTTTTAAAAATAAGTAACATGTGGAGAAATGAAATAATATGATTTGGGTAGGGTGTTGAATATTTAAAAAGTGTCTAAGATGGTAAGGTGAAGTGTGATAGTGAAATCTATAGATGGTTATGAAATGAGATTGACTTAAGTTGTAAAATTTTGAGATTTTAGAGCTTAGTTTAAGAAAAGTGAGTGTAATCATTTATTCATTAATTAAAATGAATAAACGAAAACGTTGACTTATCAAAACTTCTAGATTCTAATAACATAGTGAAGACATGCTTTAGCCTATAAGTGAACACTCATCCCGAGAATTCCCAGGTAGGCATCCGGGTCCCTCGTCTGATTGGGATTTATGCGCAATGCCAGTCCTAGACAGAAAACTCAGAATACAGGCGTTCACCCTTCCAGATTGCACGTGTTCGTTATTAAAATCTAGAACTTCGACGGGATCTTCAAGGTAGTTCAGGCTAAACCTGAGGATTTGTCCTACTAGTCTAAGAGTAGATCTTGTGATGGAGAACAATCTTCTTGTAGGGACTAAAGTAGGGATAAGAAGTAGGAGTGAGATAGAGAATAGCAAGTAAAAGGAGCAAATACTGGTTATATTCATATGGTTATAGACTAGATTATTATTTTTTTTTTCTAATAACCTAATTCCCTATAACCAAGGCTCTGATACCAATCTGTAACACCCCAACCGATGGCGGAAACATCGAGATGTCACGTGAGAATGAGTATACAGTAGCACATGGTAATCAAATTTTAATTGAAATTAATTTAAAGTGCAAATATCCAAAAATGAAAGTACATAATGAGTTTTAAATGGAATCTAATACATCAAAATAACCAAATAAGCATAAACTTCAGTTTGTCTTCTCATGCTAATACTCTAGTCTTCATGCATCATTATTTCCTGTTGAGTTGTAAAAATGGGGGGGGGGGGGTCAACTAGAAGTTGGTGAGAATACATAAGCCATGTCAAGCAATTAAGTTTAAGAATAAAAGTTTAGCAATTCATATGTCTATCGTAAGTTTAAGTCTACATGAAATAGCATAATATGTTGAATCGACATAATCAAACCCCCGACTAGTTTAGGTCCATCCCGTCATCTACGGTTCACCTTAGTAATATGTTGGAACGATAACAATCACCCACGCTACCTATGTAGGAGGTACACGTATCCGGGTGGGATTGTCAATCCAATAGATCTATTATTGAGTATCGCCGGCTTGGCCATAGCTAATGATTATGTAATGTTGAAACTCGTTGAAACTCGTTGAAACTGTTGTCTAATTCATGAGGCATTAATGTTTACTACTAGACATGCATGTTGAATTGCTTAAAATTGTTGCAAGTATAAAGAATCGCATAAATAGGATTACGTAAACTCACCTTAGTATAGTATTAAGTCTTGAGAAATAGAATATGTGTAGCCCCAAAGTTGCCAATTACAAGAACTTATAATCAAAGCTTCAATTTGTAGAAGTAATAGACTATAGAAGAAAGGTATGAGGGAAAGTTTAATCGGATTGAAACAATCGATTTAGAGGTGCAAAGTATAATGGGTCATAGGTGGGTTTTTATACTAGTTTTGGATTCAATTAGCCATTAAAAATTGGTCAACACCATAAAGTAAGGTTTTATGATGAATTGACTATTTGACTAAGACTTTGACTGTTTGACTAAGACTTTGACTAGGACTTTGACTATTTGACTCAAGGCTTTATTTAAAAAAAAAAAATCTTGTATGTGAAAAAAAAGAATTTAGAATCATATTATTATTATTATTAAATATATACATTTATGTATGTATATAAGTTGTGAGTTAGGATAAATAAAGACTTAGGCACATTTGTATAATATTAATGATAAAGGTGTAATAAATATATATATATATATATATATATATATATATATATATATATATAAGGGATTTTTATGTATTAAAATTTTGGGGAAAATTTTGCGATGTTACATGCGGGATCAACATGAATCCCGTTCATATCAATGACATGTCCTAAAAATTGAACTTCCTTAAGCCAAAATTCACATTTTGAGAACTTGGCATACAGTTGTTCTTTCTTTAGGAGACCCAAGATGGAGTGAAGATGTTGCTCGTGATCGGATTTTGATTTAGAGTAAATCAAAATATCATCAATGAAGACGATCACGAATTTGTCGAGATAGGGTCTACAAACCCGATTCATCAAATCCATAAATACTGCGGGAGCGTTGGTCAATCCAAAAGGCATAACCATGAATTCATAGTGACCATAGCGTGTGCGAAAAGCTGTCTTGGGAATATCTTCATCGTGGACTCTAAGCTGATGATAACCAGAACGAAGATCAATCTTCGAGAAGTGGGTTGCTCCTTGAAGTTGATCGAAGAGATCGTCAATCCTAGGCAGTGGATAACGATTCTTGATGGTGAGTTTGTTGACTTCACGGTAGTCAATACACATTCTAAGAGAACCATCCTTCTTTTTAACGAATAAGACAGGGGCTCCCCATGGAGAAGAACTAGGGCGAATGAACCCTTTATCAGAAAGTTCCTGTAATTGACTGGCAAGTTCTTGCATCTCAGAGGGTGCAAGACGATAAGGAGCTTTAGCGACAGGAAGACTTCAGGATAGTCTCGAATAATAGGAATGTCTTGGATACTTTTGCCTTTGTCCTTCTTCTCTATCACGTTAGCTAATAAGGCTATATACCCCTTTCGTAAGTACTTTTGGGCAGTAGTACAAGACATAAGCTTAAGCTCGCCATAGGGTTTCTCACCATAGATCTTCAAAATCTCACCAGATTCAAGAGGAATGCGTATGACTTTCTCGAAGCACAGAATTTCGGCACGATGAGTTGACAACCAGTCCATGCCTACTATAACATCAAAACTTCCAAGATGCATGGGGATGTGATCGATAGAGAAGGTATGATCGTCGAGGTTCAACAAGCAGTTACGAATAATAGAGTCGATCGAAATAGACTTCCCGTTAGCTACCTCTACCACTAAAGGTTCCACTAGATTAGTATGGGGTGAGTTAAGTAAAGGTTCAAACTTCAGTGACACAAATGACTTATCAGCTCCCGAATCAAATAATATGGATGCATAGTGGTTATTAATGAGGAACGTACCATTCACCACTTCGTTGTTGTCACGAGCCTGGTTAGTGTTGAGATTGTAGGCGCGACCTCGAGCACCTTGGTTCTGGTTGTGGTTCTGGTTTTGGTTTTGGTTTCGGTTCTGGTTACAATTAGGGCAGTTGTTGATGTAGTGATCAGGGCTGCCACACTCGTAGCATTGACCACGAGCAGGCCTGTTGTTTTGTTGGTTGGGAGCTGGGTTGTTTCTGGCTGGGTTGTTTTGGTTGTTTTGGTTGTTTTGGGCAGCAGGGGCTTGACAGGCGTTGGTGTAGTGTCCATACCGTTTACAGTTATTACACTGGCGGCACGGTCTACCAGGAAGATGATGGAACTGACAGGTGTTGCAAAGAGGGTGAGTCCCGCCATATGGCTTCTTGGCTGGGTTTTGGGCAGTAGGTGGAGTAGCAGCAACCATGTAGTTTCTAGCCTTGCGCTTTTTGTTGCTTGAGGTTTCAGGCTTGACTTCAATTGCAGGCTATGGAGTGTCTTTGGCAACCGTCTTCTTAGTGCCCTTGCGGAAGAGAGTACCGTTCTTCACGTGAATATCAGTAAGAGTGGCTGCTAGACGTTTGGCCTCTTCCAAAGTTACAGGATTTCTTCCCCAAACGGTGTCCTGGATTTGCATGGGCAGACCACCGATGTACTTCTCGATGGCTACCGGCAGGGGAGTAACTTTGTGAGGCAACAATAAACTAAGCTCGTGAATGCGGGTGTTGTAGGCAAGGTTTTCCCCACTATCTTGAGCTAGGGTGTGGAACTCATCTTCAAGCTTCTTAACCTCATTGCGAGGACAAAACTCTTCCTTCATGACCTCCTTGACTTGGTCCCATGTCATAGCAAGAGCAACTTTGGCCGCACGAGTGCGCTTCTCCTCATTCCACCAAGTGAGTGCTCGTTTGTGGAGAACACTCATGGCGTAACGAACCTTGAAATTGTCGGGGCATTCACTGTTGATGAAGGTATTCTCAATACCCTCAAACCATTGGAGGAGTCCTGTAGCTCCTTCTTCACCACTAAACTTTGGAGGGTTAGAAGAATTGAAATGCTTAAGGGTGCAGGCTGGGGGTCCATTTCCATTACCATTGCCGTTCCCGTTCCCGTTGCCGTTCCCGTTGCCGTGACCGTTCCCGTTGCCGTTCATTTAGATGACTTGTGCTAGCAAATTGGGAACCAGAGTTGCGATTTGCTGCGCCGTTTGTTGAGAAATGATCGCAGCCAGTTGGGCATCGACACCATTGTTGTTGTGGTTAGGACCATGGTCATGGTTATGGTTGTCACCACCTTCTTCGTGGTTCCCACCATTGCTGTTGCGAGTGCTGCGACGTGGAGGCATGATCTGTAATAGACACAATGAAATGAATGAGATTATATAAGGAATGTAATCATTTATTCATTAATTAAAACGAATAAACGAAAACGTTGACTTATCAAAGATTCTAAATTCTAATAACATATGAAGACATGCTTTAGCCTATAAGTGAACACTCATCCCGAGAATTCCCAGGTAGGCATCCGGGTCCCTCGTCTGATTGGGATATATGCGCAATGCCAGCCTAGACAGAAGACTCAGAATACAGGCGTTCACCCTTCCAGATTGCACGTGTTCGTTATTAAAATCTAGAACTTCGACGAGATCTCAAGGGGGTTCAGGTTAAACCTGAGGATTTTGTCCTATTAATCTAATGGTGGATCAGGATTGCAGCAGACGTATAAGAGTAGTCACATGTAGGTTTAGGGTTATATAAGGTATAGGATAAGGATAGGATTAGAAAAGCAATTAGGGTTACAAGTAAGAGAAGCAAGTACTGTTTAAGTCCCTAAGGTTATAGTCTAGATTATTTTCTAATAACCTAATTCCCTATAACCAAGGCTCTGATACCAATCTGTAACACCCCAACCGATGGCGGAAACATCGAGGTGTCACGTAAGAATGAGTATACAGTAGCACATGGTAATCCAAATTTTAATTGAAATAAATTTAAATTGCAAATATCCAAAAATAGAAATACATAAGAGTTTTAAATGTGGAAATCTAATACATCATACAACAATCAAGCAAGCATAGACTCCTTATTGTCTTCATAAAACACTCTAATCTTCATGCATCATTATTACCTGTTGAGTTGTAAAAATGGGGGGGTCAACTAGAAGTTGGTGAGAATACATAATCCATGTTAAGCATATAGTTTAAGTATAAAAGTTTAGCAATTCGTATGTCTATCGTAAATTTAAGTCTACAAGAATAGTATAATATGTTGACATAATCAAACCTCCGACTAGTTTAGGTCCATCCCGTCATCTACGGTTCACCATAGTAATATGTTGGAACGATAACAATCACCCACGTTACCTATGTAGGAGGTACACGTATCCGGGTGGGGTTGTCAATCCAATAGATCTATTATTGAGTATCGCCGGCTTGGCCATAGCTAATGATTATGTAATGTTGAAACTCGTTGAAACTCGTTGAAACTGTTGACTAATTCATGAGGAAATTAAGTTTACTACTAGACATGCATGTTGAATTGCTTAAAATGTTGCAAGTATAAAGAATCGCATAAACATGGTTACGTAAACTCACCTTGGTATAGTATTAGGTATTGAGAAATAGTATGAGTGTAGCCCAATAGATTGCCAAGTATTACCCTATGTATAAGGCAACAAATAAGTCTAAGTCTATCTAGTCTACAAGTATAACCTAGGGTTTCGATTTGGGGATATCCAATTGTTGAATTTATAATAAAATGTTTAAATAAAGGGAAATTTGATAATTTAAATAAATGAAAGTCTTTTTTATAAAGTTTGAATTTAGGATGTTCACAATAATGTAATTGAAGTATAAAAATAATTTTTATAAAATTATTTTCTTTAAAATAGATTATTAAATCTATTTATTACAAATTGCCAAAATTAAACTTTAATATTTAAAAAATACTAAAATTAAAGAATTATTATTTTAAAAATTATATTTCTGTTCTAAATATTCAGAAATAAATTGTATAAAATTTTGGTGCAAAAATAATAAAAAATGAATTTATTATGATTTAATTATGATTAAAACTAATAAAAATTGATTAAAAATATAAAATAAATGATTTTTCAGAATTAAAAATCATTTCAGTAAAGTTTATCATTGTACAAACTCAGGAAAATTTTTGTGGAAATTTATATAATTGTTTTGATATTTTAATGGATTTTTATAAATATAATAGCATAAAATTGATTTAATTATTATAAATACTAAATAAATGAATTTCAGAAAACTAAAAATTGTAGATAAAACTTTTACATCAGATTTGTTAATAATAATTTTTTTAGAATTTATAAAAAGGATTTAATAATTAAAAATGAATTTACAAGATTAAATGTAATATATATATATATATATATATATATATATATAATTTGGTTTGTTTTAAAAGTGAAAATAAGTGGAAAAAGGGGCGCCCTAGCCGGGACTCGAACCCGGATGGCTTGGGTTATAAGCCTCAGTCACAACCACTTGGCCTAGGCCAGTGGTTGTGATTAACTCTGTTTTAATTAAATTATATACACGATGCTGAAAACAATTTATCCCCAAATCAATACTTACGAACCCTAGTTTCTGCAATAGCTTGATTCACTCATCAATAGCCCAATTAACCATGGGGCTATTGATGAGTGATCGCCGATGAACAAAACCCACTGGAAAAATTAAACTTACAAGTTGATTTTGAACACGATTGAATGGTCAGACCACAAGGTCAAAATTGTATTCGCGAAGAACAATCAGAGTATAATAAAGAAGATTGGAGGTTGAGAAGAGATTAATGGCGAGTTGTGAAGGCTTGTGGACGATCAATTTATAGTGTGGATTACTGAATCGAAGAAATGGTAAGGTTGACCACACATTGAAGTCTATACGCGTAATGTGGTTAATTGTGTATAAATTGGTCAATAATCATCGTGTATCATAGTCAGACAAGGCCGGTAATCACGTATAGATACCAAAATTGGATCAATTACGAGTTAATTTGATTGATTATAGCATCTCGCATCCCACAGTTGACTTTTCAAGTCAACTGTGAAGGATTGAAATTAAGTATATATTTATTTCGCGTTGGGATTCAATCAAATGTGTTGGCCAGCCCAGCTGGTTTGTGCTTTGGTGTGGTTTGGGCCGGCCTTGGGCGCGGGTTCGAATCCCGGCCCAAGCAGTTTTATTTTTTGATAATTATCAAGCTTAACTATATAATAATTATAATATATGTAGTATTAGGGTTTCACAAGTGCGACAAAAAAATAATTAATGCGAATATAAACGATAGAACTTGTCGTTTTATTAATAATAATCGTGTAACGTACAAGTTTAAATACGAAATGTTACACAAAAAGCCCATGGGTTGCCTTGTCCACACCCTAATGGTTCAATGCCATGAACGTCGAGTTTAGTGCACTTATTATAATGGAGAGATGGGAGTTAGTACCCCGTCGTCCTGACATGAGTATTATTCGCAGCATGTGGTTGTTTAAACACAAGTTCCGGTCGGACAGAACTTTGGAACGATATAAAGCTCGTTTAGTTTGTGATGGTCGTACTCAACAGGTTGGTATTGATTGCGGAGAGACTTTTAGTCCTCGGACAGTTCTATCTTTTTCCCTAACTCATTCTTGGCCAATACATCAATTGGACGTCACAAATGCCTTTTTACATGGCCACCTAAACGAAACAATTTACATGCATCAACTAATGGGATTTCGCCACCAGGATTATCCAGACCACATGTGCCGCCTCAAGTGGTTTCTATATGGCCTTAAATAGGCACCTAGAGCTTGGTACCAATGTTTTACAGATTTCGTACTTCGGCAGGGGTTTTCTCAATGTAAATCAGACAATTCCTTATTTATCTACCATCATGGCCACGAGATTGCATATCTCTTAATATATGTGGATGACATTATTTTCACCACCTCCACAGATGCCTTAAGAAAGCGTCTTATGTCCACTCTAGCTGGTGAATTTGCGATGAAAGACCTTGGCCCTCTAACCTACTTCTTGGGCATCTTAGTTACTCGCACGGGTGACACTCTCTTCTTGTCTCAACAATCTTATACAAAAGACATCATTCATCGTGTAGGTATGGATTCGTGCAAACCCTCAGCAACACCAGTTGATACACAAACCAAGCTCGGTACCGACACCAGTCAACCATTTGAGGGTCCTACTTTATTTGGAAGCCTTACTGGTGCTCTTCAATACCTAACCTTCACTAGGCCGGATATAACATATGCAGTTCAACAACTTTGCATCCATATGCACGCACCATCCCTTGCCCATTGGAATGCTCTCAAACGCGTTATACGATACCTGAAAGACACCTTTGAATATGGCCTTCATCTAACCTCCTCATCTACACTCTATCTTTGGGCTTACACGCCGGTCTACTTCAGGGTATTGTGTATATCTCGGCAACAACCTCATCTCGTGGTCCGCAAAACGCCAATCAACAATTTCTCGATCCAGTGCCGAGGCAGAATATCGCGGCGTTGCCAACGTTGTGGCAAAAATTTGTTGGTTACGAAATCTCCTCCTTGAGCTACACCGTCCTTTATCTCATGCTACATTGGTATATTGTGATAACATGAGCGCCATCTACTTGTCAGGTAATCCCGTTCAGCATCAGCGCACAAAGCACATTGAACTAGACATTCACTTTGTCCGCGGGCATGTTCAGAAAGGACTGGTTCGGGGTTTACATGTCCCCTCTCATTACCAGATAGCAGACATTTTTACCAAAGGACTGCCCCCGATTCTTTTTGAAGACTTTTGTTCTAGTCTAAGCATTCGTTCTCCTCTCGCTTCGACTGCGGGGGGTGTAATAGATACTACATAATTATCGGCTCCATTCTCTGAACTTTGAATTGTATAGTCAAAGTCAGCAGTCAAACATATTCATTGTATAGTCAAAGTCAGCAGTCAAATATATTTATTAGTCAAAGTTAGCAGTCAAACATATTCATTGTATAGTCAAATGCAACAGTCAAACATATTCATTGTAATCATTGTATAGGACGTGTATTGTAACTATATAAGAGACTGAAATGAGAATGAGAAGAACAAGTTGACATTCATACTTTAACTTGTTCTTCTCATTCTCATTTATGTCTCTTATATAGTTACAATACAAGTCCTATACAATGATTACAATGAATATGTTTGACTGTTGACTTTGACTATACAATGAATATGTTTGACTGCTGACTTTGACTATACAATGAATATGTTTGACTGCTGGCTTTGACTATACAATTCAAAGTTTAGAGAATGGAGCCGATAATTATGTAGTATCTATTATAATTATGTAGTATGTATTAATTATCAACTAGGTTAAAGCCTGCGTGAACACGCGGTTCAACAAATAACATTTTAATAAAATAATAATCCCATAAACCATTTAAGTTCAAAAGCATACAACAAACCTGGAAGTATGATATGTAACCACTGTTAACTACTGTTGAGTACTAACCACTAATATATTTGAGATGATAACTCTGTTTGACCATGGTTGACAAATTTTGTGTGACAGACTTTGTGTTTTCACCTTAATTAACCACTATCAAGCAGTACCACTGTTAAGCATTTACTAACCACTGTCAACCACTTTTGAGTATGAACCATTGATATATTTCAGATGATAACTCTGTTTGACTATCGGTGACAGACTTTGTTTTGACGTTATTTCAAACAGTCTTTATCTTAGCCACTGTCAAGCAGTAACCACTGCTGAGTATTAACACTAATATATTTGAGACGATAACTCTGTTTGACCATCGTTGACAGAACTTAGAAATCAAAGCACACACTGAAAATTGAGCAACAAAATGATCAATAATCTAGTAGGACATACCCTTTTTCGTCGTAAAAAAACATCAGGCAAATTATAAAAGATCTTCTAAACACAAAGAAGACAAAGCTTTCAACTCAGGCCATTAATAAAGCCTTGCTCTTTTTACCACAACTCTGTGCATCAATGTACAACCAGCCCGAAGAGATATGGTTGCCATAAACGCCACATTTTAGGTGGAATCAATTCAGCTGCCTGCTAACAACGCTAGATAAGGTCGGAACATAATAATATTAAAGATTTTAAGGGCTTCAAATTTGAATTCTTAAGAGAAAGTAGTAATGCAAAATCAAATGTGGTATAAAGATAAGACTTCGCCATAAAAAGTTCAGTTGGTAGATGTTAAGCAAATACACTTCATTAGTCGTTTCTTATCTGGTTTGATAAAGAGGTTTTGAGCAACTTTCTTGTTCCAGAACACAAAACATACGGGAGCTATTATTTAAGTTAGTAAATGCTCCAAATTCAATGCATTAAACCTAGTTACTATTATATTAAACACAAAAATTGAAACGAAAATAATTAGAATATGCAATAGAATATGCTCCAAAAAAATCTAACCTTTTTTTTTCGGATGGTCTTATTTTCAGCCACACATACATACCAAATACCACTGCAAAAATGAAATAATGATAACACATAACAATAAAGTTAGTAAGAAAAGATACTTGACTGCAAATTTTTTAAATGAAATTCACCTTGGTGTAGAAAACGGCAAGCAGGAATGATGAATATCAAAGTACGGGGAATATGGAACTTAAGGTTATAAACCACTGCTATGGAATTGAGTCTGTGGCCAGAAGTAACCACCTGTCCATTGTCAATATCTAAAACTGAAAAGAAGCTTGTAGAATACACGGATAAACTAATTGTACTTTAGGCTATAACATTTGTGATTTCAGACAGGGTAATCGTACCTGCTTTCGTAACAGAAAATGTTGTCTTTGCCAGCAACAACAGCGGCTTAGATGAGCCGAGGCTTGTCATCGCTACCTTAAAATAAAGCTTAAATAATCAAGAAATAGTGGCTTCCTAGATCTATCAGATTGTTTTTAAATATAAAAACCCTAACACACACCCACTAAACTCCAAACAAGTTCTCTTAAATATATGAATATGACATAACGATTCAAGTTGGGAATACAAGATGAATATGGTTTTTGTACAAACAAATTCTCTTACTGTACATTATATGAAAGAGATGAAGGTTACTTATACCTTGGGTATTAAGAGCGACTCTCTGAAAAATAAAATAAAGCTAAAATAATCAAGACACTAAAGTAAACAGATTGATAAATACCAAAATACCACCATAAATTAAACAACAAAATAATAATATAAAATGAAAGAAATAATGAGGAATAGATTTGTTAAGAATACATGAGAAGATAAATCAGTAGTAGTATAGATGAATGCAGAGGTAATGCTTTTAGTAAGAATGGGTCGGGTCTTGACCAGACCCAAATACCAACCAATGTGGCGGTTATTTGAAATTGAGAGAGAGAGAGAGAGAGAGAGGAAGAAGAAAGCAGAGAAAGAAGATGGAGATGAAAATGAATGTGTTTCCCTCTCCATTATTTTATATTAGTGAAATTGATTTTGAATTTTGAATTTGGAGCCCAAAGATTTAACAGATGTCTGTCAATTTTGTCTTGATAATCTCTTGAGTTCCTTTATAACAAATGTTAGAGAGTCTTTATTGAGTGGCCCACATATTTAATTAATTAATTGAATGTGTTTCCCTCTCTCTCTTTTTGTATAATAAAGGTTTGATTTTGAATTTAGAGCCTAAATTTAGAGCTCAAATCTGGAACAGATGTTGGAGCTCCCTCTATACTTGACAACAAACTTTGCATTTCAACAGATGTGGCACACATATTATTTAATTGGTAAATATTAGTAACAGATGTGACTCATATATTATTTAATTAGTAATTATGAGATAAATACTATAGATGTGCTATGTGTCCTAATGAGAGATTGAATAAAATTGAAGTTGCATTAATCAATTGACAAGTGGCACAAATGAGTTTTAATTAGACCGAATTACAAGTTTTGTCATTTATATCTATACCAAATTCCAACGCATGTCCTTTGCCTTTAAAATTGACGAATTTTGTACTTAATGTTTCAAAATCTTACACGGTTTATCCTTTGTCACTAACTCGGTTAATTTTTATCGTCAAATATGGTCACAGAAGGGTAGTTTCTTCTTTTACACATTTATTTAAAACTATTTTAATAAAAAAAGAAACTATAATTAAAACAATCAATCAATTATATTGAATAAGAAGATCTCTCATTCTCCGCCTTTCTTACCCCCCCCCCCAGCTAACACCCATCACCACCACCACAACCAACTGCCCCTACTCACGACCCACCTACTACCACAATCCACCCCTCACCACTTGAAACCTTCGACAATAGACGCCTTAAACCCAAGCCTTCATCGTCGTCGCCTTTAGGGCAACCGTTCGGCAAAAGTACCTGCTGACTTCCGTTATACACTCCCCACTACTCAAATCAAAATCAAAATCTAAAAGATCAAAAACCCAATTCCTTTTTCAATCTTTATAACATATTCAATAACCAAAGCTTGAGTTATACCCGATTCAATCAATCCCACAATAAAAGTCAACATATTCAGTAACAAAAGATTTTGAAACATTAGCTAGTATAGACTTTCGATTATTACCAAGTGTAGGGCTGAGCAATTCACGGTTCGTAACCGCTAGAACCGAGGAACCGACGCAGAACCGCTAGATCCAAACCATATTCTTGTATTTAGGGTTCGGTTCCGGTTCTTAAATTTTAGTGAAAACGGTTCCCGGCTCGGTTCGGTTCAGAACCGCAGTTCTGTTTAAAGAACCGCTAGAACCGGGTTAGGTTAAAACTTTAAATATTATAAATTAAACCCTATTAATTCTGCTGGTTTTACCAAGTAGTTTGTATACCAACTATCCACATTTTCAATTCTCAAGTTTAATCTTTATAAAGAATACTTTTCGAGTCATGTTAACTATATAATATCTAACAAACTTGTTGTGATAGGAGTTCCATTTGAATTATGTAATTTCTATAAAAACATATAGAGTACAATAAAGGGAACGAAAATAGCTTAAATTGAGAATCAACGCTTACAAATTCATTTATAAGGTGCACATGTTGGCCTATAATGTGTATCGGACAATGATGTAGTATAACATGTGACATTAGGAATGCATGATACATATCATTCGTAGTGTCAAATTTACAATCATTGCATATATGCGGTTGGTATTGTGCACTTCTAAACATGTATCATAGGTCCGTAATATGAGTAGGACACCACACGTTAGTTTACTAAAGTTGCCTTTGATTTAATTATTAGTTTTAGGATTTAATTGATAACCGGTTCTGGCAAGAACCGTTTACACGAGAACCGTTTAACTCGGTTCCGAACCGAACCGGTAGGTTTTTAAACGGTTCAGTTCCAGTTCTTATATTTATCACTAAACGGTTCCGGTTCGGGTCGGTTTGGTCCGGTTCGGTCCGGTTCTGAACCGTTGCACACCCCTAACCAAGTGTATATTGTTAAATCTATATGTATGATATTTATTTTCCAAATTTAAACACTTATACACACGTATATACATTAGAAAAACATGTGCTTACCCGTAATTTTTCTTTCTATACATTTATGTGCAATCATTTCTACACAGTTACACATATTACATATATGGAGAAAGTATATGATACAAAGTATTCTTAATTGTACAAAGTGTAAGAAGCCATGAGAAATTGCCACATGTCAACCTAACCAAACCATGATTAACCTAATTAAACTATATTTAAACTCAATTGTAGTTAGACCAAGGGCAAATCAGTAACTTAGACTCCTGCAACGCCACCACCAGATCCAAAGCCCTTAAACGCCCCAACACAGATTCAAATCGCAGACGACGTTTCTCCGACCATTCCTTCACTTCCGGTCATCTTCTCCGGTTGAGTTCTCCCCGCCGACACAGTTCCGGTCATCACCTTCTCTGACCGGTTCTGCCCCGACACCACGACCACCCACGATCTTCACCTTCCTGTTTCATTACCACTTACGACGAGTTTCGGTTTTATAAAGTGAAAACTGTACCAGTCAACTTCATCCATGTCAAAACCGACTTCACACCAGTGCATCCTCCAAACCAGGAACATCTCCTTTGGTTTGCAAAGCACTGATAATGACAGGAAGAGGAAAGCTTCTTGTAAGAGGGTTGAATAGGGGAAAAAGTGAGGAAAATGTGAGTTTTAATTATACTAATTGTTTTTTACAAAACCAAGTGCGTTTTACAAAAAAACAAGTGCGTTTTATAAAAACCAAATGCGTTTTACAAAAACCAAATGCGTTTTACAAAAACCAAGTGTGTTTTACAAAAACCAAATGCGTTTTACAAAAACCAAGTGCGTTTTATAAAAAGCCAAGTGCGTTTTGTAAAAAACAGTTTAAATAGTGTTTAAAAAACCAAATGCGTTTATAAAAAAACCAAGTGCGTTTTATGATTTTATGTTTAACAGTTTCTGATCTTCATCGCCTGAAACTTTTTTGAAAGCCAGTTTTTTTCTTTAATTCTTCTTCTATTATCAACATCGTTCGTTTCTGTGAATAATACATGCGTTGATAGTGATTTTTGAATATGATTCGACTAATTTTATCAATTGAATTATCATACTCTATTTTTTTTTCTATTTTTTTTGCAAATACTTTTTGATTTTGTTTGTAATCGAATTGTTTAATCATTCTGAACGTTTAATCGAGTTGAAAACGATGAAAAATCAGGTTCAATCGTTGAAAATTTTTGCATCGATTATGTCTGTTGTTATGATTTCACAGAAATTTAACGTGTTTTTCCTAATTTACCCTTGGTTAGATTAACCCAAATATGATTAGGATTGTTAATTACCATCTTGCCACCGTCTAGATCTAATGGCTGAAAATGCTTCTTACACTTTGTATGTTAAGAAACTTTGTACGTTATCTCTTCCCTACATATATGTACAATACTAATTTTATAGTTTTAAACATGTGTATACATATACGTCTAAATGCAAAAAAATAAAAATAAAATAATTAGCTTTGCTACAAAAGGTGTGATTAAGCAAAAAAGAAAAAATTGCCTTAGAGAAATTTTTCTTTTTGCTTTAGAGAAACGTGTAATCCAGATAAATATCACGCACCAGCTCCGTGAGGCGTCGGGTTACCAGGCCTCCGTTGGCCACATGGCTACTCCACAAACCACCACCAAACACCACACCAGACACACACACAACAAACCAACCCCCATTACTCACAACCTAACATACCAATTCATTATACCGTTAGTTTTAAGGATATATGAATTAACTTTATTAATCGAGAAATCTGTACAAAGAAGTATTTTAATTTAAATAATTAATATTTTTGAGAAGAGTGGAAAGAAAAAGGTGTTGACAAACGGAAATCAGGAGACAAAGAAAATATTTAAAATTGAAGTAATGGTCCTACATTTTGTTTTTATGTTTCCGAGTCTAGGCTTAGATATGCATTTTTCAGAATAGAAATCCTCCAAAAACACTTTAAATTATTACTTTTTTCAGCATTATTTATTAAATATACCATAAAGATGTGATATACCCCACATAAATAATTGTAAAATTATATGATGGTATGTCGGTGATCTAAGTAACTACGTTTTGACTTGATAATTGCCTTATGTGGATTGTAGTATTGTCAATAACTTTATCAATTAGTTCCAACATAATCTTGTATAACAGGTTACATAACGCATTTACTATTATTAGCTTTGCGATACAAAACATTTACTACATACCAATTTATATAAACAACTATCAGAACTATATAGTGATGATAAATATAATAAGGTTTATGACTGTTTGGTAGCATCTTAATAATTTTATTAAGAGGCTACCGTTAAACTAGTTAGATTTGAGTGTGTTTAGTTTGCTAGATTAAATCCTCTAAATCAGGGAGCAAACCTCTAGCGCTGTAAGTCTCAAAATTACGATGAATGAGAATTTTACCCCTTTGTCCCTTAATTTATGTTCATAATCTTCACCCGGGCACTCACGTACCATGTCCTCCACCCAAAGCTACTTCCTCCAACACCAATCGACATACCATTACTAGCTCATCATTTTCTAGTTCAGAGTCTCTTACTATGTCAGACTTTTTACTGACTCAACAAATACTATTGATGGTTTAGACTAAGTGTAATGGTTTCAGATTTTTTAACCGTCAAGTTATAAAGTGTCCGTCTCGTTTCCATCATCACCGAGTAGCACCAATAGATGAAAGATTCAGTTGAATATTGCAAGCTTAGTTCTCACGGGCCTCCACCTTGATGTTACTTGGTGTACCAACTGATTAGTTTCACCCAAACACTAACAAAAATTGTTAAAGACTTGCCTCTTAAATGGAAACGAGTCGGCAATTTAACCATTGGTCACGTTCAGCCAAGCTGTTGTCAAGGATGTGTCTTCGCTTTCTGTCCAACATCTGTTGGATATATAGTATGTTCGATGTAATTAAAAGTCGAGGTCAACGTAACCCGATCCGGTATGATCCGAAGATTTACACGTTGGTACACGAATCAGGTACGTTCATGTGTTGGTGGATTATTATTTATGAAATAATAATAGTTTTGAACTCGAGGGACTAAATAGTAAAGTTTACACTTTGACTAGTCAAATGGTCAAGTGTATGACTTTGACTAATTAAGTGGTCAAGTCTTTGACTAGTCAAATGGTCATGTGTATGACTTTGATTAATTAATTGGTCAAGTCCTTGACTAGTCAATGGTCAAGTGAATGACTTTGACTAATTAAGTGGTCAAGTGCCTTTTATCTTTATAAATAGGTGTGATAGAAATTCTAATCACACATGTTTTTTGAAAAAGATAAAACAACATAACCTTTGTCTCCTATTCAAGATTTGCGGCTACCCTTAGGAGCCACCACCCCTTTGTCCGCCGCAAACCACCATCATCGCCGCCTCCGACTTGCAAAGTGTTGCTTTCGGTTGGCCAGTGCTCGGGTGTGAACTTCCTACTAGCGAGGATTCGTTGTAACCCGCGTGTTACAATTCCGGTGTAGTCGTCAAAGGTTGATTACTAAACCCCCTATGGTTGTTCATTATTTATTTGTTTATACGCGTTTAACCGAGATCCTGATTGGGAATATTTTGTTAATTGGATTAATAAAATTAAACATATATTTATATATATAAATCGGCTCATATTATATATTGTATATAATCGATTTTATTAATAAATAAAACTGCTTCCGCTGTGTATTTGATACCATGATTCCCAACAGTGGTATCAGAGCCACGGTTACGCCCGTATAGATGGTAAAGTTATAATTTTGATCTATGTTTTATTTGTCAAAAAATTATTATTATTTTTTTTTTTTTTGACAAAAGATCAAAAGCTTTTTGTTGTTCATGGATTGTGATGTGAATCGAGCCCTAGGTATTTTGACCCTTGTCATGGTTGTGTTTGTGATGTTTTTTTATTGATTTGTATTTTTTATTACGGATATTGGATCCGGTGTAATAGATAGGATTAGAATAGATTTGTTTTATTTGTATTTCAAATTTATTTGTAATCCTACAAGTACAAGATCAAGACGAAGATAAAAAGGCGAACAGGTTCCATGAAGATAGAGATCTCGGGTCAAGTGGGAGCTATATCAAAAATAGTTTTGAAACCCTTTTGACTGGTTAGGTTCGTTTCTGGCTAAAACGAAACGGACAACCTATTAGGGGCTCGATTCGTTTAATTTTATTATTATGTTTTGTGGTTGTGGTTTATTTATTGTAAATAATTTAGATAACCCAAAATAAATAAAATTTTCACAATCATGGCAACGGTTTTATTAAAACAAGTTTTATAAAAACCGAAAGCATATTTAATAAAAAGAGTTTTATTAATATTAAAACAAGTCCATTCGCGATAATACGACCAACGTAGTTTAAATAGGGTATTTAAAACTATACCGTGTCGAGTGTTGAAAGGAGTTTCAATTATCACGAACAATATAAAATTGGATTTTATAAACTGTTGTGTGACTCACATCATTCTAACGAGTCATTCAATATATTTATGGTAAATATTAAAAAATAAATCCCAATTTTAAAATTGATGTTTCATGCCACCCTTAACGAGTTAACACTCCATTCTATATCGAACCCAAATGTTAGTGCTGACCCTGCATCTGGGCGTTGATCATGAGTGAAGGTAATCATCACGGTTCCTGTGTAACATAGGCCGGTGTTACAGTTAACAGTAAAGGACCAAACATCGCTTGTTAGACAAGTGGGCATAGTTGGGGTTAAACATACATCGCTTTTAGCGATAACCCCAAAAAGGAGAGTTGTGTAGTGGACACAATTAACAATCGTTGTTTACCTACCTAATCGTGCCAGTGGACAGTGCTAAGCCAGTTCATTGTGTATTGATGAATCGGAATCTCATTCTAATTAATTTTGCTTTTTGGGTCATAAAATAATTAGGATACTTAAAACATAAAATACTAATAAATTAGATTTTGAACTTTGTAGATGTCAACTGAAAACAATTCCGCCTTCCAATTCTCTTTCAAGTCCATCTTAGAGAAGGACAAACTTAACCACTCCAACTTCATGGACTGGCACCGCAACTTGAAAATTGTTTTCAAGGCGGAGAACAAGTTGTATGTTCTAGAAATGCCAGTTAGCACTCGTGTGCTAAAAATGAAGGCATATGTTGATCACTTGGCTCGTCTGGAATTCCCCTTGAGCGATGAGTTAGCTGGGGATATTATCCTAAACTCATTGCCCAAGTCATATGACCAGTTCATTATGAACTACAATATGAACGGGATGTAGAAGACACTTGCAGAGCTGCATCAGATGCTCAAAACTGCTTAGGTGATCATACCTAGCAAGACTGCACCAGTGCTAATGATCAAGAAGGGTCAAGTTAAGAAACCTAACACCAAGAAAAAGGGCAATTAGGGCAAAGGGAAGGGCAAAGGCAAATCTATTGCCAATAAGAAACCTCGGAAAGATGCCAAGTGTTTTCATTGTGATGAAACTGGGCATTGGAAGAGGAACTGTGCTAAGTATTTAGCTGAGCTGAAGCAATCTAAGGCTTCAGGAGGAGAGTCCTCAAGTATATATGTTATTGATATCTTTGCTTTTCCTAGCAAAACATGGGTGTTTGACACAGGATGTGGTTTCCACATTTGTAATGTTTTGCAGGGACTAAGAAAGATTAGAAAGCTGAAACAAGGTGACTTGGAGGTCCATGTTGGCAATGGACAAAGAGTTGCAGTGAAGGCAATAGGAGAATATGTTCTTTTACGTCCTTCTGGTTTAGAACTTGTTTTGAACAATGTTTATTACATTCTTAGTATGACTAGAAATATTGTTTCATTTCATGCTTTGCGTAGACAAGGTTTTGATTATCGTTTTAATGGTGAATTTATTTATGCTTATTTTAACGATGTATTTTACTTTGATGCAAAACCTAACAATGGGATCTATGAGATAGAAATCCAAAACGATAACATATTATGCAATATCTCCCATAAACGTAATAAGTTGGACTTTAATGATACATATATGTGGCATTGTAGACTTGGTCACATAAGTGAGAATCGTGTTAAACAACTCAAAACCGCAGGAATCCTGGATTCCAAAGGTTCGGAGTCGTTTGGAAAATGCGAATCATGCTTAAGTGGAAAGTTAACAAAAGTACCTTTTTCAAATGTTGGAGAAAGAGCCAATGATCTGTTAGGACTTGTACATACAGATGTATGTGGTCCATTTAGAACAATGTCAAGACATGGAGAAAGATACTTTGTTACATTTACTGATGATTTCAGTAGATATGGTTATGTTTATCTTATGAATCATAAACATGAAACTCTTGAAAAGTTCAAGGAGTACCAAAACAAAGTAGAAAATCAGCTAAATAGAACTATTAAAATGCTTCGATCAGATCGAGGAGGTGAATATCTTAGTCAGGAATTCATCGATCATCTAAAGGATTGTGGAATAGTTTCACAACTCACTCCACCTGGAACACCGCAACATAATGGTGTGTCTGAGCAGAGAAATCGAACTCTATTAGATATGATTCGATCAATGATGTGTCGAACAAACCTTCCAAAATCCTTTTGGAGTTATGCTTTGGAAACTGCCGCAAGACTTGTGAATATAGTTCCAACGAAAAAGGTTGATAAAACGCCCTATGAGATATGGCATGGAAAGAAACCTCATGTATCCTACCTTAAAGTCTGGGGATGTAATGCTTATGTCACTCTAGAATCTTCGGATAAACTAGATCCTAGAGGCGAAAAAGTGGTTTTCATCGGATACGGTAAAAGGACCGGTTACCTGTTCTACCACCCCACTGAAAATAAGATTTTCGCCAAACGCAGAGGCACTTTCTTAGAGGAAGAGCTTCTGGCGCGAGGGATTGGAGATAACCATGTGGATCTTGAAGAAATTTGAGAATCAGAATTGACTGAACCAGTTGTTCAGACAGAACCAGAAGTAACTGATCCAGTTGTTGAAGTTGAGCCTGAGAGGACTCAAGAAACAACAGAAACACCAAGTGTTCGGAAAAGTATTAGGGATGACGTGTGCGTAACTATACATATTTTACAATGGATTTTAACACACGTTTTGCTTTAATATTTATAAAAATGGTTTAGACCTTAATATTAAAACACACACAATAGGGCAAGTGTACCCTGTCATATATGTAGTAACGTACAGATAAGAACCAGATATCGATCCATGGACGCGCGCGGAGCAATTGTACTAAAACTCTGTCCCCGATTTACCAGTAGGAAAAGATAAGTTTGAGTTTTGTTTAAGACTAAATTAATTCTAAAACATGTAAATAACTTAACTACGACTCCAAATAGAAAATATAACTATAAAATCTATAATACGCCAATCCTAGCATGTCATCTATATAAGAAATAAAGGCGTGATCAACATTCCCATTTTCCGACAGTTAGTGTCCCTTTCGGACATCCTAACATGACAACTATACAGAAAGCTAACACGAATACACACGTTAACCGCTTCAAGTCGTTTATTAGCGAGCAGCTGATATGATCTCACGCAGATCTTCTAAAGATAAGTTAGTCATCCGTTAAGAGTTTTCTAACCTCACTAATTCAGGGAAGCGATACCGAATACACAACACAGCCACCTAAACTAGCATAAAGTAGAGCATTTCACAACCTATTCCATTTTACCAACTTTGAACCCAGATCTACTAAGATCGCTATTTTTACCAAAATAACTACCAAAGATCAATAACCATGTCAAAGACTAGTAACGACACCATTAGGCTTTTTAAACCCTTTTACGTGCCGGTAAGCATTTTTAACCATTATTCGACTGACTTTAACCAAACCAATACCCGGTTACAGTTTCATGGCATAAACTATTTAACAAGTTAACTAGTCTACTACCGGACGATTAAACGGACGGTTTTTCAACACTTATCCGCCTAACACATTCGACAATCGCTAAAGTCATTCAAATACAGCTACAAATCCATCAACAACGAAACAAGGTTGCGCTATGATCATCAAGATCTAAACATGAAAAATGCCAAATTCATACAAGACATGATTAACTATACAAACGATAGTTTAACATACTACATACTAGTGTTCTTGCCCGTAGGCGTACGATTAACTAAATAAACATCACAAACAAGCCAAAATATTCAGATTTGAACTACTTAAAAGTTTATAGATCAAACCATAAATCTTGAATGTGAAGGATCGGATGATGATGGTTGGATCGGACGGCGTCCCGGGCTTGTTCCACGCTTGTGCAGCACTTCGTTAGCCCAGAAAATCGCCTCAGAACCTCTCTAGGATACCCAATTTCACCCAATATCTGATCAGTAAGTTTTGCTCTGTTTTTATACAAGTTTTGATTTTGTGCACGGCCGTGCACATAAAGTGCACGGCCGTTCACTTTAACTTTTGATGTGACAGGCAAGTGGGCAATTGGTTCCTGAAAATATCTTGGGTTGCGCACGGCCGTGCAACAGGGGTGCACGGCCGTGCGGGTCTGGTGGTGTCCAGGTACAAGGTGTGCACTGGCTGGTGCACTGGCAGTGCAGCCGAGGAACTGGGTCGCACGGGCATGTGCACGGGAGTGCTGATCAAGGTGCCCGGGAATCTGATGTGCACTAGCAGCTGCACTGCCGTGCCACATGAGCTCGCACGGCCGTGCGCTTAGGGGTGCACGGCCGTGCACATCTTCCAGATTTGCCTGATTGTGCAGCAACTGTCCGTTTAGTCCAGATTTTGTCTGATTTCTTCGACTTTGTCTTTGGGGCGTCGTTTAAGACCTGCAATAAATATATGAAGCGGTTAAGTACCGAATTCGTGCAATTATGGTCGAAAACGCGTAATTTGGGAGTTTAATCGGGGATTTATATATGTATAATTTAACGTATATCAAACCTCCCCACACTTGAACTTTGCTTGTCCTCAAGCAAACAACTAAACAGAAATAAACGAAAAACTCGCCAAGTGGCAACAAAGACAAAATATAACCTGTACAGACAATAATAGTCAAGCCAACAAAGATATATAAAAACAGGTGATAAAATAACTAAAAAGTAACGACTCACTTCCGATCTATAAGCACGCAAACCAGTACACGACTCACAATGTTCACACACACTCGGTTTTATTTATGATACATACGTGTAATGTGTATGTGTAAATCGCTCCACTGCCAAGACAATGAATCGTGCAATATCATAAGCTTGTCAAAAGATCTAATCTTCACCAACTAACGTGTGAAAAAGCACAAATCAAGAGGTCTTATAAGGGTTGTAATGTTAGGCAAAGGTAAGGGTGCGAAAGGGATATTTACAGTGACGAAATGGCTAAAACTCGGCGGTTAAGTCTAACTAAACAGAAACAAACACAACTATACAAAACACACGCGAGTATACGCGATTTTTATTTAAATCGAGCTAAACATATATAACTTCTAACTTTATAGCCCTGAAAACTGCTCGAACACTTCTAATTCACCCTATTTTAGGGTATACTATTTTTCTGGATTTTTCTGATTTTTTTTTCTTTTTCTTCTTTTTTTTTCTTTTTTTTTCTTTTTAATAACAAGCTTACAATACTGAATATAACTGAAAACTATAACGAGAATATACACAAAACACGGGATCTAAAAGCCCGAACATGAACTATAACACAAAACGAGTCAAACAATAACCTAAACCGAGTTCCAACACAAAATGTTTAAAAGAAAAAGGCTAAATTTGGTTTACTGGTGAAATGGTGGGTTAAGTAAGAAAAAACACGGATATAGGCTCAACATGGTTAACTAGTGGATAACATTTGGGTGCGGGAAACAGATAAAACGAAAAGAAAAGGCTAAAACAAAAGGGTATCCTAAATGCCTCAATCATATTCATACAGTCTCACACGTTTCTGATCTAAACAAATATGCTAATGACAAGTTCTAAATTACACAAAACATCCGGCTCACTCGAAAGCATGTCAAAGAAATGAAAATCTATTCTAAGGCTCAAATGCTCACGTAACCGGAAGGAAATGGGTGCAAGTGTACGAATTTAACATGCTCGTATCTCGTCTGTTTGTCGCGCCTCAAGTTATTTTTATTTAAAAATAGTTAGGCTTGATGTTTATATGAGTATATATACATATATGTACTTTAAAAGGTTTTTTTTTTTTTGTTTTTTTGTTTTTTTTTAAGATATATATATACAAGAGGAAAAACAAGATATAATCCCTCCCCACACTTGAAACTCACATTGTCCCCAATGTGACAATAGAAAGCGTTTATGAATTAGCTATCTATAACGTGAAAAAGGAGAATAATACTCCCCTCGTGTCGAAGAAACAGTGGAGTAATGAACGGCAAGAGCATCGACAACGGTGCTCGCCAGTTACCTGCAAAGTCAACATTCTTGACACAGCAAACACATCAAACCCACTCATCATCATCACAAACATAAACAAACTAAATTAAAATTTTAAATACTGAAATCAAAGTACAATACAAACCGAAATGTTCAAAATAAAAGTACTGAAAGCAGATAAAAATAAAGTACTAACAAACGCTGGAAATGCAGTGGAATCGGCTACTGGTCATCCCCGTCCCTGTGGTGGTGACCGGAGCTGCCTGGTCGCCACGTGGTGCTCCATATGGGAACGAGGGCGGGTTCCTGAAGGAACCCGGATGAACCGACTCCAAGCCGGCAAAAAGGTACAAAAACAAAGTCGTGGGCCATCTGATTCTAGTTAACCTGCACGGCCGTGCACCTGAGGTGCACGGTCGTGCGGGTCTGTTTGGTTTGCAGGTCAGAGGCTGCCTGCCTTGTGCACTGGCAGTGCAACCTTAGTTTCTCGGCACGCACAGTCATGCACCTAAGTCGCACGGCCGTGCAGGTCAGTTCAGCTCGGTGATTCCGAGCTGCACTGCCAGTGCCTGGTCTGGTGCACCTCAATCCGCACGGTCATGCATTTTAGGTGCACTCCCGTGCACGCCCTGCAGATTTTCAAAAATTTTCAACCAAAATCACCCAAATCTTCTACATTTATTAATAAAACTTATAAAACAACAGATTTAGGTAGGAAAGTGCATGGGTTCAACAATATTAACAAAAATCTAACATACTTTAAACAAAAACTAACAAGATTCTTGGGTTTATTAAAGGTTTATGAAGAAACCCCCAAATCTTTAACTTAGAGAACATAAAACACACGGATCAAAACTAAAAACCATGTAAAAGATGTGCAATATTATGAAGGGGATCATACCTTGAAGGATTAGCAAGTGAGGAGTGAAGAATCTAGACCAAAAGATGATGTTCTCGGCCAAAAAGAGGTGGAATGAGGGTGCAGCCGGGTGTGCAAGGGTTAGGGTTATGTTTTAGAAGTTAAAAATGGTTATATAGGCCCATTTCTGGGCTAGTTTTTTTTTTTTTTGGCCCGCACGGTCAGCTGCACGGTAGTGCGCTTGACCGTGCAACCTCCTTGCACTAGCCCTTGCACCCCAGTGCTGATCAGGCATGCTGAACAACTCGGCTCGCACGGCCGTGCACAAAGGTCGCACGGCCGTGCACAACCTGCAGACTTGCAGAAATGCAGCCTGCAGCTGCATTTTTCCGCGCAGCGGCCCTCTTTTGTCTGAAAACATCATTTTAAGTAAATATAACCCGTTTGTAGACCCTTTTCGCTCCATTGCTCATTCCCGCTCCGCTCAAAACCGGTACGAACCTGCACAAGACTCGAAAAAACGTTAAACTACGAAATTTAAAATAAACAAAGAAATATTAACACTATTTACATATTTACCCTTTGGCGCGCCCATACACGCCGCGCTAATTTTATTAACAAGTCGCTAGCTAGACTCACTTCCCCACGCTTCTCTAGGCGCGCGGAGCATGGAGTTCAAGTACCTCCACAGTCGGGTCAACCGGTCCATCAATGTAAGCTTTTAAGCGATGACCGTTGACTTTTAAACTTAGTCTATTTTGATTTATGGACTCGTCCATATGGACTTTAAATTTCTTAGAATGGTCGTTTTCATAAAAGACTTTCTTTAAGATCGCTTTCGTCCGAATGGAGATTGAGTACGGGCGAGAAGATCGATCGAGCAATGAAGAAACATCGGCCATCCCCACACTTAAACTGACGCAATGTACGAAATAATTACAGAAGAAATAATTACAGACTCGATTTAAGAAAAATGGAAGAGATATACACAAATCAATATACCAAAAACTATACAATAAACTTAAATTATAATAATATATAAAATATGAAAATATACAATATTTTCAGCGAAATCTGAGTCGCTCGCGCATCACGAAGAAGTATAGACCGCTTCTCGCGTGGCGCAAGTGAATATAATGACTCAAGGCGCTCGCGCGTTGCAACAAGATAAAGACCGTCTTTTTGCTTGCGCGAAAACAACCCTTTTTCACCGAAAAATAATATAACGGAAGTTGATGGATAGAAACCATGATGGATGCCAATGAAATGAGTTAAAAACGGAAGATAGCGGCTATTCACGTTACACGAAGGACTCTGGTGATCCTGTTCACGTATCGCGAACAATAAAAGATAAAACCCGGGGTAACTAGGAACTCGCTAAAGGCGGAACCATAAGCCCAGCTTCTTTGCGAATCGCAAGGGAGCATTTTTCACAGAAAATTATTTTTATTAAAACCACTTCTATATTAAATAAATTTCCCAGTTTTTCTTAACCCAAACCTTTTATAAAAGCATCCGTACTATCAAATTCAAACGTAACATACCCAGACTTCCATTAATATTTACATAAAAACTATAAATACATAAAAATTAAAATTATATAAACAGATAAACATATGAACACATGGTCAATAAATAAAGAATTTAACTTTTTAAATCTAAAAATTAACAATTAGTCCGAATCCGGACAAATAAATCAAATAATGAATCAATAAAATTCATAGACAAACCAATAAATCCAATATTTAACAAATTAAATCTATCAACATCCTAATGAATGAATAATAATCAATTCAATCCAATAAGCAAAAAAAAAAATGAACAAATATATATGCAAACCTATGAACCAATCTAAAATCAATCCAATATATCAACAGACAGATAAATCTAATAAAAAATCAATGAATCATATATGCAATTAACTGAATGAAATAAAGAATCAACAAAGTATAAACAAGTATTCACAAGCATGTACACTGGTAAAAAGTTGACTCGGTTCGTTCCTAAAGCTCGTCGCGTCCCCGGCAACGGCGCCAAAAACTTGACGTGTGCGTAACTATACATATTTTACAATGGATTTTAACACACGTTTTGCTTTAATATTTATAAAAATGGTTTAGACCTTAATATTAAAACACACACAATAGGGCAAGTGTACCCTGTCATATATGTAGTAACGTACAGATAAGAACCAGATATCGATCCATGGACGCGCGCGGAGCAATTGTACTAAAACTCTGTCCCCGATTTACCAGTAGGAAAAGATAAGTTTGAGTTTTGTTTAAGACTAAATTAATTCTAAAACATGTAAATAACTTAACTACGACTCCAAATAGAAAATATAACTATAAAAGCTATAATACGCCAATCCTAGCATGTCATCTATATAAGAAATAAAGGCGTGATCAACATTCCCATTTTCCGACAGTTAGTGTCCCTTTCGGGCATCCTAACATGACAACTATACAGAAAGCTAACACGAATACACACGTTAACCGCTTCAAGTTGTTTATTAGCGAGCAGCTGATATGATCTCACGCAGATCTTCTAAAGATAAGTTAGTCATCCGTTAAGAGTTTTCTAACCTCACTAATTCAGGGAAGCGATACCGAATACACAACACAGCCACCTAAACTAGCATAAAGTAGAGCATTTCACAACCTATTCCATTTTACCAACTTTGAACCCAGATCTACTAAGATCGCTATTTTTACCAAAATAACTACCAAAGATCATTAACCGTGCCGGACGATTAAACCCTTTTACGTGCCGGTAAGCATTTTTAACCGTTATTCGACTGACTTTAACCAAACCAATACCCGGTTACAGTTTCATGGCATAAACTACTTAACAAGTTAACTAGTCTACTACCGGACGATTAAACGGACGGTTTTTCAACATTTATCTGCCTAACACATTCGACAATCGCTAAAGTCATTCAAATACAGCTACAAATCCATCAACAACAAAACACGGTTGCGCTATGATCATCAAGATCTAAACATGAAAAATGCCAAATTCATACAAGACATGATTAACTATACAAACGATAGTTTAACATACTACATACTAGTGTTCTTGCCCGTAGGCGTACGATTAACTAAATAAACATCACAAACAAGCCAAAATATTCAGATTTGAACTACTTAAAAGTTTATAGATCAAACCATAAATCTTGAATGTGAAGGATCGGATGATGATGGTTGGATCGGACGGCGTCCCGGGCTTGTTCCACGCTTGTGCAGCACTTCGTTAGCCCAGAAAATCGCCTCAGATTCTCTCTAGGATACCCAATTTCACCCAATATCTGATCAGTAAGTTTTGCTCTGTTTTTATACAAGTTTTGATTTTGTGCACGGCCGTGCACATAAAGTGCACGGCCGTGCACTTTAACTTTTGATGTGACAGGCAAGTGGGCAATTGGTTCCTGAAAATATCTTGGGTTGCGCACGGCCGTGCAACAGGGGTGCACGGCCGTGCGGGTCTGGTGGTGTCCGGGTACAAGGTGTGCACTGGCTGGTGCACTGGCAGTGCAGCCGAGGAACTGGGTCGCACGGGCATGTGCACGGGAGTGCTGATCAAGGTGCCCGGGAATCTGATGTGCACTAGCAGCTGCACTGCCGTGCCACATGAGCTCGCACGGCCGTGCGCTTGGGGGTGCACGGCCGTGCACATCTTCCAGATTTGCCTGATTGTGCAGCAACTGTCCGTTTAGTCCAGATTTTGTCTGATTTCTTCGACTTTGTCTTTGGGGCGTCGTTTAAGACCTGCAATAAATATATGAAGCGGTTAAGTACCGAATTCGTGCAATTATGGTCGAAAACGCGTAATTTGGGAGTTTAATCAGGGATTTATATATGTATAATTTAACGTATATCAAACCTCCCCACACTTGAACTTTGCTTGTCCTCAAGCAAACAACTAAACAGAAATAAACGAAAAACTCGCCAAGTGGCAACAAAGACAAAATATAACCTGTACAGACGATAATAGTCAAGCCAACAAAGATATATAAAAACAGGTGATAAAATAACTAAAAAGTAACGACTCACTTCCGATCTATAAGCACGTAAACCCGTACACGACTCACAATGTTCACACACACTCGGTTTTATTTATGATACATACGTGTAATTTGGGAGTTTAATCGGGGATTTATATATGTATAATTTAACGTATATCAAGGGATCGTCGTGCACCTGTAAGGTATGACGATATCTTCATGATTGATGAAGCTGAGCCTGCTACTTACAAAGCTGCAATCTTGGATTCGGAATCTAAGAAATGGCAAGAAGCTATGAAAGCAGAGATACAATCCATGTATGATAACCAAGTCTGGGATTTGGTTGATCTTCCTGCCGAGTGTCGGACTGTAGGAAACAAATGGATCTTCAAGAAGAAGACTGACATGGATGGGAATGTGCAAACCTACAAAGCAAGGCTTGTAGCGAAAGGTTTTACTCAGACTCAAGGAATTGATTATGAGGAAACTTTCTCGCCAGTAGCCATGCTTAAGTCTATTAGAATTTTACTTGCCATTGCTGCATATTATGACTATGAGATATGGCAGATGGATGTCAAAACCGCGTTCCTTAATGGACACTTACTGGAAGATGTCTATATGGTTCAACCTGATGGTTTTCTCGATCCAAAGAATCCTAATAAGGTGTGCAAGCTGAATAAATCCATCTATGGATTAAAGCAAGCATCTCACAGCTGGAATCTTCGTTTTGATCAGAAAATCAAAGAGTTTGGTTTTGTCAAGAATGAAGATGAACCGTGTGTTTACAAGAAATCTAGTGGGAGCTATATCACTTTTCTTATACTGTATGTAGATGACATACTAATCATTGGAAACAATATACCTATGCTTAAAGATGTTAAGACCTGGTTGGGTAAATGTTTCGCAATGAAAGATCTTGGTAAAGCCGCTTATATTCTGGGAATAAAGATTTATAGAGATAGATCAAAGCGGTTATTGGGTTTGAGTTAAAGTACATATATTGATAAGGTCTTACGACGCTTCTCAATGCAAGACTCAAAAAGGGGGCTCTTGCCCATGGCACATGAAACCATTCTTAATAACAAGCAGTGTGCAAACACTGAAGAGGAAAGGAAGAAAATGGAAAGAGTTCCATATGCTTCTGTTATTGGTTCCATCATGTATGCCATGTTGTGTACTAGACCTGATGTCTCGTATGCTCTTAGCATGACGAGTAGATATCAACAGAACCCAGAAGAGAGTCACTGGGCTGCAGTGAAGAACATTCTTAAGTACTTGAGAAGGACTAATGACATGTTCTTAATATATGGAGGACTGGATGAGGAGCTGTCAGTTAAGTGTTATACTGATGCAAGCTTCCAGACTGATCGTGATGATTCAAGGTCACAAATGGGATATGTTTTCATTCTGAATGGTGGGGCTGTAACTTGAAACAACTTTAAGCAAAGTGTGGTTGCTTAATCCACCTGTGAATCAGAATACAATGCTGCATCGGATGCTGCAAAGGAGGCTGCCTAGATGAAGAAGTTCATTAGTGATCTCGATGTTATGCCTAGCATAAAGAAACCAATCGAGATACTGTGTGACAACACTAGTGCCATTGCTCTTGCAAAGGAACCAAGGTCACACCAGACCACAAGGCATATACTCAGGAAATTCCACTATATTAGAGAGATAGTAGAACGTGGAGACATCATGATAAACAAAGTTCATACAGATCTAAATCTGGCTGACCCCTTTACTAAGCCTTTACCTCAAGCTAAACATGAGGAGCATGCTGAAAGATAGGGCTTAGAGTTGCTAGACAGTGGGCATGATCTGTAATTAGTATTGGTGTTTTATTTTGAACTATAACAGTTACATTGAATATTTATTTAATTTAATGGGTTAAATGCAAATTTAAATATTTTGTGACCGTGTTCATTATTTTTATGTTTAAATCCTTGAATAAAAGTATTCTAAATATCCGTAGTCGATCAAATTACATGTGAATGAATTTGAATGTAAGACTATTGTGAATTGAGATGATTGTATTCATGAGATGAATAACTCAATGGTTTGAGAATCATAATTCACAGATATCATTAGGGAATGATATTGGATGTAACTCGCTTCAAAATGATCTCCATGGATCTGTGTCATGAGATGTTTTGATATTGATATGTTCAATCTATCCTTTTTCCTAAGGCACATATTAAACTACATTGATCAAGGACTATCCTTGATGTTATCTAACACTGTCCTGAAACATGGGTAGCAATAAAGGTAGCGTTGGGAGAAATCCAAGATTAAGTGGGAGTTGTATGACGCTGATGGAATTCTGTACTTCTATAGGATTAGAAGTCTAGACATTCTGGCGCCCTCGTTAATTCAAACTGGTATAAACGCGTGGCCACGCTTGGACTAAGGTAGTTCGTTAGACCACTTTGAATTAGAGACGAGAATAGAGAATGGTTGATCACTATATAAGAATGAATGATCCATGTCTTATGATCAACGGATGTCTATACAGAAGGGACTTATTGATAGAATTATCAGGGCTATAGTATTTGGTTAAGTAAGCATTACTTGAACTCAAAGAACTAGTTGACGACTGTAAAGTGTCATACTGGTTTGGGTGCAATGCGATGCATCTAGGCGTCCAACTCTGTGCACGTTGACTCATTTAATTAAAATCGTCCAAGCGGGAGATTGTTGGATATATAGTATATCCGATGTAATTAAAAGTCGAGGTCAACGTAACCCGACCCGGTACGATCCGAAGAGTTACACGTTGGTACACGAATCAGATAAGTTCATGTGTTGGTGGATTATTATTTATGAAATAATAATAGTTTTGAACTCGAAGGACTAAATAGTAAAGTTTACACTTTGACTAGTCAAATGGTCAAGTGTATGACTTTGACTAATTAAGTGGTCAAGTCTTTGACTAGTCAAATGGTCATGTGTATTACTTTGACTAATTAATTGGTCAAGTCCTTGACTAGTCAATGGTCAAGTGAATGACTTTGACTAATTAAGTGGTCAAGTGCCTTTTATCTTTATAAATAGGTGTGATAGAAACTCTAATCACACATGTTTTTTTGAAAAAGATAAAACAACATAACCCTTGTCTCCTATTCAAGATTTGCGGCCACCCTTAGGAGCCACCGCCCCTTTGTCCGCCGCAAACCACCATCATCGCCGCCTCCGTCTTGCAAAGTGTTGCTTTCGGTTGGCCAATGCTCGGGTGTGAACTTCCTACTAGCGAGGATTCGTTGTAACCCGCGTGTTACAATTCCGGTGTAGTCGTCAAAGGTTGATTACTAAACCCCCTATGGTTGTTCATTATTTATTTGTTTATACGCGTTTAACCGGGATCCTGATTGGGAATATTTTGTTAATTGGATTAATAAAATTAAACATATATTTATATATATAAATCGGCTCATATTATATATTGTATATAATCGATTTTATTAATAAATAAAACTGCTTCCGCTGTGTATTTGATACCATGATTCCCAACAACATCTTCTAGGAATTCGAGAGAGGACATGTAAAACCCGAACCGGTCCCAAACTTCTCCTTTGCCAGCTTTCGGATCCATCCACATGCATTTGGGTTTAATTTCAATTTGAATTCAAACGGTTGGTGTTTACGCCTGACTTTTTTTCGCTTTTAAGTTTCAACTATGAATTTAAGAGTTTGCTGCATTTTAATTACTTTACTGTTTTTTATTACTTATAGTATAGCTCGTGAGATGAAAACTATGCAAACTTTAACTTATGGATATATAGGAAAAAGATGTGAGATGAACCTATTCATCACTTTGGATTCTGTTATCATTTGGACTGTGTTGCAAATCACTTTTATATAAACCTAACCTTAAGTAAAGAAATCTAGCCCTAATTCATATAAGTGTACATACTGGATGCATCTCCCTCATGACAATCTTTTTGGACCACCCTATGGCATGCCCGTATTGTCTTAGCACGATTATAAAGATCAAGTGACACTCAACCATGCTCATTCACCTAACGTCGCCTAGGCCATCCACCGCGACAGTCAACATAATTTAGTTAGCTTCAACTAATTCATACAAGAGACAAACGGGCGTACCATATAAGTGGAAATGGTGATGTAACAAATTTGATGGAATTTGACCAAGTAAGAAAAAGTCGATCATTGCATAACATGAATCAATCAAAGGGATTTGAAAATCTGCAAGGTCAAAGGACAACCCCACAAAAGTAAAACAAATATTGCAGGGACCCTCCCCTTATGCATGACAACCAACCCCATAATTGGAATAGTCCTTTTCAAACACCACACCACACCACACCACACATATAACGTGATACAAATAATTCATTCATTCATTCATACAAGTATATCCACTATGTATAAAAAATCTATACTTTCACAAATCGTCAAATCAAATTTCACACTTTCTTAAAAATATTTGCTTTTTTTTTTTTTTTTTTCACACTATACAAACCTTAACAAACTCGAGCCACCCTCCATATCATCACACACCTTTACTACATCTTATATTATATCTCAACAAAACATACTATCTATATATCTATAAAAAACGTTACAAAACATCAAATAAATAAATCGAATAACAAGAGGCTCAGATTTTTTGTCAGATTATGATCCCCAATCTGGCACGGCTGCATTTACGGTTGCAAACGATAGTTGCCATCCAGATTGCCCCATCAAAATACAGACCGGGTCTACACTCTACACCACAACCTAGACCGCTTTGTTAAAAATCACCACAACCTCGAACCAAGAACAAAAAACATCCAAGATTCACCAAAGCCAGTTTGGATCTAATCATTATCAACAGACAACAAATTATTAAAGAGAAGTCCGAACGATTAGAAGCTCAATCTTTGATCAAAAGAGAACATGTCGTCAAAGAGCATCCACAATTGTGCTCAAAATACACACATCAAAGGCTCAACCTAGGATCGAAGCTCAATCTTTAATCGAAAGCTCAATTGAAAACTGACGACCGGGATCCACAATCGCAATGATAAGAATCACTTGCAACATATTCGAGGACAAACAATAGATCAGAACATCGTAAAACTCTATCCATTTGGGGGAGAAGAAGATATAGCCGTTGGAGTAAAGGGGCCCACCACCACATCCGAAAATGATGACTAAATAAAGACTTGTGAGTTTTGAGCACATTGTGAGTGCTCTAAGTAAAGATTTTAGGATTGAAATTACTATATTACTAGTGGGAATGCCCGCGCGTTGTAGCGGGTGTCCCGACTGATATGTAAAATACAACTTAGCTTGACTCGACAACATTCGTATGTACTTCAACTATGATGTTTGTAACGAACCACCAACCATTTTTCGGGTATCTAACATTTTGTTTCATTCGACATACTTTGTAATATGTTACCTCCATTTGAATAATATGTAAAAATACAACTTAGCTTGACTCGACAACCTCGTATGTACTTCACCAAAAGACCAGAACAGTTTCGCTGAATTATCAAAAGAGTAGGCGGGGCAGGCAAGATCCTAGATGCAGGATACAAAGAAAGTTTACACATAAACTAACATACACACGTTGTACACACTCGAAGCATGGCAAGGCCAGCGAAACATGTAATCTAATTACATTCAGCGTTGGGTCGATTTTGCCAAACTTAAACTCCTAACTGTGTTTAGCCTGTGATTCCGAACCTATAAAAACAATTATAATAACACGGGTCAGAAACCAGAGTCTAGAGACAATTGTGAAAATTAAAAAAACAAGTGACAAACAAAAAGACACAGATTTACGGTTCGGGTTCAACCATCTACTTTCATGTAATCTATGATGATATCAACGGTCGTATTCTATAAAAACAGAAACCAAAGTGGCTTGACTCACAAACACAGTATCGTGAGTATCGAAGCAAACTGGATGACTGACCTCATTAGGTTCAGAAGGATGTTGGAGAGATTTGGAATTAACCCATCTTTCTCAAACCATAGCAATGGGAAATCGTTTCAATGTACACCCCATCTCGAACAAGCAAACAAAAGTCGCCATATTCAATAACAAGCTTCACGCAATAACAAGCAAACAAAAGTCACCATATTCAATATAATTTTTAACTCAAAATAGGCAATTATTGACATAATACAAATGAATATAAGAATCAAGAATTAGTATGCATTCAAGACAAATAATGAATTCATAAAACAAAATGTAAACATCAGGTCGAAATAGAAATTAGCAGGGATAAACACATGTTTTGTTCACCAGAGATTTCCCCCAACCCAAATCACCTCATATGCAGTCGTGTTTCCAAGCTAAAGTAATAAACACACATACTTTGGCTTCTTGGTAGAAAAATCCTATATTACCAAAATTTAAATCAAGAACAAATACAAATACAATAGTCCATGTGTTTATCCTTGTTTAATTCAATGCAGATATTGGTTTACACTTTAAAATCAAGATTTGCTTTCTGTTTGACTTTTTAAAGTCAAACATATGACTTTTAAACTTGAAGCATCAAAATTAAACCAATTCTTTAATTAACGAAACTAGTGTCCACATTGTGGTACTTATTGTATAACTCCACATGGATATCGATCTTTCTTTTCAAAGATAAAAGGAATGCTCGTTAGTTTAGATGTTGAAAAAACAATATATTTAACATTAAAATGTCAAACATAGTGCCCTTTAAACTCAATCCATATGTCAAACTCTATAAAATGACTCTTCTAAATACAAAAATAAATACAACTCTCAGAAAATACATGAAACCTATTGTCGTTTCATTTGACCCGATTGCCATTCAACTCAACTATTCTCATGTAATATTTGAACTATCTCAACATCAATAACCGTAACTCACATGACCCGTTTTACCGGTTGCCCGTGACCCTCTTTAGACCTGTGAACAATCCCGGTGAACACAACACTTCCAGTCAGTACAGTGTTCGGGACCTTGCCAAAACTAAACATAAAAACAAATTTCAGTGAAACTTCTCATCTACAAGTACACTTAGAAAAATTTGATACTGTGGAAAAAATGTATTGTTAAGCAATGCACCATATGTTGAAATAATGTTATGGCTACCAAAGAACTCTACTATGATATGCACTCAAAGAATAGAATATGCATAAATGAGAGCTGTTACCTAATTGATTAAACGGTCCAAGTTCAGATGACCATTTGGAAAGTTAGCGTACTCTGAATTAATAATGTGTGGAACCCATGTATTAACCTATAAAAGGTTTATAATGTTAAATATCAGTTCATAAAAAGTAATCTTCTATGGGATGTAGGTGTGGGTTGACAAGTTGAAATCATAAATCTTTAAGACGGTCAACAACAACTAATAGCATGGTTCATGCAAAGCAGTCTAACCTTAAGTAACTTTAAAATAAGAAAATGATGCAAAGAAAAAAAAAACAATAATAAAGGGGATTTGTAGCATACCAACTGGTTACGAATTTTTTGACTACATATTTGTGGATGGGCCCACTACAATTAATCTTGCATCAACATCATCCTACACATATGTAAATAAGTAAGGAAATTAAAAACAAAACAAGAACATGTATAACGTATATAATTTAAAATTGCATATATTCAGTGCAAAGAATTTAAAAAATGGAAGTTCAAATCAACTGAGAATCCCATAACTTTAATATATATTGATATAAACAAAACTGATGTAAGAAAATTGTTAGCGGTCCATAATATTAAGTTATCTTAAAATTAAAACTTATGTGGTTTTGCTTGTGATAAGCTAGGTTTCTAATACTATCTATATCTACAATTACCATCAATTACCAAATTTTTAATTGGAAGCTAAAAAAACAAAGAACGCATTTATACACCAGTTAAAATCCTCACAACGTCTTTAATTATTTGCTAGAACAACATAACGAATCGAATATCGACAAACGTATTTACATGGACATAACAACTTAACAATCAAGAAGGCAATCTAACGTGAAAGGGACTCACCAAGCATGTTTGAAGGCTTCGATATCTGAATGGATGCAGATGAGAGTAATAGGAAACCCTCAATGGGAAGCATATTCTATTTCTCCATGGATGCAAATGAGAAGAAATAGGAAGCATCTGCTTTTTAAGACATGAGAAGGTGAGGATACATATACACTTCATGGGCACTCAAAGATCTAAGGAGGTAGGTTACAACTTGATATAGATACTAGCAGGAACCCGCGCGTCGCGCCGGGGCTGCACCCGTAAACTTTTATTACATATATAATAATTTTAGACTAAAAGTTATCATGTATTCTTGTGTGACAATTATTTTGGTGGAAGTCCTTTGATATTGAAAACACGAATAAAAAATAAAAATTGATGCGGGAGGATACTGAAAACTTGAATCAGAAGACAAGATTTCAGTCTCTGGAAAAAAAAGTAGCTAAATACTCTAAATGAAGCCATAAAAAAATAAAGAATGGCATGTGGGATGGGTTTGCCACCCCGTAGTACTAACTGGTCGATTTTGTGGTATATTCCCGAATATGCTCCGAACGTATATATGTCATTTCTCATGTTGGCGATTGTTTCGTCTAATGAGGCACCAATAGGTGTGAAGGAGAAGTTTGTGTTGTATGCGCGGATCAAAGAAACCATGACATTTGATCAAAGAAACCATTAGGTGATCTAGATTAACACAATAGCCATGATGTTGCTCTTGATTAACACAACATTTGTCTGATTTTAATTTTTAATCGTAAACTTTTATTACATGTACAATAACTTTTAAGCTAAAAGTCATCATGTATTCTTGTTTAATAATTATTTTGGTTTTGCTAATGACTGAGTCAGTCACGAATGAGATGATGCCTATCTCTTTTATTTGAGTTTGAATATCTTAGTCAAATTTTTATATATTATTTTTAGTATAAGTTAATAAGTTACTTAATTGTAGTACTTTTAAACTAAAAGTCATCATGTATTCTTATTTGACAATTATTTTGGTTTTTCTAATGACCTAGTCAGTCACGAATGGGACGATGCCTATTTCTTTTATTTTAGTTTGAATATGTTAGTCAAATTTTTATGTATTATTTTTAGCATAAGTTAATAAGTTTTTTTTACAAGCTATTATAAAATACTATTGCATTATAAATATAAATGCTAGATGTAATGATACTACATTATTGTTTATCATTTATTATACAACATTATTAAATGCTAAAATTTAGGGGGACAATATTGTAAATGAGAAATTATTTATGCATTAACACTTGTACCAAATGCAAAAACAATGTCTTTATGTGTAAAAAAATTAAATAAAAATTACTATCTTGCCTATCCAGAACCTATTATATAGTAGTATAGAAGTATAGATATAGATAAAATATGTATTACACACATATACAATTGACATTACATGTTGTATATTAGGACATAAAGGTAAGAAAAATGACCAAAAAATGGAGATTTGTGAATGGCCCTTTGAACTACTATCTTAAAAATTTGATGAAATTACCTTAGTGGACATATTTGGTCCTTAATAAGGTAATAGAGATTGTGTTGAGCACCAATAATATAAGTATTGGATCATCTAGGGTTGTTCAAATCGCTCGTTGCTCGCTCGGAAAATGCTCGCTCAATTGTCCCCTCGGTTGTAAAAGAGCTGATCGGCTCGGTTTAGTGTATATACGAGCCAAGCACAAGCAAAGGCCTGCTCGGCACTGTTCGGCTCGAATAAATTATTATTTATTTATTATATATATATATAATTATATATCACAAATCACATTAAAATTTATAGTTTTATACATAACAATTGGCCTAATATATGCACATAAAATATACCTATCCCGCTTAATCCAATAAAAGTTTAACACTAAGTTTAATATTAAAACCCTAAGTCATGAAGTGACAATCTTGACTTCTTTATATTATTAGTTGCCAGTCACAATTGTCGCTTAATATCACCTATGCCACAACGCGATAATCGTGATCTGCAGTATGCTCATCACCTCATCGGCCTCAACCTAAGCCTCATCCTCAGTCACTCAGACCTCAATATTAGTGTCATCATCAAACAATTCGACCTTAATTGTCACCCGACAACGAATACATTGATGGAAGAATTCAAATTTTATGGTTGTCCGAATTACTTTCTGCTCGTTGCTCGCCCGATACTCGCTCGAAAGAAATTCACGCTTGAAAAGTGGTTGCTCGATTTTTAGCTCGGTTATAAACGAGCTGCTAAGATTGATTCAGTTTGTAAATGAGTTAAGCATGATCAAAGGTCCGCTAGGTTCGAATCGGCTCGTGAACAGCCCTATATCAGATCGTTGAAAGTATGTAAGGCGAGTGAAAAAAAAATAATAATCCATTAAATGCCTATTTGATTTTAGAGACTTTTTGTTTTCCCCCCTTTTTTTCTTATTTTCAAGAAGTTGCGAGTTCTCTCGGTTCATTAATCTTATTTTCAGACGTCTTGCTTCTTGGAAGGCGACAACATTATCAATGGGTGGTAGGCTGACACTAATCAAATTGGTTCTCGCTAGCCTTCCGGTATATTACTTGTCTTTGTATAAAGCTCCGGTCAAATTGATGGAGCATATTGAGAAGATGATGCGGACTCTCCTGTGGGCCGGCTCTGGTGAGGGTAAAAAACTTTCTTAGGTAGCTTGTAACATTGTTACTACCTCTAAGAATAATGGGGGTTTGGGAATAACTAAATTGAGGGATGTAAATTTTGCTTTATTCGCTAAATGGGCGTGGCGGTTTAAAAAAAAAAGAGAGTAAGTGGCGTAATGTGATTGAAGCTCTTCATGGGGGCAGAGGGCATTGGGTTTTTCTGCCGATTAATAGAGCCATTAAAGGCTACTGGAAGATGATAGTGCAGGAAATCGACAAACACAGCTTCAAAGGTCGTAAAGTGAGCTCGCTAGTTTATATCAATGTTTGTTATTACGTTTAAACGAAGCAACCACCGCTAATACGTCAAACGACCACATCCATATCAGAATTTGAAGATGCATATATAATATATTTTTTCGCCCAAGGTAACGATTTGAATGTGTAGTTTTTATAAAAAATCTTCGCTCATAACATAGCAGTTTAGTTAGGTGGTGAAGCGGGTGGGTTCTGAATGGTTTATACCTATTTTCATAACCCATATTTTGGGTTCTAACCTGCTACTTAAGAATATTTTCTATGGTATACATATCATAGAATTTCTATTGTTTTCTATAAAATCCTATAATTGTTTTTATATAATTTGGTTCGTAATATATAAATTTAGTTAAAGGGTTATTAATTTAGAAAAAAAGAGTTATATATATATATATATATATATAATATTACTAACAGTTTTAATCGTGGCACTTAAACTATATGGAATACAAACTTTGTCATGTTAATATATCTATATTATCTTATTAAGGAAGAGTAATGGCTAAGGTTGTAATTTTCATTTCCGTACAACTTAAGAAGCAATAAGTACAACATATTTAAGCAAAAAAATTAAGGGTATTATAGGGATGTTGGTGACTATTAAGACACTTTGAAGGGCATTATAGACATTTCATCATTCACATCCTTTACAATTTAAAAATAGTGTTCCATCCTTGCCCTTGTCTGTCTGTTTATCATCAACGTAACCCCCAATTACCCCAATCATAATGATACTGATGAATGTGAGCATCAATTGCAGGCATTTATCTCCCCATCAATGAGACTCTTCAAATACTTATGGTTCATCTGTTAATTGATATATCAAATCAAACATTTCTTAGGATTCAATTGAGGGCATTCATCTCACAGATTTTGTTTGTTTTTTTGTTTGATTAGTTTGTTAATAGAAATCATAAAAGGTGATTTAACCTAACACCATCATTTCCCTTGTTGTTGCGCAAGTTTAAACCAAGATAGGCGTTTAGACAATTATGGCGACCACAATCACTGACCCATTTCTCCTGTTATTTTTATGCTATAGATTATATGGCCGCTCATAACATATACTTCAAGGTATGCAAAGTTCCTATATTTGTTGGAAATATTTAGGTATCTAATTTGATTTTTGCTGATTTTCAGCAAAAATGTTGATGGGTTTTGATTTTTTTTATTTCCGTGAAATTAGGCTTCTTACAATTTTTATCCGGGGTAGGGTTCCTCCTGTTATATTCTTTATACATGGGTTTGATTTTTTTTAAGAACCGTGTTAAATATCTTTTTCAGTTATTTTTGTTCATGCGGGAAAACAATCATTCATGTCTATAACGCGATTCTACTACAGAGGTGCTGCTTGTTCACTTTGTTGTATGATATAACCAATTATGAGCAGTTGTATAGTTTCATTCTTTATTTATGAGAAATGTTCTTTTAATTATATAAAAATGTAGGAGGGAGACTTAACCACTTCGCTAGCTGGTTAGAGGATGGCTGACAACATGCAAATGCAAACATGACTACTAAGCTCATTGGTAACCAAAGTGTGATCTTGCACACAGAAAAGTTGTTAGCACAGAAGAAGGGTACAATTTGAAAACAAAGATGCTTTAATAATCATGGACGCTTCTGCAAAAAAACTGCTTAGAATGTCGAGAGGGTAAGACTGGTATTTTGTTATATTACTGCTAAAGTAGCTTAATTACCCATGTGTAACAGGACGGACCAACTAAAAGGGTAAATGTGTGATGAAACAACACATTATACCATTGACAAGTAATAATAAATGTATTTTAAATAGATTCCTTAAGTTAATAGATAAGCGTTTAAATCACACACACATATTTTAAGTAAGTACATGTAGAAAGTTATAAAATACTAAACTAAAAGAAGAAATGATTTTGATAGGATCCGTATAAACATTATCGAAATAGTAAAGAAAATGTAAGTCTCCTCTTGCGGGTTGCCCCTTGAGCCTTATTATGAACAACTAAGCCAATAACCGATGTTTTAGTTTTTCTATTTCCATAACCGAGCAAATTCAGTTACAAATAGTTCGGCTAATTTTGTTATTGCCATATCTTTAACGGGTCAATGGGTTAAGCTAATATATTTGATTAAAATAAAATGGGTCAGGTGCATTGAGCAAGTAAACGCATTTGGTTGGGTCAACCGGGTCGCAAGTTATTTAAAACTGAACTTTGGATCAACATCTACGGTGAGTGTTAAGACACGACAAGGTGAAGATTTCGGCAATTCCGGTTAGGTTGTTTCACAATTTTATTCTAGGTTTTTTTTATGCTTTTTTTTTTTACTGTATTGAGTTCAACACAATCAAATTTGGTTTGCATTTGGATTGTCTAATTTTGTTTCTTTTTTTTTTTTTTTGTTATTATTTGTTTTGATCTTATAATATTTGACTATTCTTTTAGTCAAATGATCTTTTTGATTTATCACTATACATAGTTATTGGATGTGCGGGTTAGTAGAAAATGAAATACACAATATGGATACCACATCCTGGAGTGAAGATGTGAATGTCCTTTTTTTAAAGCCTTTATTGTTCATTTCTTAAGCTATCTTTCTTACTGATAAGATTTTTCAACTATGTAGTATATGTTGTTTTAGTTTATATCTGGTTTATAAATATTATGTGCTTTAAATATCATAACCACATAAATAATGCCTAAAAACATTTGAATTCCCTAAAAAAATTAGTTTGCAACATGTTTGCAATGTTGATGACAACCCCTGGCCATGGTGATTAAGTGTCACCTTTGTAGGTTCATTTTTTGTTTCCTTTAAAATAGTTGTTCAACACTTATCGCATATGCTAGCACTTATCTAAGTATTCAACTTTCAAGCTTGTAAGGAATTTGATCCTGACATGGCAAGTATTATATTTCAAAAACATTCGGATTGCCTAAAATAATAGTTTGCAAACACAATGGTCTCACTTATGCTCGTGGCGACTACGGGTCAAATAGGATCATGACACTGAAAGTTGTGTTATAAGAGCTAAGTACTATAAATTTGGCGTGTTCGTTGTTTTGTGGCAGGAATTATTACTTGTAGTCACAATACGGTCAGTTTAGCTTCTATTCATTCTTTACTATCAAATTTGATATGCAGAAAATCTTACATAATTTTTATAACTTTTCCAGGTTCATGATAATATGCTAACCAAATGTAACGGTACCCAACAAGTCCCAATACCACTCAGTAAATCGTATAGACTGAACCTTAGCATAAAACTTGAAAATAATACCCAAACAATCGGGAGACATGTTAAGAAAAAACGTTGAATCGCCACAACACGCGATAGGGTAAACACTATTTTATTATAATTCGGTTTCCACCCGCCACGAAGCGCGGGTGGAAACCACTACAAAAAGGATACCCCATTAGATTTCCAAAGATACTATTTTTGTGGCTTGAGTATATAGAGAATAGAATAATTAGGAGGAATACATTACAATTTTGAGGGTTATACTTATACTGAAGATGAGAATCGTAAACTTGTACTTATAGTGTTCATATATACCTTCTAAGGTGTATTTTAGTAAAGATAGTAATACCCCTTGTATACTAAATTGTACTTGGTGCTTAAATCATTATCACTTATCATTGACGCACACCCACATGCCTACTATTCAGTTTCTTTTTTGATAGTTAATACTATTTTTCTTTCTCTTGGGGAACTCGCCTATAATGCAACGCAAGTTCGAGTGGATAAAGGCTACGACTGCCGATTGTTATTGTGCAGCTTTTGCAGAATGTATCAGCAAGTTTCAGTCACATTATGGAGTGCGGATCAGTTAAGATTACTCAGTTCAGCAATATGTATTAGCAAGGTGTAGCGTCAATCGGTTACAAATCGCAGTAGGTTACAACATACAAATGCAGCAAGTTATTATATATATGTGTGGATCAGTTAAGATTACTCAGTTCAGCAGTGTGTATTAGCAAGGTGCAGCGTCAATCGGTTACAAATCGCAGTAGGTTACAACATACAAATGCAGCAAGTTATTATATATATGTGCGGATCAGTTAAGATCACTCAGTTCAACAGCTTCAATACCAGTTCAGCAGTATCAATTCAGCAGCAACAGTTTCAGGACAGTTAGTAGGCGAATACAAGTGATGAATGGATGGTATGCATAGCGCAAAGGTATGTAATCTGAAAGTAACTTGTGCCATGATGGGAAGTATTGAAATAGTCCAAAGTCAATGGTAGAATGGTGATAATATTGAAGAGAAATGGAGAAATCTTGTTCTTATGTTTCGATGTGGTTGTTTGAAGTGCGGCCGGGATATCAGATGGAGATAATAAAGTGATTACCCTCTTATAGATCAAGCTCAAAGTGAAGCCGACTTATGGTTTTTGGTAGGATTTTGTCGAAAGTTAGTATCTTTGTACTTGATAGGGTGAGAGATGTATGCACGTTTTTCTTTCCTTTCGGTCTTCTAATCTCTGTTTATAAAACTTTTATACTCAGTGTTGTTATGGTTTTGTTGTGTGGATTACAATAGTACACTTCTCCTTTGAAAAAACAATAGTCATTTTAATTTCCAAATATGTAGCTATAAAATATGAGAAAGGGATGACAGAATTGATGGTCATGAGTAAAAGCAGTTTCATGATTAATAATTTTTGGTTCTAACATCACTTTTGGTAAAACCTAACTAACCTTCTAATTATCTAATTTGACTTTAGTAATATCAATACTTAATAGTGTTACTTTTACACGAATAATAGATTAACAGGTCAATGATTGTGATTTTTCACTAGGCTGGAAAAAGATAATGCAATGCAAGGCAGAATATAAGGGTTGGAAAAAGACTTGCAATGGGTGAAGTTGTGCGTATGCTCGAGTCGGAGGAATATCCACTAACATGAGAGATTTGTTTTTTAATTTCTAGATTTCTAGACTAGAGCTTGCAAAATGGGCGGGTCAGCATGTGTGAAATGGCTACTTTTTACGATGGACCAAAAATGGATTCATTTATATACATAGTATTTCAATCATTTTTTTTTTGTAAAACTACCTGAAACCCGTCTTGTAACGTGCGGCAAAAAAAAAAAAACCCCACGGCAACGCGCGGGCATTCCCACTAGTAATAATAATATAGGAGACTATTTTATGTAGTTATTTTCATAAGAGTATATAATAACGTAATATTAATTATCTAAAACTAGATAGAGAAATTGCATATTATGATTCTTGAATTCTAAAAATCAATAAGTTGGATGTATTGGCTATGAAATATCTAGCATGAACCAACTGTAATCAAAATACAACAAAATTATTGTAGGAATTCATGACGCGTGACTCGAGCTTTAGGATTTATATCGGTCTTTGTTATTTTCTAAAAACGTTCAAGCATAATTCATTAAATCCTCGTTGGTTCCTTGCAAGTTCACCATTACAACCAATGTGAGTATATCTTTCCTCTTTTTCATGTTTTACTCTTTTGGGGCTACTCATGTACACTATGTCTTAATGAAATTCTTTCACTAAATGCAATTCTCATGTGTGTTTGCTTTATGTTAGTTGTGTGTATCTATGACTTGTCAAAATCATTAACCGTTTGGGCTTGTCATACCCCTTGTTGACTCTGTTGAGATACCTTGGTCATTGTTATGTATGTCATTATTACTGTCAATAGCACATACTATATATAAATTTCATGTCCTGTCTTAGGGTTGGTTTTGACCTGGATACTGCTTATTACATAATTGCAAATGGTACCGCACATGAATTGCTAAACACTTTTTCTATTATATGTATTCAAAACAGGGTATGCTCACCAATACATTTTTGTATTGATATATACTATTTTCGTACATGTTTCAGGCTGTTTTGAGACGCTTCTTTTAAGATTTTGGATTTATATTTAGGTTTTGACTTCATTGTATTTTAGCTAGACTTGTCACTTTAGAACTATTGTATCCTGTAATTTCCTTTCAATGTAACAAATTATTCAATTCAATGTATTCAAATTTACACTTTTAGTCCATGAGCTATTGAACAATCATCACTACGTGACACATCGATGATTCCGCCATCGGTCGGGGTGTTACATATTGGTATCAGAGCCGTGGTTATAGGGAATTAGGTTATTAGAATGCCTTTAGCCTAGTCTATAACTAAGCTGCCTCATATACGTATTTCTCTATATCCTTATATTTGTTTTCGATTTCATTTTCACCTCCTCTCATTTTTCATCATTCTTTTTGGCATCGTACTTGGAGAAGAAGACACTCGTATTTCACAAACGAAACGATATCACCAAGTTAGGGGTGGTATCCAAAAATTGGTGATTAGTTTCACTTCTCTATATGTTATATATCTTTGGAATATATCTCCGAGATAGGAGTGACATCCATACCTCAAGGAATATTTCCTCCAACAAGAAACTTCACCACTAAGCTAGAAGTGATATCCTTTAACTTAGTGACTAGTTTCACTCCTCCGTATTGCTTGTTTAAAATACATCTTTAAATTATGAGTGATATCCGTACCTCAATGTTTATTTCAATACCTCGTTTTTATTAATCTCGCTAAAGTTTTGAAATTCACTAGTGATGGGGCACATGTAATTTGGAAGGGTGAGCGCCTGTATCTTGAGTTTTCTGTCTAGGCTTGGAATTTCGTATAAATCCCAATCAGACGAGGGACCCGTATACCTACCTGGGAACTCTTAGGATGAGCATTCACTTGTAGTCTAAAGCACGTCCCCACAAGTCACTAGGAAATTTCAAATACTTGGGTTAGTCAATTTTTCCTATGGAAACAATCCCAATGTCTTATGTTATTGGTATTTATGTTTGTTTATCATTTGAAGACTCAATTTCATCACTTGTTGTTTCATATTCTATTATTCTTTGATCATTCGCTTTTGGATTCTTTATCAATATTATTAAAACTTTTTGTCCACTATATTATCGCACTAAAACCTACGCTTATGCTTTGTGACTTTTTAAAGCATCACTTCTCTCGCGTTAAAACATTTTTACCCATGACTTAAATTTTTAAACTCTGTGTTTAACTTTGACCACATCCTGATTTTGGGAATGTTGCGTTAACACACAGTTCGGGGAATGTTACGTCAACACACAGTTCAAAGCGAACGTGGTTTCAAAACTTATTAAGCAACTTGTTTTATATCATCAGGTTTACAAACTCAATTGATCGGTGTCACAGTATATTCCTAAACTATGACCTTTTGTATCCTCTCGCGTGTCTACAATACTCTTAACACAATATATCATCATTTATCCTATACTGATTCACTATCATAACCACGCCTAGTCTCCAAAGCCATACTCAACTATCACTAGTTAGCTCCTTTTGGCTAAACTAAATTCATACATAAATGCCTATCTACACGATACGCACCGGTACACTACTCTCTAAAACAATTGACTTAGCAAAATTTTCCTGTGTTAACTTTTCACAAGAGCACAAAGTACACAATTTTGGAGGAGCCTATTCACCAGATTAGTATACCTGGTATACACCTTGTACCTTGAAACAAATAGCACACTATGATCCCCAAAGAGATGCCTTAACAATCTTTACAAACAAATGGTCTTTCAATGAATAAATTTCGTAAAATTTTTCCAAGGTTTCAAGCTTACCCAATCCTAACAAGTAACATTTGACTTTCTCAAACATTTCATAAAAACTAAAAATTTTCAACTTTAATGAAATTTTAACTTACAAGTTAAAGAAATGCTTAAATACAGAAAATCCTATTTTCCAAAATTCATCGAGGCATCCGGGTTCATACTCAACCTCATACGTATCCTACCTACACTTTCCAAATATTATCAAAGTGATACAACCCGAACCAAACCAAATTCTCCATTTGTATTCAACTCATAAACTTCTACCATATTATCAAAAAAAAAAAAAAAAAAAAAAAAAAACCGAGTTGATTCACTCAATCAACACAGCACGAGCAATTCGTGCGCCATGGACTTTCAACGTTGATTTGGGTTTTTGAAGCTAGGTTGCCGGCTATAGTGGAGACTAGAAACGTACACGTTGTTCACAATCCTTATCATCTTTCCTTGCTGTGACTTGATCTTCTTTTCAAAGCTTGAAATCTGTTTTCAGAAATGTTATGTAATTATAAGCTTTTTGTGTCATACATGTTGGTTTTTATCATTCACGCCATTTTTAAATATTGGTATTTTGAAACACATTTGATTTAAATTGTTTTCTCTTGCATTTTATAAACTTGTTTTGCATATTTACAAGTCAAATGTAAACCTTCTTGTTTTCGTCTAACGGATCCAATATATGTTTTCGGGAAAAGAAACTTGCGACTGATAATATGCCTTATACCCAGTTTCAACTCAACTTCTCGTAAACACATGAAAGTGTGTACTTACAAAGTCTTTTCATGTGAACTTGTTTTGAATCTAAAACATTTTTCGATTTTTAAAAAGTTATTCTCATGCATTACTACTATTCTTTCAACTATATCACAAAGTTTGAGTAAACTACGTTTTTATAAATGAAAAATTATCTTTTTACACTTGCACTCTCTCAGTCGCAAACCTTTTGGTCTAACAAAATATTGGACATATCCTCATTGGAATGTTGCTAAATGTCTTTTATCGTATAGTGCATATATGCAAAACTACTAAATTTAAACCCTCATGCCAGTAGACTATACGTCTGTTCTGCGCACTCTCATTTGCAGTAAATTTCATTATTTTATTCTTACATCATTTTATCTATAGTTATGTTCGCGCATTATCTTATTTACGATTATTCTCGCATTATTCTTTTATTGGTGGTTATTCTTACGCATTATTTGCCGTTATTCTCGCACTATTTATTAGCCTTTATTCTTACATCACTGATTTTGAGCATTAATTCAACTCGCTTATTCTCATTTTATGCAATTGTGTGATTTACTCGATTTATGTTATATTGTTCTTTCAAATCGAAATGTTATACTATACTTATATCCTTTGAACGCATATTTTGTACACATACTTTCCTATTTTGAGCATGTCCCTGTTATAATTTTTTCGTTATTTTGTTCATCATCATGGACAATGAATATACTAATTAATAACTCGCATGAGGTCTAAGCCAGTGCCCACGTACGACTCGGGTTGGAGTACTCCTCTAACCAGAGGGGAACGATGTAATCCTCAAAGTCTATCAATATGGGTGTTTAGAGCCAAACGATCTGAACAGAAATTGACCGGTTACTTAAGGGAGAACCCGAAAGAGGAAGGACCTCTAACTGTGCCTTATACTTGCACATTATTCTCATTCCGGTTAACAGATGAACCCGTGAGGGGAAGAACCTCTAACCATGTCATGCTTACACATTTTTTTCATCACAGTATCTATTATTTAACACATTTTGGTTGCACGCATTTTTTCTTATATCATTTATGTTAGTGTCGTGGAAGAGCATAACACCCTAGTGTAAGGTAAACTGGTGATTACGGTCCGGAACGTAATTGTGAGTTTACTGGTACACGGGGGTGGTGTGTGATTCTACTTAGGCTATTGGTAGACAATCAGTACGAGTCCAAAGTATCGGTAGTGTGGTGGGTTAGCTGAGGTACACCTTATATATAAGCATGAACGATACTGCGGGGGCGGACTAGGAGTCTGACCAAGAACCTACCTCATTATTTTCTATTGCATATTGGGCTATTTAATAGCGTTGGGTCCGACCTCTTTAATAGGTCGTTGACCAACGGCTATCATTTTTGACAAAAACGTTTTTACAAAAGCTTCAATTCGTCTTTCAGGAATCTTTCTTTTGACCACCCACACAAAAAAAACCAAATCTTCTATACCCTTACACACTCCGTTATTCGAAATCTCGTTGCATGTCCTTAATAAAGTTCGGTCAGAAACCTTTCTAATGTAGGGGAGACTGTTATATCAACGCCCTGCCCTCACTAGTTACATACTTTCTCAAACCTTTTCTCATTGTAGATTCTCAACTTCCTAACCTCGGGTCAAACGTCAAAGATTTTGAAACTTTTGCTTTGGATATTAAACAACTACTTTAAACTCTGTCAAATCGTGACTGATGTAATTCTTAAAACCTACTTGCCTTTTTAAACGTTTTTTGTTTCATAGAAACCTCCACTATAAAGGAATTTCGGGACGAAATTTTCTAAAGTAGGGGAGACTGTGACAACCTTCACCCTCCACTTTTGCAAATGTGCACAATTGGTCCCTTAACTATTCAAAATTTTCATTTTAACCCTTGTATTCTAAAAGGACCAAAAATCGCAATTTGATTAAAACTTATAATTTTTATAAGTAAAAGTATTCATGATTTTTACTCACATTTACACCCGAGTACGAATGTTTTACAAACATCAGACACTGACACTCAAAACTTTAAGTTTCGGTCTTAAAACTACTTAGAAACTGAAGGAAACGAGTCCGGAAACTTAAAATTTATTCAAAATAATTAAATTGGAGTTTTGAGTTTCCGCGGACCGCGGGGATGTTAATTAATCTCTCCGCGGTACGCGAAGCGTTGCAGTCAACGTCCCAGTCAAACTGTAACATTCGAGATTTTTCCAATAATATAAATATAACTTTAGGGGCGTAAAGTGACATTAATCAAAATATTTAAAATCTCATAAACTGTAATTTAACGTAACATTTGGAGTAGAATTGTAACACTCATAGGTTTTTTTGAAGCCTAAATAATAATTTTTGTAATAATATTAACGATGATATCTTATTGTTATTGCATTTATAAAGAATCTTATCAACTCTACCACGTCATGATCATTGAAGTGCATCTTGAATGAAAATTAAATTAATATAAAGGAGAATTGTTATTGTTTTGGTCAAAAATTACTTGCTAGAAATAACTCTGTTTTCCAAATTAGTAAAAGTGAGGTAGAGTGCTATAAATGTCAAAATATGTTTAGAGTCTAGTTTTATTCTGAAAATGGTGTGTTAAGATGTTAAAGAAACAAATATGTGACAACTATGCTCGGGATGGTTAAGGTAAAGCTGAGGATGGACAGTTGTATCCGGAGGATGCAACTATTAACAGATTCAAGGAATAAGTAAGGAAAATACTAAAACACAAAGAACAACACTCGATGTACGAGGAAAGCCCTTGATAAATTGATGATCGCCGGCATAAAACCTCGGGAGGAATCTAGGCTCCCGCCTTTGTTTGTTAATATTAATGAAGTAAAAAAAATGGTACAACTTTGGGTGATTGAGTGACGAGTGTAATAAGATTAGAATGATTTGTGCTAAGTGTGTGAATTTTCTATGAGCAGCAGAGTGTATGTGTAGTTCGGGTGTATGTTGTGTGTCCTATACTCGTCAATCATCCCCTATTTATAATACATGAAAACAAACGAGTGATCCCATGTAATCCGCTAGTTAGTTAAGTTCCTTGAAGGCTTTAAGTGACCGTTGTGGTTGTTTCATCTCAGGTAGACGTTGTAGCAACGGTTTCCATCTTCTTCGCCTATTTTTAATGCTTGTCGGTTACAAGTTTGACTCCTTCTTTGAGCTTGGACTTGTCTTGCACATGTAACTCTATTTTCTTTGACTTCTTTGTCCGAGTACCATAATATAGACGTTATAAAGAGGTTACAAGTCCATATTATAGCTTAGTTGTACCTGCAATTATGTCATTTAAAGATAATTCGTTAGTCCATCCTCAGGAAGTGCACATGCTAAAGTATAGTTACATCCTAAAGTCTGTTAGGCCCTTCAGCATCCCGAAGATGCTATTCGAAGGATATGAGGTAAATCATCCTGAGGATTTTCACCACCAACAATTGTCCCAAAAAATATGTTACCGTTAATATCTTACACGGTTATAATATTTTTTTAATCATAGAACTTATCTGATAATCCTGATGGGACATCTGTTAGGATGACAACGGCTATTTTTTCGGCTATAATCATGCAATGACCGTTACACAGTATCATCTTCTGCCATTTATATCTTGATCATATCTCCTACTTTATATTCGTGCCAGGTTATCAAAGAAGGTAATCTTTCTTCTCTTTATTTCTTCTAAACCTGCATAATTTCTAAAATATTTCTTGAGGATGGTCAAAAAAATCGATAATATCTTCTGGGGCTATAATAGTCTCGAATGACTTCATCCCCCAAAACTTGTTGAGCCACCCTGAATAAGAAATATGTTCCTTTTATGACAAAGACATTCAAGTTTTGAAAGATTCAGAGGTCTTCCCTGATTCTACTGTCTTTCGTCCTCATGACCCTAATGCAAGATCTGATTTTGCATCCCCTACGTGGGTCTGTTTTTTGTATCTTCCTTTTCAATTGGGTTTGAAGTATCCTTTCCCTCCATTTATTCAAGATTTCTTTAGTACTACTGGATGGCTTATGCCCAAGCCATGCCGGAGATCTGGAGAATCCTAATGGTTTGCAATAAAATTATAGAAAAGCATGGTGTCTATCTTCGAATAGGGGACTTATCCCATGTGTACAAGTTGAAAATGCATGGCTCGAGTCGCTATGTTCTTCAACTTATCGAGAAAGAGCCCACCGTTTTGTTTAATATTATCAAGTCTGAGAAATCTTGGAGATCAAAGTTCTTTTTTGTAAAGAGGGATTCCATTCCTTTTGGGGATGACTATTTTATGTAGTTATTTTCATAAGAGTATATAATAACGTAATACTAATTATCTAAAACTAGATAGAGAAATTGCATATTATGATTCTTGAATTTTAAAAAAATAAATAACGTTGGATGTATTGGCTATGAAATATCTAGCATGAACCAACTGTAATCAAAATACAACAATATTATTGTAGGAATTCGTGACGCGTGACTCAAGCTTTAGGATTTATGCTGGTCTTTGTTATTTTCTAAAAACGTTCAAGCATAATTCATTAAATCCTCGTTGATTCCTTGCAAGTTCACCATTACAATCAATGTGAGTATATCTTTCCTCTTTTTCATGTTTTACTCTTTTGGGGCTACTCATGTACACTATGTCTAAATGAAATTCTTTCACTAAATGCAATTCTCATGTGTGTTTGCTTTATGTTAGTTGTGTGTATCTATGACCTGTCAAAATCATTAACCGTTTGGGCATGTCATTTCAATGAATTGTACTACGGTATATACCTCTTGTTGACTCTGTTGAGATACCTTGGTCATTGTTATGTATGTCATTATTATTGTCAATAGCGCATACTATATATAAATTTCATGTCACACTGTCTTAGGGTTGGTTTTGACCCGGATACTGCTTATTACATAATTGCAAATGGTACCGCACATGAATTGCTAAAGACTTTTTCTACTATATGTATTCAAAACATGGTATGCTCACCAATATATTTTAGTATTGACATATACTATTTTCGTACATGTTTCAGGTTGTTTTGAGACGCTTCTTTTAAGCTTTTGGATTTATATTTAGGTTTTGACTTCATTGTATTTTAGCTAGACTTGTCACTTTAGAACTATTGTATCCTGTAATTTTCTTTCAATATAATAAATTATTCAATTCAATGTATTCAAATTTACACTTTTAGTCCATGAGCTACTGAACAATCGTCACTACGTGACACCTCGATGATTCCGCCATCGGTCGGGGTGTTACACCCACGTTCAGCAATCTATAAAGGCGTTCGCACCTACATGCCTAACCGCTAATTCCCATCCTAATATAGTCCTTCTAGATGCATGTATCTTTTTCATTCCCCACTGTCCTTGCTTTGCTAGCGTGCTTCGAAAGCAGTCATGTAAGATTAAAGGATTGCTACCATAACTGTTAACAAAGGGAAGAAGGAAAGAAGATCAAGATAAGCCGATAGACAAAGTAGACAACCCTAGCCTCTTTGGAAAGCCACTTGTGGTAAAGGTTTTCTAGCTCCGAAGGTCTTCAGACCAGAGTGATCGGCGCCTATGAAACTGTAACCCTAATCTTATGATGGTTGACAAAGAATGCCTCCTCTGAAGAAGAAGAAGAAGAAGAAGGAGGAGGAAATAAAGGGGTCCTTAAAAAGACTGATAATGCTAATGACTGGAAAGTTGTACAGAGACCTTCAGGTATGAAGAAGAAAGCTAATATGATATAAAAATGCCAGTCAAATTGTTGGGTCTGCAAAATTTGCAGCAAATAGATTGAAAATGCTTTCTAATGAAGACCTGACTGTAGATGATTTCATTCTTCCTAAAGAATCAAATGCAGTGTTATGCCAAGAAAATATAGATAAGGTGAAATAGATGCATCACCATTCTTATGAAAATGAAGGAAAGCAGCAGACTATTCAAGAATATCCTAGCTTTGCTGCTATAGTCAAGGGTAGTGAAAGTGGAGCAAGAGAGGAAGATGAATGGTTTACTAGCTGACTTCTGAACTTTCTAACTTTAGCTAGCTGACTGTTTTACTACTTTCTTTCAATCCTTGGACAGCTATCATTGGCATGTGTGATATTGGCCCGCCTACTGAACTCCTACTGTCCTGCTACCAAGCATTCTCTCTTTACTCGCCTAAGGGTATGCACTAAGAAAGATTGCTTCAACGACAAAAGGAAAGAAAATATACACCCATAAATAGTAGACCCCTCGCCTACCTGCGCTGACTTCCTTGCCTTACGAAAATCATGCTTACACAATTTTTTATAGTTTCGAAAACCTGAGTAATCTAGACCAGTTGAATATGAGGGATGCTGAATTGTTTGCTGTAAGCAACCACATAGTCTTGCTGTGTGAGTTGGATTCCCATTTGTTGGGTAATACCCGGGTTCACCTCCATTGTGGCTTGAAATAAGTTGTTCCATCTCGCACACCTTCTGTGTAGCTCCCACCACTTATTAACGAGTTGATCCACGTTGCGGTGATTTATTTGGGTTAAACGATTGTATTCCACCAAAATGTTGTTCCAAAAAGAAGACGTATTTACTTCTTCATGGGTCATCCCTTTGATATTGATGAAGGCCGTCACCAACTTGATCTCGTTATTGGAAGTCTAAGTCATTTTTAGAGAAGAGGGTTTTGGTTTTTGGTGGATTTTATAAAAAAAGGGTAAAGATTTAGAGAAGAAATGAACATGGTTTGTAAAAATTGTTTGGAAAATATGTGGGTTTTTATAGTGGGATAAATGGTAATTTTTTTAATTGCAACGGTTATAATATTAAATAGGAGGGACCCACACTTTCAAACAAACCAATCACCATGGACGGCCACAACATCCATTTCCAGCCGTTTGAGCCGAGTTAGGCCTGGCGGGGGCGGTGTTCGACGGGCCTGGACGGGCTCGACGGGCCAAGGACGCCCCCATACCACATAGTCTAAAGGTCAAGGTTTAACATGCCCATGGGTCGTGCGTTTGTGCAATGGCGTCAACACCACTTTATTTGGATAATCAATTGAACTTTGGGTTAAGTTTTTTTCATCAAGTATCAACAATACATGAGTTAAAAATTAACAAGTAATTAATATAGGGTGTTTGAGATTGAGTTGAAAAACGACGTATTGACTTACTGGCTTCTTAAAAAGCTAATAAGCCTATAAGTTGTTTGGCTACAACAGGAACATTTCTGTTTTAGCTATTTAATATGGTTTGAAAAACTGTTTTCAGTAAGTTACAAATCAGGGTTTTTTTTTATTTTGGCTTTTGGAATACAAACTCGCCCATACAACCAATTTTCACAATAAGTTAAGCCAAACATTTAAAAAAACAACTTATTGACTTATTTACTATTCTCATAACAAGTAGAGCTACAAACGAACTGAACTTTCAACGAACAGTTCACGAACCATTCAGCGGGAAGTTTGTTTGTGTTCATTCATTTAATAAATGAACGAACACGAACAAAAAAACTTGTTCGTTTAGTTAAACGAACGAACATGAACAAAGGTCTTGTTCATTCGTTTATGTTCGGTAACGTGTTCGTTTAAGTTCATTTATGTTCGATGGTTTAATAGGGTTTTAATTTTTATAATGTTTTTTGAATTCTTTAATTTTTATTTGTTTTACCCAAATAAGTAAATAAACTATGTGATGTAAGTATATGGTTATACAAGATCAACAAACCCTACTTTTAGTATACTCATTACATAAATAATTAATAGAGAGTTCAAGTTTAAATAACCAATTAATGAAGACTTCAAGTTTAAGATGCGATCTTAGTTTTTTTAGACACTAATTTATTGTGTTTACAAATATTATGTTAAGTGCTAAGTATGTTTGCATAATTAGGTTATGTTTTGGGTGGATCTAGTTAATTTCTTAGTATGTGTGAATTCGATATTATTTGGAAGTTAATATACGTCCCTTTGTGTTTGTTTCCATTCATTAACACTTTGTATTCGTGCACGCCTGTTTGTGTTCATTAATCTATAACTATATCTATACTACATTATAAAGGGGGAGACATGGGCAAATATGTCCAAAATGTCAAAGTTAAGATGACATTTGAAAATGCACAAGTATAAATCACTAAATTTTACCCACTTTCTTTCTTTTATACCCCTACTCACAAACTCCAAAGCCAATGGTATAAGTCATTAATGCAGCTTAAGAATTTTTGCAATTGCAATACATACCAAATCTGAAAAGTTTCAACAGTCCTTTTCCTTTTACTTTTTTCCCTTGCAATGCATTGAACTACACGTCTATGTCGCTAACTCGCCATGTTATAAGCAAAACCAAATTATTTTAATTTCATACCACTGATTCTAGCATTCATATCGGTTCCCAATAGAAAACATAAATTTGTAAAGATGATTGTAGAGTTTATTTTCTTAAAAAAAATCGATGCATCATTATTGTTTACAATAATTTATGGAAGTAAACCGTGTTAATGTTATTACATATAGTAAACGCATACTTATCGGTTCCCATATCTTCATCAAATATGCAAATAAACCTATTGAATCGTTTCTTGGTTCAGTTGAAAAGACTTGGATTTTCTTCTACAATATTTAAAACAAGAGTAATTACCTTTTCTGAATAAATGATACCAACGATTCTGAAGCTATAGTAACTATGCAGCAAGTGTTATATAATGCACAAAGAACCGTATGCTATTGCAACCATGTTTGACTTTCTTGCATGCAAATATTTCAATTGTACTCTTTTTTCTTCTTAAACCCTTTCAACGTAACTATGGTTGGAAATCTAATCTTTTCATATTGGTCTTTTACAGTAACATGCCTTTGGTTTATTAAAATTTGTTCAATAAGGAGTACATGGTTTTTGTGGTGAATTCAATCAGTTGTAAGTGGTGGTGCACATTTTTTCTACGAATACTTGTTAAAACACAGTGTGCACATTTTTATTCTTTTTGCGTAACTTGCGGCAAAAAATCTAAGTATACAAACCATTTGTGGATCCCACTGCGACGCGCGGGTATCATCTTCTATTAACTTGTGTGTTAAATATTTTAATTTATTTTAAGAATCAGATGCATGAAACTAATAGGAAAAGATCCAAGGGGCTCTTTGAATGGAAATGTAGAAGTTATTGATCTAGAAAGTTCTGATGAAAATGACAAAGAAAGCGTATTTGATGACACTTCAGATTGAGAGATGGAGGAAACTCATCCTCACAAAAAGATGTGATAATCAAACATCAAGATATACAAGAATTTTCAGTGTTCGCTCTTGATGGCGAATGGTGCGTAGACAATATAGATGAGATCATGCAGATTTGGAACGCGTATGACTAAATTGATCTCATGATTCAAGTAGTTCACATTTGAGCTTTTGTTTTTCAAGTTTTATGCTTATTAATACTTATTTTTCCTTTTGTTTGTTACTTTATTTGATCAAATGTTTCTTGAAATACTTTACAATTTAAATGTTAAATCTTTTTAGTTACTAGACATATGTAACGCTTATGATGTAAATCCACCAGAATGATGCTACTACAAATACTATACGAATTTGAAATGTTATTTCCGTCGCATCGCGCGGGTTTCCTACTAGTGTCTGATGGTGTTCGTGAATTTTCATGAACGAAATTAACAAACGAACACGAACATAAAATCTCGTTCGGTAAGTGTTCATGAATTGTTCGTAAACACATGATTTCCTTAACAAACAAACACGAACAAGACCTTGTTCGTATTCGTTCGGTTCGTTTGCAACCCTAATAACAAGTTAATCTAAACATTCTTTTAAAAAAACTTTTTTTTTTATAATGTCATAAGTCAATAAACACTTTTGACAAAAAACGTTTTTAGAGTTAAATAAGCAATCCCGAACACATAACACTATCATATTTTAAAAAGATATTAAATGGTGCAGATTCCTTTCACATAAAAAAAATGGTGCAGAAAATATTGATGTTGAATGATGTAGAGTCAATTTGTAGGAGTTTGAAGAGATGCTTTCGAGATCTGCTCCATCCTGGAGGCACATATGCTTCCCCCAACACAGATCTGGAAATACCATAGCATTTTTTAGAATGTCTTTATTGTTTCACCAAATTCTACAACTACAATAAATAACAACAAAACTTTTATCTTAGGGTATAGGGTTTGGAAGAGGCCCATTATGGATAATGTCCATCTCATCCGTCATATTAGCGTGGGCTAGAAGCATCATCCCCATGATAGTCCAAGGGTGTGGAGTGATGGGCCTCCCCATTTTCTTTTATTTTTTTTAAATTTAATTAATATTCTAATTTTAAAAAAATAAAATTAATATTAATAAACCTAAAACTACATAAAAAAAACCACTTAAATAAAACTAAAAAAAAGATCACTTAAAAAAAATTAAATAAACTATGCATTCCATTTTTTGGCGATCTTCCTCTTCATTTTTAGCAAGATGGGACGATCTTCTTCGGGATAGTCGCTGATGTTGGTTGTCATTATTTTCTATTCTTCTACTTGCGTAGCTTCGTTTCTCAACCGAGTTCTTTCCTCCACTTGGTTTTGCTTCAACCGAAGTTTTTCCCCAACTTCGCGTTCCTTCAATTTTACCTTCTCTGCTTGTGTCTGAGTAAAGATATGTTTGAACCCTTCCAATTCGGCCACCAAACTGTCCATCTTTAAACCGCTCCCTGATGCAGCTTTTTTTTTTTTTTTTTTTTTTTTTTTTTTTTTTTTTTTTGCAGCCACTTGTTTTTTAGCTTTGTCCCTCCCTATGGGTCGTGGCTCCTCTGAAATGGATCTTCCTCAAACTCCGGGTTGTCGTTTATATTAATTTTACAACGATCGGTCGACCCGTCTCCCATGCTATAGCTGCCCGACTCTGAAGTTTTGGATCGTTTGGCGCTTGCAGCCTCGTTTGGAACCGATGCCCATTTGGGAGATATCTTCAAAATTAGCTATGCACGTACGTGAGGGAAAGCATGCTCATGCTTGTCTTCGTATTTACGCATCGCCTCTTTGAAAATCATTTCCTCGTTCCACCCACTTGGAGGATTGACAAACAACGGATTATAAAACTTGATAAAGCGGTTGATTGTAGAGTTCATTTTTCGAAACTTGAAACTTATAGAGTCGAACGAGTGATATGGACCTTGCTCCATTAGGTCGTGGAATTTATCGGTTACTTCAAGCCATAAACTTTCTCATGTTTGATTGTTTCCTACGTTTTTAAATATAAAGTATATTAGCAGTTAAAAAAAAATAAATGTAGCACCAGTAGTAAGAAAAAAAATGTAACACGTATAGTATGAAAAAAATGTAACACATATAGTAAGAATTTTTTTTACCAACTATTGGATCTTTTGACGTAGAAATATACGCCTTAGCTGTAACCTCACGAATTTTCCCATTTATTTTGCATTAAAGTATTTCCCGATCCATGATATAAAGTCTAATTTATTTCTAAGTATTCTTATCTTTATCCGTGCACTCTATTTTTCTAAGTTCCTTTTATCATTGTACTTAAAAAAAAAAAAATCTTCAATCATGACATATGTCCTATCCTAATTCTATTTATAAAATCGTCATCTTATAAGACGGTGTTTTTTTTTATTTTCTAATTCAAACTAATGATTTTTTTTTTATTTTTTTTAAATAAAGCCTTGAGTCAAATAGTCAAAGTCTTAGTCAAACAGTCAAAGTCTTAGTCAAATAGTCAATTCATCATAAAACCTTACTTTATGGTGTTGACCAATTTTAATGGCTAATTGAATCCAAAACTAATATAAAAACCCACCTATGACCCATTATACTTTGCACCTCTAAATCGATTGTTTCAATCCGATTAAACTTTCCCTCATACCTTTCTTCTATAGTCTATTACTTCTACAATTGAAGCTTTGATTATAAGCTCTTGTAATTGGCAACTTTGGGGCTACACATATTCTATTTCTCGAGACTTAATACTTTGTTAAGGTGAGTTTACGTAACCATGTTTATGCAATTCTTCATACTTGCAACATTATACTTAAGCAATTCTACATACATGTCTAGTTGTAAACTTTAATGCCTCATGAATTAGACAACAACAGTTTCAACGAGTTTCAACGAGTTTCAACATTACATAATCATTAGCTATGGCCAAGCCGGCGATACTCAATAATAGATCTATTGGATTGACAATCCCACCCGGATACGTGTACCTCCTACATAGGTAGCGTGGGTGATTGTTATCGTTCCAACATATTATTAAGGTGAACCGTGGATGACGGGATGGACCTAAACTAGTCAAAGGTTTGATTATGTCGATTCAACATATCATGTTTATTCATGTAGACTTAAACTTACGATAGACATATGAATTGCTAAACTTTTATACTAAAACTATTTGCTTGACATGGCTTATGTATTCTCACCAACTTCTAGTTGACCCCCCCATTTTTACAACTCAACAGGAAATAATGATGCTTGAAGTCTAGAGCTAGCATGAGAAGATATTTGAAGTTTTATGCTTTGTTTGATTTTTGGATGTACTAGACATTTAATGTAATTCAATATTGTATTAAAGGATTATGTAAACATATGTATTACCATGAGCTACTGAACAATCATCAATACGTGACACCTCGATGTTTCCGCCATCGGTTGGGGTGTTACATTAGCCAATGCCACTTCTTCCATTTTTTATCATAGCTTTTTGGTCGTGGGAGTTTCACGTGCCCGACTCTTTTTTTCTCCTTCAAAGATTGGGGTTGAGTTTCGGGCACGAATTCTTCAACCTCATCTTCTTCTTCGGGTGACGGTTGTGGTTGTTTTGACGGTTGTGGTTGTTGAGATGGTTGAAATGGCACATTAAGCGGGCTTTGCAAAAGTTGGGTGAAAGGTTGGGGGTTTTGGTGCATTTGCATTTTGCCAAATTGGTTAAAAAAATTGGTGTTTTGGTGCATTTGCATTTGGTAATGTTTGGTGAAAGGGTTGGGGGTCGGAACCCCGAAAATGTCGACCAATTTGGATCGATTGGTATCGTGTATCCCGGTGTCGTGAACGGATTTGGGTTCAAGTTTTGATTACGTTGTGAGGCTTGATTCGGGTTTGGGTTGTTTAGGTATGGATCCATGATGATATAAAACATGAGATTGTATAAAAAAGTTGAAATGTGTTTGTGGATGAGTGTGTGAGATGGTATAAAAAATAGAAAATGTGTTTGTGTATTTATAATATAAGAAAACCTTTTTTTAAAACGGCCACATTACCGTTGGATAACGGTACAATTGCCACATGGAGGACCGGCTTGGTCGGCAACCCCTTGCCGTTGTTGATGATGCCACCCCAGGGGGCGGTGTTGTCGGGCCAAGCTTGAGCTTACCGGGCCGATGCCATCCCCCATACCCCTTAGCCTTAGGGTCTTTTTTATAACGACTAATTTCATCCCCCATTTTTACACTCTTTTTATTACACCTCTTATTTCATCCCCTTTTAAATACACTACTAGGTTTGGGACCCGTGGGGACCCACGGTGCAAACCATAGTAAATAAAACAAATATATTAAACTAAGAGTTGTATTATTCAAGTTTAGTGGCTACAACGTAAAGTCTTAAGAATAACGGTTAGCCTGATATTTTTTTTCTTATATAAACGTAATGTTTCAATGTTGCGTTGATATGAAATGGGTATTAAAATTAAAACTAATATATAACTATGGTTTTCATGTCAAAGTGGATATTTTTTGTAAGTTATAAGTAACGTTAATAATGAAAACCGATTACCTATTATGATCAGTACTCAACCAAAGTATAAACTTTAACAAAAAATAACAAAACGTATCAATACATTGTGTTTTTGTAAATTACTTTTTATCATATTTTTATTTTTAATGTAATTGTAATTAGGACATAACTTGTTTTATTGACCAATGGCAACGCACTGTTCAAAGCACAAAAAAAAATTTAAAATAATACTTTATTATTGAAGTTGTATATACATAACGTCAATAAAGATAAGTAAAAAATTGCATCAAAATTACTCACATTATTCATAAATCCTGAAAGACTTCTTTGTACACAACGTTTGATGTTTTGTTCGTCAATTCACCATTTTCATCTACTATAACTATCTTCAGTCCATCTCGACTTCTGACTCTTGATAGCGCAACATACAACTGCCCGTGTGAAAAAACTGGATCCTTTAAATACAACCCAACTCTGGATAAGGATTGTCCTTGACTTTTGTTTATTGTCATTGCGAAAGAAACAGCAAGTGGACGCCTTCTGTTAAATTTAAAAGGAATTTTTTTATCCGAGGGGGATAAAGTAATTCTTAGAATAAAAGTTCGCATTCCAATGTTACTTCGTGATATGATTTTCGCTTCAATGACACGTTTTCTCATTTTAACAACTTGTAACCTTGTCCCATTGCACAAACCGCTTTTCTGATCAATGTTTCTAAGTAACATTACGGGAACGCCAACTTTCAAAACCAAACGATGGTTTGGTATTCCAGAAAACTTAAGACCATTCAGGACATCAGGAGAAACTAATCTTTCATCAACCTGTTTGTTAATATCTTCGGACTGGCAAACACTATCCGAACTTAGATACTCAACTTCGTCACTGGGAAACATTGAAAGTAATATATCCTTAATTTCATGAACAACTTCATTCTTCGGTGCCAATATAGCTCGATCTTGAAAATAAGTCGGAATGTGGATGTTATCCAAAAGTGACGGATAAACAAAGGCTATCAAATCAGAAACAGGATCCGAAGATTGAGAAATAAGTAAGTCATCAGGTATCAAAATAACATCCTGATCATCGCTTATTGTATCAACCTTTCCTTCTCCTATATCCAGAAGTCAAGATGCAAACTTTTTAGTTTCCTCAATATCAGAACTGCAGCTTCCTGAAAGCAACCTCATATTTTTTGTTAATTCTAAAACAGTGCATTTGTGCCAAATGTATGATGAACTTAAAGAGGCGTTAACAATGTCATGCCTAGTTCCATTTGGTAAAACTGGTAGAATTTGCCTAAAGTCACCCCCAAACACAACAACCTTTCCACCAAATAACAAATCAGACGACTCATCAGCATGTACACCAAATACATCTTTTAAACTTCGATCTAGTGCTTCAAAAGCATGTTTATGAGTCATGGGTGCTTCATCCCATATAATCAAGTTAGTTTGTTTAACCAGCTGTGCAACATCACTATTAGGTGGTATGTAGCACATAGAATCTTCAGTTAGGTTTATAGGAATACGAAACCTGGAATGTGTTGTCCTACCACCGGCCAATAGCAAAGATGCGATACCACTCGAAGCAACATTCAAAACAATTTTTCTTTTACATCTTATGGGTGAAGATAGAGGCTTCCATAGGAACGTTTTACCCATACCACCGTAACCATAAACAAAAAAAACCCCTCCTTTCTTCTCCTCAATAGATTTAATTACACAGTTATAAATATTTTTTTGTTCATCTGTTAAAGAAGAGAACTGAGAATCAAATTCTTCAACCAAACTGTTTAAGTCATAGCCCAACTCCTCACAAATAAGACAATTGTCTAATAATGATAGAAACTCATTCTTAGGATATGTCATACCTACGAAATGTCGTAGACTGCAACTATTACGCAATAAAAACAAAAGTAGAAATTGTTCAAATTTATTTAAAAAAAACAAAAGATAAAGCAATAAAACTGGTAGACCATAAGCATAGCAAACAAATCTTCTTCATTTTGGGTTTAGGAAGACGGGAGGCTCAACGGAATTTTAAGTTACTCCATACTACCACCACCACTTCCAATCTTAGTTAAAGGAATTGGTGTGCTTTCATCATCAAAAATCGCGTCAATCAGTTTACGCTTAACCATTTGATACTTGGAACTGATAGAACATTGTTCTCCTTCAGCATAAACTTTCTTATCAACAAAGTTATCAGCAATGGAAATTGGCGTATCATTATCGCCTGTGTCTGATTCCTAAAGATAAAATAGTTACAAACATATGTTGCAAATTCATCAGTGATTGTGTATGAAAGAAAAAAATGAGTAAAATGTATTAATATGAATTTAAGTGTTTGTGAAAATGGTACCTTGGAAACAGAAATAACATTAGACGGCATTGCCAGGAGAGACATGCGAAGTGATTCTGATTCAGCAGGCTGTTTTTAAAAAAAAACATGAAAATTTTTTGTAATGTAATAAAGTCTTACGTAAATAAAATTTGCTAAGTTATAGCAAATGGAATTTGATTATGTCCCTGTCCTACGTACAACTTTTTCTTAAGATGCGAGATAATTGTTGGATCATCACTTATCTTAGTTACACCATAAACATCATATTTGTTGTTTAAATTGAAGCCAGACACAAAGATCTTAAAAGCAAACTCTCTGTCTAACAAAGTCTTAATCTCTTCAGGATATTCAACTGTATCACCAACCTATTTAAAATTTTACTTGGTAATGAATTAAATAAATTGTATAGTTGGAAACGTTGTATAATCAAATTGATTTTATTGTCTTAATTGCCTTCAAAGTAAAATAGAAATTATAAGTGTTTGTATTAAATTAGTCAACCTTTTGGAATTGGAAATAGTTAAGTTTTACGCAAAAAATATAGAATGCATAAAATTTCAAAATTTATGTTTCGCTAATGTTGGATAGATGGCAAGGTTGTTCTGCAGATTTAATGAAACTAATGGGTCAGTTTTCGGTGGTACGTTTACATGTTGTAAGTTGTTTATTTGGATAGTGTCAATGCAGAATAATCTGTTTGTATTGCAAGCTTTATTCATATATATTTCGCAAAAAATTTGTTATATTAATCATGCCATAATTGAATAGTTTGATAAATCTGGTATTCATGTTCTTAATGCAGAATCTGTGCTGCATCATTTGAAACAATGGATCTTTGTGACAAGTGTTTTGCAAAGGATTCTACTCGGTATGTATTTTTTCATTTATAAATTAACGGTTTAGAGATTTACTTTTTAACGTATACACAGTTATGACAAATTATTTATTAACACTGTATAGGTAAATTCGTTGGCGCAAAAAAATGCGAGGATATGAAAATACATATGTATCAGCAGGTTTATGCAGTAATTGTAGAAGTGAAACAATAATAGATTGGTGTCTGAGGTACACAAAGAATAGAACAAAAAATTATAACTAAATCTTTGAAATCAAACTATATTTGTGTATATTAAAATTGATGTTACAAATATATCTGACCTTGGTGTAGGCTCAACTTGTTTGGCACTACAACTAACATTCAAACACTCGTAAACCTTTTCTTCCTCAAAATCTGAACTTCCTTCACCAACCTGTTTGATTATATAATCAATACTACATTTTCTGGTGCATTTGGGGCATCCCATGTAGTACCAGCCAATTTCGGTAAACAGGTCTTTAATAGTACCCAATAATACCAGAGCCTGCTCCTGTATGAATATTATAATTTGTTACCGAAATAAGATAGTATATGGTATACAATGGGTATTAATATTAAATAAAACTAATTTTTTTGATAATAATTACACTTTTTATATTTGATTATAAACATCGTATTTAAGTATCAACATTATACTTACCTCTTGAATCTCACAAATGTCGCCGATGTTACTAAAAGGAGTGTTATGGACAAATTCATTTTCATCAGAACAGAACATAGAAGTTCCATATGGTCGGTGAGAAGAGGAAGGATTATCAGTGATTTTCTTACCCAACCTGATAAAAAAAAATTTGATTTACACATTACATATTTATTAATACTTTTTATAAAGATTTTGTAATTCGTATTGAAAAACGTAATAGGACATACCCTTTTTTGTACAAGTTTATATCTTCAATATCTCCATTGATGAACAGTCGACTAACTCGATCTCCAAAAGAGTTAGAAACATACGGTTTTCCTATATAAAACAAATATTAGGGAAAAAAATTGAAATATTTAATAATAAGAAACTTTAGAAGTTAGAACATAATTTATAATGCAAAATATAATGTAGCTATAAATATAAATATAAATATAAATATTTATTAACATTATACAACCATTATAAAACTTCAAACGGCCAAACTGCATTATTATTATAAATTATTTCTCCGTTTGATGAGTTGCAACATATTTAGACATCTCCATCGCATAACTATCCCACAACGTTAAATAGATGCGCAAGCCCCTTCAAAAAAGTACAAATTATTTTAGTAAAAAATAAATAAACAATTTATAAAGCTACGTAATTTTTGTTTGTATATAAAATGCAAACAAAAAATGAATAAATAAAGAATACATACTCGATATCTTGGATTTCCATTGTTAACCTCTTTTTATCGGCGACAACCTTTTTATCTTTATCATCATTGCTGAAGAACTTGTTAACATGTCCTATAACATCTAAGATCAAGTATAAAATAAACATTAATGAAACATAACTTCTAAAACTATTATTATGGTTTGGTTGTGATGAAAAAAAGACTATACTAACGATATATACCTATTGTAACATATTCATCAACCTCCCTATCAGAATTCTTTGAAAGGGCACAAAAGAGAAACCAAAATCTGGACCTTGGAAACCATCATATTCGGAAAGTTGAGTATTCATATTCAACCAGAGTTTGTTTGGGTTTGGAGCATACTTGTATTTAGAGGAATTGACCCCAACTCCTGGATTTCTTATAATAAGAGAAGCATTTTCAGTCAAAAACCTCTCAAATCTAAAAAAACAACCGCTTAAATACATTCGCTTGAATCCTGTCACCCTGTTAATTATAAAAAAAATAAAAAAACACTATAAATATGTATCTACGTAATTGAGGTATTTTAATGCACGAAAATAAGAAAATTCTTGTACATAAAAAATTAAAAACATCAATAGCTAAAAAAAAGTTATGAAATTTAAAAATAGGAGGCTATAAAAAAAACGTGTTGTAGAGTTTTACATTTTCATCACATAGGATCATTTCAATTGAGTACACATCATTAGGATTGCGACGATCGGGTAGACGCCAAACCTGAATAATCTTTAGCTTTAACGCCACACCGTTTCGGTTGACATGAATTTGGTTAACCATGGTAAAATCATTTGCATCTACAGCAGCCATTGATCTTGTTAACTGGAAAAAAAATAATGTAAAAACCAATAGATGACTTCAATAACACAAATTGTAGACAACATAATAATATTGAAACTTATATTATAGTTAGGTAATAAGTTTCAAATGTATTGTAGCATAAATGTCTGGATTGATCAATCCAGAATGTATGCAAAACATCAGCATAATCGATTGGTTAATAACAAATAAAAAGAAATAATGTTTATGTATTTAAAGATGAGAAACAGAAATTAACCTAATAATATATCTTTGCGATTACTCAAAGTGCATTCAACGTGGCTTATTACAATCGTATGTGAATTGCTTTGACTTGTTTATATAGGTATTCAATCAATTCAATCAATAAGAAATGGATGAAATAGTGGAGTCTAATTAGCACTCGAATTAGCATATTGTTATTATTGTTATTATTGAGATTTAAAGATATTTTGTGTATTTGCAATACATTCAAGAATAGAGTAGAAGGAGACCATCAATTTCGCCTTAACATGTATGAAATTGGACCCGTAAATTCGTATTGATAGTCAATATGTTATTGAAGAAGGATACCATAAATTTCGCATTAACATGTATCAAATCCTTATGAAAAATGTGAGTAAATTCATATACATTATGTATTCAAAGTCAACGATAGATAATCAAGGAATATAACTATTTATCTTAATGTATATTTATTGACAGTTAATTCGTATTCAAAGTCAGGGTCAATAAACATATTGACTTTCCTTATACATTTAACAATGGAGTAGAAGGAGATCATCAATTTCGCCTTAACATGTATGAAGTTGGACCTGTAAATTCGTATTCAAAGTCAATATGTTATTGATGAAGGAGACCATAAATTTCGCTGAACATGTATGAATTCCTTATGAATAATGTGAGTAAATTCGTATACATTATGTATTCAAAGTCAATGTTAGATAATCAAGGAATATAACTATTAATCTTAATGTATATTGATTTGACAGTAAATTCGTATTCAAAGTCAAGGTCAATAAACATATTGACTTTCCTTATAAATTCAACAATGGAGTAGAATGAGACCATAAATTTCGCCTTACCATGCTTGAAAATTGGATTAAAATAAATTCGTATTCAAAGTCAATATGTTTTTGTAGAAGGAGACCATAAATTTGGCCTTAACATGTATCAATTCCTTATGAATAATGTGAGTAAATTCATATACATTATGTATTCAAAGTCAACTTTAGATAATCAAGGAGTATAACTATTTATCTTAATGTATATTTATTGACATTAAATTCGTATTCAAAGTCAAGGTCAATAAACATATTGACTTTCCTTATACATTATGTGTTTACATATTTATAAGATAATTGTTATATAAGAAATTCAAAGTCAATAAACATAATGGTTTTTCTAATACATTATGCATTTTGAGTCAATACATAATTAATGGTCTAATTACATTTGCTGCATATAAATGTGTTTACATTTTTATAACGAAGAATAAACATATATAAGGAAGTCAAAGTCTATACACATATTTAACATTATATAATTTTAGTCAAATTATATAATTACATGTTTTCAAAATTTCCGAATAACAAATGTTTATATTAGGAAGTGAATTTCAATTCTTAAGTTAATATCAAATGGCGAAATTTCAATTCCTAAATAATCACGTCTTGCCACCACTGATTAACGTATACACATTCTAACAATTACAACATACCAAATATTCTGTAAAAATCTAAATGTTATTGTATATAATAATGGAATATAGTTATGATTTTAATGATTATTGACTCACAGTCAATTCGTATTTATTTGATCATATTGACCATAATTAAATTTTAGTCAACCCCATAATTACACGTTTAAATTCCAATTAATACCAAGTTCGAAATTTTATATCATATTCAAAGGTCATCTTGTATTTAATAAGCAGTAAAATTGATTTAAAATAAGTATAAAAGGAAATCAGAATAAATAAGGAAGTCAAATTAAACTGACGAATGTATTCTGTAAAAATCTAAATGTCATTGTATATAATAATGGAATATAGTTATGATTTTAATGATTATTGACTCACAGTCAATTCGTACTCATTTATACATATTGACCATAATTAAATTTTAGTCAACCCCATAATTACACGTTTAAATTCCAATTAATACCAATTTTGAAATTTTATATCATAGTCAAATGTCATCTTGTATTTAATAAGCAGTAAAATTGATTTAAAATAAGTATAAAAGGAAATAACAATAAATAAGGAAGTCAAATTAAACGGATGAATGTCTGCACAATGTGTTTAATGGAATGAACGACAAAATACATTGAACACGGCAGGGCCGGCCCTGAGCATGGGCCGGGTGGTCACCGGCTCAGGGCCCGACCCATAAATGGGCCCGAACTTTTTTTTAAATATAAACATATATATATGAAATTATATATTTATGATATATATTTGTCTTTTAGAAATAAAAGTCTTGTTAGTGGAGTTGGAAAAACTATGCAAATTTAATGTAGAGGCCTCAAGTTCAAGTCTTAGCTCTAGCACCATATTAATATTTTTTTTAAATTCATTCCTCTTTACAAAATTTTGGGCCCAATTTTTTTTTTCGCCCGAGGCCTAAGTTTTTTTTAGCATTCTCGGAGACGGCCCTGGAACACGGCAATGTTCATCGATTTCGGCAATGTCTGGACAAACACATAAAAAACAACATTATAATAAGGAATGACTTTTTTTATTTAAAAAAAATTAGAAACGCTCATACCAAAACTCATGCGGAAGGGTCATGAATAACCTTGAAGAATTTATCACCCTTGTGATAAGCCATAATGAAGTTATTTGTCCTAATGAAATCCTGTTCTTCGTCTGCAAAACAAACTTTTTTCACTAAAACTCGAAACTGATTTCAATTGCATGCTGTTATTAAAACCACAATCATATCATCAATGATTAAACCTGATCAGAATTACTTGTGTATCGATTTCATCCAAAGCAGAGACTTGATCCTAAACAGGTTATATAATTATGTTAATAAAAAAACAGTCTGATCATTACAAAAAAAAAGCCGATATAAACGATTGTATTTCTATTTGATGTAATATTATAGTAAACAGCTATGTATGCATCTCATACAAATCAGAAACATAATCGAAAACAGATTAGATAGTTATGTTAATAAGAAAACGTTTTGATCATTACAACAAAAACGATCGTATTTTGTAGAAGATTGATAGCTATACGATTGTGATTTATCTGTGTAGAAAAATAATGATAGAAACCGATTGTATTTCTCTTTGATGTAAGATGATTGCAAGAAGTTATGTATCAATCTCATCAAAATCAAAAAGCTGATCATAAACATTTCGAGACTTATGTTAATCCTAAAACGTTTTCTTCAATACCAAAAAACCGATTGTTACATCATAGAATATTGATGTAAGATTGATGAACAACATACCTTGCAAAAAGAACAATGAGAGAGGAATGAGAAAGGAATTATTAGGCTATAAAGGAGAAAGAATGTTGTAAGATACAAATGGATGTTGACAAAAAAAAAGAGGTTTATATAATACTTTTTCATGGAGCTCCATTTAGAAGTTGGATCCTTGAAGACCCTCTAAAAAGCTAGGATTCAACCCTAGTGTTTTCATTTATTATATAGATTTTTTCCCTCTTGTGAGGCTTGATCTCTCAACCTCTAATGTGAAGCTCCAACACATTTACCACCATGGGTGTTCTTTAAAAATTAAAGTAGAAAACTCCATTGCATGCTCATTGCCATATTGAATGTAGTATTCAACTCATGGAGGATGTAAATAGAACTACTTGGCAATAATGTTTAAAAGTAACATGATTATCTTTTATTATGAGGCCGATATCAAGTAGAAGTATATGGAGAATTCATATTTGTGCATATCTACTTGATGTTTGTTAAAAAAAAGTAACTTGTGCAAGAAAAGAATCACAATCATTGTTTCTTATATCATTAAACTCTCTTTTATTCTCAAAACCAACTCAATGGCATTAAGAATATCTTGGGACTCTTTTTAGAGCTTGAGAAAGTGGCTCAGTTTTTCCCGTTGCATCCTTAATCAAGTGAAGAATAAACACAAACTCCAATAATTTCTAGTGATCATAAGCTGCACCGGCATCTCCACGTTAAGCAAAAGTGTAGATACGTCTTCACTTATTCCTTGAAGAACAACACGAGTATAATCAAACATATTAACCTAACTAAAAACATAATGAAAATGAGAACCCTAACATGTATCAGGAGCTTTCCTTAATGTCCCAACTTGATTCAATTATTTTCCTGATTTGATTTCACCAAATTCAATTAACTCTTTAATCACCTTTGGCTTTTGCAACTCATCATGGCGCTTACATTGTTGTCAAAACAACTTCCTAAACGATGAGTAAAACTCTTATACTAAAAATTACTGATAATCTTGGAAACTAAATATTACAAGAAGATAATAGTAAATGAGTAAACTAAATAATCTTTTTTGCTTCTTTGCGGCCGAATCTTAGGGGCTGTTTGGCCAGTGCTGAACCAGTAAGTGCTGAATGAGTAACAAGTCTGAATGAGTAAGAGGCTCTGAACCAATAAGTGCTTAACCAGTAAGAGCTGTTTGGTTGGATATCTGAATGACTTGATGAAACAACAATTTTAACCATTCACATTTAAAAAATTAAACAACTTTATATTTTAAAGGCACACACGCACGTTACCGTGTAGTCTACTAGACAAAAATAAACACAAATAAAGTTTGTTAACCACACTGTTAGCTTGTCTCTTTCCCTTTCTTTGTAGTTTCTTTTCTTCTTCCTTCCTTCTTATCTTCTTGTTCTTGTTCTTTTCTTTTCTTATTTGATCTGCTAAACTGCACACTTTTCTTTCCATTTCTTTCTTGGTTCTAAAAGAGAGATAACCAGAGACTAGAGGAGTTGAGATGCCGAAGTGGGTTCAGACTTCAGAGTAGGAGGAGACGAAGGTTTCTGGTGGGTCGGAGGTCGGACGGCAGTGGAAGAGGAGGCCATTTTCGTTTCACAAGCAGTGGCCGATCGTTTTTCCACGCAGCAGCAGCGACCGAGCACACATGTTTTCGAGCTCTGATTCAGTCAGATTCACCTCCAGATCTGACTGGTTAAGAGGTATGGTCAGACATTTTTTCCATTCAGATGTGCCTTGCCAAACGGCCCTTTTCTGACCGAGTCAGGCGTGCTCTCCGGTCAGAGCCATTCAGACTCAACCAAACGGGACCTTAATCCATAGCGTTACCGCCCAGATTACCTCTACGAAGCCTAATGCTTCCCCCTTAGCCCAATTCCACGAACAAATGAATACCCGAATCAAATGGCCCACTAAAAACATTATTCCTTGGTGTTTTTGCAATGGGTGATTATAATTAACCTCCCCCCCTCCTCTATTTCCACCCCCAAAGTGTCTCGCTTTGGCCAAAGCGAGACGCTTTGGTTACTTTTTTAACTACCTCGGTACGAGGCCAGTTAAAGGTGATTTTTGACCCTAAGCGCCTCGCTTTGGCCCCAAGTTTTATTTTGGGGTATCTTTTGGTGTTTTGAATTGGTTTTTTATTTTTAATATAATTATTGTAAAAACATTTAAACAAATTTAAAAAATAAAATAATAACCACCAACTTGTATCGACTTGATGTTTAATGGTGTTGTCCTTGAAAATAGCGATGGATGATATCGATCAAATTGCCAGAGGGTCATTGGTCTTCAGATTTTCCAATCCCTAATACCATACAAATGACCATGTTTGAAAATGGAGAGTTCTTATGGAAGTTGCTAAAATAGTTAAACAAAAGCTGAAATGATGAATGTATTTGTGAATAATACATTCATCAAAAAGACCATCTCTTTTTTAGTCACCCTCATAGGAAAATCGACTCTCACACTTATGCGTAGATCAACGAGATTGATGAAGATATTCATCAAGACCTTTGGCAAATGTAAATCCAAGATCCAGGATGAGCTAGATATTCCTCATGATGAGCAGGAATTGTTCACCTTCCCATTGATTTCAAGTGTGTTGCCTTCACCGTTGAAGATAATTTTTGCTCAAGGTAATATTATTGTAATATAATATTCAGCTGATTGCACTGAATCTAGTCTTCAAGGTACCTCTTCCTTCAAGTTTCTTAGAATCATTGAAGATAATTCTTCTGTTATCGGAGAGATATCTGTCAACACATACAGAGTTCGTTGTACTAGTTGTGGAAAGAAATCGACAGTAGGATCGGCGCTAACAAGCAACCCATACAGAGTTCATTGTACTGGTTGTGGAAAGAAATCGACAGTAGCATCGGGGCTAACAAGCAACCCATACAGAGTTCGTTGTACTGGTTGTCGAAAGAAATCGACAGTCGGATCGGCGCTAACAAGCAACCAATACAGAGTGATGATAGTCGTTTTCGGCATTGTAAAGTGATCGTTACTGTGATGCTCAGGAACATTCCAAATAACTGTTCAGTTATGGATCCTTTAATCAGAACAAGCAACCCATACATAGTTTGTTGTACTGGTTGTCGAAAGAAATCAACAGTCGGATCAGCGCTAACAAGCAACCCATACAGAGTGTTGATAGTCGTTTTCGGCATTGTAAATCGATCATTACTGTAATGATCAGAGAGATTTAAGCTAATCAAACTCATATCTCAAGTTGGTGCAAGTTATGTTGGAGCAATGATTGTGATGAATGGATCAGAGGAATTCTCCCGATCACAATATCCAACAACTGAATTTTACTTGCATGCATTGGAATCTTGTACGAAATCATCTCATTGCATATTCTCCATATCCATACCTTGTTTCAAGTATCTTGCAAAAGTCAATTGGTCTTCAAGACTTCTAGGAGTCAACAAAGGTTGACTTCTTTGAGCATTAACCATAACTATATTACATTATTACTATTATTTAAATTATTATTATATTTGCAACCTAGTTCCTTTTTACCCAAAACACACAAATGAAGTTTAAAGGCTGAACACAAGTATAATCAAACAAGGGTTCCACGTTTCGGTACATTTTAATTGATCGGTTAGTGGATACCATGGATCAGAGAGATTTAAGCTAATCAAACTCATATCTCAAGCTGGTGCAAGTTATGTGACTTCTGAAAATCACAAACGATCAATTAAACATTCCGAAATGTGTCAAACAGAGACCGGAAGTCCAGCATGTCGATTAGATATGCAAAAATTGCGTTTTGAAAAAAATATGGGTATCGACTGTATAGTCGGAGCACCACGTACAATGATTAATGAAAGTTGTACAAACTCGGATGTTTATACCAAAAAACACAAACGAGCAATAAACGACCCAGAACGCCTTAAACGAATTTTGATGGATTGGGAACAACTAAAAACATTTTAAAATGAATAAAATTATTTTTTTATCAATAACAAGTATTTAAAATGACTTAAAACAAATTAATTTTTTTTTAAAAAAAAGGCCAAAGCTCCTGGCTTTGGTCAAAGCTAGGCACCTGGTTTGCTTGATTAGACCACAGGCGCCTTGCTTTGACCAAAGCCATGTGCTTTGGCCTTTTATTTTTAAAAAAATTAATTTGTTTTAAATCATTTTAAATACTTGTTATTGATAAAAAAATAATTTTAATTCATTTTAAAATGTTTTTAGTTGTTCCCAATCCAACAAAATTTGTTTGAGGCGTTCCGGGTTGTTTATTGCTCATTTGTGTTTTTTGGTAGAAACATCCGAGTTTGTACAACTTTCATGAATCATTGTACGTGATGCTCCGACTATACAGTCGATACCCATATTTTTTCAAAACACAATTTTTGCATGTCTAATCGACATGCTGGACTTCCGGTCTCTGTTTGACGTGTTTTGAAATGTTTAATTGATCGTTTGTGGTTTTTAGAAGTTACATCCGATCAATTAAAACGTACCAAAACGCGGAACCCTTGTTTGATTATACTCATGTTTAGCCTTTAAAGAATTATAAAATTATTTTACTAACTCCCGATTCTTGATACTTTAATAAATCATTTTACTAATTTTCGATTCTTGATACTTTCATAAATCATTTGTCAAATCATACCATCATCATCATTACACCCTCAAAACAGAAATAAAATAACAATAAATAAAATAATAATAATAAATCATTGCTCCAACATAACTTACACTAGCTTGAGATATGAGTTTGATTAGCTTAAATCTCTGTGATCCATGGTATCAACTAACCGTAGCGACAACGAGATCCATATTTCAAACATGGAGCTAAATGACATCATAATATTTTAGACGTTAGGGTTTGATAAACACAAAACTTATTATTAAAAAGCAACAAAAACAAAATTGGAACCTTTGAAATTTTGAATGATGTTCATCGGTTTGCTCTCTATATACTAATTCATAACAGAGGTAGGAAAGTATTCATATATAAAGAACATTAAAAAGTCACTATTCAACGAAATTTATCTACTCACAGTGACATCGAACACTTTATAAAGCAACAAATTCAAAACATAGGTAGGAAAGTAAAGTTTCAGGTGAAAGTGGATACCATGGATCGGAGAGATTTAAGCTAATCAAACTCATATCTCAAGCCGGTGCAAGTTATGTTAGAGATATCTGTCATCTTCTTCTTCAACTTGCATTCTCTTGATCTTCACACTTGCTTTTGGAGCTCTGATCTTCTTCCTATTATCTTTGTCTATCACAACCTAAAGCTCTGATCATGGGTCATATGATTGTGTTTATGTTCTTTTATAAGATGAAAATAAAAGTGTCGGTCCAACTGTTGATTTCTTTCCGCAACCAGTACAACGAACTCTGTATGGATGATATCAATCAAACCTTCATAAAACAACTAAAACCACCGTTCGAAACCATAAAGCATAAGGATGAAGTCTTGGAAAAACCCACTAAGAAGCCCTAAACTTTCGGACCCTAATACGCACGAGAAGAATGTCGCGTGTCATGAGTTCGACCAATATGACACGCGAAAAGGGTCATTATTCATATATAAAGAACATTAAGTAACAAATTGCCAAAGAGTCACTATTCATCAGAGTTTCAAACCACTAATACCATACAATGACCATGTTTGAAAATGGAGAGTTCCTATGGAAGTTGCTAAAATAGTTAAACAAAAGCTGAAATGGATGGATCACTATCCATCAGAGTTTCCAACCACTAATACCATACAATGACCATGTTTGAAAATGGAGAGTTCTTATGGAAGTTACAAAAATAGTTAAACAAAAGCTGAAATGGATGGATCATTCGTTAATTTAATAAGATTTGGTGTTGGATCTTAAGCAAAAGGTAGACCACACCACTAGACGATTGCTCAATTCCAAAACAAATAATGTTCATGCAAGCAAGTTGTCACACCCTCAAATTTCCACTGCGGGGTTTACACCGCGAGGCGCGTGACATACCAGAATCTCATAGCCATAAGTCATAAGAACGACTCTAAATGCCCAAACCATTTAGTTCATTATTGAAAATCAAGTTTAGCGTTTACCAAAAAGTTTAGTTAAGTTGCAAAAGCGTAAATCAAACATAACCGTTTAAGTTCATGCGCAAAACAACGCGCCCAAAATAAAACCGTTGAATGTAAAGCAAAGTATATGTTAAGTAATGTTCACAACCCATGACACAAGATGCATGTCCTATCGTGCTCCGAACCTAGAGACCTGCAAAAACATGCTAGCGTGTGTCAACATAAAGTCGGTGAGTTCACAAAGTAAGATAAGTAAAAGTGTAGGTTTCCCAAATCAAGAAACAAATAGTTAGGTTTCCCAAAGCCAAAAGTAGTAATCAACAACCAAAACCAAGAACCAAGTACCACTAGTTCAGCGTATGCGAAGGGTAGCTAACCCATTCATGATAACTAAACAAGGATATACCGAATTGCTATTTGAACGATGTACTCGCCTCGCAAGCTGGTTTTTGCTTCCCATCATTGCCTATCAACAATGATAAAGTCTAAGGTCGTAGTTCACGCCCGGCTCCCAGCACGGTGTGAGATTTTTCAAACCTAATAGCGCTATCAACTAGTAACCCTCTTGCCACCTGACAACTCATTCGGTAAATAGTGAAGGACTTTCGTGATAGAGTGCAGTTTAGTTCATCAAGGACAAAAGATGTGAAACTAGTAAAATGCGATTCCTCCCAGGAATCAGTGTATCTCAACCCGAGATAGAATAAGAAAAACCCAATTCCTCCCCGGAATCAATCCATCCCAAAACCCGGGACAAAACAGTAGTCCAAACCTGGACTAGAAAAGTCAAGTAAGTTGTCTTCCCGAGACGCATGCTTTTGAGAAAAAAAAAATAGTGAAACTCACCTTATTATGCAAGCAAGTAAATCCAAACTTCCAAAGTGATTATCATTCATTTTACACTTCATATACCTCTCATATAAGTTTTCATTCAAGTTCATGTCAAATACATACCATATAAGACACCAAATAGTCACATAAACGTACATTACACAATCTGCATTTTTAGGACAGATTATGCGCCGTGAAAAATAATTTATTATAAATACTTATCCAGTGAATTAGACTCCCAAAATTTTACTAAATATTCCAGGGGATCTACTGAACAAGTCCATATTTTTAGTTTGTGATAAAACCTTGCACAAAAATTATGAAAAATCACGCAACACAGCTATGTCTAGAAAATACACACAACAGATCAGATTAGTAGAAAAATTCCCAAAAATCGTGTATTCGTCCAAACGGGATGAATCCACTTGGAAAAGCCAAGTTATTCCAATTTTGACCTACTGTCCAAATTTCATAACTTAATTCTTTGTAAAACTCGAGTTATGATTGTTTAAAGTTGACCCAGTTTACTAATCCGAAAATCTGATATGACCTTTAATCAAAGAAAATTCCAAAAACTTATCAAACGACGTCCGAATTAGATGATTTTACCCATTATGAAAAGCTAAGACTATGTATAACACCATGCAAAGAAATCATCAAAACCAACATATTTAAGTCACGTAACAGACCCTACAATTCGACCCAAACATTCTGTCCAGATTTTCATCATGCATAAACACTTATTTAAACTACTCACGTATGCATATAATCGATCAACGATAATCAAAAACCATCCTAAAACATTCATAGGACCTAACATGATCGGAACCTAACATAATACATGCAAAACCATAAACCCTAAAGATCCAAAACATCATAAACATGCTTATCATGCAACCTATCAATTACTAATCACATAAGATTATGGTTACCCCATTCAATCTTTATAAACCTCAAGATTTAATCTTTATGAAAATGTTTCAAACCTGGAGAAACTTAGTTATAAGGTTTTAATAACCTATTAAGAAAGATTAAAACACAAGAGATTGAATGTTATACCGTAAGCACTTCAAAACTATCAACCGAATGCTCTCCAAGCTTCCCGATCAATATTCTTGCGCCTTAGCAGGTGTTTGGGGTTAATATTTCCATAACTAGGTATTAGGGGGCAATTAGGGTTGAGTTTAGGGGATACAAGAGGCTTAAGGTTGACTTAAATAGGGGTTTAAGTCGGTTTAGTTGCGCCAAGATCCTGCGCGCGGGCGCTCGGAGAGAGTGAGCGGCCGCTCACTCCTCCCTGGCCCGCTCCGGGTGGCTTGCTTCGTTGTACAGCGTGTTTTCTTCGATGTTTTCACTATTTTGGACCATAACAAGTGTAACCCCATGTTAAGACCCCAACCATCCTAATGGTCCACCTATTATGATTTTTATTAACGTTTTCGGTTTAAGTTCACGTAATCACATACAGTTTGCACATAGTTTCACAGAGTTTCATAGAAGCACATAATTGCAATCAATCTCAATCAATTAATTCACAATTATTTAATTTCACCGTTTATCAACGTCCGAGGTTCACTACTCATGTATACAGTCTGGTAATTCCCCGAATTACCACTTCATGCAGTTATTAACCTATAACTGTGCAACGTGTGACTTATCTAGCTAGCCCTAGTTAAGTAGAATGCAAGGAATGTAACTAGAGTTTAGTTAAAGTGAGAACCTGAAATTGCGGGGTATCACACAAGTAATATCCAGTTGTTGGACATCATAAGCAAAAAGGTGCACCACACCACTAGACGACTGCTCAATTCCAGAACAACTATTCATGCAAGCAAGTAAAATTCAGTTGTTGGACATTGTGATCGGGTACAGAGCAAGATGTTTTCAGAGATATATCTGTCAACGATGAAGGAAACCTGAAACAACCGGAAAACATTTCAAAAGTAGTCAAAGCATGCATCAATTTTTGTAGATAGAGTTCAATTTCCATGAAGATGGATCTCAGGATGGTTGGTAGCTCTGGGTAAGAACATTGTGGATGATGATGATAATAACTTCTCTTCAGATTCTGATTGCACCAAATCTAGTCTTCAGGTAAGTCCACATGGTTAATCATGTATACATTCCATGGGTTTGTGTCCAATGCAAGGATCTTCGAATGTGGTATGCGCATTAAATTTCATTAAATAAAAGAAACATGATTTTTAGGTAAGAACATTGTGGATAGTGATGAAACAATGGTGGAATTGGAATTGGAATTAGATTTTGAATTGGAATTGATGTTAGGAATTGGAATGGACAAACCGAGGCCTAAGGTGAATCCGTTTGGTGATGGTAAACCTAGAGATGTTTTGCTTCAGGAGAAAGGTGTGGATTATCGGAATTGAATACTTAGAGATGACACGCGAAGCTTTAGACTCCAAGCAGATCCCTTGAAGAAAATGTTCCTCTCTGTTACCAAGCATGTCAAGAAATGATAATTTTCAAATATTGCAGATTAAGTATAACGAAGATGAATGTTGTATTTTTCCCGGAAGTAATGAATAAAAATAAATAAATAAACACTAAGAAATGATAATTTTCAAATATTGCAGATCAAGTATAACGAAGATTAATGTTGTATTTTTCCCGAAAGTAGTGAATAAAAAAATAAATAAACACTAAGAAATGATCATTTTCAAATATTGCAGATCAAGTATAACGAAGATTAATGTTGTATTTTTCCCGGTAGTAATGAATAAAAAAATAAATAAACACTAAGAAATGATAATTTTCAAATATTGCAGATAAATGATAACGAAGATTAATGTTGTATTTTTCCCGGAAGTAATGAATAAAAAAAATAAATAAACACTTTTAGAGTTATTTAATTTAGTTATTTTATTAAATAAATCAAAAAAATAAAAAATAAACATTTCAAAATATCAAAAAAAAAAAAAACAATCAAAATTAAAAGATCCAAAGCGCCTCGCTTTGGCCAAAGCGAGGCGCTTTGGATCAAAAAATTAGTTTTTTCTGCCACCTCGTATGACCTTGTTTGATTTGACCCTAGGCACCTCGCTTTGGCCAAATCCAGGCGCTTGGGGGGGGGGGGGGGATAGAAGGTGGGGGTGTGAATAGCTAGGGCATTTTGCAATAAATTAGTTAAAAACATTCATAAGAACAAACTATTGCTAAAAAAATCATTTTTTTGAAAAAAAAAAAAAACAGAAACAGACCCATCTTCTTTCTACGAGGTCCTATTCCTAGATGCCCAGGATTAGGTCCCCATTAAGTAAGGGTTGAAGCCTGAGGGTGGACGTTCTACAATTCACCAATGACTTATGTTCTAATATTAAAACCACGGAACTTTTTTTAAATTTCTATTAGAGAGGATTGTATGGTTGATCTGTGTGGTTTTGCTAGGGCTGCAAATGAACCGAACGAATATGAACAAGGCCTTGTTCGTGTTCGTTTGCTAAGGAAATTAAGTGTTCACGAACAGTTCATGAACACTTACTAAAGAAACACGAATCCTAGATTGTCGTATAGATGCCAATCTTGGTCGTGATTCTACTGTCTTTTATAAAGAGGTATATTTATAAAAACGTGTGGGTCTAAATACAAGACCAAGGAGTTTAAGAGACTACCGATCAGAAGAGTCGAGCCTCTAAACGTTAGTATAGTAAACAAGGGGTTGAAAAGGTACGAAGGAGTTCGTAGTCTTTTTGATGAATGTATTGGTGAATATCAGATGCCAACAAAAGGAGAAGGAGCTCCTCCTTTTGTAGTACCTCGACGTCACACTTTCTCAGCCCATCATCTACCCTTGATAGGGCCCGGCCCAGGTAGAGGTGTCTCTAAGTTTCCGGCCCAAGTCCCTAAGCCCAATGGTGCAAGTGGGTTTGGCAAAAGGAGAAAGTAAAGGGGGGATGTTACCGTCCTGACGATAGTACGTGTGGCGTCCATTGAGTGGACGCTAGTGGGCGGCGGACACGTGGAGTCCGCCTATTGGTTGACCCAGGGTGGTGGGTAATCATCTTCTTTCTTGAAACCCGAGACAAGTCGAGAAAGTCTTCTGTCAGAGGAGATATCTTGGCTGGGAGGCCGTCATATCATTGTCCTTTCTGCGTGTCAGACTGGGAGCAGTCTTTGATTGGTCGAGAACTCTAACGGACAGCCTGTTTCGTCAGGAACAGTTTCCTGGGGCAGGGATGTGTGCCCCGAGGCTGCCCCAGAAGGCATCTTCTAGTCATGCTGACGAAGCTTCATCAAAGTTGCTAGAGAAGCTTTGAAGTGTATCGGGCCCGCCGACGTAAAATGGGCGGGTGAGTATGCGTCTGGTGTCCATTGGACGCTAGGTATATTGCTGACGTAAAACGGGCAGGTGAGTCTACGTCTGGCGTCCATTGAACGCCAGGTATATCACCGACGTAAAACGGGCGGGTGAGTCTGCGTCCGTTCTCTGATGGACACTAAACATTCCGCTGACGTAAAACGGGCGATGTATGTTTTAACTAGGCGCTGATATGGTATTTGTGATGTTTTGATACCATATCCCTTCAAGTCCCCCAGTCCAGTGCTTTCATGTGGCTCTGGCACGGGAGTGCTAGACTTGATTTCGCATGTGTACTTTGAGTTACATCCAGTCGTCACTGGGTTTTCGTGTAACAAAGTGTACATGTGATTTATAACCTCGTCAACCGGTGCGCGCACAATGATCAAGCTGCGGGCGTATGGCTGAATAAGCGTTTGTTGTGGGACCTAATAGTAGGTTCGGGCAAACAGAATGAAGGAGATTCATTCTTCATGTGTAAAGCTTGAAATAAGATGAAGAAGGTTAATTCTTTATATGCAGAGCTTGAAGTAAGATGAAGAAGGTTAATTCTTCATGTGTAGAGCTTGAAGTAAGATGAAGAAGGTTAATTCTTCATGTGTAGAGCTTGTGGCTCATGTGATAAATTTTGACCTTCCTCGTGATATTGATAGCTATGTTCATAGGATTGGAAAGAAGCTTATCAAGAAGTACCAGTCCGGCTTGATCAATATGTTGAAAGTTATTCGTCTTCTAGTGGTTATCGTCATGGCATGGCGAATATGCGTGTTAGAAGTAGACCTCGAGATTCGGCAATATGCGCAGACGTGGGGCCCGTGTAAGCGTCGGGTCTGATTGCGCATGCCTTTTGTGCGCAGACGTGGGGCCTGAGAAGGCGTCGGGCCTGGTTGCGCGTCCAGAAGATGTGAAAAAGGAATTCTTGAGATTTTTACCTTTTGCGCGTATGCGTGGGGCCTGAGAAGGTGTCGGGCCTGATTGCGCGTCCAAAAGATGTGAAAAAGGAAATCCTGAGATTTTTATGTGACATCCGTCATTTTTTCTTTGTATTTTTTAATAATTCTATGTACGTTAAACTTCAATTAATGAGACGTTACATTTTCATCATTTTCGAATGTTTAAAAAATATTCTGTGACACATTCGGGTTTGTTTAATCATAATATATGTTAATAATAATATAAGAATAGATGAAATTTTGTCAAAAAAATAAATGCCTGGGACGGGGTTCGAACCCGCGTCCCAAAGCGGTTCACTACACACCACACACCAACCAACTGGGCTACACCATACTATCTGTTTTGAAACCCACCATAATAATTATATAACATAACTGAAATCGAACAGTTTGACTACAAAAGTCAACTGTTTACATCGAGCATCATCAATCAATCCATCTAACGCGTTTTTGACCCAATTATGGAATGGGATTGATTGTTTTAACTGAATCGCATCAATTACACGTATAATTACAGTCAACACCTTCCAATTTGAGGCCAATCATCCGCGTCATCATCATCATGGCAAGGTCAACTTACCATTCGTTCATCCAAGCCTTTCCCCTATAAATTGGACATCCCTGGTCAGTCACAACTCGCCGAAAATCTTCTCTTCACCTCCAATTTCTGTTAACAACTTGATATCGAAGCCTTTTTTTATCGTGTTTGACGTTTTTCTTTGACGAGCCTTCATACCCGATTACGGGTTTTTTGTAAGTCTTTTCTTTTGTGGGTTTTACTCTTCGGCACATGACAAACAATAGCCCCAAGAATCCAGGGGCTATTGGTCTCTAATTCTTGTGATTGAAGGATTAGGGCTCGATTGGATGGATTTGGGGAAGAACACATGATACAGATAACGTATATAGTTATTTTAGAACAGAACATAAACAACCAACTAATCTAGATCAGTTGGTTTACCCACTTTGTTGTGGAGCTTGAACCGGCCTTTGGCCAAGGTTCGAACCCCACGAACCAACTTTATTTTTTCTTATTTAAACTAATTATCAAAACCAACACATTTAACCTATATAATTAATTTGAATCCAGTTTAAGTCGTTCTTAGGGTGTGGCTCAGTTGGTGGCCACGCTTGTGATAAAACCCGAACCGGCCAGAGGCCCGGGTTTGATTCCCATAACCAACAACTATATTTTTTGTTCCTTTTACATATATATGTAGTATATTAATCTTTTAAAATAGTTTTTAAATACTATAAGTGTTTTTTAAATTCTACAAAAATTACTGTATGATCTTCTAATGGTAAAGTTCATTTTACAATTTTTAGTTTTTCAAAAATAATTTATTTAATATATATTATTAATAATACAAGTTTATTCATTTATAATTATAAAAGTCAATAAAAATATCTAAACGGTTTTATTAAATCTCACAAAAATTATTCTAAACTTTTATATCCTTAAACATTTCAGAAATTATTTTTATTTCAGAAAAACCGTTCATTTTATATTTTTAATTAATTTTTGTTAGTTTTAATCATAAATAAATCATAATAAATTCATTTTTCAATATTTTTGCACCAAAATTTTATATAAATTATTTTTAACTATCTAGAACTGAATACAATTTTTAATTCAGAAATTCTTTAATTTTAATATTTTTAGATATTAAAGTTATATTTAGACAATTTGAAATAAATAGATTATATATATTCTATTTTCAAGAAAATAATTTTATAAAAATTATTTTCATACTTAAAACCTTATGTTGTGACTATATTCAACTTAAAAATTTACAAAAAGACTTTTATTTATTTATTTATTAAATTTCTTATATTTAATAAACAATTTGATTATTAATCAAATAAATACTTATCCCCAATTCGAAACCCTAGAAATACATGTATCCTAGAATTATTTCCCTTATACGTTATCAAATTCTTTAGGTTGATCCTTTGGGATAATTCCAATGCATATTTCGTTGTCCAGTTGAATTTCAAGCTATTACGTAAACAGTGAGTATTTCCTATCCCCTTTTTGCTTTTATTCATTTTTGGGGTGTTACATGTACACTATTACAATTTCAAATACAAGTTTACATTTTCACAATACAAATCTAGTACTATGTGCATTGCTTACAACGTGATTTATGCTTAGACAATACATGTGGATTACATTTGTACTTAGTGAAATCATTAACATGGTACAAGCCGACCTTAACATTGGATAGCGCTATTGGATTGACAACCCGCCTAGGTTGATTCTCCCCCTTTTTCATTGGAGAATCCGTGGCCACTGTTAAGTTATTATCCATTTATTGGATGAGTACACCGCCATTCATACAGTACATTATACAGTCACAGGATTGATTTCGCTCATTTGTATGATACATAGTTTACATATTTGCACTGTAGCTTGCACTTGAATTGTATATCTTTTTAACTTACTATATATATCAAAACTAGGAATGCTCACCAACATTTCATATGTTGACCAAACCTATTTTTGTACATGTTTCAGGTGCAGTTTAATCTAGTGCTTTAGCAAGGGATATTTAGTGCTTTATTTTAATCAGTTATTTCAATATTTACATTTCATTTAGACATTGTATTTTCCATTTCCATGTAAGACAATTTTGGCTTATTCAATAATATTTACATTTTAGTACCATGTGCTTTTGAACAATCGTCACTACGTGACACCTCGATGATTCTGCCATTGGTTGGGGTGTTACAGATTGGTATCAGAGCCATGGTTATAGGGAACTAGGTTATTAGATGAATTGGCCTAGACTATAACCGAATTTCAACTTTCAGGTACAACATTTCCTAATTTATCATTCCCCTCATTTCCCTCTACTTTCCTCCCTCAATCTTTCCCCTTCTTCTCCATTTCTCCTCATCTTTCACCATGGTGTATAGAGATGGTGTCCTACAAGGAGTGGAAAGACTACATCATCATGGAGCGGGAGTAGTACCTTTCATGAAGACACTCTTAGGCATAATGCATACTCTTATTTTTGCTCCTTCAAAGTTGTTGAACTTTAATGAGTGTGAAAAGGACACGTGCAATCCGGAAGGGTGGATGCCTGTACACTGGGTTTTCTGGCATAGGCAAGCATAGCGCATAAATCCATTTACGGACCTGTTATGCTTACCTAGGGATTCCTGGAGTGAGTGTCCACTTATAGGCTAAAGCATGTCTTCTTTGATCACCATTGGGCTCAATTCCTTTGAAAAGTCAACGTTCTTGTTGGGCTTTACAGCTAGACAAGGGCAATCCAAGCATTTTATGCAAATTTTTCAATGATACACTCTTATTTCACATACAATATCTTGTATTCATAATCATTTGTACAATTATACACTTCCATTTATTAATCTCATAATTTTTCATGACTGCCTTGTAGATGTCTGCTCGCCGTATGCTCCGTGATGCTAGCCAACGCACTGTTCGTGCTTCTGGACAACGTTCTGACCGTCGCCTCGCTTCTCTAGTTGCTGAGCAAATTGCTGCAGTGATTCCAAATCTTGTTAGTGAGTTAACCCAGAACAGCAACAGCGCCAACACAGCGGGTGCAACTCAATTCCGGTGCACTTTCAAACACTTCAACTCATGCAACCCCATGAAATTTACTGGTGAGGAGGGTGCTACTGGCCTCCTCCAATGGTTTGAAAGTATGGAAAGTACCTTTGTGAACAGCGAGTGTCCTGATGACCTCCGTGTTCGCTATGCTACCAGTGTCCTTCAAAAGGGGGCGCTAACCTGGTGGAATGGTGAAAAACGTAATCGGGGCACTAATGTTGCTTTATCTTTGTCTTGGGCTGAGGTTAAGGAACTCATGATCGCCAAATTCTGCCCTAGGAACGAAATCGGGAAACTAGAGGAAGAGTTCCATGGGTTGAAACAAGACAGTGGTGAAAATCTTGCGTACAACACTAGATATCATGAACTCAGTATATTGGTTCCACACATGGTTACCCCGGTCTCTCGAGCAATCGAGAAATATATTGAGGGATTGCCTAACCTAATTCAAGACGTAGTCACTGGAAGCAGACCCACTACGGTGGAAGAAGCCATCCAGCTTGCAGCCTCCTTGACTGACAAGCACGTGAAAAAGGGAAATCTGGTCAGGAAAGGAACCAAGAAACCAGCTGAGAAGACCCCCACCCCTACTACTGAATCATCAACAGTTGCTGTAGACAATACCGGGTCCAACACTAGGAAGCGGAAGTCCAGGGGTAGAAACTACGCTGTTGTTGTAACATTTGGCGTTAATAATAGTACGTTACGTATAATCTAGATAAAACGACAAGTTCTATTTTTGCATTTAATTATTTAGTGGCATTTTGAACCCTAATACTATGATAATTATCCCTAATATATATATATATATATATATATATATATATATATATATATATTAAATATATGTTAAATATAATTGTAAAAAAAATATGCTGAGGCCGGGGTTCGAACCCGAGTCCTCAGCCGGGTTTAATAAACACACCCACACAAACCATCTGATCTAGCCATCATTCTTGTTTTAAACCCGGAACATTATTATTATAACACTAGCTTACAACTCTCACAGTTGACTTAGAAAGTCAACTGTGCATTGCGACTTACCAAAATCATCAACCATAACTCGTGATTAATCTATGATTGGAATCACAACGTGATATCCGGCCTATTCTGACTCATACCTTCGTCAATTATCAATCAATTGTTTCCAATTTTGATTATAACGCGTCAAACTTTAAAGACGAAGTCAAAGATTTCCAATTCAATGATCTAGACATTAACACTATAAATTGGGCATCAGTGGACCATCACAATTCGCCGAACATCCTCTTCCAATCCCCAATTCTACTTAAAAATCCTCTGTTCTTGGTAGTGGATCGCGTTTTGACTTATACAGTTGACTGAGCAATTGTGCACGATACGTAATTGTAAGTCTAATGTTTTTGATGGGTTTTAATCTTCGGCATCCACACATCAATAGCCCTAAGGTTAATTGGGTTATTGATGTGTGAATTGATTGATTGGAAAATTAGGGCTTGTATGCTTATTTGGGGATAAACACGATTGCATGTATGTTATTTATTTCAAATAAAACAGAAATCAACACAACCACTTACAACCACTGGTCTGGACCAAGTGGTTGTGTCTGGTGCCATCTTCCTGAGCCACGCGGGTTCGAGTCCCGGCTGTGGCAAGTCTTTTTTTTTTATTTCGTTTTTATTCAAACAATTATATATAATACTTATAATTTTATAAATTCGTTTTAAAATATTAAAACTCTTTTAATAATCCTACAAAAATTATTTTAAGTTAATCTAATGAAAAAGTTTAACTTACAATTTTTAGTTTTCAAAAATTTATTTATTTAATATATTTAATAAATAAATCAAGTTTAATCTATTATATTAATAAAATTCTATTAAAATGTCAAAACAATTTTATAAATTTCCACAAAAATTATTCTGAGTTTATATAACAATAAACTTTTCTGAAATGATTTTTAATTCTGAAAAATCATTTATTTAATATTTTTAATCAATTTTTTTTAGTTTTAATCATAATTAAGTCATAATAAATCCAATTTTTAATATTTTTGCATCAAAATTTTATACAAATTATTTCTGATTATTTGGAACAGAAATATAATTTTTAAACTAATAATTATTTAATTTTAGTATTTTTTTTATTAAAGTTAAATTTTGATTATTTGTTATAAATAGAATTAATATTCTATTTTAAAGAAAATAATTTTGTAAAAATTATTTTTATACTTTAAACACATTTGACCATCTTAAATTTAAATTTCATAAAAAGATTTTTGTTTATTTATTTACTAAAATTCTCTCAATTACCAAACATTTTTAATATTAATCAAACAAGCATTTATCCCCAAATTCAAAGCCCTAGAACTTATACATTTGTAGACTAGATAGACTTAGACATATTTATTACCTTATTATAGGGTGATACTTGACACATTTGGGCAACACCACTATTCAATTTTTCAACAGATATAACATTTTGCTAAGGTGAGTTTTACATAGCCCCTTTTCTATTTATCACCATTTTTGGGGTGAAACATGTTACAACATCATTTATGCAATTCAATCATCAATGTGTCTATGTGTTTTTCTATGTTGCATTATGTCTTGAACATGACTAGGGTAAGCACAATTCTAGCATAAACATTGATCAACCGACGGTATACATTGATAGATCTATTGGACTGACAATCCCACCCGGATACGTGCCTCCTACAAAGGTAGCGTGGGTGTTTGTTACTGCGATATAAATGAGTGAACCATGAGCGTATGGGATGTACCACAATATAACAGTCACAAGGGTTGATTATGCACTCGATTTACTTCTAGTATGTTTTCACATATGGACTAGATTTGCCATGACACATGAATTGCACAACAATTTTATTCGATTATCAAAACCTATGTAATTCTCACCAACTTTTGTTGACCCAAAATATTTTCAACTTAACATGTTTCAGGTTCTACTTGTTTGAAGACTCGAATTAATGCTTGAAGATGTGTGCATAGTTTTATTCAATTTGATGTACGAATTCTTGTAGAACAATTGTATGTAATTTATTTAAATCATATAATGAAATTTATTATTCACCATGAGCTACTGAACAATCATCAATACGTGACATCCCGATGTTTCCGCCATCGGTTGGGGTGTTACAGATTGGTATCAGAGCCATGGTTATAGGGAATTAGGTTATTAGAAAAATAATCTAGTCTATAACCATAGGATTTAACCAGTACTTGCTTCTTTTACTTGCTATTCTCTATCTCCCTCCTACTTCTTATCCCTACTTTCATCCTTACAAGAAGGATTGCTCTCCAACACTGGATCTACTCTCAGACTAATAGGACAAAATCCTCAGATTTAACCTGAACCACCTTGAGATCTCGTCGAAGTTCTAGATTTTAATAACGAACACGTGCAATCTGGAAGGGTGAACGCCTGTATTCTGAGTCTTCTGTCTAGGCTGGCATTGCGCATATATCCCAATCAGACGAGGGACCCGGATGCCTACCTGGGAATTCTCGGGATGAGTGTTCACTTATAGGCTAAAGCATGTCTTCATATGTTATTAGAATCTAGAATCTTTGATAAGTCAACGTTTTCGTTTATTCATTTTAATGAATAAATGATTACATTCCTTATATAATCTCATTCATTTCACTTTGTCTCTTACAGATCATGCCTCCACGTCGCAACGCTCGCCTTAACAGTGGTGACAATCATGATGAAGGGAGTAGCAATCACAACCATAACCATAACCATGATACTAACCACAACAACAACAACAACAACAACAATGGCGTCGATGCCCAACTGGCTGCAATCATTTCTCAACAAATGGCGCAGCAAATCGCAACTCCGGTTCCCAACTTACTAGCTCAAGTCATCCAGTTGAACGGTAACGGGAACGGCAACGGAAACGGGAATGGAAATGGAAACCACAACGGGAATGGGAATGGTCTTCCAACCTGTACCCTTAAGCACTTTAATTCTTGCAATCCCCCAAAGTTTAGTGGTGAAGAAAGAGCTACAGGACTCCTACAATGGTTTGAGGGTATTGAGAATACCTTCATTAACAGTGAGTGTCCCGATAACATAAAGGTCCGTTATGCTATGAGTGTTCTTCACAAACGAGCACTCACTTGGTGGAATGAGGAAAAGCGCACTCGTGGGGCTGAAGCTGCACTGGCCTTAACTTGGGATCAAGCTAAAGACATTATGAAGGCAGAGTTTTGCCCTCGTATTGAAATCAAGAAGCTGGAAGATGAGTTTCATGATCTTTCTCAAGATAGTGGAGAAAACCTTGCTTACAACACTCGTTTTCACGAACTTAGCCTACTGCTACCCCACAAGGTCACCCCCTTGCCTATTGCAATCGAAAAATACATTGGTGGCTTACCGATGCAGATGCAAGACACGGTGTGGGGAAGGAACCCTGCTACTTTGGAGGAAGCAAAGCGTTTGGCTGCCACCCTAATAGATAACCATGTGAAGGCAGGAACCCTGACTCGTAAAGGGGAAAAGAAAAAGGATACTCCCCAACCTGCCGTTGATATCAAAACCGAGGCCTCAACCAACGGAAAGTGCAAGGTCAGGAATTTTGCAATAGACACCACTGTCCCACCCAACAAGAAACGATACAACGGGAACAAGCCTAAGTGTGATACCTGCCAATATCACCACTCAACCCAAGTACCCTGCCGACAGTGCACCAATTGTCAAAGGTATGGGCATCTTGCGGATGCTCGTCGAATCCCTGCTACAAACGCTCTTGCTGCTCCAAATAACCCCGCTAGAGACCCTCCAGCTACTTAACAGCAAACCCCACCATTTGAATGATGTCTACTTTTAATTCTATGTATTGACACTTTTTGATTCAAATAATATATTCGAGTATTATCATAACATCTAAGTGCATGCTTGTTTGAATGTGAACTAATTGCTATATCTAAAATCATGCTAGCTTACTTGTACAACAATTAGTTGACTATCAAACAACCTACTTAACGATTGGTAGAGGTCATCATGTCTTTCCAACAGTCAGGAGAGGCCCTACCACCTGCTCAACGACTGGTGGAGACTATCGAACCTGCTCAACAATCGGTAAAGTCATAAAAGGACGCAAAACCCTAATGTAAGGTAAATTGGTAATTACGGTCCGGAACATAATCATGAATTTACAGGTACGTTAAGGTAGTGTGAAATTTTATCAAGGTTTCCGGTAGTTGACCGATTGTAAACCTGGTATTTTCTCTTTTAACTTCGGGACGAAGTTCCTAAAAGTAGGGGAGACTGTAACATTTCGCGTTAATAATAGTACGTTACGGATAATCTAGATAAAATGACAAGTTCTATTTTTGCATTTATTATTTAGTGGCATTTTGAACCCTAATACTATGATAATTATCCCTAATATATATATATATATATATATATATATTAAATATATGTTAAATATAATTGTAAAAAAAATATGCTGAGGCCGGGGTTCGAACCCGAGTCCTCAGCCGGTTCAATAAACACACCCACACAAACCATCTGATCTAGCCATCATTCTTGTTTTAAACCCGGAACATTATTATTATAACACTAGCTTACAACTCTCACAGTTGACTTAGAAAGTCAACTGTGCATCGCGACTTACCAAAATCATCAACCATAACTCGTGATTAATCTATGATTGGAATCACAACGTGATATCCGGCCTATTCTGACTCATACCTTCGTCAATTATCAATCAATTGTTTCCAATTTTGATTATAACGCGTCAAACTTTAAAGACGAAGTCAAAGATTTCCAATTCAATGATCTAGACATTAACACTATAAATTGGGCATCAGTGGACCATCACAAGTCACCGAACATCCTCTTCCAATCCCCAATTCTACTTAAAAATCCTCTGTTCTTGGTATTCGATCGCGTTTTGACTTATACAGTTGACTGAGCAATCGTGCACGATACGTAATTGTAAGTCTAATGTTTTTAATGGGTTTTAATCTTCGGCATCCACACATCAATAGCCCTAAGGTTAATTGGGTTATTGATGTGTGAATTGATTGATTGGAAAATTAGGGCTCGTATGCTTATTTGGGGATAAACACGATTGCATGTATGTTATTTATTTCAAATAAAACAGAAATCAACACAACCACTGGTCTAGACCAAGTGGTTGTGTCTGGTGCCATCTTCCTGAGCCACGCGGGTTCGAGTCCCGGCTGTGGCAAGTCTTTTTTTTATTTCGTTTTTATTCAAACAATTATATATAATACTTATAATTTTATAAATTCGTTTTAAAATATTAAAACTCTTTTAATAATCCTACAAAAATTATTTTAAGTTAATCTAATGAAAAAGTTTAACTTACAATTTTTAGTTTTCAAAAATTTATTAATTTAATATATTTAATAAATAAATCAAGTTTAATCTATTATATTTATAAAATTCTATTAAAATGTCAAAACAATTTTATAAATTTCCACAAAAATTATTTTGAGTTTATATAACAATAAACTTTTCGAAATGATTTTTAATTCTGAAAAATCATTTATTTAATATTTTTAATCAATTTTTCTTAGTTTTAATCATAATTAAATCATAATAAATCCAATTTTTAATATTTTTGCATCAAAATTTTATAATTATTTCTGATTATTTGGAACAGAAATATAATTTTTAAACTAATAATTCTTTAATTTTAGTATTTTTTTATTAAAGTTAAATTTTGATTATTTGTTATAAATAGAATTAATATTCTATTTTAAAGAAATAATTTTGTAAAAATTATTTTTATACTTTAAACACATTTTTGTGACCATCTTAAATTTAAATTTCATAAAAAGATTTTGGTTTATTTATTTACTAAAATTCTCTCAATTATCAAACATTTTTAATATTAATCAAACAAGCATTTATCCCCAAATTCAAAGCCCTAGAACTTATACATTTGTAGACTAGATAGACTTAGACATATTTATTACCTTATTATAGGGTGATACTTGACACATTTGGGCAACACCACTATTTAATTATTCAACAGATATAACATTTTGCTAAGGTGAGTTTTACATAGCCCCTTTTCTATTTATCACCATTTTTGGGGTGAAACATGTTACAACATCATTTATGCAATTCAATCATCAATGTGTCTATGTGTTTTTCTATGTTGTATTATGTCTTGAACATGACGAGGGTAAGCACAATTCTAGCATAAACATTGATCAACCGACGGTATACATTGATAGATCTATTGGACTGACAATCCCACCCGGATACGTGCCTCCTACAAAGGTAGCGTGGGTGTTTGTTACTGCAATATAAACGAGTGAACCATGAGTGTATGGGATGTACCACAATATAGCAGTCACAAGGGTTGATTTTGCACTCGATTTACTTCTAGTATGTTTTCACATATGGACTAGATTTGCCATGACACATGAATTGCACAACAATTTTATTCGATTATCAAAACCTATGTAATTCTCACAAACTTTTGTTGACCCAAAATATTTTCAACTTAACATGTTTCAGGTTCTACTTGTTTGAAGACTCGAATTATTGCTTGAAGATGTGTGCATAGTTTTATTCAATTTGATGTACGAATTCTTGTAGAACAATTGTATGTAATTTATTTAAATCATTTAATGAAATTTATTATTCACCATGAGCTACTAAACAATCATCAATACGTGACATCCCGATGTTTCCGCCATCGGGTGGGGTGTTACAGTTGTAGCCCCAATAACTCAGGCTCCAATAGCCCAGGCTCCAATGGCTTAGGCTCCCCCTGTTAAGAAGGTTATAGTGGGAACTTACCCAAGTGTGCCACCTGTCAGTACCATCACCCCTCAAATTTTCCTGCTCGCCACTGTACCACCTGTGGTAGGTACGGTCATGTAGCTACCACCTGTCGATCAGTGCTTCGACCTCAACCAATCAATGCTCAACCAGTTAACCCTCAACCAACCAACCCTCAATCAGCTCGCCAAAACCCACAACCCATAGCATATGGTCGAGCTTGCTTCAATTGTGGTGATCCAAACCACCTTAGAAATCAGTGTCCAGCACTTGTCCCAGCAAACCGTGCAACAAACCCAGTGGCTCGTGGTAGGGCTTTCAACATCAATGCAGTAGAAGCCCAGGAAGCAAATGATGTGGTGAATGGTACGTTTTTACTTGATGGTCATTATGCTTCGATTTTATTTGATACTGGTGCGGATAAAAGTTTTGTGTCGTTAGCATTCGAACCTTTATTATCTCACACTCGCTCTAGATTAGGAGCGCCTTTCACTGTCGAAGTCGCGGATGGTAAACCCATCTCAATCGATTCCATCATCCAGGGTTGTACTCTTAGCCTTAACGAACATGACTTCACCATTGATCTCATACCCATGAAATTGGGGAGCTTTGATGTTATCGTGGGTATGGATTGGCTTTCTAAACATCATGCTGAAGTTGTCTGCTTTGAGAAATTTATTCTGTTTCCTCTCGCATCGGGTGACTTTTTACGGGTTTATGGTGAGAAACCATCCAGTGGTCTTAAACTCATGTCCTGCACTCAAGCACAAAAATATCTGCGTAAGAAATACGTAGCTTTCTTGGCCCATATCTTGAAAAAGAAAGGTAAAGACAAGAGTATCCAAGATGTTCCTGTTGTTCGTGAGTTTCCAGAAGTCTTTCCTGGTGACTTACCAGGACTTCCACCTGTGCGTCCTGTTGAATTTCATATTGATCTTGTACCTGGTGCTACGCCCGTTGCAAAATCTCCATACCGCCTTGCACCTTCCGAGATGCAAGAACTTGCGAGTCAACTTCAAGAGTTGGCAGACAAGGGTTTCATTCGTCCCAGTTCATCACCTTGGGGAGCTCCAGTCTTATTTGTAAAGAAGAAGGATGGATCTTTCCGAATGTGTATTGATTATCAGGAGCTGAATAAACTCACCATTAAAAACCGGTACCCTTTACCCCGCATTGATGATCTTTTTGATCAACTTCAAGGTTCGACTTGCTTCTCAAAGATCGATCTTCGTTCGGGATATCACCAATTTCGAGTTCATGAAGACGATATTCCAAAGACAGCTTTTCGTACATGCTATGGTCATTACGAGTTCATGGTTATGCCTTTTGGACTAACGAATGCACCCGCTGTCTTCATGGATCTCATGAATCGCGTGTGCAAACCTTTCTTGGATAAGTTCGTAATCGTTTTCATCGATGACATTCTCATTTACTCTAAAACCAAATCAGCCCACGAACAACACCTTAGACAAATTTTGAGTCTTTTGAAGAATGAACAACTGTATGCCAAATTCTCCAAGTGTGAATTTTGGCTTAAGGAAGTTCAATTTTTGGGACACATTATCAGTGATAAGGGAATACACGTGGATCCAGCTAAGATTGAGGCTGTTAAAAATTGGATTACACCCAAGTCTCCCACGGAAGTTCGCTCTTTTCTTGGCTTAGCGGGTTATTATCGTCGCTTCATTCTCAACTTCTCCAAGATTGCCTTACCTCTCACTTCTTTGACCCATAAAGATAAACCATATGTATGGGGACCCAGTCAGGAAGAAGCATTCCAGACATTGAAGCAGAAACTATGTGATGCTCCAATCCTCACTTTACCTGACGGCAATGAGGATTTCGTTGTTTATTGTGATGCCTCTAACCAAGGTCTTGGTTGTGTTCTCATGCAACGAGGCAAGGTTATAGCATATGCATCACGACAACTGAAAAACCATGAGAAAATTACACTACCCATGATCTTGAACTCGGAGCGGTCGTTTTCGCGCTTAAGATTTGGCGGCACTATTTATATGGTACAAAATGTGTGATTTTCACTGACCACAAGAGTCTTCAACACATTTTCAACCAGAAAGATCTGAATATATGACAACGATGATGGGTCGAGTTGTTAAACGACTACGACTGCGAGATTCGCTACCATCCTGGCAAGGCGAATGTTGTAGCCGATGCCCTTAGTCGTAAAGGTCATGCCCAGCTTTATTGTGCTCAGGTCCAGTCTGATATCAAACTCCGCATCATTGAAGCCCAACATGTCTCTGTTACTGAAGGCAACATGTACGAAGAAATGTCGTGTGGAGCCGAAAATCAGTTGGAAACCAAAAATGGTTTACTTTATTTCATGAACCGTCTTTGGATCCCTGATCGTGACAACCTGCGTACCTTCCTCATGGACGAGTCTCATAAGTATCGTTCCCATTCACCCTGGTGCAGATAAGATGTATCAGGATCTGCGTACTTTGTATTGGTGGCCCGGTATGAAGAAGGACATAGCTCTTTATGTGGCTAAATGCCTTACTTGCTCCAAGGTCAAAGCTGAGCACCAACGTCCATCTGGTTTACTTCTGCAACCAGAAATCCCAGTGTGGAAGTGGGAGAACATTGCTATGGACTTCATCACGAAGCTTCCACGCACCACTCGTGGGCATGACAGTATCTGGGTTATCGTCGATCGATTGACCAAATCTGCTCACTTTTTACCCATTCGTGAGACCTACACAACTGAGAAACTGGCTAAGATCTACATCAGTGAGATTGTCAGCCGTCATGGTATTCCTCTAGACATTATTTCCGATCGTGATAGCTGGTTTACTTCTCGCTTTTGGCAGACATTTCAGTCCGCACTTGGTACACAACTGAATCTTAGCACGGCTTATCACCCACAGACGGATGGTCAAACTGAACGAACCATCCAAACATTGGAGGATATGCTTCGACCGTGCATCATCGACTTTGGTGGTAATTGGGACACGCACTTACCCTTGGTTGAGTTCTCGTATAATAACAGCTACCATTCCAGTATTAACATGGCACCGTTTGAGGCACTTTATGGTCGCAAATGTCGTTCCCCTGTGTGTTGGAGCGAGGTTGGTGAAACACAAATCACCGGTCCTGAACTAATACAGGAAACGACAGACAAAATTCTTCGCATTCGTGAGAACTTGCAAGTTGCTCGAAGCAGACAGAAGAGTTATGCCGATCAAAGGCGCAAACCTCTAGAATTTCAAGTCGGAGACATGGTACTTCTCAAGGTTTCACCTTGGAAGGGTATATTTCGATTTGGAAAGAAAGGGAAACTTGCACCACGGTTTGTAGGCCCTTTTAAGATCCTTGAGCGAGTTGGGAAGGTGGCTTACAAGCTTGATTTACCACCAGAGCTCAATAATGTTCATCCAACGTTTCATGTTTCTAATCTTAAGAAGTGTTTGGCTGAAGATAACCTCCATGTTCCTTTAGAGGATATCCAGATTGACGAGTCGATGCGCTTCATAGAAAAACCTGTGGAGATTATGGATCGAGATGTCAAGACGCTTAAGCGAAGCCGAATTCCAATTGTCAAAGTTCGTTGGGAATCCAAACGAGGCCCAGAGTTTACTTGGGAGCGTGAGGACCAAATGATGTCAAAGTATCCTCATCTTTTTCCAGAGACTACCACTTGAAGGAATTTCGGGACGAAATTTCTAAAAGTAGGGGATGCTGTGACATCCGTCACTTTTCTTTGTATTTTTTAATAATTCTATGTACGTTAAACTTCAATTAATGAGACGTTACATTTTCATCATTTTCGAATGTTTAAAAAATATTCTGTGACACATTCGGGTTTGTTTAATCATAATATATGTTAATAATAATATAAGAATAGATGAAATTTTGTCAAAAAAATAAATGCTTGGGACGGGGTTCGAACCCGCGTCCCAAAGCGGTTCACTACACACCACACACCAACCAACTGGGCTACACCATACTATCTGTTTTGAAACCCACCATAATAATTATATAACATAACTAAAATCGAACAGTTTGACTACAAAAGTCAACTGTTTACATCGAGCATCATCAATCAATCCATCTAACGCGTTTTTGACCCAATTATGGAATGGGATTGATTGTTTTGACTGAATCGCATCAATTACACGTATAATTACAGTCAACACCTTCCAATTTGAGGCCAATCATCCGTGTCATCATCATCATGGCAAGGTCAACTTACCATTCGTTCATCCAAGCCTTTCCCCTATAAATTGGACATCCCTGGTCAGTCACAACTCGCCGAAAATCTTCTCTTCACCTCCAATTTCTGTTAACAACTTGATATCGAAGCCTTTTTTTATCGTGTTTGACGTTTTTCTTTGACGAGCCTTCATACCCGATTACGGGTTTTTTGTAAGTCTTTTCTTTTGTGGGTTTTACACTTCGGCACATGACAAACAATAGCCCCAAGAATCCAGGGGCTATTGGTCTCTAATTCTTGTGATTGAAGGATTAGGGCTCGATTGGATGGATTTGGGGAAGAACACATGATACAGATAACGTATATAGTTATTTTAGAACAGAACATAAACAACCAACTGATCTAGATCAGTTAGTTTACCCACTTTGTTGTGGAGCTTGAACCGGCATTTGGCCAAGGTTCGAACCCCACGAATCAACTTTATTTTTTCTTATTTAAACTAATTATCAAAACCAACACATTTAACCTATATAATTAATTTGAATCCAGTTTAATTTGTTCTCAGGGTGTGGCTCAGTTGGTGGCCATGCTTGTGATAAAACCCGAACCGGCCAGAGGCTCGGGTTCGATTCCCATAACCAACAACTATATTTTTTGTTCCTTTTACATATATATGTAGTATATTAATCTTTTAAAATAGTTTTTAAATACTAAAAGTGGTTTTTAAATTCTACAAAAATTACTGTATGATCTTCTAATGGTAAAGTTCATTTTACAATTTTTAGTTTTTCAAAAATAATTTATTTAATATATATTATTAATAATACAAATTTATTCATTTATAATTATAAAATTCAATAAAAATATCTAAAAGATTTTATTAAATCTCACAAAAATTATTCTAAACTTGTATATCCTTAAACATTTCAGAAATTATTTTTATTTCAGAAAAACCGTTCATTTTATATTTTTAATTAAATTTTGTTAGTTTTAATCATAAATAAATCATAATAAATTCATTTTTCAATATTTTTGCACCAAAATTTTATATAAATTATTTCTAACTATCTAGAACTGAAATACATTTTTTTATTCAGAAATTCTTTAATTTTAATATTTTTAGATATTAAAGTTATATTTAGACAATTTGAAATAAATAGATTATATATTCTATTTTCAAGAAAATAATTTTATAAAAATTATTTTCATACTTAAAACCTTATGTTATGACTATATTCAACTTAAAAATTTACAAAAAGACTTTTATTTATTTATTTATTAAATTTATTATATTTAATAAACAATTTGATTATTAATCAAATAAATACTTATCCCCAATTCGAAACCCTAGAAATACATGTATCCTAGAGTTATTTCCCTTACACGTTATCAAATTCTTTAGGTTGATCCTTTGGGATAATTCCAACGCATATTTCGTTGTCCAGTTGAATTTCAAGCTATTACGTAAACAGTGAGTATTTCCTATCCCCTTTTTGCTTTTATTTATTTTTGGGGTGTTACATGTAAACTATTACAATTTCAAATACAAGTTTACATTTTCACAATACAATTCTAGTACTATGTGCATTGCTTACAACGTGCTTTATGCTTAGACAATACATGTGGATTACATTTGTACTTAGTGAAATCATTAACATGGTACAAGCCGACCTTAACATTGGATAGCGCTATTGGATTGACAACCCGCCTAGGTTGATTCTCCCCCTTTTTCATCGGAGAATCCGTGGCCACTGTTAAGTTATTATCCATTTATTGGATGAGTACACCGCCACTCATACAGTACATTATACAGTCACAGGATTGATTTCGCTTATTTGTATGATACATAGTTTACATATTTGCACTGTAGCTTGCACTTGAATTGTATATCTTTTTAACTTACTATATATATCAAAACTAGGAATGCTCACCAACATTTCATATGTTGATCAAACCTATTTTTGTACATGTTTCAGGTGCAGTTTGATCTAGTGCTTTAGCAAGGGATATTTAGTGCTTTATTTTAATCAGTTATTTCAATATTTACATTTCATTTAGACATTGTATTTTCCATTTCCATGTAAGACAATTTTGGCTTATTCAATAATATTTACATTTTAGTACCATGTGCTTTTGAACAATCGTCACTACGTGACACCTCGATGATTCCGCCATTGGTTGGGGTGTTACATTTTACCTTTTGCGCGCAGGTGTGGGTCTAAGAAGGCGTCGGGCCTGATTGCGCGTCCAAAAGATATGAAAAAGGTATTTTTTTTTCTTTCTTGCGCCTGAATGAGTGTATTTAATCCGCATTTGATTTGTCGTTTTGAATTCTATGTGAATTAAAGGTGGGAATGTTTGGATATGAAAGGACGTTCCTGACGGTTCGTATGTCTGCCTTAGAGAACGAGTCTGACAGTTACTGTGGGTGGTGATTTGGTAGGTCGCCACGTGTCGTTCATCTGTGTCGTATGGGTAGCTGGAGGTGCAGTGTTTGAACATGGGCGTACACATGTCGCTCATCGGTGTTGTGTGACAGCTGGGTGGTATATTAACCGTCAAGCGAGGGAGACACGCGCGGCGCGTGAGCCGTTCGGCCACATGGGCCTCCTGACATGTCGGCTGATGACTAGACCTCCGGATAAAAAGCCTGCTTGTGATGATTTCCTTCTCTGTCCTTGCATTAAATGTGATGACTATAAATAGGGCTTCTTCCATCGTTTATCCTTTTTATCTTCTCCAAAATTTCATTTTTTCTCCGGCGAGTTTCTTTGAATTTTCCGGTGAAAAGCAAATCGTACAAGAAATTTTTCCTTTTCTTCCCTGAGTTTGCTTTTTATACTGAAGATAATGTCGTCGGAAGATTAAAAGGCTGAGTTGGCCATGAAGGATGCCCAGATTAGTTGGTCCAAGGACAAATATCGTTCCTTGGTCCATAAATACAATATCCTCCGGGAGTGGCAGCCGGAGTTGCCAGAGAAAGGGCAGACGCCGCTTGATTTTCCTGAGGACAAGATCTGTCTGGACGAGGCCTTTTTCTGAAGGGTTTATTTCGGTTGCCGACGTCAAGATTCTTGATTTCCGTGTTGCAACGGTATGGCGTTCACATCTCTCAGATGAGCCCCTTCGGGGTGATGAGAGATATGCATTTGAAGCCACGTGTCGAGCATTGAGGATGGATCCAGAGTTTGAGCATTTCAACGTCTTCTATAAACTAGATGTTAAGGAGACGGTTTCGGTGTCCTTTACCGAAAGGTCGAAGGCAATTAGTTTGATTATTCCGAAGAGCTCTTCGAAGACTCTTCGAGAATGTAAGAAGTGTTTCTTCTTCTTGAAGTAGGAAGCGATACCAGTCGATATGGCTAGGTTGGAGCTTTGTGCTGGCCAGAAACCATCGTCCTTTGAGGTGGTAAAGGACTTTCAGGAGGAGGGGTGGTTCCAAGCCCTGTCTGCTCATCCAACCCATTTGGATGATTTGGAGAAGTTGGATGAGGGTGTCCTTCGCCTGCTGTGGATTAGCCGCGTGGGGTTAGGGAAGGATACGATGTAGCTCCGGTTGGCGATGATGGGCCACACTCAGTGGAAGGTAAGTCTGTGACTTTTATTTTGATTATATTGCTCGCCGTGTGTATTGACGTATGTGTCTCTGTTGTAGGTGAGCGTTTGTTTGAGGTTTTTGTTGCTCGTGGGTCTCGCACGACTTTTGTTGCGGTCCCCAAGGGAGGGGTTTCATTGATTGAGCAACTGAAGGCCAATTTCTTGATCCCGGCGCAAATGGAAGGTGCGCCTCCAAACCAACTTGAAGTTGGTTTCCTTATCAACCCCGAACCGTTGTCCGTGCGTACGGTGGCGGGGTTGATTATGTTTTTCTATCTGATGATGAATCTTGTGGATCATCATCTATTCTAATCCCTCGTGCGCGTCGCTCTGTAGGTGGTGGTTCCAGCGCTTTTGTGACCGCGCCCCAGGGTGGGAGTTCGGGTGGTGGCACCGGTATTGCTGAGGGAGTGACTGGTGAAGGTAAGCACTTGTTGTATTCTACATGTTTTTTCGTGTTTCTTTACCTTCTGAAATGAGTTTGTTCATTTGCTGTAGGTCATAAGCGCAAATATTCTGAGACGGTGCAACAAGAGGAACCTGAGGGTTCTTCCCCTAAGAGGGTGGTGATGGGTGGTGGCACTGTGGATCCACCTGAGGGTTTGGAGCTTGATCCCCTGCCGGTTCGTGAGCCTTTTTATAAGAAGGCCCTAAGGAAGATCACTGGTAAGCCTTTGTAGTGTCTTTTCTTTCTTGTAATATATTTGTAGAGTGTTGAACGCCATTTGTTTTCTTGTGGTAGGCTCCGTTCCTCCTTCGATAAAACAACTTCAAGAAGTGAGGAAGAAGAAACTTCAGGACGAGGAGAGGAGCAAGGCTGAAGCTCGTCTGTTGGAAGAGAAAGCTGCGCAGGAGTTGGAGGTTGCGTAGAAGCTGGAGGAGGAGAAGCGTGCTGCTGAGGCTGCTTTGAAGCACAAAGAGGAGGAGGAGGCTCCCCAGGCTGCTTTGGTGATGAAGGAAATAGAGGTAGAAGAGCAGCGTTAGCAGGATCTGCTGAAGCAACATGAGGCTCTGGTGAAGATTAAGAAGGAGCAAGCAAAGGGTGTGGTTGCTCAAGGTGGTGCTGGCTCGCAAACAGAGCCTTTAATTGTTGATGTTGATAAGAGGGACGTGCAGGATACGTCGCTTGTTGGGGGTGAAGAAGGTGGTTTTGTTGGTCCACTGCTGAAAAAGATTGAAGATAGTGGAGCGTCATCAAGTGCTCTAGGTTTTAGATTGGATGCTCTGGTTTACACGCCTGATTGGCGCATAATCGAGAGTTGCCGGTTCGTCAGCCCCTTTGTGGGTGAGGAATTCGTGAATTATGCGCTCCCGCCAGCGGAGCGTCATCATCAGTGCAGCCAGAACCGTTCAACGTTGTTGTCGGATTTGGCTTGTAACCTGACGCAGGCCTTGGGTAACCTTTATGGTCTGCGTCGCGGTGAAGATGCGTTCCTTGACGAACAGGCGACTGTTAGTCAGGAGGCAGACATGTTGGCTCGTGAGAAGGGGGTGTTCGAGACTGCGAGGATGCGGCTAGTGAAGCAAATCCAGAAGCTGGATTCGGATTTGCGTCAGAGGGATATGGATGTGGCCGCGAAGCAAAAGGCCTGGGAGCAATCTTCTGCAACCGTTAACAAGGAGCTTGAGCACCGTCGACTGGCGGTGCAGAAAGCTGATGCTGACGAAGCTTCATCTAACTTGCTTGAGAAGCTTTGAGTGTACCGGGCCCGCCGACGTAAAACGGGCAGGTGAGTCTGCGTCTGGCGTCCGTTGGACGCCAGGTATATCGCCGAGGTAAAACGGGCGGGTGAGTCTGCGTCCGTTCTCTGATGGACGATAGACATTCCGCTGACGTAAAACGGGCGATGTATGTTTTAGCTAGGCACTGATATGGTATTTGTGATGTTTTGATACCATATCCCTTCACTTACCGAACGAGATTTTTTATTCGTGTTCGTTTGTTAAGAAACCACGCATGTTCATGTTCGTTTGTGATTTTGTTCATGAACACACACGAACATAAATGAACGTTAATGAACACAAGCAAGTGTTCATGAACAAAAAGAATTGTTCATCAAAAAAAAAAACAAACACAAACGGACATATATTAATTTTCGAATGAGATCGAATTCACATATATTAAGAAATTAAGTAGACCACCAAACATATAACCTAACTATACAAACATACTTAGTACATAACATAATATCGGTAAAACATAATAAAGTAGTGTCTAAAAAAAGTAAGCTCACATCTTAAACTTGAAGTCTTTATTTATTTAAATGTAAAGTCTTATATACCTACTTCACATAAATTATTTATTTATTTTAGTAAAATAAATACAAATTAAAGAATATAAAATAAAATTATAAGAAATTAAAAACTCCATTAAACTATCGAACATAAACGAACACGTTACCGAGCGTTCACGAACATAAACGAACGAACGCGACCTCTATTCATGTTCGTTTGTTTAACTAAACGAACGAAATTTTTTGTTCGTGTTCGTTTATTTATTAAACGAGCGAACGAACAAAAACGAACTTCCCACCGAACGGTTCATGAACTGTTCGCTGAAAGTTCAGTTCGTTTGCAGCCCTAGGTTTTACAATATTGCAGTCTTGGTTTTAAGACTTCAATAATTACACCGTTGGTCCTGAGGGTTGCAAACTTATTACTAACATGGTCTAAATGTATTAATTTCGTTACCCTATTGATCCCTGCCCCTAACCGTCATTAAAATTCTCTATTAAATAGATATAAAATGTCTATTTTACCTTGTGAACCAGATAACGTGCGTTTTAAGACAACTTTACTCACTAAAAAATTGCACCCAATATTACATCCCAAAAATCAAAGATGCATTACATATCTTTCCATATTTCAAAGACGCGTCTTAATTATAAATGAACAACATTATCATCTACAATGAAATCGACATACCAATGACTCTTTAAACGCACATTAAGACAACTTTCCTCACTAAAAAACGCACCCAATATTATATCCCCAAAATCAAAGACGCCATACATATCTTTCTGTATTTCAAAGATAACAGTTAAAAATATTACTTTTAAGAATACAAAAAGCTCATTGATGACGTGTGTCCTAAAACGACAACGTCTAGACCTCTCGTCAAAAAGATAAGCAAAATAAGTTTGATTAAGAGGTTGCCTGACTTAGTGGAGCTGATATAAGGCAGCTGACCTGCCGTATAGGAGCCTCAGGGCAGAAAGCAAACAGTAAAATGTCTTGGAAATGCAAAAAGGGATTTTGGCTTATTATCTTTGCAAGGGACAAAACATCACACAGCTCCATACCTTGTATTGGAAAAGATAAAAGCTGAAAGCATCCCAAAAGGGAAAAGTCTCACTGCTGGGAACTAAAAGAGGGTCAAAACACATCCATGTATGATAGGGAAGCTACCCTGAGGGAGCTCCTGGGCAGAATTCGACTGCCTATATAAGGAGACCCTTGGGTAGACATTACAGACACACTTCTCACTTCTTCTCTCTACTCTTATACTCTCTACTTCATTATTTCCCAACTCCAAATGAATACATACTTATTCTCACGCCGGAGTCCAAACGCAGGAGGCTCCCTCCTGCGTTAAGGCTAACGGTGTCTGCTACCTTTTTGCAGGTCCCTTCCAGGAGCTTGAAGACCCCCATTCTCAGAACCAAATCCAAAACCTTAACTGAATCCAACCTTAAGACCTAAACCTTAACATAATATACCCTTAACCTATAATCCTAAGCATCTCCTAACCTAATACCGGTCATTTTCCTTGTTGTAGCAACAAGTGGCGCCCACCGTGGGGCTGTCGCTACTTTGAACAAAACTGTTGAGAGTTTCTACAGTCCCATTTGTTCCTAAGTAACCTCCTTTTGTGATGACTGGTGGAGATAACCGCCTAGGAGGGGGTCTTTCAGAAACTCCGGCCACTAGCCACACCTCAGGTGATGCTTCTGGCCATGAAACGCCTGGAACGGACGGACAACAAGTCGAACCGTCTCTAGGAGACATGCTCAACTTCCAAACACCGCCATCCTCAAGGGCTGTTAACTCGTCTCCTAGGGACGACTTGTTGTTTCCAGTTGAACGAATGGATATCACCCCGGAGGGAGTACGAAGAAATTTCTTGCAACTCCGAGACCTCCTGAATGGTTATGTGCGAGAGGAGAGGTCCAGAGGAGTCAGGGTCAGGTTGTCCTATGACGAAGAGCCTGTTGTCACCCTCTCACCTAGCCCTCCGTTGCTGGGAACCACCACCTCACCAGCAACCCAGCGTGACTACACTAACCCTCACCCCTACTTGAACAGTCGAGGGGACATTTACTCAGGAGGAGGAGGTCCTGGCAGCTCTACGCTCTCTCCGGGGACCTCGATACCACTCTCCTATGAAGAAGCTTTAAGATCGTTACCATTGGCCAGCAGTGCCGTAGCCACCTCCCTTGCGGGAACAGGGAGTCTTGCCGGAGGATTCGTCGTTCCCCCAGGAGCTGTGTATCCTAACTACTCACAACCTCAATACTTCCCCATATGGCCGGGAGGATACCCCTGGCAGTATCCCTCACCTTTGAACCAAGTACCAGTAACTCCCCCTGTGGGAGGACAGGGTCCCATGACCTCCCAACCCTTGGTTCAAACTCCTGTAGCTGAAGTTAGAGCAGAAGCTACACCTTCGACGCCGTACCGACCTAAGTCGTTAGAATGCTTTGCTGAATACATCGCTCATTTTGATTTCCCCAACAAGATCAAAATGCCAGCTAATGTGAAGACGTACGATGGCACAGAAGACCCAGATGACCACTTGAACGTCTTCTCTGGGGCAGCCACTGTAGAAAAATGGAACGATGCCGAGTGCTGCCACATGTTCATGCAGACCTTGGTAGGACCAGCTCGCCTATGGTTCAGTGGCCTACCGTCTCGGAGCATTTCCTCGTTTGATGATTTAAGGAGAGGTTTCACCTCAAACTTTAACCCCCTCAGGAAGTGTACCAAAGACGCCGCCATATTGCATCAAATCCAACAAGGGGAGCATGAAAACCTCCGTAGTTTCATCGAAAGGTACAAGAGGGAAGGTCTGCAGTATAGTGGTGCCACCGAGAAGATCCGGGTGTCGGGATTCATGGGAGCCATTCGTCCGAAGAAGTTGCTAAGAAGATTTCATGAAGATGTCCCCCAAACCATGGAGGAGGCTTTCGAAAGAGCAGAAGCCTTCCTCAGGGGAGAGGAAGCACTAACTCGACAAGACACCAGGAAGAGGGATCGAGGAAGCTGGAGAGACAGCTCAACGAGCTCCCGGAGACCTCACTTTCAACCCTACAATGAAAGACGATTGGGGAGATCCTATGACAATCAAAGGGGAGAAGAAAGACGACGATCCCCAAGATCAGGAAGGTACCATGACAAAGAAAAACAGGTTTTCACTGTCCTCACTAAGACCCCTCGGGAGATACTCTCCACAGAGGAAGTCAAGTACACCTTTGATGTGCTAAAAGTAGTTTAATAAAAATAACTAAATTAAACCTAAAACTAGACACCTAGTAATACTCTAGACTCTCTAAAACTAAACTACTGACAGGCAAGTGAACCTATCGACTCTAGTAAAGCTAAAGTAAGTCCGGATATCGAACCCACAGGACTCTAATGGAAAACGGTAACTAGACTCGAAAACTTATCTAAAACTGAAATAAAACTATTTATTATTTTAGAGGGGGGTTTTACTAAAAACTAAATTCAAGAAAAATAAAGATTAACTAAATAAACTAAACTGAACTTAAAACGTAAACAGAGCTGAACCAAATTCAAATGATGGTGAGAATACTACCTAGGTTAGAATCCTACTCATGACTGACGAACTTTTATGGTTATGGAACTAGCTATGGAACCGGGATCTTTAGATACTAAACTTACAGGATAAACTAGAGGACCCTCGACCCTTCTCAAGGAGAAACCTAAGGTTACCTATAAGCCGTTAAACCACCGATTGAGAGGTTACCCTTACAGGCTTACCTACTCTGATGATATAGTACCCGCTAGACAGTCTACCTTACAGCGCGAAAGCCTCACTACACTAAGGGTGCAAGGGGTAACTATAGAAAACTTGACCTGACTCGATACGCAAGTAGTGGTAAGGAAACTAGGAAGATCTTCTTACAAAGCATCTAAATCTAGCAATTTAACACCCTAGACATATCGACAATCCCGCACCTTACAGCTATTGGAATTGGAAGAATACTTAGAACTACCCAATCAACAAAAATCACTCCTATGGAAAACACTAGCAATTTACCATAAACTAGTTGCTAACACAAAGTCCACAACCTAACACGCATTCATACATGAAAGACATTCACAAAAACGCATGTGGAGTAAATAATTATCAATTGAACAAAACTAAGTACGCATCTACACCAGATCAAAAATAATCAAAGTCTTTACTAAATCATCAACCCATAGTCAAAGTTCCAAAAAACCATAAAAAACGTTCATTCAATCATGAGTATTCATCATAACCTAAGTAGTAATGAAAGTCTAGCCAAGAAACATGTTCAAAACAAGAATAAAATCAATTCTAAGTTCAAGAAACATAGTTTGCAATTCAAAAGAACAAAGGAATGAAGAAACCGAATAATTAAAACCCGAATCTCTCAATCCCAATGCTTAAAATCTTGACTCTTCGCCTTTCTCTCACCTCCAAGTGCTCCCAAGCAGCTCTTTTTCGTCCAAAAGTCAAGAATGAAGCTCAAAATTTCGTTCTAGGGTTTTAAAATCCGATTTGGGCTTGAAAAACACAATTTTGGGCTTCCTGGTGGCCATCGCGTAGCACGACGGGATCCTGGGTAAGTGGTCGCGTCACGCGACGCCCTCAAAGTGAAACTGCATAGCGCCGCGTGACACGACGGGGTGCTGGGGAGTCTGTCGCGTGACACGGCGGGCTAATTTTTCCAATTTTGTTTATTTTTATCTTCTCTTTCCATTTGTGACTCATCCGGGACCTCGTAAAGCACCGTTTATGCATAAATTTGCCTCTTTTGCCATCCGGATTCCTGTGACACATAAAATACTAAATAGAAACCGAAAAATATATATAAACGACACACACTGACTCGATAACGACTCAAAATATGTACAAATAACCGATGTATTTTGCAATACATCAAACATCCCCACACTTATCTTTTTTTCGTCCCTGAAAAAGAATTATGCTATGGAATCACAGTTAGGGTTACATCCAGTTTCAAAACATAGGTTACTTAATTAATAATCTACTAACGTGTTGATTGCGATTGCAGGTATACTGATCCTTTTAAACCCAAACCGGTTTCCAAGCCCCCTTTTATTTATGTTAAGTTCATGTTGATTAGTCTATCTAGGGTCTCACTCAAAGGAAGCCACAGTATCCTCCTAATCCCGCCTCAAGCTTATGAAGCTAAGGGAACGACCAATTGACCATTTCCCAACCGTCTTATGTAGAAAACCAAGAGAATTTAAAATCACTTTTTTTTTATATATATATATACTTAACTCAGAGGGTGTGACCAATCCAAGTCGCTATCCCAGTGGCCAGGCACCTTAAGCTTCAGTATTTTTTTTTTTTTTCAATCTCAGCATACTTAACTCAGAGGGTGTGGCCAATCCAAGTCGCTATCCCAGTGACCAGGCACCTTAAGCTTCAGTATTTTTGCTTTGATTTCTATTTTTTTTTTTTTTAAGTGATTAGAAATTCTGACGGTTTTAAACTTATAACGGTGCTTCTTATACTATTTTTGGCGGTTTCGGTCTCCCCGTTTCTCCTAGATGAGAACCCACAAAATATCCTAACATAATTAATTTATTACTTTTCAAAGGAAACCTTTCTACCGGCCGAGCCTACCCACATATCCCAAATCAGACACGCTTTCAATCAATTTTAATCTCTTATTATACATACTATTTGAAAACCGGACACCTAACTTTACCTATCATCTTCCATATTTTATATAATGCAAACTTCAAAATCAGGGACTTTTTTTTTTTTTTTTTTTTTTTAGACTCAACTATAACCGACACGGTCCATCCCCACACTTAAATTTTGCATTGTCCCTAATGCAGGAATGGACAACTGACTCAAACACAATAAAATAAAACTGACACTGAACAAAAAGAAAGACAAAAAAAAGAAAAGATAAAAAGGAAAAGACTTAGCTGGAAATATAGCAAGACTGTCATGTGCCAGTCTAATCCAAAAACATGCCATCCAATTCAAACGTGCTCAGCAAACAATTCCAAATTCTCATCAACGAACGAAGCGGCCAAGTATTCTACCAAACACACATAATCACATCATAGCCAACATATATATATATATATATATAAAGTGCCAACCTGCCAACCCATGTCCCAGAGCATGTCACAAAATATCAAGTTTAGTACAGACCATGATCAAATAAAAACATCATCAAAAGAAAAATAAACAAAAGATATAACCAGATGATCATGCTGCACTCGTATCCCCACACTGCTCCTAATCATCCTGTGGATCCCGCTGCTATTGCTGCTCTGGTGCTCTGAAAAACTCTGGTACGCCCAAATTCAATGCCCCCATAATAAACCTGAACGCATCGTCCTGCCTGCGCTGGCTCTCTGCCTGTGCTTGCTGACCCTCAGTAATCAGCTCTCTCAACTCCCTAATCTGCCTATCAGTGCGCTCAGCTAATGCCTCTAGAGTAAGTGGTACTGGTGGTGGCTCTCTGAGAGGATACTGACGACCTGGCAACTCGTGTCTCTGTCGAGGTCTCTGTAATCTGGTAGGAATGCTGGCCTGAAGAGTAGCTGCTGCTGCTGTACCCTCTGGCGGTAATACCTGAGGTCCTGGTGTGATAGCTACCCATTCAGGCGGGTCAGTGTTAGTAATGATAGTCGCATTCCTCGACTCCTTCAAACCATAATACCCGGGATTCTTAGGTCCTTTCACTAACTTGTGTTCGGTATACGGCCCAGGCTGCCTCATCACATTCAAGTTTTTGAGCTATCTGCGTGATGTACGGGCCCATATCCAAACCTGCTCGCGTCCCACCTCTCCTCGGTCTCGAGAACGACCAAGCCATAACACTAGCCAAATTCGCCTCCCGGCCTTTCACCATACAATATAAACAAAACAACTCAACCCAATTCACTCTATTTTCAGTCGACTTCCTTCCCACCAAAGTGCAACCAAGGACCTTAATAATGTACCTGTAAACGGGATCCCGAATCGCTGACCCTGACAACCCACCTGAGTATGGAACATTAGCAATCGAATTCCAAAATTCTTCTAAATCTGCCTCTGTAATACAATACTCCCGCTCTTCCTTGCTCACACCCCTCAAACTAGTCAGAAACGCGGAAGTCTGGGTCTCCTTCACAGTATAATAACCTGTAACAACTGCGAACTGGGGAATAGACATCTCATGTAGTACCCTGCCCAGAGAGAATGAAACTGCATCTGACTCATAAAACCCACCCTCTCTGTGTATGTACGTGGAATGGAACTCTATAGTGATCTCCTCATACTGTGGTTTATCACAAGCCAAAACCTTCTTAAACCTGGGACCCAACAACTTCTCAATCCTGTCCCGCTGCCCAACTTTATCTAAAAGATCCCAATCTATAGTCCGCGGTGTCAGCAAAGGCAGATCAATCAAAACGTCACACTTTTCTGCTTCTTTTGTGCCTGAAGCAAATTTAAGTAAAGTATGCTCGCGAAGGTTATCACGTTCAACAGTATTATGCTTCTCTGGCTCTGAATACTGAATCGGTTTGCGGGGTGGATCCCGTTTTCTTTTTGCTGCTGCGTGCGAGGAGCCTTCACCTGCCATATCTGCAAAACAACTTTAAAGAAACAAGCAAAAAGTTGATTTAATGTTAGTAAACGACCGTATAGCATTTCTTTCGCGGTCGTAACAGCCAGGACTGACAACTGGGATTATCAAGAAGATGTGAACCGCGCCTTGCCCGAATGGAGATTGAGTACGGGCGAAGCGGCTCGTGCCTATAAGCTAATGAAAACCCCAGCGACTCGACTTGACTCGACTCAAAAATAAAAACTTAGACTCATTTTACACCCACGACTCAAGAACAAGTAAAAATTAACTCAAAATACACATACCCCATCCCGGCACTTTAATTGTCCGCAATTAAGTACAAGTGCCTAATTGATGCAAAATGGCGACCCGAAATGCATAATTGAGAAAATGAGTTGATTTGTGAAAATTTAATTCGGGTTGAAAAACTCCCCTTAGACGGGGGAGTTTTTGCCATTTTGTACCTAATAAAAACGACAATAATATTATGACATAAGCCCAACACAAAGCAAGCAATGACCATAAGCGACACAAACGGACTAGGGACTAATGTATAATCCAACTAAACGACATGTAGACTCGACCAAAAGACATTAATACTTAAGTAAACCAAGTACACTATGACACAATCCCAAAACGACGCAATAACACCAAAACACTAAAACACCATATCAAAGACAACACTAAACTAAACGCGACTCGACTTTAAAGACGCGACACTACTAACACAAAAGACCGACGTAGACTCAACTAGACGACATCAAAAATCGACCAAAGAACCTTATTAATGAGCAAAACGACACTATGACACAAACCCAAACATGACGCAATAACACCACAACACTAAAACGCCATACCAAAGACATAATACCCAACACATCAATGAATCCCATATGCGACACTACGAAAACACACGAAGCAAAGCACAACAAAACGACAAATGGACACTAGTCGGGTGCAAGAACCATACCTGTAGCGATGTGTAACCGAAAGAAAAACAAAAAGGTTGCGATGGAAGGGGCTGTGAAGGGAGCCGACTGTGGTAGCAGGGGTAGGGTTGCGAGTGGTGGCAGGTTGTGGAGTTTGGCTTGGGTGGGTGTTGAGGGCGGCGAAGGTTAGGGTCGGAGTGAGGTTAGGGTTACTGCAGGGACGGAGGTGGGAGGCGGAGAGAGGGTTGTGGAGACGGGGGCGGGGCTGGAGGGTGTGGGTGGGATTACGCGTGGTCGTGGGTGCAGAGTAGCGGCAGAGGGGGTGGGTGCAGAGGGGTGGAGTGTATGGGGGCAGGGGAGGTTTCAGGTGGTGGTGGAGGTGGTCGCTGATTGTGGTGAAAGGTGGTCGGAGGGTGTGGTGGTGCGGAGGGTGAAGGCGGAGGTGGGGTGAAGCAGAGGGTGAGGGAGTGGGGCGGCGAAGGTAGGGTTGCGAAGGGGGTCAGACTTTGGGGCAGAGGATGAGGAAACGGAGGTTAGTGGAAGTGGTGGTTGATCGGGGATGGAGGCAGAGGGGTGGAGGGCTGGTGATAGTGGAGGCGGGTGCAGGTGGAAGGGCTGGAGGGGGGAGGCGGTGGTGGGGTGATGGGTGGTGTTAGGGTTTAGGTTGGTTGAGAGGAGGAAGAAGGAAAAGAGTAGCAGGGAAAGTCTCGAGTGATTTTTTTTTTTTTTTTTTTTTTTATATGGGGACACGCCGCGTCACGCGACCAAGGAGGGAGGGTGTCATCGCGTAGCACGATGAGCCAAATTGATCAGAAAGTTTGTGGAATTTTGGCTTTCATGCCTTAGAAAATTTTTGGGTTTTTTTTTTTTTTTTTTTTTTTTTTTCTTGCCTCTTCCAACACCCAATTTGTTTAAAATTTGACTAACTTACCTTGAGTCCCTATATTGCTTATGTTTTTCTTTCCAACGTAGCTATGAATTCCTGCAACATGACTTCAACACACAAACATAAAACCGAAAAACGACGAAAAACACAAACAAAAACACATAATTGACTGAAAAATTAATGGAAAATAGACCTCTACAAACTCTACACTTAGGACCTTTCCCAAGAACTCTAAGTACTCATCTTCTCCGGAATTTCGAGAGGAGTTTCCTCACTCTCGCTCGTGTCTAACGGTCCTCCAATGTAATGCTTCAACCTGTGACCGTTAACCTTCCATGTTTTTCCCTCATCTACGTGTAGTAGTTCAATGGTGCCATACGGGAACACTTCTTTCACCGTGTACGGTCCCGCCCACTTAGATTTAAGCTTTCCTCCAAATAACTTCAGACGGGAATTATATAAAAGCACCTGATCACCCTTCTTAAACTCCTTCACACCTTTCAATCTCCTATCATGCAACGCTTTAGTTCTCTCCTTAATATTCAAAGACCGCGCATACGCTGCATCTCGAAGCTCCTCTAACTCATGAAGTTGAAAGTAGCGTCGCTTCGCTGCTTCGGTCAAATCAAGATTAACCGCCTTAAGGGCCCAAAGAGCTCGATGTTCTAGCTCAACGGGGAGATGACATGCTTTACCGTAGACAATCATAAACGGAGTAGTGCCTAACGGTGTTTTGTATGCAGTTCTAAATGCCCAAAGCGCATCATCTAGCTTGTCGGACCAATCCTTCCAACTTTTCCCAACGGTTTTCTCAAGGATTCTCTTCACTCCTCGGTTCGCATTCTCCACTTGACCGCTTGTTTGAGGATGGTAAGCGGTAGATAAACGGTGAGTGACCCCGTAGCGCGCTAACACCTTTTGCATCATGGTGTTACAGAAATGCGTACCACGGTCACTAATAGGTGCCTTGGGAGTACCAAACCGAGTGAACAACTTCTTCAAAAATTTCACCACCACTCGGGCATCGTTAGTAGGTAGAGCTTGCGCTTCCACCCACTTGGAAACATAATCAATGGCCACGAGGATGTACCGGTTCCCTCCAGAAATGGGGAACGGTCCCATGAAATCAATGCCCCATACATCAAAAACTTCAAGAACCTGAATGGGGTTCTGAGGCATCTCATCCTTGGATGAAATATTACCGGTGCGTTGACAAGCATCACACCGCCTTACGAAATCGAGGGAATCCTTCACCACTGAAGGCCAATAAAAACCACTATCAAAGACCTTCTGAGCTGTAGTGTGATGAGCATGGTGCCCTCCATAAAGACTCTCATGATAGTGCCTAATGATCTCTAGACCCTCCTCTCTACTAACACATCTCCTCAAAATCCTATCACTTCCTATTCGAAACAGAAAAGGATCATCCCACACATACTTAGTAGCTTCTCTAAGAAACTTCCTACGCTGTTGGGTATTCATACCCTCTACCAACATCCCATGAGCATGATAATTTGCCGAATCAGTGAACCATGGCATACCTTGCTTCTCAGCCTCAACAAAATCTATGGACTCGTGAGGGAATTTATCTCCAATCGCCTCCTCACGAATCTCCTCTCTACTCGGATCCTCCAAACGGGATAGGTGATCCGCAGCCACGTTCTCTGCTCCTCGTTTATCCTTAATCTCAATATCAAACTCAGAAAGCAACAGAATCCACCGAATTAAACGAGGTTTGGCGTCCTTCTTTGCGAAAAGAAACCGCAAAGCCGAGTGATCAGTAAAAACGGTGGTTTTAGAGAGCACGAGATAAGAACGAAATTTATCAAAAGCAAACACAACCGCCAAGAGCTCTTTCTCGGTAGTTGTGTAGTTCTCCTGAGCATCATTAAGGGTCTTACTGGCGTAATAGATAGGATGAAAGTGTTTGTCACGCCTTTGCCCTAAGACTGCCCCGACTGCGTAGTCACTCGCATCACACATGAGCTCAAAAGGCAAGCTCCAGTCGGGTGAAACTAAGATAGGAGCACTCACCAACCGCTCCTTCAAAAACTCAAAAGCCTTAAGACACTCCTCATCAAAGACAAAAGGAACGTCTTTCTCAAGAAGACGGGTCATGGGGCGAGTGATTTTTGAGAAATCCTTAATGAACCTACGATAGAAACCCGCATGACCAAGAAAACTACGGATGGACTTGACATTGGTCGGAGGTGGAAGCCTACTAATGGTGTCAATCTTAGCCCTATCAACCTCTATACCATCCCTAGAAATCTTATGTCCTAGAACTATCCCCTCAGTCACCATAAAGTGACACTTCTCCCAATTCAACATTAACTTAGACTCTACACATCTCTCTAACATCCTCTCTAAGTTAACCAAGCAAACATCAAAAGAGCTACCATAAACCGAAAAATCATCCATGAAAACCTCCATAGATGTCTCAATCATATCCTGAAAAATAGCTATCATGCAACGCTGAAAAGTGGCCGGAGCGTTACATAACCCAAACGGCATGCGGCGATACGCATAAGTGCCATAGGGGCATGTAAAGGTGGTCTTCTCCTGATCCTCCGGTGCAATGGGGATCTGGAAATAACCTGAAAATCCGTCAAGGAAACAGTAAAACTGCTGCCCTGCCAAACGCTCCAACATCTGATCAATGAACGGGAGAGGAAAATGGTCTTTCCTGGTGGCGTCATTCAGTCTCCTATAATCAATACAGACACGCCAACCAGTAACAGTACGAGTGGGAATGAGCTCATTCTTCTCATTAGTGACCACAGTCATCCCTCCCTTCTTAGGGACAACCTGAGTCGGGCTCACCCACGGGGAATCAGATATGGGATAGATCAGACCAGCATCCATGAGCTTAAGAACCTCCTTCCTAACTACATCCTGCATGTTCGGATTTAGGCGTCTCTGAGGCTGCACCACAGGCTTATAATCATCCTCCATGAGTATCCTGTGGGTGCAGTAGGTAGGGCTGATGCCCTTGATGTCAGAGAGCCTCCATGCAATGGCTTGCTTATGCGCCTTCAACACATCAAGCAACCGACTCTTCTCCTCCTCCGTCAGTTTAGATGAAATAATGACGGGCAAACTAGCATTCTCCCCTAAGTAGGCATACTCTAAGTGAGAGGGTAAAACCTTAAGTTCTAAAGGCGGTGGTATCTCTAATGAAGGTTTACTACTCTCCTCACGAACCTCACTAATCTCTAATGCCTCAGGAAACAAAGGGGCTTCCTCCCCAACTAACTCTAACTCCTCATCATGGGTCTCAACTACCAAATCACCCCCACAGATGTAATCAAGACATCGGTCCACACGAGAGATAAAATAATTTATGAAGTAAACAGAGTCAGTGGGACCGCTAAAATCGTCTTGACTACCAGGGTATCTCATGGATTTGACGATCTCAAAGGTGACCGTCTCATCTCCTACGCGTAGAGTGATTTTCCCGTCAAAGACATCAATGAGTGCCTTGGCGGTGCGCAGAAACGGACGACCTAAAATTAGAGGTACTTTGTCGTCCACCTCCATGTCAAGAATAACGAAATCCACGGGGAAAACAAATTTATCAACTTTCACCAACAAGTTTTCCACAATGCCCCGTGGATATTTGACCGATCGGTCAGCAAGGGATAAAGTCATGCGCGTTGGGGTCAGGTCACCTAGGTCTAGTTTCTCATAAAGAGAATAAGGCATCAGGTTGATACTAGCACCTAAGTCTGCCAACGCGTGGTTTTGAGTGTCACTACCAAACATACACGGGATTGTAAAAATCCCGGGGTCTGTTAATTTCTCCGGTAGCTTGTTCAAAACCACCGCAGAACATCCCGCAGTCAATGGAATGTTTGAGACCTCCCCCAGCCTATCTTTCCTTTTCAGAAGATCTTTAAGGAATTTGGCATATTTAGGCATATGCTGGAGGGCCTCAATGAACGGGAGATTGATTTTGAGCTGCTTAAACATATCTAGAAAATGTCCATACTCCTTAGCATATTTCTGGTTCCTAAGGCGGGCTGGGTATGGAAGACGAGAAGGATCAATCTCAGGGGTAGGCCTAATCGGTATGGGTGTCCTACCTACAACCTTCTCTGTCTGAGGCTCACTATTTGGTGCGGTACTTGCTGGGACTAGCCTAGGTTGCACCCTACTAGGAGCCTCCATCTCTATTTCCTCATCTAACTGCTCCTCTACCTCACTTTCTACCTGCTCACTAACTCTCTCTGCCCCTCTACCACTACGAGTGGTGACTGCTTTCAGTTGGGCGGCTGGGTTGGGCTGAGTACTACCCGAGAACTGGCCTTGGGGCCGCTCTTCCAACCGCCTAGCAATATCACCAACAGTACGCTGAAGATCTAAAAATGCAGAGTGGTGATTTTTCAACAAGGTGTCATGCTCTGCAAGAGTTTTCTGGGTGTGGGCATCTTTTGCTACTAACTGGGTTAAAAGCTCTTCTATCTTACCCAAACCACCCTCAATATCCGAACCTACCTTATTACCCGAATTTCCTCCCGAATACTGACCCTGCCCCTGGTTATTAGTGGAGTTTGATGAGAAACCAGGGGGATTACCGGAAGATTTCCAGCTGAAGTTTGGATGATTCCTCCAACCTGGGTTGTAAGAATTTCCATAAGAGTTATTTGACCCGCGGTTCTGACCGCCTACAAAATCCACCTGTTCTTCCTGATGAATCAAAGGGCACTCAGAAGTAGCATGCCCTCCCCTACACATCTCACACTTTTCAGATTTCAATTTCAATTCCTTCACTTCCTTAGTTAGAGCATCTAGAGCAGCAGCCACACTAGTATCCAATGTGACTTGGTGAACACCTCGAGCTGGTGAGGTGGTACTAGGTGCAGGAATGGAATTCCTGATTAAAGTCCGCTGCTCATGGTCTGTTTGGGCAAAACTTTCAAATAAGTCATTGCATTCGGCCGCAGTTTTCTTACCCATCATGTGGCCGCCTGCAGAAGTATCAAAGCGGTTCTTTGCCTCATAAGTTAAGCCATTGTAGAATTTCTCTACAAGGGCCCAATCAGTCAGACCATGTTGGGAGCACCTGCTAAGCAGGTTTTGAAAACGCTCCCATGCAAGATAATAAGGCTCATCAGGTTCCATCCGGAACGAATGGATCTGATCGCGAAGGCGGGATGCCTTGCTAGGTGGAAAGTACTTATTCAGAAAAGCTTCTTTAAGGGCATCCCAGGTGGTAAAAGTGTCAGTAGGGTGAGAGTCGAGCCAAGTGGCGGCTCGACCAGAAAGGGAAAAGGGGAACAAGTGGAGGAATTTAGCATCATCTGTGGCACCCTGTAGCTTAAAGGTAGCTAGGATGCGAGTCAGACGGGCTATGTGGGCCGGGGCATCCTCATCATCGCGGCCGTGGAATTGACAGGTGTTATTAATGGCCGTCATGATGTAGGAGGGTATCTGCCAGGACCCATCATTGTTGATGGCTGGAATGGTAATAGGGGAGTTAACTCCCGTAAAACCTTGGGTGGATTGTTGGTGGACAGTGCGACGCTCAGCCATTTGGAAAAAGTTTGGTGGTGGACTGGGTGGTGGGGAGGATGACCTAGAAGAACAAGAGCTAGAAGAACTTACCTCTTCAAGCTTAACTTCAGCAGCTGACTTGCTCCGCGAACGAGTAACTGGCATAAAACTGCATAGTAGACAGTAAAAGAGGTAAGGGAATAACAGATAGAAGAAACTAAGAAAAATATAAAAGACTCAAAATGAAAATAAAAATTAAAAATTTACTGAAAATAAAAATAACAAATAGCACAGATATTTCAGATAAGTTCAATCAAAGCTAATTAACGCAATCGCCAAGAGTCCCCGGCAACGGCGCCAAAAACTTGATGTGCTAAAAGTAGTTTAATAAAAATAACTAAATTAAACCTAAAACTAGACACCTAGTAATACTCTAGACTCTCTAAAACTAAACTACTGACAGGCAAGTGAACCTATCGACTCTAGTAAAGCTAAAGTAAGTCCGGATATCGAACCCACAGGACTCTAATGGAAAACGGTAACTAGACTCGAAAACTTATCTAAAACTGAAATAAAACTATTTATTATTTTAGAGGGGGGTTTTACTAAAAACTAAATTCAAGAAAAATAAAGATTAACTAAATAAACTAAACTGAACTTAAAACGTAAACAGAGCTGAACCAAATTCAAATGATGGTGAGAATACTACCTAGGTTAGAATCCTACTCATGACTGACGAACTTTTATGGTTATGGAACTAGCTATGGAACCGGGATCTTTAGATACTAAACTTACAGGATAAACTAGAGGACCCTCGACCCTTCTCAAGGAGAAACCTAAGGTTACCTATAAGCCGTTAAACCACCGATTGAGAGGTTACCCTTACAGGCTTACCTACTCTGATGATATAGTACCCGCTAGACAGTCTACCTTACAGCGCGAAAGCCTCACTACACTAAGGGTGCAAGGGGTAACTATAGAAAACTTGACCTGACTCGATACGCAAGTAGTGGTAAGGAAACTAGGAAGATCTTCTTACAAAGCATCTAAATCTAGCAATTTAACACCCTAGACATATCGACAATCCCGCACCTTACAGCTATTGGAATTGGAAGAATACTTAGAACTACCCAATCAACAAAAATCACTCCTATGGAAAACACTAGCAATTTACCATAAACTAGTTGCTAACACAAAGTCCACAACCTAACACGCATTCATACATGAAAGACATTCACAAAAACGCATGTGGAGTAAATAATTATCAATTGAACAAAACTAAGTACGCATCTACACCAGATCAAAAATAATCAAAGTCTTTACTAAATCATCAACCCATAGTCAAAGTTCCAAAAAACCATAAAAAACGTTCATTCAATCATGAGTATTCATCATAACCTAAGTAGTAATGAAAGTCTAGCCAAGAAACATGTTCAAAACAAGAATAAAATCAATTCTAAGTTCAAGAAACATAGTTTGCAATTCAAAAGAACAAAGGAATGAAGAAACCGAATAATTAAAACCCGAATCTCTCAATCCCAATGCTTAAAATCTTGACTCTTCGCCTTTCTCTCACCTCCAAGTGCTCCCAAGCAGCTCTTTTTCGTCCAAAAGTCAAGAATGAAGCTCAAAATTTCGTTCTAGGGTTTTAAAATCCGATTTGGGCTTGAAAAACACAATTTTGGGCTTCCTGGTGGCCATCGCGTAGCACGACGGGATCCTGGGTAAGTGGTCGCGTCACGCGACGCCCTCAAAGTGAAACTGCATAGCGCCGCGTGACACGACGGGGTGCTGGGGAGTCTGTCGCGTGACACGACGGGCTAATTTTTCCAATTTTGTTTATTTTTATCTTCTCTTTCCATTTGTGACTCATCCGGGACCTCGTAAAGCACCGTTTATGCATAAATTTGCCTCTTTTGCCATCCGGATTCCTGTGACACATAAAATACTAAATAGAAACCGAAAAATATATATAAACGACACACACTGACTCGATAACGACTCAAAATATGTACAAATAACCGATGTATTTTGCAATACATCAACCTTCCGACCCCCCAGACCTCTGTCTAAGCCAGCTAGCAAGAGGGATGCCAGTAAACATTGTGCCTTCCACAATGATACGGGACATCACACAAACGATTGCTACCAGCTGAAGAAACGGATAGAAGAAGCTGTTAAGTCCGGGGAACTCGCTCACCTGATCAAAGACATCAAGGGGAGGAAAGATGAAGGGAAGAAAGATAAGGAGGTCAACATGGTCAGTCTTGAAGGAAACCAGCAGGTCAAGAAGGCTCGAACCGAGCCCTGGAACAAACAATACATCTGCCTCCCTCCGGCTCCCGACGAACTGATAGTCACACCTGTGATAGTGGAAGCCGAACTTGATGGCTTCCCTGTGGACAGGGTATACATGGACTGTGGAGCCTCATCAGAGGTGATGTATGAACGGTGCTTTGAATCCTTGAGCCCGGAGATCATGTCCAAGCTCAAACCATCCGACGCCTCGCTGGTGGGTTTCTCAGGGGAACGAGTACATCCCCTAGGGAAGCTCACACTTAGCGTCTGTTTCCGAGACGGAGACTTATCAAGGACTGAGGAGCTAACATTCTCCGTTATCAGGTACCCTTCAAATAACATTGTCATCTTTTCACTGTCAAAGACAGAAGAGTTGACTTGCTCTGTTATCAGGTACCCTTCAAGCTATAACGTCCTCATTGGAAGAATGGGAATCGCCACTTTCGGTGCGGTCGTATCAACAACCCATGGCTTAATGAAGCTCCCCACTCCTAATGGAATCGCAACCCTGAAGCCAACGGCAGAGGCTCTTTTGATAGCCTCCGTGGAAGAGAACAAAGGCTCCAAGGGTCCGGAAGCACCAAGCAATGGTCCCATCCGGGAGGTTAGCATTAATGCTGCCTGTCAGGAGCAGACCATCAAAGTAAACAACCTGCTTCCCAATAAGGTTATGAGTGAACTAATTAACCTTTTGCAGGATAATCAAGACGTGTTCGCTTGGTGCCCCGGAGACATGACAGGTGTCCCCAGAGATATGTCTGAACACTCTCTCAACATAGCTCCCTCATACAAACCAGTTGTCCAAAAGAAAAGGAGCTTGGCCCCAGCAAGGAGCCAAGCTGCCTGTCAGGAGGTGGAAAAACTGGTAGAAGCAGGCATCCTAAGGGAGGTTCAATATCATTCATGGGTAGCAAATCCGGTCATGGTTGCCAAGCAAGACGGATCTTGGAGGATGTGTGTCGATTTCAAGGATCTCAACAAAGCCTGCCCTAAAGATTGCTATCCCTTGCCCGAAATTGATTGGAAGGTGGATTCTCTCGCAGGCTTCCAATACAAGTGCTTCTTGGATGCCTACAAGGGATACCACCAAATTCAAATGAAGCAAGAAGATGAAGAAAAGACAGCCTTCCATACCGATAAGGGGATCTTTTGCTATAAGAAGATGCCCTTCGGTCTGAAAAATGCGGGAGCCACCTACCAACGGTTGGTGGACCAAGCTTTCTCGAAACAAATTGGAAGGAATATGGAAGCTTATGTGGATGACCTTGTCATCAAGAGCAAATCTGGGGAGGCCATGATCCAAGACATCCGAGAAACGTTTGACAACCTTCGAAGAATAAACATGAAGCTCAACCCTATCAAGTGCTCCTTTGGGTTCGAGGAGGGGAAATTTCTAGGCCACATCGTTGGAAAACAAAGCATCAAAGCAAACCCAAGCAAGGTCCAAGCGGTCCTTGATATGAAGTCTCCTACCACAAAGAAAGAAGTGCAGAGCCTCAACGGTAAAATTGCTGCCTTAAAACGTTTCTTGCCCAAGTCCGCGGAAAGATCCTTACCTTTCTTTAAAACACTCAAAAACTGTGTTGATAAAAAGGATTTCCGTTGGACAGCTGAGGCAGAGGCTGCCTTCCTGGAACTCAAAAAACACATAGCTTCCCTGCCTGAAGTGGCAGCCCCTGAGGTAGGGGAAGTAATAACAGTTTATTTGTCTGCAGGAGTGGAGGCTGTGAGCTCAGTCCTCTTGGTTGACCGGGGAAAGGAACAAGTTCCAGTATACTTTGTCAGCAGAGCCCCCAAAGATTCTGAAATTAACTACACTCCCATAGAGAAGCTTGTATTGGCACTTGTACACACCGCCAAGAGGCTAAGACGATACTTCCAGGCTCATCCCATGAAGGTCATCACAGATCAGCCCATACGAGCCATCTTAGAAAAACCAGAAGACTCGGGGAGGTTAGCCAAATGGGCCATTGGCCTAGGGGAACACAAGATAGAGTACCTACCGAGAAGGGCTTACAAGGGACAAGTGTTTGCTGACTTCCTTGCTGAGCTACCCCACCTGCAGGAAGATGAAGAAATGAACGAGATCGAGGAGCAACCTGATCTCCAGGGGAAATGGTGCCTTTTCACTGACGGAGCCTCAAGTGTAGAAGGTTCCGGGGCTGGTCTTGTCATCAGGGACCCCCACGGAACCGAATACACTTATGCCCTCCGTCTGGACTTCCCCTGCACCAACAACGCTGCTGAATACGAAGCCCTCCTGGCCGGGTTGCGATTGGCAAAAACAATGAAGGTACAAGAGCTAAAAGTCTTCGTTGATTCAAATCTTGTAGTCAAGCAGGTAAATGGAGGATACACAGCCAAAGAACCCTCAATGATTAGGTACAAGGACAAGGTCAAAGAACTCATCAAAGAATTCAAAGTGTTCTCATTGGAGCAAGTGTCAAGGACTAAGAACAAGCAGGCAGATGCCCTCAGCAAGCTGGCTTCCTTGACTTTCGCTCACCTTACCAAGAAGGTCCTAGTTGAGGTGCTGAAAGAACCATCCATTGATGACAGAGAGGTACAAGATGTAGTCACCGAAACAGACTCCACATGGATGACACCCATAATGTCCTACTTGAAGGAAGGGAAGCTGCCAGAAGACGAGCTGGAAGCTAAGCGGTTGGTCATAAAGGCGAGGCAGTATGTAATCGAAGATGACAAGCTCTACAAGAAGGGATACTTGGCACCCCTACTAAGATGCGTGGGCCCCAACCAGAGTAACTACCTCATCAGGGAGGTACACGAGGGCATATGTGGCATGCATTCTGGGCCTCGGTCCGTGGTATCAAAGCTCATGAACTTGGGCTACTACTGGCCCACCATGCACAAGGATGCCTCCGAAACAATCCGAAGATGTGAAGCCTGTCAGCTACAAACACCGATCAAGACCAACCCCAAGCATGACCTTGTCCCCATTATCTCGGCATGGCCCTTCTACAAATGGGGGATGGACATTGTGGGTCCCTTCCCGCAGGCCCCAGGAAAATTGAAGTTCCTTCTCGTGGCAGTAGACTACTTTACCAAGTGGCCAGAGGTCAAACCATTAGCTACCATCTCAGGAAAACATGTGATAACCTTTGTATGGGAGCAAATAGTCTGCAGGTACGGTCTACCAGGGGAGATGGTGACAGACAATGGGAAGCAATTTGCCAACAAACCTTTCAGCAGCTGGTGCTCCGAGCTAGGCATCAAGCAGGTCTTCAGCTCAGTAGCTTACCCCCAGTCCAATGGACAAGTTGAGCGGATGAACAGAAGCGGATGGACAAGTTGAGACTAGGGAGATATGGCAAGAAATGGATTGATGAGCTCCCCAGCGTCCTATGGGCCATAAGGACCATGGAAAAGACAAGCCATCAAAGGACCCCATATAGTCTCGTCTTCGGAAGCGAAGCTGTCATACCAGCCGAGATAGGGGTAAGCTCAGGAAGAAGTGCTCGCCAAGATACTCACCACAATCAAAGGGAGGTCCTGCTCAATCTGGACCTACTCGAAGAATCAAGAGACCAAGCCGCCATCAGGGAGGCAAGGTACAAAAAGAAACTCGAAGCATACTACAACACAAGGGTGAAGAAAGAGGCCTTCAGGCCAGGAGACCTCGTGTTGAGATGCAATGAAGCCAGCAGGCAGCAGAATGTAGGGAAATTGGGTCCCCGATGGGAGGGTCCATATGTCGTAAAAGAAGCCCACAAAGGAGGATCCTATAAGCTAGCTGACCCTAATGGCAACATGATTCCAAGGCATTGGAGTGACAAACACTTGAAACGTTTCTATGTTTGAAAGTTGTAAACGTCTCTTTTGTACCATCAAAGTCATGATGAATGAATGAATTATGTTTCAAATTATTAACTTGTTGCTTATCTTATCAAAGGGTGAGCCCCTCCAAACCAGGCTCCATGGGATCCGGCGCTATACCTACCCATGAAACGGGGATGAGCTCCCAGGCCACAACTGCTCAACAGGTAACAAGGCTAAGTAACCTTCCTGTATACAGGGTGAGTCCCTAATACAATCCACGACTCCATGGGACAAGTCCTTAGAAGGAATACCTAAACCCATGAAAGAGGGTGAGCTCCTCACACCAAGACAGCTCCCACATGTTCACACTTAATATAAAACGAACATACCACTAAGAAACCGTTTGAAAAAGTTTAAACATAAACGAAAAAGCTGATAGGATGAGCATTGCATCGGTTCCTTAGCTAAGTATCCTAAGTTGGATGACTGCAGCATCCACCTTTGGGAGAAAAGTTAAAGACATTGCAAATACTATGAACGACAAGTAACAGAGTCAAAACAACGAAGCAGTAAACATAGATAAAGCATCACCCCTAAGGGGGGAGCATCCCATTAAAAGATAAATATTAAAAGCCCCAAGGGCTAAGTACAGCATAGTTGGATTACAAAAGACATGCTAAAAACTTGAAAAGATAACTAAGACGAGTCATGGGGTAGCTGGGTCTTCGGCTTCATGGGTGGCAGCATCTTCACCAGGGGGAGCCAAGGCTCGGTTACCAACATCATCATAAAGGCCCTCGGTGTCAAGACCGGCAAATGGATCATCTTTGCTGGAAGGAGGGAAAGACTCAACCTCCAGAGCTTGTAGGGGGAAGGACTCTCAAATACCTGCTCTAAATTTGGAACCTTGAAAGAACTAGCAGGTTTTGCACGTTTAGAACTACCCTCCCCACCGTCAGCTCCCTCCATCATGATCATAAGAGGCCTTTTTGACACATAGGAGCCAAACACTTGGTCGGCCACATCCTTTTTAAGGCCCTCCGGCTCCAAGTCTTGAAGGAAGGAGAGAGGCTGCTCAGAAGCCTTGGCAATAGCAGAGATATAGGGATAAGTTGCAAGCTCCATTGCCTTTACAGCATTCACAAACTCATCACCGGAAGAAGGCTTAAAGGATGGCAGCTCTTCAAGATCCTGACCCTCACGAGCCGCTTTAAAACCGGCTTGAATCCCTCCATGGCGACCAAAAGCTATGGCCTTTGCATAAATGTCAGCCAGAGGAGCATTAAACTCTTGAGAGTGCAGGAGGTTGGTAACAAAGCGAGCTACCCCCTTGGAGACCAGCCACTCTTTCTCTTCAGTCAAACGGTCCACCTGGACCCGAAGCTCTGTTCCCACCTTCTCCACCGAGGCCAGCTCCTGCTTAACTGCCTGCCGTGCCCGAGCCAACCCCTCCCTCTCCTCTGCAACTTTAGCCTTCTCATCATGAAGACCCTTGAACATCTTCTCAAATTTTTCCTTCTCTAAGCCAAGCTGAGTCTTCGACACAGCCAATTCCTGAACCAAGTCCTTCTCCCGAGCAGCAAGCTTGGTCAATTCCTCCCTCGCCTTAACCAACTCGGCCTCATGCTCTTCAAAAAACTCCTCCACTTGTTCCCTCCTTGCCATCAACTCCCCCCACCTGGCCATACCATCCGGGAATAAAGATAGGAATTGCCCGAAGTGATAATACATCTTCTTCATAACGTCCCTGTCTGTCCATTCCTTGTGAAGCTCTCTCTCAGCATCTGGAACACAATGGTCTATCAGATCACGGCAAACGGAAGCCTTCTTCAACAAATCAGTAGACTTAATCTCCCAATCCGGCACAAACACTCCTTCACCAGGCTCCTGCTGGGCAGGAGCATCAGAAACATCTTCAACGGCAGCTTTAGAACTTTCACCTCCTTCGACTGGCAATAACTTTGAACTAGGACCTGTGGCAGCAATGTCCTTTGGCTTCTTTAAAACAACATCGTCTTTCTTCGGGGAGGACAATGTCAGCTTGCCCTTTCCAGGGGCAGGGGTATACCCCAACGCTGAAGAAATCAGAGAAGAATCTTCATCTTCATCTCCTAAGACCAAGGGCACAGCAGAAGAAGCCCCCTGACCCGAAGAAGCAGTCTGAAGTCGCTTGCTGGAGCGACGGGCAGTAACAGACTTCTCCACAGAAGGCTCTGTAGCAGCAACAGACGATGTGATCACACTTGTATACACTCCCTTGAAACGAACATGCTCAGTCTTCACCACAACATTCTGACCCTCAGCAACGCTCCGAACCTTGAATTTCACGTCAGCAATATCATCCAAAGCCAGAAAATCCAAAGTACTCATTTCTGCAAAAAAGACAAAAGGGTCAGACAACATAACAAGGATAAGGGTACCAAAGAGGAGACAGGGAGACACCTACCCTTCCCACCATGATATATCACCGGGTCAGTCCCAGGATCATCCCAGTTGGCACTCAAGCCCACCATCACCAGAAAATCCTCAGGAAAGGTACGAAGACGAGTAGGAAAGCTACGCAGCTTCTCCAACAACACTTGGTCAAGAGTATCAGGTTCAGGCTCCTTCTCGTTCAGGGGAGCATCCGAAGATCTCCGAGGAGTTTTAAGAGGTAGAAAGTCAGAGTTTAAGAAAAAGAATTTGTCTTTCCAGGAGGAAACAAGTCCGATGACACTAGAAATGAGAGTCGGTTCACATTGAGTCTTCTCAATGGTAAACCAGTTCCCATTTTTAGCCAATCTGAAAAACCGCCGGTACATGGCCAAGGAAGGCTTATGACCAAGGCAGCGACACACTATCTCGAAGTGCAAAATCCTTGCAACTCCAGATGGGCACAACTGATCAAGGGAAAGTCGGTGATATTCTAGAACATTAAGGAAAAAGGTGGAAAAGGGGTACCTAAGGTTACCCTGATCAAACTGACGGGTATAGACCGCCACCTTGCCAGAAGGAACGGAGGTCACAGGGGTTTTCCCCTTTGGAACAGTAGGATTAAAAGACAAAGGAATACCGAACTCAGTACAGAATCGCTCAACATCGGACTTAGATAACCGAGTAAATTGAGACGCGAGATCAGTTTTCGACATAATGAAAGGCAAGGTATGAAAGAAGGGAGAAGTTACTTACCAGATTTATAGGGAAGAAAAGAAGATCGCCGGTTGAAAAACAATCGTGGGAGAGAAAATGACGGTTTTCTAGTTTGGGAATAAAATGGAGAAGAAAGAGGGGTTATCTCTTTATAAGGGATTTAAAATTTGAATTTAATGGCATTAAACGGTTACCAAGGGAAACCATCATTCAGCTGTCCTAGGGGATGACGTCAGCCTAGCCCCTTGTCATGTCAACAGTCGTCTGGGACGGCTGATGGGACACTCGTCTGCTCCCTAGGGAGTAATGATGGATAGCCATATTAAATAAAAAATTAGACCATCATGACAAATGCAAGGCCAAAAGCTTGCACGAAATTTGATGAAGGAAAAAATAACAAACCAACACTCCCATAAGGGAGCCATGGGTTTAAAAAAATTTTACCCGGTGCTAACCCCAGCTCGAGCAGCGTTACCACCAGGGAATATGACAATGAACAAGTCACAAGCACTTCTAACTTCTTTACAAATGCTTAGACTGGGGGGCTGATGACGTGTGTCCTAAAACGACAACGTCTAGACCTCTCGTCAAAAAGATAAGCAAAATAAGTTTGATTAAGAGGTTGCCTGACTTAGTGGAGCTGATATAAGGCAGCTGACCTGCCGTATAGGAGCCTCAGGGCAGAAAGCAAACAGTAAAATGTCTTGGAAATGCAAAAAGGGATTTTGGCTTATTATCTTTGCAAGGGACAAAACATCACACAGCTCCATACCTTGTATTGGAAAAGATAAAAGCTGAAAGCATCCCAAAAGGGAAAAGTCTCACTGCTGGGAACTAAAAGAGGGTCAAAACACATCCAGGTATGATAGGGAAGCTACCCTGAGGGAGCTCCTGGGCAGAATTCGACTGCCTATATAAGGAGACCCTTGGGTAGACATTACAGACACACTTCTCACTTCTTCTCTCTACTCTTATACTCTCTACTTCATTATTTCCCAACTCCAAATGAATACATACTTATTCTCATGCCGGAGTCCAAACGCAGGAGGCTCCCTCCTGCGTTAAGGCTAACGGTGTCTGCTACCTTTTTGCAGGTCCCTTCCAGGAGCTTGAAGACCCCCATTCTCAGAACCAAATCCAAAACCTTAACTGAATCCAACCTTAAGACCTAAACCTTAACATAATATACCCTTAACCAATAATCCTAAGCATCTCCTAACCTAATACCGGTCATTTTCCTTGTTGTAGCAACACTCATGCTTACCAACTCATAGTCAAGATTAGAACGAATGGATAAGTGAACCAATTAATGCATGCGTTTGAACCAATCAATGAATTTGTGAGTTTCCACTATGTACGTGCGTTTGATTTTTTTGGTATGTACATGCGCTGGATTTTTTTCAGTATCATACTCTGTTGTTTTTTTTTAAACAGAGCATGTTTCAAGTGGTAGGTTTTCAAAATAAGAGCACTCACTTACGTGATTTTTTTCCCAACCGTGAAACTGATTAACGAGAATAGCGCGATACAATTTTTATTCAATTGAATTTTGATTATGCAATTGGACGAAAATATCCTTCCCAAGTTAAACGGTCATTTAAGGACGTGTAAATATTACAATCCTGCTATTGCGTCCATCTAACCCAAATCTATGATTGATATTACTTCTTACACTTTGTAGGTTAAGAAACCTTTGTACGTTATGCTTCATCTAGATTATAAATTAAAATAAAATAAAATGAAAAGTTATTAATATTTTTTTAAAGAAAAAACTAAGGAACGGTGTCGTCTCACTTCGTTGCATTGCAACAATCAGAAAAGGGAAAATCGCACATCTAACCATTGACCGAGAGATTTGACCGAAATAGCCAGCCCAATGGTCTTTGGAGAGACAATTCCCAGATCCCGATGCCTCGAAGCCGACTTCGGAGACTGAACAATTGCTGCCCAATCGAAAGACGCCACGTGTCCGAGTCCGTGCCAACCGTCTCCGAGTCGTCTGGCCGCCGCCAAGATGGCTCCGGAGAGGTTGGATACGGTTGCAGTTGCCTTCGGCTCATGGCTCAGGCCGTTTCAGATCCTCTTGGTTGGCTGTAATTGAGGTGTCTCCTTGACGCCTCTCCCACTAACAAAGTCGTTCCTGGTAACGACTTTGAGTTGTTTCCGGCAGACTCAAAGTTTCCGTACACCTCCGATGTGACATGACATCTCCGATGTGATATGTTCGGTCCTTACATATCCGACATTTTGTATTTTAAGAGGGGAGCTAGTATATTTGTTTGTGGTGTTTTTTATTTTTTTAAGTAATTTATTGTATGTTTATCGTCTAAATTTAAAAAATATAAAGGAAATGGTTCGATTTGTCGTATACCTTGATGGGAAGTTGGATGTTGTAAACGGGAGGCTCGAATATGTCGTTGTTTGATGATACAATCGATATATTTAATGACTGTGGTCCTGGTGAAACATAAACATTACAAAGTAAAATATAAATAAACCACAAAACAGACAACTACGAAAGCTACTCGTTAAACCTATCCCTCATTAAACCAATTGCGCAACAATCGCCATGTCGCAACATGGTTGAAATTATTCTCGTGTGCATGGTAATAGTCGCGGCGCGTGACTTGGATTGCAATGTCTTCTTGAATATTAGAGTGCATCTCAATCGTGGCGTAGTAGAGGGCGTTCCATCGGATACACTTTATGAAGAGAGAATGCCATTTACTAACTAGCGAAGCCTTGGGGCGGTCATTTGTGCTGGTTATTCGATTGAATTCCACCGACACGTCGTTCCAAAACGAAGGTCTCAGTAAATCGGCAGGATCATTTGTGTTTCTCACTGCCAAGTACGCCCTTGTTAACGCGATCTCCTCATTTACATTCCATGAGACCATTTTAGCGATATAATTAAAGTATGATAACCATTTTTGGTGTGGTTTTGGTATTGAAGTTATGGGGTATTTGTAGGTGTTACAAAAGGTACCCGTTATGTTGTAACCGGTAAAAAATTAATCACCGTCGTAGTGGAAACTGAAACGACGCCTCCGAGTCATCTCGGGAAGTGGGAAACGGCAACAAGTCGTTTCCAAAGGTGGGAGACGGCACGAAGTCGTCTCGAGATATGGAAGACGACTCGGAGGCGTCTCATTCCGCAGAAGCCGTCACGGAGACGTCTCACGACGTGGGAAAAGGCACCAAATCGTCTCGGGATATGGGAGAAGGCACCTAATTGTTTTGGTGGGTATATAAATGTACCATTCTACTTCACGAAACTTGTACCTTTTTCCCTCATGTGTTTTAAATATTCCGAAATTTTTTATAAAGTTTTTAAACCGTTATCCGTTTTTGATTCTCATGATGTTTTTCTAAACTTTAATTCAACTTGCATTTGGCTAAATGCATTCATTTCACTTTTCAAACCCAAGCCTACCGAATCATGTAAACATTCTCTGATAATATTCGGATCGTTATTACATCTGCATAAAACTACTTGGATCATTGTTACATCTGCATGTGGTATAACCCATCTAGAATGCAATTTCGTTCTGGTAGTTTATAATATTGGCGAGTTCATTGACCTCCTAGATCTATGTCATGCCCTGTTGGGACATTTTTCACCCACGTGTGAAAGCACGTCGGTGGTGGTGGTTGTAGTAGTGGACGCCGACGAGTTCCTTGGTGTGACGTAGGGAATGGAGCAGCCTTCATTGCTGGCATTGGCAGAACTCGTCATTTTCGTTATACACTGATTGTAAACCTCTGTCCGTACATGTTTTAAAAAAGCAACGGATACGTTTCGATGAAGAATGGACTATTGAACAAGCAAAAAATGATTCTAAAAAATTAAGATAAAAGGTTCTGGACTGTCACACCCCGACAGCGCACAACGGAAGGCAAGTCATGAGGTAACGAAAGTTGTTACCATAAAGTTTAGCGGTTTATGTGTAATTACGTATGGACATCTTGCTAACACCCTCTAGTTAAACATATTTTAATTTCGTAGATAAAGAAAGTTGTTAAAACAAGAAAAACATGTTTCACCGAGATGAAGCGAAAACTTGGAGTTAATATTGTTTTACAAAACAAACGAAAACATAGTTTTTAGATAATTAAATGGTCCCAACATCATGTCCATCGTAGTGCCCAGCTAAACCAGTCTCTATTAACCTAAGCATTAGTACCTGAAAAACATGCTTAAAAACATCAACATCATGTTGGCGAGTTCACATGTTTAAAAGTAATAAGTAAGCTTTCAAGTTTAACGAAAATGTATGATCAATTAATACGAAAATGTATGATCAATTAGTTTACTCGCAAAAATCTAACAAGTATGATGTATCCTAAGGCTCCTAATCAAACCATAACTTTTTTCCCGGGGTGACCTCTAGTCCAAGAGGAGCTTTTTAGAGGTTACGTTCATTTTCATAAGATGATGCCCGACACATCATGAAAAAGGGGGGCGTCAATCCAATAGATCTATAACATAAACAACGGCTCTGGCTTAGAGCTAATGATTAAGAAGTGCAGGGAATGTGTCAACCCGAAGGGACACCGGTGTCACGTAAAACGTACCCACTGGTGCACCGAACTAAAGCCATCAAGTGTTCTACAAATTCTAGTTTAACTCATCATACAAGCATGTTAATCCCCCGATTTGTAAAAACATTAAAAAAAACATTTAAAAAGAAAAGGGGCCGTGAAACTCACCTCAATGCAACAACTTGTGAAATTTCCAAGTCCAAAATACAATCCTTCACTTATCTACATCCCAAATCCGTAGGACCATTTTAGTATTCACACTAAGTCTACTAAAGTTATTCACCAAACTACCTCGACTTAGTTAACCCAAAAATGTTGAATTTTCGTTCTCTCTTACCCTATTAACCCATTGGTGACTTTGACGAATGGTCAAGTTTAGACATCATATGATTCATTTAGCATTCAATCACCAAACAATTTATCATAACATACAACTGGTCATAAGTACAGGAAGCACACTAAGGCACATTTACGTCCATTTCCACATTAAGCGACTTCCAATACTTCATGTTAACCTATAATCCTTCTATAAACTCTATTTAAATCATAGAACATGCATATAATCCATGAAATAAGACCATTTTTACTGCTCTACGTTAGCTACAACATCTAAACATAATATGCCTTAAAATCGCGTTTCGGACGATTTCCATGACATAGTTTCGCACTGTAAGCGTCTATTATTAAGGTAAATGTCTAATGCACCTTAATTAGTGATTTTTATATCACATTTGACACTTATAGGGCTGTTTTTCATCAGACCTAAATATATGAATTCTAAGTGCACAAAACTTGTCGAAATCATGCATTTTCGGTGTCTTTTGTAAGTATACCTAGGTTTCTGAATTAGGTCTTTTATATTTGCTTAATCACACTTTATTTTTCATCAAAATAAGTTATAAAAATCCATTTCAAATCAGTTTTATAATATTAACTTCTGAAGCTTATATTTTGGCGTTTTTAAGCCGAAAGGCAGGTTCTGATCGTACATGCAAGGTCTCCCAAGCGTGTAGATCCTATCAAAACTTGTTTTGCCTCATTTTATGTTTATGAAATCCATTAAAACTACATTATGATCAGACCTGAGTTTGTATTTAAAATCGTCTAAAACTCATCATCAAACATGCATGAACATATTCCTACACATTAACAAGTTTTCACCAATATTCTCAAAATCCCATTTATCTAAGCTAGAAATAACACCCACTTATGATTATTTTTCATATTTTAGATCATTTGTAAAACCCTCTTGCATGAAACAAAAATCACAAGATCTAAGAATATTAATCATCAAAACAACATGATAAACACCTTACATACACACACACACGAACATGCACGCACACACACAACTACACACGCACACATGCACATACATTCACACATCCTCCATTCATTTCCCCATTTGATTTAGTTTAGAAAACTCTTTTCAAAATATTTGGTCATTTGGTGAATATTAAATCAAAACAGAAAATTATGAAGGCTTTTAGTAGGATTTTTGTTAAAGAAAGTTACCTTGGATGAACTCTTGAAATAAGGGTTTTTCCTTATAAAAATCTCTAGTTTTCTTGAATGTTTTAGCTTTCTAATCACCAAAGATGTTATAATCTTCAAGTTTTCAAGCCCATTGTGAAAATAATATGAACAAAAGAGATGAATAAGGGTAATGGGTGGGGGGGGGTTTCGGTTCTATGGGAGGGGAAGAAAGGGAATGTAGAGAGTTTATGTCTGTGTAAGAGAATGTGGAATGTGTAGAGAGATTATGAGGTGTGCCTTGGGATTGTGCAAGTATGGAAGATTAAATAAGCAATCATAACATAATAATAATATTATTATTATTATTATTATTATATATGGGGGTGGGGGCGGACCGATGGCCGGGGGGTTGGGTGTAGTATATTTTTTTTATAAAAATTTTACCACATAACCTACCCAATCTTACAATTTATAAAACCCCTAAATATTAAATACTTAAGGTTTTTACCCCTTTGGCCACTAATAATACTCCCCAATAAAAATTATCCATTTCGAGCTAATTTAGTTATACTGGAGGACCATACCGGGTCTCAGTTTCGCGTCATAATCAAAATGCGCAACTACTAGACCTGAACAATTTAAAAACCACTACTCAATATGTGACATCCGTTACTTTTCCTTTTATATATTTTTTTTATATATTTATATATATAATAGTAATAATAATAATAATAATAATAATAATAATAATAATAATAATAATAATAATAATAATAATAATAATAATAATAATAGTGAAGTTACAAATTTAACTCATCTAGCCCACCCTTTGTTCGGAACCCACCTGAAACCAGAAACAGGCCCAGCCTGCTTGAACAAGCCCAACAGACCAAGCCCATATAGCCCAGCCCACTTCCCCTCCTCCCCTTTCAGTTTAAACAAAAAAAAAAAATAATAAAAGGTTGCCTCTCCCAGGAATCGAACCCGGGCCAACCTCTAACACACACACACGCCGTAACCATCTAGGCTATACCTTCCAGTTGTTGTTATCCCACCCTAAATTATATTTATCCCTTCGTTGCTTATGACTGCTTGTATTCACCTTCTGCTGCTGCTCGCAACGGTCAACCAAGGAGAACAAGAAAAGTCAACAGCTTGAATCTTGGACTCATTAATCTCTATATGGCATAATTACATGATTCCAGCTTTTGTCTAGTCAAACCCATCGCGTATAATCAGCTAAAAGTTTCCAATTTGATTAGCAATCACGCGTATACATTCAAGCTTGGTCAAACCATTCCAATCCAACGATCCGAACCTTTAACTATAAATTGAACATAGTTTAACAGTCCCTTGATGCCGATAACCATATCTCCACTCTCACATTCCTCTGATATTATATCATTCGTGTTCAATCATAAGAGTTTGACTTTTCTGTTGACCGGGCTTATAGACGCGAAATCGTATTTGTAAGTTGTTTATTTTTGATGGGTTTTGTTAATCATGATCAATCGATCAATAGCCCTAACATTTCTGAGGCTATTGATTGTTAATTGACTTGATTCAAGAAGCTAGGGCACGATCTCTATGAATTGGGGAAGAACACCTTTGCAGTTTTAGGCTTTTAATTAATTGCTTTCTGTTTTAAACACAAACAAGAGCATAGCCCAGGGGTGGGAGTCAAGTTGGATAAGTATTGAACCGGGTCTGAAACCAGGTTCAATCCTCACAAACAACAACATTTTTTTTATCCTTTATTATTATGTATATATTTAACATAATAATCTTTTAAAATCAATTTTAAATACTAAAAGTGCTTTATAAATTCTACAAAAATTATCATATGATCTCCTAATGATAAAGTTCATTACCCAATTTTTAGTTTTTCAAAAATAATTTATTTAATATATATTATTAATAATACAAGTTTATTCATTTATATTTATTAAATTCTATAAAAATATCTAAACGATTTTATTAAATCTCACAAAAATTATCCTAAATTTGTATATTCATAAACATTTCAGAAGTAATTTTTAATTCTGAAAAACCGGCCTTTTTATATTTTTAATTAATTTTTGTTAGTTTTAATCATAAATAAATCATAATAAATTCATTTTCCAATATTTTTACACCAAAATTTTATATAAATTATTTCTAACCATCTAGAACTGAAATACAATTTTTAATTCAGAAATTCTTTAATTTTAATATTTTTAGATATTAAAGTCCTATTTTGACAATTTGAAATAATTAATGTAAATATTCTATTTTCAAGAAAATAATTTTATAAAAATTATTTTCATAACCAAAATCTTATGTTGTGACAATGTTTAACTTAAAGTTTTACAAAAAGACTTTTATTTATTTATTTATTAAATTTCTTATATTTTAATAAACAATTTATTAATCAAATAAACGTTTATCCCCAATTCGAAACCCTAGAATTCCATGTATCCTAGAGTTATTCCTTACACATTATTAAATTCTTTAGGTTGATTCTTTGGAATATTTCCAACGCATATTTCGTTGTCCAGTTCAATTACAGGCTATTACGTATACAGTGAGTATTCCTACCCCTTTTTGCTTTTATACATTTTTGGGGTGTTACATGTACACTATTACAATTTCAAATACAAGTTTACATTTTTACAATACAATTCTAGTACTATGTGCATTGCTTACAACGTGCTTTATGCTTAGACATTACATGTGGATTACATTTGTACTTAGTGAAATCATTAACATCGTACAAGCCGACCTTAACATTGGATAGCGCTATTTGGATTGACAACCCGCCTAGATTGATTCTCCCCCTTTTTCATCGGAGAATCCATGGCCAGTGTTAAGTTTTTATCCATTTATTGGATAAGTACACTACAGTTCATACAGTACATTATACAGTCACAGGGTTGATTTCGCTCATTTGTATGATACATAGTTTACATATTTGCACTGTAGCTTGCACTTGAATTGTATATCTTTTAACCTACTATATATATCAAAACTAGGAATGCTCACCAACATTTCTTATGTTGACCAAACCTATTTTTGTACATGTTTCAGGTGCAGTTTGATCTAATGCTTTAGCAAGAGACATTTAGTGCTTTATTTTAATTCAGTTATTTCAATATTTACATTTCAATTAGACGATGTAATTTCTATTATCATGTAAGACAAATTTTGGTTTATTCAATAATATTTACATTTTAGTACCATGTGCTTTTGAACAATCGTCACTACGTGGCACCTCGATGATTCCGCCATCGGTTGGGGTGTTACAGATTGGTATCAGAGCCATGGTTATAGGGAATTAGGTTATTAGATAAAATGGCCTAGACTATAACCGAACTTTCATGCATAATATTTCCTAAATTACCTTACCCCTCATTTCCCTCTACCTTCCTTCTTCTATCTTTCCCTTCTTCTCTTTCTCCATTCTTCTCATCTTTCATCATGGTGCATAGAGATGGTGTCCTACAGGGAGTGGAAAGTTTACATCATCATAGAACGGGAGCAGTACCTTTTATGAAGACACTCTTAGACATAATACTTACTCTTATTTTACTCCTTCGAAGTTGTTGAACTTTAATGAGTGTGATAAGGACACGTGCAATCTGGAAGGGTGGACGCCTGTACACTGGGTTTTCTGGCATAGGCAAGCATAGCGCATAAATCCATTTACGGACCTGTTATGCTTACCTGGGGATTCCTGGAGTGAGTGTCCACTTATAGGCTAAAGCATGTCTTCTTTGATCACCGTTGGGTTCAATTTCTTTGAAAAGTCAACGTTCTTGTTGGGCTTTACAGCTAGACAAGGGCACTCCAAGCATCTTATGCAAGTTTTTCAATAATACTCTCTCGTTTCATATACAATATCCTATATATCATGATTTTCATATATTGTTTACAAGTCATACTTTCATAAACATTTGTACAGTTATACACTCACATTTTCTAATCTCATGATTATTCATTGACTACCTCATAGATGTCTGCTCGCCGTATGCTCCGTGATGCCAGCCAACGCCCTGTTCGTGCTTCTGGACGACGTTCTGATCGTCGCCTCGCATCTTTAGTCGCCGAACAAATTGCTGCAGTGATCCCAAACCTTGTCAGTGAGATAACCCAGAATAGTAACAGTGCCAACACAGGGAGTATGACTCAATTTCGGTGCACTTTCAAACACTTTAACTCCTGCAACCCCACAAAATTCACTGGTGAGGAGGGTGCTACTGGCCTCCTCCAATGGTTTGAAAGCATGGAGAGTACTTTTGTGAACAGTGAATGTCCTGATGAACTCCGCGTTCGCTATGCTACTAGTGTCCTTCAAAAGGGAGCGTTAACCTGGTGGAATGGCGAAAAACGCAATCGAGGAGCTGATGTTGCTTTATCTTTATCTTGGGCTGAAGTTAAGGAACTCATGATCGCCAAATCCTGCCCGAGGAACGAAATCAGAAAACTGGAGGAAGAGTTCCATGGACTAAAACAAGACAGTGGTGAGAATCTTGCGTATAATACTCGATATCACGAACTTAGCATACTGGTTCCACACATGGTCACCCCAGTCTCTCGGGCAATCGAAAAATATATCGAGGGATTACCTGACCTGATTCAAGACGTTGTCACTGGAGGCAAAGCCACTACGGTAGAAGAAGCCATCCAACTTGCAGCCACATTAACAGACAAACACGTAAGGAAAGGAAACTTGATTAGGAAAGACACCAAGACGTCTACTGAGAAAACCACCAGTACTGTTGAATCATCTAAGACTGTTTTAGCAAAGGCTGCCACTACTAAGAAACGAATGGGCGATAATCAGAACCAGGCTGATGTGGATCCTGTGACTCAGTCTCCTAACAAGAAAGTCTACATGGGAGTCCATCCTCAATGCAACACTTGCAAGTATCATCACCCTGCAAATCTTCCATGACGTCAATGCACTAGATGTGGAAGGTTTGGACATCTTGTCACTACTTGTCGCGTAACAGATTGGACGCATGGTAATCATCAAACAGCTGCCCAGGAACCACTACAGATTACTAACGGTCGGGCATGTTATCATTGTAGAGACCCTAACCACATGCTACCCCAATGCCCCAAATTGAACAATGTAAACCTGGTGGCACATGGACAAGCTTTCAATATCGATGTCAACAAAGCAAACGGCCAGGATGACGTTAACCCCCCTGGCTAAGCCATGGATGGAACCTTCTTAAGACTCAGGGAATCCGACACTTGCGTTTTCATTTTCTTGATTCTATTTTCATTTTGTACCCAATTTTGTCGCACTCATTAGCATACTACATCTAGAAATTTCCTTGCGT